>CM076570.1:559732305-560459503 GCA_034641835.2 Pinus albicaulis | reverse complement strand
TCTCCTCAATGGGATGGGTTCTTGGAAGTCCTCAGCACTTCAGATCTAGAATCTCTCTCTCTTGTTGGTGTAGAAAACCCAAACAAAGATAGAACTCAAAGGGAGCTCACACAACAAATAATGTAGAAAAATGTGACCAAGTGTATAGATCCAGAGTGATCTAATAGGCAACAAAAGGTAAAGAATGGTAGGAAAAACCCTCCTATTTATAACAAAATATTGGGTCATTCTAGATCTTGGTGCATGGGTTAACCAGATCTAGATCCACTTTTTATGGAATATTTTATTATATTTGATGGAGGGAAAAGGTATTTGACTTGGGTCAAATCCCTTAATTTGTCAAAAATAAATAAATAAATGATTTATTTATCTTTTTAAGGAAGCGGTTAGAAGATAATCAAATAAATAATGATTTATTTAATTATTTGTGGGTGAATTGGTCATATTTAACAAGGAATATTATCTAAATAAGATTTAAATAATTATTCCTAGAAAATAATAAGATAAATAAAGGTTTATCTAATTAATTTCTTTGTTTTTAGGTTAAACATGACTAGGAATAATAATTAAATTATGGTTTAATTAATTATTCCATGAGGAAAATTAAACAAAATAGGTTTGTTTAATATTTCATTTTGGGGTTTCCTGTTTAGACCATAAACAACCTAATAAATGTGGTTTATTAAGTTATTTTACATAGTGAAAGCAATTTTACTTAGGGTAAAATTGGTCTTACATGGTGTACTTGGGTCCATCTAATGATAATAGGTTAGATGACCAAAAAATGGTGTAACATATTTCCCCCCAGCGTGCGAGTGTTAGGAGAAAATCGTATGACCGAAGTACGTTGTAAGAACTCAATCACCAGACATCAAGAGGGAAGTCAGAGAGAGAAATGTAAGGTAGACGAGTGTGTTGAAGAACTAGACCCTGAGGAGACGAGACTCACAGGTGCAACAAGTCTCTTTTTATGAGAGGGTACCTATGCTAAAGGCGGCGGGGGAGGCATACCTATGCCCGTCGAGACAAAGTAAAAAAGAATATTGTGTCCAGTAAACAAGGGACTGAACCATAAAGTACAACCGGCATAAACATGAGCCAGATAATAATACAATGAGGAATCCCACATACATGTTGTGCCTGGGATAACAGCCAGGACTTATACAATGATATCTGAGTACATGAGATACAAATACAACCCAAATGCCCCCTATACACGGGGAAGGGCTCACAAGATCTGACTGATACATGCAAATCAAAGAGGCGCTGCAAGCGGCTAAGGCCGACATCATCAAATATATGAAGCTGCATCGAAGGCTGCAATGAAGAGGTCATCTGGGCATGTGGGGGGCTACCTGCAGGGCCACCCCCTCATGAGGGCTGAGACATCTCACACACACCCGGGAGTCACCAATAGCTGTTGCTGCATCACTGAACCATCAAGCATACGGATCTCGATCATGCTGAAAGGAGCTGGAGTGGAGAAACAATCAAGTCAAAGGGTAATGAGAGATCCCTTTGCCTGATCCGAGGCACCGAACAAGAGTGGAAGATGGAACCAAGGTACACCGCCCTCTAGACCTGGCTTCTGGAATGAATGAGCTGATGTCGACAGAAGGAGGTCCACCATAGGTGAGGCAATGAGAGATCCTCAACTAAGGCACGAGAGAAAATAGTAGAGCGATGGACAGACTGACACCCATGATGATGGTGAAATGGAAAGGACTGAGTAGCGAATGGACGACTCCCCTTATCAGAGCATAAAGGGCATGAATGACATGGCAGCGACTAACGCAATAGCATAAGGGATAGGGGTCAGTGGGACTGAGAGACATAATTTGCGACACAATAGAGGGACCAAGCAATGAAGGATGGAGGGCTATAGCGGGGTACAAAGGGACTCGGGATAGACTCCATGAATGCAATGATGACTCAGCTTGGATGCTCTAAACAAGGGCGACTCGATGGTGCTGCCACACAGTAAAGGCCCAAGGGGGGACCATGATAACATGAGTACAAGATGGTAACTCATGACGAAAATTGACACGAATAAAGACAAGTAAGGAGGCAAAATGGTGCCCCAAGTACAAGTGTCGTAAGTGAAGAAATGAGATTTTAATCAGAGGTGAAGTGACCCTTCTTGGAAAAAATGTGCCCTGGTGAAGTATCAAATCACAAAATACTAACAGATACCCATTTGAGGGCTCGGTGAGAGCTTTCCAACGGTGCAAATGGTTTGTCAAACGGGGCTATGGTATGGTCGCAGCAGGCGAAAGAAGAAACAAGGGTTCTCTTTTAATAAGGCAGTTTTCCCTCCAAATTCACTCATTTGCTAGTGTTGTTGTGGTGAATGTAGAGAGGAGAGAAGGCCCTAAATCTTGCGGCGAGCATAGCGGACAAACCAACCGTTGGAATTGAGATCCGTCAGTGGCAGGTAAGAGGCCTAACCTTACTCTTTCAATTTGATGGATTGAAAGTTCAGTTTAGGGCCCAAAATCTCAGTAACATACCCTCCTTCATCTCTACGGTCGGGTCGCACTTTTTGGGCCAAAAAGTGCGACCTGGGAAGCAGGTTTCAGGGCAAAAACTGTGACCTGTCCCAGAATTGGGCAGAAAAGTGCGACCTGGAAGATGAGAGGGTTTTGGTGTTGTTTTATGGCTGAGAGTTGGGTTTTTGTGTTTGGTTATGATATTCCCTATCTGTATGCTGACAAAGATGATGTTTTTGTGCAGATATGGCAGATATACGGGTTAACTGGAGAGAGAGAGACCTGGGTACATTACGGGCAGAGATTCAGGCAGATCAGGGTGTCCGTCGTGTGTTGGCCAGGTTTGGGGTTCTAAAGTTTTTGGAGAACCCTTTGATGAGGGCGGGAGAGCCTTTGTTGGCCCGGATTATCAGTTACTGGGATCTAGAGCATGAGGTTTTTGTCGTGCAGGGGCACAGGATAGAACTGACAGTCCAGGATGTGTATTTCCTGACGGGTCTCCCGCCACTGGGGATGGTGGGAAACACGCAGCCAGTATTACCGCAGGGGCGGCATATCATGGAGTTTGTGGAGCGACATTGCCAACCAGGTCTCCAAGTCAAGGGGACTCAGATACCGATCGGGGATCTAGAGAGATTAGAGACCCGTGCAGTGGCCGCAGCGGTGCTGCGTATCCTGGGCAACCAGGCACTCCATCACATCACTGGGGGGCAGATGATGATTGTGGAGAGTGTGTTGAATGAGACCTACTATGGGTGGGCCCAAATGATGCTGGTGTCACTAAAACGACAGTTGTCGCTCTGTAAGCGGAAAGTGAACCATGATTGCTCGTATGAGACTTTATTGTGCGCCTTCTTCTTTGAGAAGATTCCAACCTTACGACCTCGTATATAGCTCCCAGATGGGGGCCCGAGAGAGCCCAGGATGCATCGGTGGGGGCGGCTACTGTGTAGAGGAGGAGGAGGGGCGGTTGGGCAAGTGTTTCGACCCGAGTTCTTTGCCCATTGGGATCAGATGTTGTTATACATTGACGACTATCCCTATAGTGGGATGAGCTATTGTGGAGATCCGGACTTGCCACTTCCGCTTGGTCGAGTATGGGGGCCTGATGGTAATTGACAGATTACTATTCTTGTATGGGCATGTTAAATTTATTGAATAGTAGATATGGTACTGATTCATGTACTTTTGGTATGCTGATATAGCTTCGGTAAAACCGGCCGGATATATGGGATGCCCAGCAGCCTCTGGAGCTACAGGGTCAAGTGGGTCGAGAGCAGCGTGCAATGAGGATGCGGCCGCCCTTCTGGAGGACATCCGTCGTAGATGCAACACGTTGCTGACCGGAGTTTCAGAGCGCGGGTGGCAAGACTTAGACGACTAGTACGTGGAGGCATGCATTGGTCTTCCCTTGGAATGGCGCGGTGTCATGCGGCGCATGGCGATGGCCGGTCAAGGCATACGTGATATATGGGCTGCAGGGGCAGAGCCATTGGCTTAGGATCCACCAGATAGTGAGTAGGTGTGGGCCATGTGGTGCCCCCTAGTGTGTATGTAGGGGCAGGTGGTGCCCCCAGTTTTGAGTTTTTTGTAACATGCTATGGGCATGTCATATGTATCAGAGTAGATGGACTCTAAACACATGTTTTGTGACACATATTATGGATATGCATCGTTTTTTAATGATTATGAATGTTATTGTCTTGTATGAAATGCGTGTGATAAATGCCAATCTAGAACATGGTTTGCAATACTATCTACATAGTGATTTTGTTCTCCAGGTACATGGTTGAAAGTTATGGTTTCAAATCCACGTATCAAGAGTTTCACTCATCAATATCGTCTAAACAGCACAGGGTTATGCACACGATAAACACCATTTAGTTGCATGACAAGAAGTAGGGAATCCAAACGAACATGCAGATGGAGGATGCGATGAAAGAGGGCATCGGCTAAGAGACCACGCATTGCATCATATTCAGCCTGATTGTTGGTGGCAGTACCAATGCAAACCGCGTTTGAGAGGAAAAGGGCATACAAGGGGGTGAAAATGGCCCAACCTACCGAGGCTAGATTTCGGGAGTAACGACTTGCACCATCGGCGTAACCGATAAAGGGTGGGGACGGGAGGTCCTACGGAATGGTGTTACAAAACAAAAAATGGGGGGAGGAGATACAATGACGACAGCGTGAGTGTATAGAAGACATCGAGCGGCAACTGCGGGAGGGAGTGCAATGAGCAGGATGGCTATGACTCATATACAAACTAGAGGGTGGTATATGAGGGCTATAGGAGGTATGGCGAGGACTCGGGCTGCGGAAGTCAACAGAGATATGGGTGGAGTGAGCTCGTGCATGGGTAGAAACGAGGGGGTCAAGGCTGGTCGCTGAAGGGGGGTCAAGCGAGGCAACAGGGGAGGATGCAAGGGGGCTGGGCTCCAAAGGTCGCACAGAGGAGGATAGGTAAAGAATGGTCGTAGTAGACTCCGTCATCTGAACATCAGGGGGGGGGAATGTCGATGGGAGCGAGGGGATCCTCAAGCTGGCCCGAAGCATACTGCGCAAGTATGGGAGAGGCGGATTGATTTTTTTCAACCTCATACTCTCGGACTACTTCTAAAGAGGCGCGGTAATGCGTCAGGTGAGGACAATGGTGGGAGTAATGGCCATGGATACCGCACAAAGCGCAGGGTTTGCTAGTGCGAATAGTTTTTGGGTTCTTGGTTACGGACGAGGACGGAAGAGAAGGGTCGGAGACCGTAGACTCAGGGAACACGACTTTAACCATGGGTTGAATGCGGGGCAACTCAGGACAAGTATGGGTGGCATGACCGACGACATCACACAAGGCACAAGGCTTTGCGGGCGGGGGAGGAGCAGGGTCAGTCGGGGTGGCCTTGTCTTTGGATGCCCCCTTGCGAGCTTTGCCTTTCTTTCCTGGAGCTGTCACCACAGGGGTAGGGTCCTGGGGAGGTGCAGGGGGCATGGTAGCAATGGAGGAAGCGAGGGGGACCGGTTGAACCGGTGTCAAAGCAAGATAGGGTTTGGGGTGACTAGGAGGGGTAGCGGCTGGAGGGTCAAGGTACCAGACGGGTATACCCAGGGTCAGGTTAGGGAGAGAGAGGGTGGCCATGACGGGGACCGAATAGACTCCGGGAGGGGGAGCTAGGAACGGTATCTAACCAGTGGGATAATGACCAGGAGGGACGGCTCCGAGGTGGTTGAGGCTTGGGGGAACTGATCCAGGGGGATAAAGGGGTTCAGGGATACCAGCTATAGGAGAAGGGCTAGAAGGAGGAGGTCCGGCTGGCGGAGATGAAGGGCTAGGAGCGGGTTGCGGTGGGCGAGGTTGAGTCTGAGGTTGCTGACTAGCCGAAGCGGGTCGCTTAAGGGCAGCCCGAGATGATTGCATCATGCAAACATTCGATAAGCTGGGATCAGAGACGTGAGGAGGGGGAAGACCAGGAAAAGTTCCAAGTAGGGAGGAATCTTTGTAGACGCCGGGGGAGACACTGGTCAAGGAATCGACGGTTTGCTTATTGGCTACAGAAGAGATGGTCGTCTCCGGAGAGGTCTGAGACGACGGCTCATGGTAAGACAGCTGGTCAATGGTGACTATCTTTCCATTGTGAGGGAAAGACATCTTGCGAAAAACCGCGGATGGGACAACAGACATGGCATAGGTGTAGCTTCGCCCCAATAGAATGTTGTAGTCTAGAGGGGCGTCAATGACTTCGACGTCAACGCAAACGGTCTTACCGGCAAGGGTGATAGGACAATTACGAAAAAGGCCAATGGGCTGGGAGGCGTGGCCGTCCCACGCTCGAAGGGTGATCGTGGAAGGGGCCAGCTCAGGAGATCCGAGTTGTTTCCAAACCGAAGCGGACATCACACAGGAAGATGCCCCCTCATCAATTATACATCGAGAAACGTTGGCGTTCCAGATTTTGACTGGGATTTGGAAGGCGACGGAAGCAGGAAGAGGAGGATGGTCTGATTGATGGGCGTCGAACACAATCATTTGGTCATCAGCAGGATCTACAGCGCCCACGGCAGATAGTAGAGCCTTCTTTTGGGAAGGGCACGACTGGAGGAGTTCCAGTGTGGAAATGGTAGCAGGAGATTGCGCCAAATCATCTACTATGCTATACAAATGAGCAGCTCGACCAGAAGTAGCATTTCAACGTAACAGTCCTTTAGGAATCTTGGTATGGACCTCAAATTTGGGTTGAGGGATATGTAAGGGACCATTGGTTGTCGAAAGAGGCTCTGTAGAACTGGAAGAAGGGGACTCGGGGGCAGACTGAGCGGGAGGCTTGGGGTACTGGCGAGACCAAGTTTGAAGGTGAAGGTCGACGGTTGGGGAAGGATCAGAGTTCATCATAAGGATCTGGTAATCGGAGGAACCAGAAAGGGAAGGTGGAGTGGTGACCTGGCTGTCAGGCGGTTGGGTAGCCATGAATCCTTGCTGAGGGAAAGGATCAGTAAACACAGCTAGTTGGGTAGTGGCCACATTAGGAGGAGCATGAGGGGAGGCGTGTTGTCCACGCAATGTGGCTTGAGACTCCCACATCTGCCGCATCTGGGGTAAGAGGGGACAATCATGGGTGTAATGACCATAAACACCGCAACACAAACAAGGCTTATTTGTGCGAAGCGGCCTGTCCGGCTTGGGCTGAGTGCCCTGTTGCTGGTTGGCAGTGTTAGGGTCAACACCTTGAGGATTGGGTCCACGAGTACCAGGGGCAGATTGGTTTGGATTGCCTCTCCACCTTCTTTGAGAAGAAGGGGGATTAGTCGCGCCCTGCTGTGCAAATACTTGCCCTGGAGGGGGCTGTAAGTGCTGTTGCGGGTTTGGAGGAGGCAAGGGAGATGGAAGCGCATATGCTGGAGGAGCTGGCGCACCAGGCTGCGGATAAAGGTAATGGTTAGGTTGGGCAACATTGAGGTAAGTAGGAGGTTGGGAAAAAGGAGGAGGCATGCCGTATCCTGGATACATGCTACCGGGAGGGGGAAGAGTGCTAGAGGTGCTGGCCCCTCCCTGAGGGAGACCATAGCCCATAGGAGGTTGAGCATATGGATGAGAAAGGGCTCCAATGATACCGTCGGCAGAATGAGATGCCCCCGGGGCGTTAGCGCCACCGGGCCTGGGGAGGTCAGGGAGGACGGTATAAACATAACCAGACTGAGCATAGATCAGGTCATATTTCAAGGCTATTTGGAGGGCGGCTTCTTCGGTTTGAGGGAAATGGGAGGCAACATCTTTGCCAATGGGAGCTAAGAGAGAGCGAAGGAACCAGTCCATATAGATCTGATCTTCGAAGGGGGGAGCTCGACATAAGCTTCGTCTTCGTCGCCATTCCTGGACATGAGCGGAAAGGCGGGTCGAAGAGGTTTGCTTGAAAGAGGTCAAAAGCTCCGTACCAGTATCGTATCGGAGAGGGAGCTGGAAGTAAGATAAAAAGGCTTGGGAAATGGTCGCAAAGGTGGTATGGGAAGAGGTGGCCTGGTCAACATACCATTTAGAAGCTTCGCCGGTAAGCGTGCGTTGGAACAACCGAAGACGGATGGAATCATCGGTAATGGAGTTGGAGGAACACCACATGTGGAAAGATCAGACATGGTTGGTTGGATCTTCTCCAGCAAGGCCTTCGAACTTAGGGATGTCGGAGGGGAGCTTGGTTGGCATAGCAGGCCAACCAACATCGTGGCGGATAGGGTCATTGATCAACTAATTGAAATCGGGGAGGCTGAGGCCTGCGATGTACGGCAACAAGGGTGTGGCCGAGGTAGTTCCTGTGGCAGTTCCGCTAGTAGTAGTTCCGTCATTAGGGCCACGAGCACCGCTAGCGTTAGGCCCTAGACCAGACATAGTGAAGGTGACAGGGGGAGAACTAGAAGGAAAAGGAGAACCCAAAGAATCAGAAGAGGAGTCGGAGTGTGGACTGGCTCGACGACGGCAGGACAGAGCAGGTCGATCGACCGGAAACTGAGGGTGAAGGCCAAGAAGTCTCCGGGAAGTGTGCCTTGGGGGCGAAATTATGACAACACAAACACGGCACAAGGGGAAGAAGAACGACCACAAGGGCAAGGAGGTGCAGAATCAAATGAGTACAATGTCGGAACAAGGGCAGATAGGTGCAGTGTCAATTTATTTTAAAGTCTTTGCCTGGCAGTGTAAACCAGGCTCTTCTTCGCTTAGGGTGAGTGTGTGGCGTGCATTAATTTTAATTTTTAAACCCTTTTCATTTTGAGAGCAAGAGAAAAAGTGTGCTACGTAACTGAAAATAAATTTGCAGAGAACAGTATATAATGCTGAAATAATAGAAAATTAACAACTACTATTGCATCGATTCAACCCAAAAAGGCGGGTCTCTCAAAACTAATCTAAAAGAGGGAAAAAATCTAGTCAAAACACACTAAAAAGAGGCCAATAGATCTAGGGTCGAAAGGGATAGGGATATAAAGGAGAAATCTGCTGAAAAGAGGTGCAGATCACAGCCAAGAGACAGAGGCAAGGTGGTTGGAAAAAAGGAGGAAATCAACAAAAAGCGGAAAGGATAGGGAGGTCCTAAAGGGACGTCCAAACAAAACGACAAGCGGTGATTTGAATGGAAGAAGAGTTGATTTAAAGGGATCTGAGAAGGAGGTATCAGATCTGAAAAAGGGAAGGCTGAAACTCTGAAAAACAGATGGCTGAAACAACTAAAAACTCTTCCACAAAAAGTGGAGGGTACTGAAGCCCTAGGGGGCTAGGTTCCCACTTAGATGAGAAAAAAAGATCAGAAACAGGTCTAAACAGGTGGAGGCAGAGGCTGGAAAACCCTGACAGAAGCTTCAGCAAAACCCAGAAAAGTTGCAGAACAACAGCTGAAAAATTGGCGAGTCGCAGGTTCTGACCTGTTTTCAGTGCAAGTCGCAGAAAATAGGCTGAAAAGTGCGACCTGGAGGTCCAGGTCGCAGGTTATGGGCCGAAAAGTGCGACCTGAAGCTCTGGGTGTCTCGGCGGCAGATTTTCAGAAAAGTTTTCGTCTCAGTTGCGGCTGATGTCGGCCACCTGCACAATAGGGCCAGAAACACGCGGAAGTTAGAAAATTTAATGTTTTAGGGTTTTATGTGTGAAAAACAACATAAAAATAGGAAAAATAAAAAGCCGAAAAGGAACCCGAGGGTCTGAAGTAGCTAGATATGCAGGAATATGAAAAACGACAGCGGTCGTAATTTAAAACCCATGTGGAGTCGCCATTTGTTAGTATGAATCCTTTGTCGAAGTGTATGAAAAAAGACCACTTTAGCTACGCATAACTAATAGCCCTAACATCAAAAGTGGCTGCCAATATCTTCAGATCTGCAGTTAGTTGATCAAGAAAAGAGCTGCAAAAAACCAAATCTATGCATAGAAAGACATTAAGCAGTAAAAAGAAGGGTTTGCTCCATATATCCAATAGACAAGACAAGAACAATTTTTGAAAGAATTTTTTGTATTAAGGGCACCTGGGAGGAAAACAAGAAGATGTTTCCAATTCTCCTCAATGGGATGGGTTCTTGGAAGTCCTCAGCACTTCAGATCTAGAATCTCTCTCTCTTGTTGGTGTAGAAAACCCGGACAAAGATAGAACTCAAAGGGAGCTCACACAACAAATAATGTAGAAAAATGTGAGAAAATGTATAGATCCAGAGTGATCTAATAGGCAACAAAAGGTGAAGAATGGTAGGAAAAACCCTCCTATTTATAACAAAATATTGGGTCATTCTAGATCTTGGTGCATGATTAAAATAATGTTAACCAAATCTAGATCCACCTTTTATGGGATATTTTATTATATTTGTTGGAGGGAAAAAAGTATTTGACTTGGGTCAAATCCCTTTATTTGTTAATAATAAATAAATAAATGATTTATTTATCTTTTTAAGGAAGTGGTTGAAGGATAATTAAATAAATAATGATTTATTTAATTATTTGTAGGTGATTTGGTCATATTTAACAAGGAATATTATCTAAATAAGATTTAAATAATTATTCCTAGAAAATAATAAGATAAATAAAGGTTTATATAATTAATTTCTTTGTTTTTGGGTTAAACATGACTAGGAATAATAATTAAATTATGGTTTAATTAATTATTCCATGAGGAAAATTAAACAAAATAGGTTTGTTTAATATTTCCTTTTGGGGTTTCCTGTTTACACCATAAACAACCTAATAAATGTGGTTTATTAAGTTATTTTACATAGTGAAAGCAATTTTACTTAGGGTAAAATTGGTCTTACATGGTGTACTTGGGTCCATCTAATGATAATAGGTTAGATGACCAAAAAATGGTGTAACAACAGTGACAAAATGCTGTGTAACAGATGCCCCCTAAAGCATGAGGCCCAAGAGAGAGGGAGGGGTGAAAGGCTTTATGAGAACATGCCCAACTGAAAACACTGCCGTCGAAAGCCCTACATACAAGTACAACTGATATCTCTAATACATTATATGTGGTATGGGTGCAGCCATCCATAATAGAGTACACAATAATCAGGATCCAAGGTATGGACGCAGCCATCCAGAAAGGATCAACAAGTAGACTCAGGTATGGTCGCAGCCATCCAATGAAATGAGTCATGTAACTGATCATGATAATCCACAAACTGCACAACCTGGATTTCATCAGACAAAACCCAGGGTCTTGCGCTCCATCTCGACCCGAACAGAGTACAAGTCCAAGAATGTGAATAAGTGAGATGAAGTCGAACATGCAAGAACATTGTCTGATTACCAACCAATAATGGAAGTTGTTAACAGATGCGAGAGGAACCACCAATAATGAGGATGGATCTCAAGGTAATATAGGTACAATCCACGAAGTATGAACAATCAGCTGACGTCAAACACCCACAGAATCATTTGATTGAAGGCCAATGATGAAAACCTTGCGTTGAATGCGAAGAACCTGCCATTGAGGCATGCAAGCTCCAAGGTACTGGAAGGGAGTCTCTAGATCAGCTTCTTGGATAATGAGCTAAAGTTGACAACAAGTGACCTTGATTGAAGGTATGCCATAGTGTTTCCCACATCATCGACGCGAGACAGAGGAACATAATTTCTGTGAATCAAGATTAGTGGAGAATCAGAGGGAGGTTGAAAAATGCAAAGGCCAACTTCTCTTGAACATATCGGCGGCACGACACTGGATTTGGAAGTATTTGACATCAAAGGATCTGAGGTCATGATGACATGGCAAAGAGCAGATGATCGGTCAAAAAGGATTACCCAAACCCATAGAGGCAAGAAAATAATGAGATGAGATGTCCCCAACTTGACACGAATGCAGACAAGTGCCATGTTCAAGAGCGACATACTGCTGACAAGATAGTGATACTGGTTCCATTTTTCCCCACCATTTCTGGCGAGTACCCCAATTATTTTTGAAAACAAGCTTGAAGGGGATAGCATATGCTTGCGATATAAATTTTTCCATCGGATAAATCCAACCTAGTACATTTAACCAACCCTAGGAAGGAGGAACTTGAGTATCATCATTACGATAGAGTCCGATGTCATCATATTTTAACAAGTCTGAAAAAGGAAGAACTTGGCATATTTTCATGTTTAGAGAGTTTGAAAAGATAGCAGAAAATTAAACTCCAACAGTCCCTTTTCGTAGATAGTTCCTCAGATCCGAAAAGTTAGAAAACAATTTCTGAGAAAACCTCCTAGTCGCGATAGGCTAGGGTATTCCTTTTTCGTAAATAATCTATCCCAGCCTGAAAAGGGGTAAACGTATACTGGGTGGATGTCGTTTCATAGCCAATTTAACGAGATAAAAATGACGAGCGACTCAGCAATCTTTTCATTTTTAGAGAGTCAGAAAAGAGCTGAAAGATGACTCCAGTAGTGACTTTTTCGTGTTTTTACCGTGTCCGAAAAAGAATAAAATACAACTCGTATTGTCATCCCTAGTCACGTGAAAACCTGTTGCTGCACAAAAAGTAAGCATAAAACCCATTTTTCAACAAAATATGATAAAATATTGGAAAAATAAGCTTCAAAAACCTAATTTGATTTTTAAAAGTTATAAATATGACCAAAATAGTAAAAACATATTTAATTTTTACTTTTTACCTCTTGTGGAGAGAAACATTGAGTTTTTCCTTGCGAACTTGCAGTGAAAATTGTGGACGATCCGGTGCATCATTCTGAATCCCATATTTTCCAGGTAAAAATCACTTTCATTAGCTACATTTTAATCCATATTTCATAGCATTCCATCATGATTTGGGATCCCTGAGGGGAACATTTTCAAATTTAGGGCTCGCACAATTGGCGCGGGTATGAGGCATGAACCCGTGCCAATCGAGTTATTTTTGCAAAGGGGTCGCACCAGCTGGCGCGACTATCAGAAAAATAGTTGCGCCAACTGCGCAGCCTAAATTTCCGCTCAATTTTTACAAAAAATGAACCAATCAATTGGATTTTTGAATGCCCAAGGGATCTTATGATGTGCTTATGACCACTTTGATGCAGGTATAAAGCCACAATGGTGATCGAATGGAAAGAAATGGTGCATAGTGAAGAGGATGAAATGGTAATGGGGAACGATAAATGCATGAATGCTCTCAAGGATTGCGGTTTAAAGAAATTCTTCTTGACACCATGTCTTAGGGCACAACCTAAATTGTTGCAATACTTGATCAGTATCTAGGATGAGAATGAGGAGAATTTTAGGCTTCGAGTTCAAGTGCTAGAACTCGAAGTGTCCGATGTTTACTTCATCACTAGATTGTCTCGCATAGGTCCAGTTCCGATCATGATAGGTACTAGGCCTTCTGGCGAAAATATGTCGATGGTCATGGAGAGAGTGTGCTCAGGGGCACAAATAGGATTAGGTAGTGGGAAAGTTGACATTCACATTGTTCTGGATCTGGCACTCAGAGTGGTGCTCCATACCATTACGTGGGCTGCGGGGTTGTAGGCGCCGCATGAGGCTACTAAAACACAGCTCCTTTTAGCGTCAGAATGTATGAACCCGACAATATTTGATTGGGCCATAGCCGTAACCATGAATATCAAATGGAAGATGACTAAATGTAAAAGGACCAAACTGAAGCATTTTGGGTATGAGTCTATCTTAGTATCGTTCATCGTAGAATGGTTACTTATGTTCTAGGGCCAGGGCGTAATAGTTGCAGATCCACCTTTGAGAGAGCCATGGATGGCTCAATGGGCAGCAATGATGCCCAAAGCAGGAGGGGGCCAACAAATGTCATGGCAGCCCGAGTTCTTTGGATGGCTTCGACGACAGTTGATCATCGTAGAGGACTGGCCCTACACTGGTACTGACTTCACAGGAGACCTAGACCTTCCACTCCCGAAAGGAGAGGACTGGGATGAGGAGTTGGGTAAGACCCTTTTTGATTTTATGAATTTTATAAGTTTTTGGTATACATGCATTTTCTAACAAACAATCCTATATGTATGCAGATGTTGGCCCAGAGAGGCCCGCCAAGATGTCGCCGATCACACAGAGGACCCCTCTTGCCTATGACCCTCAAGGTGAAGGGGGCAAGGGGAACGAGCTAGTTCAGAACTTAGAGGTAATCGCCCGTGGGATTCCTGATTATTCTCACCTAGCAGATGTCCCTATGGCTTATCATAGGCACACCATGGGGGTGCCTTGTTGCCTTCATCGTTTACTAAGGTGATTGGTGCGGGCAGTAACATGCTACCATGAGCACCATGCTCATTAGTCACCTAGGATTTTATATGCATATTTTTGAGAGACATGTTGTCTCCAGATATTATTAAAATAGACATGTATATTTTTGGATTTTATGCAATGCACACAAACTGCAAACATTTCAACACATATATATATATATATATATATATATATATATATATATATATATATATATATATATATACCTATCTATTTCTGCATGCATCTTTTTCACATATGATGATTTTCTTAATATGTTATGCAAATGTCTAATACAATGTTATCTAATGCATTAACTGCATAACACATGACCCAATGGGAAAGTTAAAAGCTCACAAAATGCATCACGTCAATCACATTTTATTTTTTATGCAAGCTTAAAAGCACACATGCAAACTATGCTTAGAAATGATAAGGAGGAATGGGCATGCCCCCAGCATGGTGTCTCAATTCGAGGTACATGCCCCCAAAGCTTCAGTCCATAGAAAATGGAGTGAAGGTTCAAAACACAAGAGATTCAATCGAAATCTAACAAAACTCAAATTGAACGGGATCGTGTTTCATTATTTTAATGAGGTTGACACACTTAAAAGAATTTTCCTCGTAGCAGCTTGTTTAATTGTTTTAGGAGCTTGACATAAGAAGAAGAACTATGCTCTAAAAAGCTCAAAGGAGGAGGCTCAGGAGGGGGATAACTAGAAACAAAGTGCTTGAGACAATTAGAAATTGCCCCCAGGCCAGGCATAAATGAGGAATGATGATGTCCATCGCTCCACAATGGCTTCATCAGATGGAAAGAATTCTCTCAAAGGGTCAGGCGAATCTACGTCATCGAGCCAAGGGGATTGAGAATAAATATTAAGAGCCATGCTCAAAGGAGCATGTTCATTAGGAGGAGGATCTGATGCAACAACGATCTCGCAATAATTAATTTCAACTAGGGTCAAAGGCATCGATTCTCCAAAAGATGTCACCTGTTCAGGAGAAGGGATGATCGATGGGTCATCTGACCTAGAGATCATGTTGAATTACATAGTGTTCAGTGGTGGCATGGGAAAAATATCCATGAGAACGAGGTCCTTGAAAAGACCAGGTCCTACACTATCAGGGGGATTGGGAATTTGATCCACGTATGGCACGTTGTTCTCGGAGGATGAGGTAAAGAATGACAAATGATCGAAAATGATAATCTTTCCCTCATGTGGAAATTTCAAAAGCTAAAGGAGGGTGGATGGAACACATAGCATGGGATGGGTCCAACTGCGACCAAGTAGAATATTGTAGTTGAGTTTGGCATCAACCACTTCCACTTCGATGTTGACAGTTTTACCTTGTAATGTGATCGGTAAACTCGCAAGAACACCCAAGGGTTTTGATTCCCTACCATCGAATGCCTCAAGGGAATTGGGAGATGAAGTGAGGGATGGAGAGCCAATGGCCTTCCAGTAGGCAGATGCCATAAAAGAGGTAGAGGCACCTTCGTCCACAACGAATATGAATGTTGAGGCCATTGATACCAAATTGTATAAACAGGGCGATCTGATGTGGAAGTCGAGGGACAAAATTCTCTAGATCGAAGGTGGGAATACTAGAATCAACAGGATCAATTCCACCGATTGAAGATAATAGAGCTTTATGTTGCTATGGGAAACTTTGAAGCACTTCCAATGTAGACATTGCAGAAGGTGCTTGTGCCAAATCCTCAACAATGCTGTAATGCTGAGTAGCACAGGCATTTGGATTATAGGAAGACTTTCTAAGAACACCTTTGGAAGGTGGCTATATGACGGGTTTAGCGCTGGGCTTCTCAATTTCTAAAGGACTAGAGGTAGGTGGGGGAGGTGGGCCGTCAACGAATTCCTTCCCAGCTGCCTAGCGTGATCTAGCATAATCCTTCGAATGAGTGGCAATTGAAACAGGTGCAACACCATTCATCATGAAAACTTGGGACCCAAATGGTGCAGATGGTGAAGGCTGCTCGGCCATCTGGGTCTGCTGAGATGGAAAAGGTTCCTTAAGAATTGCCAGAGTTCCCTTAGAGCCTTTAAGAAGTTGACTAACCTCGGATCGTCGGGGATAATATTTGGTATAGTGGTCTCCGTCACAAATCAGGCAAGGGTACTTCGGTTTCTGTTGTGAACCATCATCAGAACATGGTTTGGAGGATTCTAGTTTGGGGGCATCGGATTTGGTTTTGCCTTTGCCCTTCTTCTTCTCTTTGGAGGTATTTTCCACAGGATTGGCTTGAACGGCATTGACCTCTGCAGTCTTACCAAAATCTGAAGTGACAGGAGGAGTAGAATTATCGGAAGAATTTGACTTCTTCTTCCATTTGAAGACTTACGAGAAGTCTGAGAGACAAAACCAATAACACCGCCAACCGATGGGGTAGGTGGTGCTTTAGAGGTCCTTGGCCGCGGGGCATCAGTCAAGATATCATATAACATGCCTGACTGAGAGTACACAAAATCGAGGCACTGGGCACGAGTGATGGCTTGTTCCTTAGTTACACATGCCCCCATAGAAATGTCTTCAACGATTTTGTTGACAAAGGAGGTAGTGAACCAGTGAGTTAGAAGCTGATCAGGAATATCAAACTTGATCAGATGACGATGACATCTACACTTATGAATGTGATCTGAAATATGAGTGGCTTTGTCCTGCTTGAGAGAAGTTAGGAGATGCATCCCGACTTCGTAACGAACTGGTAACTAGAAATGTGTCAGGAATGCCATAGCTAGAGTATTAAAGTCTTGAAAAATACCGCGGGGTAGTTCTATATACCACTTAGTAGCAGTGCCAGTAAGAGTGCGCTGGAAAAGACGTAGATGGATCAAGTCGTCCACCCAAGAGTTAGAAGAACACCACAAATGGTAGGTCATGACATGGGCTTGGGGGTCATCTCCAGCTTTAGCCTCAAACTTGGGACAGTCACCTGGTACCTTGGTTGGAACCGGAGGCCAATACGGATTATGAATAATTAGATCATTGGTCAATTTAGATACATCCAGTAATTCCAACGTGGCGAGGAAAGGTAACTGAGGATTAAAAGGCATGCCAGGTCCCCGATAGGTACCTGTACCTGTACTCCACCCTGGTTGAGCATAATTCTACCCCCATTGGTTCTGTCGTGGAGGATTCTGACCATAGGGGGTATAAGCCGTATAATTGGGTTGATACAGTTGCTGATAACCAGTGTATGGGGGTTGATAAACAGGGTACTGACCTTGATTATACATAGGCCTTGTTTGAGTAGTGTATGGATTTGACTGCGGAGTATAAGTATAGCCCAGCTATTGAAGGTAATCACCAAAACCTTGGGGTGGGTTGTAAATCGGTCGAGATTGACCTTGAAGGTAATAGCTGCCTTGGTGTCGAGCGGGCTGCTGGTAAGTGGGACCCTGCTGGGCCTGATAAGTTGGGCGCACAGGCGGGTTCAGCTGTGGCATAGAATAGATCAGCCGTTGAGCAGGGTTAACTGGATGTGCAGGTTGTCTTGGTTGAACAGGTTGACCTAGTTGTGCAGGCTGCCCTGGTTGAAAAGGTTGGCCTAGATGAATAGGTTGTCCTGGTTGAACAGGTTGACCTGGCTAATGAAGGACACCAGGATACCCCGGTTGAGCAGGTTGTCCTAACGGTGGGAGAGGGCCAGGGTGTGCCTGATAACCAGGTTGACCTATGACAGGACCATAAGATGGCCCTGGCTGTGCAATATTCAGACCAATTGGAAACTGAGGTTGTTGAGGTTGCACCAAAGGTTGAGAGGGATGGATTTTCCCCCCAAGACCATATAACAGTTCGGGTTGATACCCTGGTTGGCCTGTGGGTCCTTGAGGTTTCCCTGCTTGGACCACAGGGTGAGGCTATAGAGGTTGACCTTGAGGCTTGTAGGACTGTCCTTGCAGACTGTACAAGAATCCCTGCTGGCCCGAAGGTTGCCCTTGTAAGGGTTGTCCTTGCGGGTCATATAGATAGCCTGGTTGGGCCGAAGGTTGTCCCTAGAAGGGTTGCCCTTGTGGGTTAGCAGGTTGCCCAACCTGGGCAGATAGAAAACCGTTAATATACTGATAAGCCTCAGGAGAAGGTAAACGAAGGGGGTTTCCCTGCTCATCATACTGGTATGGAAATACGTAGATCGGGGTACCATCCAGTCCATAATGGGAAAAGTAAGGACGGTTGAGATCTTGAGAGGACTAACCAACCTCGGAGTTCGACGGCTGTAAAGAAAATCGATACTCCTCAGGAGAAATATTCTCCGTAATAGGAGAATCTATGTAAATATATTCAGGAACTAACGAGGTCCTGGTCGACTAAGTAGTGACAGTAGGCATAGACACAGCTACGCAGACAGTATGCCTAACAGACACTGATGTGATGAAAGGAGATGCCATGAGAGGTTTCGATGGTGACATCCCTAACGAAGGAATAACCAGCCTCATGGATGAAGTCGATATTCCCATAGAGGCCATAGCGGCCATGACCTGACTTAAGGACCTATATCCCGTTGGAAGCGAAGGACTAGGTGAAGACATGACAGAAGATTCAGGGATGTTTTCTAGAAAAAGCTGGTAATATTCACCAGATGTAGGGATTTCCTCACTAGGAGAAGGACTGGGTGAGTCCATATCTGACCCTGCCACAAGATCTTCTAAGAGACGGCGATGACTAGGAGGTATAACAACAACTAAGAAAGGCGATCCCGATGTAAGAGGAGGGAAGTGTTCCTCTACTCCAAATCCAAACCAAGCATTGGACAAGGGCCAATTGAATTCAACTGGTCCACCAAAGGGAAGCTCAGATATAATCGGTCCCCCGTCGGGAAACTCAAATACAATCGACTGCTGATGTTCAGCAGAGGACTGAGAGACCTCTGATGAATTGTCTGTGTAAGGACTACCAGTAGACGAAACTGAGGGTTCCACCACTGTGACTATAATGAAAAGATGAAGAGATAAAAAAAAAGACACACGGGAAAAACTAAGGCAAACAATCAACAGGCTGAAAAAACAATCTCTAAATGGGCGTGTGATCATAGGTGATTAATTTTACCACATTGAAACTGGAAAATTTTACTGTTTCATGTTTTAAGAGTCTAGAAACAAGTAAAAGATGAATCTATCTCTTTCAATTTGGAAACAAGCATGAAAGGACAAGCACTTGATGATCTTTTCAAATTTAATGAGTTAGAAAAGACCGAAATGACTGCTCTGGTAATCTAGGCAGATGGGTGTACCAGATATCCGTGAACTTCCATATACACCTTGGTTAGAAAATGAAAGAGAAATCAACCAAGGACTTGACGTACGTGCAGGTAATCTCCCCGAATGCTGTGTCCGGTGTATCATGGGTAAAAGGTGGCATACTTGGCTTCCTATGGATAAAGGATAACAACCTAGTGGGGTCTCCCTTTATATACGTGACAGTACAGGGAGCACCAGTTCATACTAGTGCTGTGTAAATCCAAAAGGTGAATGACAACTACTAGGTTTAACGACATCGGAACACGTCACTAGCCTAGACCTCTAGGTATCCTGTTAATGTTTTAATGTTGCCTTAGGTTAATTGAAAATTTTTTATAGTTGATATTTGAATTATGTTTCAATTTTAGGCCCTATCGAGTGTCGTATCTCAAAAATCCTCTATATGCACACTACATGCCATAATATATCACTTTGTTCGATGAAGAGCTAACTAAGGGGGGGTTGAGAGCTTTTCAAATAACAACAAAATGATCACAAAACATCCACTACTATCTCTAATGCATGCTAATGAAACTAAATTTTTTTCTCTTAGAGTTATATAACACTAATAATGCAGAAAAGCTTTCAATTTCCACTAACTGATCAAAAATCAAAGAGATTTGTTTTTGTATTTTTCAATGTTTTAGAGAAAATGCACCAAACAGAATGAAAAACTAATGAAGAAAAAAATTTGAGAAATGACAGTGAGAGAGTCGAAACAAGCAAGTTCACTCAATGAAAACACACAATCAGAACTCAATCTGATGGAGAAATATCTCAAATCGAAGAATAATCTCAAAAAGACTCATACAAACTGTGTAATCTAGGCTCGAAATGAGACAAAGCGAAACTTGAATGAAAAATAGAACAATCACTCAACTGACGAAATGATACAATGGAATCCAACAAAACGAATGCATAGAAGCAAGAATGAAGTTGACTGGGAAAGCAAGGACCAGTAACTCCCACGAGAGGCTCAGCACACTATAGCACCTAGAAACCCTAGGGCTATAATGCAAAACTGATGGTAAAGGGAAAACAACCAGAGGACAAGGGTCAAACAAAGTCAACAAGGACTTAAAGGCACTCAATCATTCATAAAAATGACACCAGGACCAGAAATCAAACTCAGAGGGCTCAAAAACAAGAATACCCTAACACCAAACAGAGTTGGCGCGACTGTCTAGCTATATTCTGCGCCAAAACAACGTTGGCGCGGGGGCCTAACTAGCAACAAGCACCAGTTGGCGTGACTTTTAGGCTATAAACTGTGCCAATCGAGTTTACTATGGGAAGAAATGAAAAAACAGAAAAAAGAGAGTAGATCAGGTCTTCTGGGGGCTGAACAGGGTTTTTCACCAAAGGAGGCAAACCAGAAGAGCGAATCAATCAATCAAAAGCCAAAAACAACCAAAAGAGACAAAACTAACTCCAACTGATTCCCCAGTGGAGTCGCTAGTTTGTTGGAGAGGTAAATCCCCTCTGCAGACAGAGGCGAGCCCTACTAGCCCAGATCGGGTCTAGCAACAATCAGGTCACGTAGTGACGCAAGTCCCTAGTTATAAAATGACAAAAATCATAATGAATTTCCTACCTCAAATCCTACGCAGTGGTTGTTGAAGAAAGGATGACGCTTTCCGTCCCTCGCTTGGCAAATCACGATTATTCCACTCGACACGTCTGAACACCTGCACACATTCAAAGGATACAATGATATACAACATAAAATCTAAAGCCTGTAACCATACATCAGTCAGAGAGGATGTAATTCATTGCATAAAATAAATAGACACATGAATAGAACCATAATCAAAGTCACTTATCATTAAAATAAAAAAGGAAAGATACAACCCAAAGCTTTGATGCTTGATCTTCCTTCGACGGGGATGATATCAGAGCACGTCTCAACAAATCTTGTCAGAAACAGGACGAAGCTCTCTCTCTTCAGCTTGGCTCTCAAAAGCTGTCTGGCTATAGTCTCCTTGCTACAAGTTCAGCTAGCTTGCTAAGGGAGAAGGCAAGATTTTATAGATGGAGGAAGGGGAGTTGGGATCCCTATAATCATGGGATTGGCCCTATCTCTAAGGAAGCCTCCATGATAGGTGGAAAACTACTTCCCATACATGGAGATTTGGAGCCAAACCACCCAACTCCTTTTAGTGACTCGTTCAGGAGTTTGCTGGAATTGAACTTCCGCCATTTATTTTTTTAAAAACATCCCTTATTAAGCTTTGCGTGAGTGAGACACATGGAAAGAGCGCCAGTTGGTGTGCCCTCTATGGTGGATTTCTCCCATTGGCGCGAGGGTTGAATTGGCTAGTCGCGCCAAGGCAAAAATATCTGTTTTTAGGGTTTTTCAGAGGAAACTTTCTTGAGAGGAATGCTTATGCTTATGTAGGGGAATGCCATGAAAGTGGTTTCAGTTCATGTCACTACTCACAGGTCACAGGAAAAGCCCTCCAATGTGTGGGATGGGGGATTGGAGGGACAGTGACAAAATTATGTGTAACACTAGGATCTGTTAATAAAAGTTTGTTATTTCAAGTTGTTAATTAGGTTTACTTGTGAAAGTTTTGCTTTATGGTTTAAAATTATGTTCACTGTCTTCTCTTACAGTTAGTAGCTTTATGCATTATAATTTTCCATTTATTTCGCGCTCATTTCTCTTTCAGTTTGCTTATTGCTGCATAATGATCAGATAATCACTGCATGTGCTTTTCCTTGTTTTTTCCACCTGCAACTAGTTTTTCTTTCTCTCACATGGAATTTCATTACGTTATAAACCTCGTATGTTGCATCGCGTTGTACACATTCTTCCTCACATCATTTTCACCAGTTGTTGAGATAACTGTGAAAGTTTCCGTACATTGTATGAGCCCCCATTGAACTCGAGGCCTTGAAACCCTCGGAGCCCAGACTAGCCTTCTTACCCCCCCTTCGCACAAGTTTAAAGCTGGATGGATTGCTTTTACCTCTTTGCACGCATCGAAATCCTAATGATCTTTCTTACTTGTTTTGCCCTATTTTCTGAAATCCTAACTCCATTGTTTATGTGAGGTTGTGGTGGTTACCTCAAGAGGTAGCTTCTCTAAGAATAGGTCATCAAATTCATGTTCTCAATATAATTCTTATGAGTTTAAATTCATTAGCCAGGGAGATACGAGCCGGTTGCTTGTGGGTAACCCTAACGAGTTTGAATGGCCTATACCTGTAACTTGAGCCTTGTGCCCAACATAGTCTTGAACATCTTAATGATCTGTTTTTCACGTTTCGACTGTGGGTGGTAGATGGGATGTAAAGGCTTGGCATGAGGGCAAACCCAAATCAGAATATATTTTAGTTTATGTCAAACAAGAAACAACCTCTCTAGCCCATAAAATAAGTCGGGATCCCTCATCCGCCCATGCAAAATAAGTGCCACGAGCACATGAAAATAAGTGCTACAAGCACATGAAACAAATAAGGGTAAAGGATTAAGAATGGCTTCCTATGCAGAGAGGTAACACAATGATTCCGTCGGGGTACTGACCAGGCTCGCTAGCAGCTGGGCAACGTTTGTGATTTCTTGAAGTGACACCGTCGGGGTACTGTCCAGGCCTGCTGGCAGTGGAGCAACACCAGAAACCTATTTTAAAATTGTAAATATAATAAGCCCGCTACCTTGCTCTCTAAATCATCATCAAACTACTGACATATGTGAGCTTCCGCTTTGAAGTTTTCTGATTAACAAGACCTAGCTGAGGCACAAGGATTGGGCATATCTGTAAAGGTAAAAGTAATACAAAGAGTACCCACAGAACCTATTCAATATTCCTTTGCATCACTATAATCTGGACTCAGATTATTGTTGGGACGTTGAAAGAGATTCTGGATTCTACCAGTGGTTCACAATTTTTTATAGCGACTATAACACCACCCAAAATGTTTGGTGTATTCAAAATTTTGGGTCCCCTTCTGCTCGCTCAGCCATTAGGGTTTTGACCTGGCCTTTAGTTAGTGACACCCACGTGACCTTTCCCCACCAAACCTTGTCTTTTCACCCACTGGTCTCAGTGTCTCATCAATAATATAAGGCCTGGGGTCTGCTGCTTAAAAGAACATTGAGATTTCCCCGTTGAATCGAGAGGTAGGTTTCCCAGGTTGTCATGATATCGGCCTCAGATGTACTTTACCTATTCCCATCCGCTCATAAACCTTCTCACCATCATGACAAGATAGTTTTGTCGCAATCATGCCATGTGTGGGGGTATCATCATGCATGTACTTGAATGGAAGTTTTTCGATGTTAAGTACTTGACATACTTTCATTAGAAGCCCTTTCACCATGGATATTTTAGGTGTTGTATTTGGGTGCTCCACCAAGCTCAAATTCCCACGTAAATTATTTTAAAATATAGGGACATCATTCTCTGAAAGGTAACCATGGACTAACTAATATTATAATGTTTCATACAAGTCGAGTCCATAGGTGATATACCCAACGAGATCACCACTGCATAGAGGGAAAGAAATTTATGTTGAAATGACAAAGGGCGCACTAATTGGAAGAATTTTCGATCACAGTTGAGCCACGCATGCCAAAGCCATGGTTAAGGGGAAAATGAAGGATTCTAATGACCATGCATTATGAATTTTTTTAAAATTCACGGGCTAACGTGGGCATAAATCCAGCTCCATAAATGCGCGCCTTATTGACTGCCCAAGGAGCCATGTTTTAGGAAGTGCTAAAAAATTGTGCACATCATGGAAACATATGTCTCGGGAACCTTACTGTTTGGGAGGTAGTATGTTCGAAGGAAATTGACTGAGGAGGCCACTAATACGCAGGATCATTGAGGATCCAATAAATTGGCACCATCAATATGCTCCACAACATAAGGTTCTAATCGTCCATTCGAGACGCTCAAATATGACACGCGACTTTTCTTTTATATGTGAGGTGGTGGGTGCTCAAAACGGATAAATGCTTTTACCATAGACCGCAATAGCACATTAAATAGATTCAAATTTCACGTGGTTAGTCTCGAGAAAGGCCAACACACTTCAAATAAGTGCGTAAGGACGTAAATGACAAAGAAAGCAAGAGATGCATCATTGCTATACAAATTGATAGCCGAGGTACACAACCCAGGGGAATTTCAAGCGAAGAAAGGGGCATGCGGGAGACCCTCCAAACAACCAATTTCAATAAGATCTCATTGCATGAGATGCATCGAGGCGTTGTTTGGTAACATTGACAGTAGACGTGAGAGTGTACTATTGCATGGTGTGACCATTCGAATAAATGGCACTCAAAACCACAACGCAGGCACACTATGAAAAATGCCTTTTCTTATGTGTTTGACCTGATGGATGATTCTCACTGAGCGTCATAGGTATCGGGATAAGTGTACCAAAACAAAACATTGATGGTTTCATACCCTGGGAGTGGGTGGAATCTTCTGCATCACACCACCAATTGGGTTCCCCATGCTGTTTGTTATTTCTGTTTGCAGCAACAACTAACGTACTAACAGAAAAAACCCTTGTCTCACTAACAATCAGCATGCAAGAGCCGTTACCAAGAGCTTCTCTATCATCGAGTCGCATAGTCACATTTTTGCTATAGCAGCGGTGAATGCGACTCAATCCTAAACACGACCTTGCAACCTCCACTCAAGTTGCAAACTTGCAAACCTCAAGAACGAGCGAAAGGTGTGACCTTTTATGAACAACGACTATGTGACCTCCATAGGTCTCTATCCTCACTCAGGTTTCCAAGTCAAACATTTTATACGGAGGTAGAAAGGATGAACTATGACCGTGCGACTACTACAAGTAGCAATCCTTGTCAGGTCGTAGCCTCTCAATACTTTGTTGTGGTCCCACATCGCAGTCCATCTCAGCACATAGTAACACATGGGAGTTTCCTTGGTTTTGGCATCATCGCCATTGGGAGGAAACATTAATCAAGAGCTAACTATACATGCCTATTGTATGATGGATATTGGTTGGAATTTCAAGTTTTTTCCTTTGTGCCAGTAAAAGAGCTTAGTGTGGACATGCACGAGTTGTTCATACATTTCCTACAAAACATGAATATGCAAGGGTAATATGAGGAAACTATGATGATGACCCAGATGAAGAATTTTCTCACTTCCCCAGAAGTTGCACAACCTGGATTCAAGCCAATAAGAAAACCCAAATTATGCGTATGCTCAGGATCTTGCTCAAAATGGAAAAATCACTCTCCCACTTATCGACTCATGCAAATTCCCTTAGGATTGCAATGGCATCACCAGCCGATAGAAACTATTGGTTCACGTGGCGAGATATAAGGCTGTCCTCTAGAGAGCAAGGTTCTGATATCTCCAAAAGAGAAATGTAGAAGGGATAAAACCCTAGGTCACAGATTGCCCAAGGTCACAGGTCGCAAGTTACTGTTTTCTCAAGGTCGCAAGTTTGATTGCTCATGGTCATAGGTCGTAGATGACCTCAGGTAGTAGGTCATAGATTGTTCAAGGTTGCAAGTCGCAAGGCAGCCCAATGGTCGAGAAGACCAAGAGTCAAGGGCAACTCAAGAGTCATCTCATCCTGTATGTACAACTTTAGGAAAGGATACAAGGACTTTTATCTCAATAATTGAAGCCGATATGATAGAGGAATTGTTGCTTGAGAGCTAAAGGCACTCAGCTCTTGGTACCAAGTAGAGATAGAGGTAGCGAGGCTAGGTTTTTTGTATCATGCATTGAGAGGAATATCCCATGTTCCACTATTGGGTTTTGATGAGTTGTAAATATGTATTTGATGCTGCAACAACATTAATAATAGTGCTTGTTCATTGTGATAGTACTAGTTGTCTAATATTTCACTATGTTTTACGGATGCTTTCATGCATGCAATTTATTATGAACTAATTCACATTGGTTGCATGTACGTTTGCTCTCGAATCAGTGTTTATTTATTCCTTGCCACATCTGTGATCTATTGTGAACTAATTTGTAGTTAAGTGCTGGTGTGTTTTCTTTCATGTATATCTGACTGGTTTTTTGGCTCACTGATCCCACTCATGGCATACCCCCTTTTATTTTGCTTCTTAGAATTTCTAGTATCTTTGTTTATGGTTCGTCAATCTTGGGCTGATTTTGCTTCACTAATTGGTAGTTTCACTTTTGCCTCTACTCCATCATCTTCTCATCTAACCACCAAAAGTGGAAACACTTATGGCGGCAGCCGGGCCCACATACCGAATGGGGCTCCTATCCCAAATGGTGTGAGGTCTAATTGTGACGTTTCACTGGGGAGACCCCCTTGTTGTCGGTAGTACGAATTTCCCCGTCAACATATTTTCAAGGCAGAGGTTTAATATGGGTCATCCTAACCTTCTTCAAGCTTAGTATTATTGTCTCTAAGGGTTCTCAAAGAAGTGTTGGTCGATCCTTTGAAAACAATATTTTTTTCTTAGGATAAAAGAGGGCAGGGTCATCCAATCCTAACCATTTTAACTTATAAATATTAATATGTTGAAATTATTATCATCTCTATTTCATATAATGTTATAGTTGGATTTATATTTTTCATCATAATTATACATGATATGTTATGTTTAATAATTTTGAAAAGTATTTTATATAAATTACTTCATATAAAAATATATATATTTCTTCAATTAATTGTAAATGAAAAATGTGAATGCTTGTGACTTTCAACAAATAAAAGAAGATTCAATTTTATCGGCTAATAGTGACCACAACATTAGAGAATTCACAACTAAATGATATGCTAAGTTAGACTAACCATCTAATATTTACATAGATTTATATATTTATTAAGTGGATAGAAACACTATTACATTTATTAATGTGGTCACATCTATAGTGGTGATCAATGAAGGTATTGTGTGTCCAATTGAGGTAATTGAGAACAAAATTTGTTTTCTAATGCAAAATGTGCTTGTGGTTAGAAAACATCATAAAAATCTAATAAAAAATGATTGTCACAGATGATATATATTTGTGTAAAACATGGTTGGGTTCTATCATCATATGAAATAGCCAAATGATAATGGAAAAAAAAAGAAAGTGATTGAAAAAAGATATGTTGGAATTGTTAAAAAAAATGGTTTGTGAAAAAACAACATATTTTGTATTGAAGTGATCTCTTCGGGTGGATTTGCTCAGACATTTCCTTGAAAAAAACATATTTTGTATTACATCTAACGAAAATAATAAATAAGATCATTAATACTCATCATGAAAATAATCTAGTATTTTCTAGAAGAGCTTATATCAAGATCTTAGAAAAAATATATTAATATGTTTCATTTAGAGTCCTTTAAGGAAATTCATTCAACGGGGATGATACATAAGACCAAGAAAAGGTACAAGAAATGAGAATAGAGTCACAAGGAACCTGTTAAATTTTATTTGATGAAAATTTTCTTTATTGATATTACTAGATATGTTCTTACACCCTCCGCTAGTAATTTTGGAAAGTGACTGATGAAGATGTGGAAAAATTGTCTTGTCATAAGTTTCACGAACTTAACAACAACAATTAGATAGGCTATTTTGATTTAATTTGAAAATTTTTTTTGGATGACCCATTGTACCTGAATATGAAGATGAAATTGAAATGAAATGTCTAAATTCCTATATGTTGGATGAAAAACAAATTATTTCTATTTAGATATATAAAATAAAAAATAGGAATTGATTCAGTGATATTCATTATTCTAAAGTGCGTTTGACTCATAAAGATGTTTTACATATCATTATTCATAAAATACGAAGATATAAAAATATTTATAAAAAGGAATTGGTCGATACTCCCTTCGCTGGTGAAATTGTGAACAAAAGAGAGAAATAGATGAGAGTAATATGGTAAGTTGGCTGGGGAAGGGATACATTTTCTCAATATAGTGTCAAGTATAAACATTATTTTTTTTAATGTATTATTATTTTTATTTACTAAAATATCAAGGGTTTTTATTTAGAAAATTCAAGGCATGAAGCATAATTCCAAAACACCATAAAATTTACTAAAAAATTCACATAATAGAAACCATCGACAATTAAATAAAATTGTCTAATCTAGAAGTAAAATCTGGCACTATTTCATTAAGTGGAATTCCTTCGAGGAATTTAACACAAAATCTTGAGATATAATATGGTTTACATACTTCAGAAATGATTTCCTAGAATGTCGTGTCAACTTATCCCTCCTGCTAGGAATTTGGCTAGGCAATGCGACCTTATTCATTGTTCCAATTCAACCCAGAAACCATAGAAATTATTCCTCCACTTGGCTCAAGAAATTAATCCCCAATTAGCCTAGTAATTCGGAATTTAAAAGGGGAAATAATTTTTCCCTCGTGAATTGATTAACTCGACCTCAAAAATTAAGATATTCAACCTTTTACAATTGCACTTGTCCTCAATAAATCAATAACTTGGCCTCCCTTATTCTTCTCACTGAAATGGGAAATTCAAACTAGACAAATTCAACCTCCTTAACTTTGATTCTTCGACCCATTTTGCAATGATCAATACACTTCTAGATATGGAAATTCGGCCCCAACAAAATGATTAAACTTGGCCCTTATAAATTAATGGATTTGACATTAGAAAAATTAATAAGTTCGACCCCTGCAAATCAAGGAACTCAACCTTTGCAAATAAAAAAAACTCGGACCTTGTAAATCAATGAACTTGGCGTCTAGAAATGCACAATGGATTTTAAACTTGGCCTCATGAATGGATATCAACCTACAACAGAATAATTGGCTAGAGAGCTTTACAACCACTGAAATGAATGCCACTATTTATGGTTTATATTTCAACACTAAAATTGGGAACCAAGTGAGGATTTCCAACTCTCTCACCGAGATGCTTGAGCTTCTCAAAAAATTCACCAATAATTCTTCGCATGTCCCCTTTAAAATCCTCCATTTTAATAATATTTTCCACCTCTAAAAAGCATTAGTATATGATGGGTGACTTTATTTTTCTAAAGTGAACTTTTACCAACCCTTTTTATTTAATTATTATTTATTTTATTAAGGTGACCCCTTTGTTTTTTCGTCAATTCCCATGGTCAACATAGGTTATGACTCAAACCATTTTTTCTTTTAAATATCATAAAGGGATATCACAGTCTTACCTTCCCGAATTTGATTGTGCTCAAGCAACTAAAACACCTACTCTCCTTCCCATGTATCATCTTTTATCGACAAGCCTTTCTATCGAAAAAATATTCTCATATGAACCTACTTCTTAACTTCTGTCCCCTTGTTCCCAAGACCTATTATATAACGAGAAACTATTTTATTTCCTCTTCCAATGGTGGTAGCTCCGTCATTGTCTCAACTTGTTATCTGAGTACCTTTTTGAGACAAATTATATGGAAAACATTGTGGATCTTGTTGTCTTCGGGAGATTATGACTCATAAGAAACCTCTTTGATTTTCCTAATCACCTTTTACGGTCCATATAACCATGGTTTTAACTTCTTGGAACCTCTCTTCTTTTGGGATGATTTCCTATATGGTTGAACCCTTAGAAAAATAAGATCCCCTTCCTAGAAATGTTTCTCCACCCTATGGAGTTTTGCATAATATTTTTTTGATTTTGAGCTACTTATAGATTTTATTTGAGAATTTGAAGAATATATTGACTCCATTTCAACCAATCCCTAGCCATGGGTGCCCTTCTATCTCATAGATCCAATATTTAAAAATCTAGGTCCATCATATCCATACAAGGCCTTGAATGGAGTCATCACAATAGATATATGATAGGTGGTGTTATAAAAATAATCCCCCAAGTGAAACCACCTGATCCAAGTCTTCTACTTCCATTCCACATAATTACTTTAATATCCTTCCACCCATTTGTTAACAATTTTTATTTGGCCATTCATCTGAGGGTGAACCTACGGGTGTAACTAGTGCTCGAGTTTAAATTCGTGCCCACCAATCTGAGGTTCTTGGGTTTCAACCATTCATTCATAGCCCAAATATTATCCTAGTAGACCTATACTCCTATTGTGTTGATGATTTTCCTAAGGTATAGAATATTCGCCATTCAAAATTCACATTTGGACTCAGAAAATAATGAGTTCTCCTCCAATATGCTCATCACCTCATCTAAGTACCTCAAGTGCTCCTCTCAAGTTTTTTTGTAAATAAGAAGATTATCAAATAAGACTAGAAAAAATTCCATAGTTTACTCTTGAATATATGATTCATACATGTTTGGAAGGTGTTCAATGCATTCTCTAGCCCAAATGGAATTATGATAAGATAATAATGTCCACAGTGACATGTAAATGTTTTTTTTTGTATGTCTTGCTCATGAACTTTGATTTGATGGTAACTCATCCTTAAATTGATCTTAAAGAAGTACTCTTGGCTTAAAGTTTCATGTAATAAAGGATAATAAAGGAAAATTAAGACCAAGGTCAGGAGACATGTATTCCAAGCTGAATGTTAGGCAAGAACCATAGTGGGCATCACTTTTGGTTTACTATGGCTATGGAAATTGGCAAAGGTATTGAAAAAGGAAAAAAATAATTAATTGGCACGTAATTATGAGAAATAAGTTAAATAGGAGAAAAGGGAGGTGAAGAGACATAGATTTTCATGCTAAGAAAATTAGAGGAAAAATGAAGGAAAATGAAGAAAATAGAAGCATCAATGATAAAAAGGCATCATAGAATTAGTTCAAAACCTTTTTAAGTTTAGTTTGGCTCTTTCCTTTCATTATCCTTTTCATACACTCTTAGAGAATTCTTGGAGAACTGTAGCATTCACATGGTTGGGAGAAAGTCAAGTAAGAAATCAAAGGAAGAAAAAGGACAAGCAAAGGAAAGCAAGGAGAAGGTTGGATCAGTAGCTTCAATAGGAATATTTTTCAGGTAATAGGTTGCATGTATGATTTCTTAGATGAGGTGTGAATGCATGGTACATGAATTTGTATATTTGGTTTATTTTATTTCATTGGCATGGGTTTTTCCTCTTTGATAATGGTTTCAACTATTCCCTACCATTTCATGGATAGACATAGTGTGATGGGATTCATTATTAGTTAAGCTTTTGATTTCTAAAAGGTTTTGGAATAGGGTGAGGCAGTTTTAGGAAAATTCCCAAAGGTTGGGGGTGGAGATGGTTCTCTGGGAAGCCCTCGATAGGTGTGTGGATACAAGATAATTCCTCAATGTATGTTGAATACATTCTAAGGCAACCAAGCTTGGTTTGGTTTTGTGACCTCGGGACTGATTTAGGTGAGATCATTGTAGCTTTAGGGTGGAGGTGGTTTAACCTTTGGAGTCCTTGGTTGATTATGTCTTGGTTTATCTGTCCATGAGATTCCACATTCATGCTTAGAATATGGCACAAGGGAGATTAGATGAAAGAAATATTTGGTTAAACCCAACCTATGGTCGGGTGGTACATGGAAGTCCCTGACTTAGTTGACTTTTGAATATGTCAATAAGAGTTATTTTCCTATTGTTATCTATGAGCACTTGTACTTGTTATTATGTTGATTTTATCACTGATTTGTCATGGTTATTATTATAGTTTTATGTTGGTTATAATCATGGTTCTATGATGTGATCTAGCTATGGATTTGTTCATTATTTGATAAGTATTTGAATGATTGATGAATGCAAGGGATAACAAGTGTTGTTGCAACTACTTGAGAGGGAATTAGACCTTCTTGGTGATTCTCAAATGAAGTTAAGATATTTATGATCAGATATGCACTCATGAATTGTAACTTAGATGTTTACCATATGTTTGAAAAAATGTCTGATGTGTATTAGGCTTCTCGATCAAATTTTGGCTTCAAGTTTCCATGTTTGGCATTGTCACCATGTTAATTATGTTCCTGGAAAGTTGCAAGAAGTTCTAGGAAGTGATCTGGAGGCCAACCTAGAAAAGTGGCTAAGATTTCAGGACCGTTGGCACTAAAATAAAAAATTTAGGTCCTAACCACATGGAACCATGCTTGTGTGTGTGGGTCAGGCCTAATAACCACCCTCTTTCCTTGTTATGCATGTGGTCGGGGTGTTAGGTCAATGTCTAAGGGTTCCAACTCAGGGATTGATCCCTTTGGGTGGTTGTTCATCTCTTGAGTGATCTGTAGTCCCTGTAGGAATTTAGTAAGTGTTCAATTTGTAGGCACCACTTCCTTAACTGGAACTTGGAGGCCAGGTCATGTTGTAGTAGCACTTAGCCTCACATTTACCTTGGAAGCTTGTAAAAGTGGGTAAATTTTGGGATGGGTGGTTACAAATTGGTATCAGTGGAAGGTTGCAGCACTAGACCTCGAGGTAAATGTATATAGTTATGCATGCATGTCGATTATATATGTTCCTAATATGCATGCATTGGGATGGTTACCATTATCACACATCTAATTATTATTGGAGTTTTATGTTCTCATGTACGATTTTCGGATGTTGATAAGTTGATATGTTGGTGTCATTGTATATATCATGTTAATTTGGACTGATTTATGCAGATGAGATAGCCTCCCATTAACTTCGTTAAGGTATGTTTGATCGTGTTTCTATTTGGTTTATCTAACATGGCATGTTTGCATGAAGAAGAAGATCAAAGATGATGATCAAATTGGTGGATTACAGTTCACATTACTCTCCTTATATATCAGCTAAGAAACAAGGAGATGATTACTCTCATAATAAAAAAAATACACTGAGAAATCATAAGTTACAAGGAAGATAATGTCAGGATAATTCAGTGACAGGAAAGACTTGCCATAGCTCAGGAGAAGAAAACCGAGGTTAATGCAGTGATTCTTCAGAGATTATTAGATTTGAAGAGACAGGGACAACCATGAATCAGTCATGGATAGGAGGAAAGGAATAATGGGGCATAATGTAGTAGGTCTTGATCCTGATACAAGTTGGACATGTATAATACCGTCAGAGGTGGAAAATGGTTGGATACGCCTGACAGGAGAGGTAGCGCTAGTGGGTTATATTTTGGTTTTGGTTCAGATATATATAATTTTCATCACTGTCATCATCGTTATAGTAAGAGTGAGAGGGGGTACTTTCCACATGAGTTCAAGAAAGCCAAGTATCATACATTTGATGGAGATATGAAGAAACTGGAAGATGCAGAAGCATGGCTGCTTGAGATGAAGTATTTCTTTGAATTGCATGATTATAAAGAGAATTTGAAATCCAAGATAACTATTTTGAATCTCAAAGGAAAATAAAATATATAGTGGGAAGATGTGAAGCATGTTAGAGGAATCAAGGTAGAAGAATTGAGTTAGCATGAGTTTAAAAGTCTCTTAAAAAATAAGTACTTGTCCAAGAGATACCATGATGGATAAATTGAGGAATTTTATGAGCTGAAAATGAGACCTATGAAAAATGAGGAGTACAAAACTAAGTTTCTGGAGTTGCTGAGGTATGTGCCTTACCTCAAGAATGAGAAGATGAAGTTTCAAAGGTTCATCAATGAATTTCCTTTAACCTTCAAGGATCAGATTGAGTATGATGATCCTCTATCATTGGAGGAATTCATCAACAAATTGAAGCATTCTTATGAGCATTCAAAGTGAAAGCCTAAGAAAAACTGGGATTGGAAAGGGAATGAGAAGAATCAGGGGAAATTTCCTTTGAATCAGGGAAGACCTCAAGATGCAGGTGATAAAGAAAATGTGGCTCCCTACAAGAAGTTTAATGAAACTGAGAAGGGCCATGAATCCCATCTTAGATATCTGCAAAATAAAGGTAATGGAAGAGAACCATTGCAGTGTTGGATTTGTGGAAAAAATCATTGCAAGAATGATTTTCCATTGTACTAGGGTGGCATACCTCATATTTACAGTTCTCAGGAGGTGCAGGCTGTTGGGGATGTTGGTCATAACATTCCTCAGATCTTTACAGAACATGATAACATGCAGGCGGATCACTTAAGTATCCATTATTGATATGGAAGGTAAGCTCTATGGTCGTGTTATTTCCATTTCGATTGATATTGTATCTAATTAAAGTTATATTAGTCCCGACCCGGTGGATAAGTGCAGCTTGAACAAATAAATGCATGCAGAGTGTTGGTTGGTGTAGTTGGATACAAGGATCAAGAAAAGAGTTCATCATTGGGTGAGAGCTTGTGCATTTGAGCTGAATGGTATGCCTACATGAACACATATAAATGTGCTTCCATTGGGATCATATAATATTATTTTGGGTATGGATTGGTTTTTTACTCATAGGACCAAGGTAGACTGCTATGAGAAGGCTATTGAGTGCTTGGATGATGATGGAGAAAAGAGAACTTTGTGTGGAAGGAAGAAGCCTACATCAGTGCGGATGGTTACAACTATGAAGGCTAAGCAAAATTGTAGGAAAGGGTGTGTATTATTTTCAGTTCATGTTTCCAATGAAAAAGGGAAGGATGTGGATGATGATGAAGTCTTGAAGAGGTACCTTTTTTTACAATAATTTTAGGATGTGTTTCAAACAAATATTTCAGATTTACCGCCTCATAGGGAAGTGTATTTCATTATTTAGTTGGTCCTAAGAGCAACACCAACATCAAAGGAACCTTACATGATGAGCACTCCAAATTTCGTGCAATTGAAGTTGAATCTAAATGAAATGCTTGATAAAGGGGACATAAGGCTATTGTGGAGGTAAATCCCCTCTGCGGACAGAGGCGATCCCTACTAGCCCAGACCGGGTCTAGCAACAATCGTTCACGCTATAGTGTAGGTTCCTAATTGCAACTAAACCAACTAGCGATGAAGGCTTACCTGGAATCCAACGCTGTCGCTTGTAGAGAAAGTAGCGCTCCCCTTCCTTAGCTTCGGCAGATCACAATCCTCACGATCTCCGTGATTGGACACCTGCACATGCTAGAAACAAAACTAACGCAAGCGTAAAATCCAATATATGCAACTATATGTCAGTCAGAGAAGACATAACTCATCATCATAATCAACAACAAGAGTGGAACCATAACCAATAGTCGCTTATCATTAATCAATCAAAGGAGAATACAACCACAGCTCTGACGCTGATTTCTCCTTCGGAGGGTCGCCAGAGGAACACGTCTCGAAAAATCCTGTCGGGGATAGGAAAAACCTCTCTCTTCGGATGTCTCGACAATAATATCCTTGCTTGGATTTGGCCTTAAGGGAATGAATCAAGGCTCTTGCAGCATAAGGCTCTGATGGCTCTTGGGAACTTGGAGACTAGCTTGCAAATTATATGAGCAAGATTTTATAGATGGAGGAAGGGGAGTTGGGATCCCTATAATCATGGGATTGGCCCTATCCTCAAGGAAGCTTCCATGAGAGGTGGCAAACCACTTCCTCTACATGAAGATCCGGAGCCAAACCTCCCAACTCAAATTAGATACCAGTTTCTGGATCAGTTAGCACGAAACTTCTGCCATTTATTTTTTAAAAACACTCCTTAAAATGGTTGGCGCGAGTGCGACTCTGGGACAGAGCGCCAATTGGTGCACCCTTTTTGAAGGATTTCTCCCATTGGTGCGGGTAATGAACTGTCTACCCGCGCCAATGCAAAAAGGGGTGTTTTTAGGGTTTTTCACAAGGAGTTGTCTTCAGGGCAATGAAAGTACATGTTTAGGGGAATGCCATGAAATTTTTTTCAAGTTATGTCACTACTCACAGGTCATGGAATGAGCCCTCCAATTGTGCGGGATGGAGAATTGTAGGGACGGTGAAAAATTGTTGTGTAACAGATGCCCCCTAAAGCATGAGGCTTGAGAGAGAGGGAGGGGTGAAATGCTTTACGAGAACGTGTCCAACCAAAAACACTGCCATCAGAAAACCTGCGTAGAGAAGTACAACTGATATCTCAAATACATGATATATACGTGGTATGGGCGCAACCATCCATAACATAGTATGTAATAATCCAGATCCGAGGCATGGACGCAGCCATCCAGTGAGGATCGGTAAATAGACTCAGGTATGGTCGCAGCGATCCAATCAACGAGTCATGTAACTCATCATAATAATCCACAAAATCGCAAGCAGAATCCAGGGTCTTGCGCTCCATCTAGACCTGAACAAAGTACAATTTCAAGCATGCGAATATGTGAGCTGAAGGCAAACATGCAAGAACATCACCTGATTACCAGCCAATGATGAAAGTTGTTAACAGATGCGAGAGGTACCACCATTAATGCCAATGGTTCTCAAGGTACTACAGGTACAATCTACGGCATGTGAACAATGAGCTGACATTGAACACCCGCAGAATCACTCGATTGGAGGCCAATGATGAAAACCTCACGTCGAATGTGAAAAACCTACCATTGAGGCATGCAAGCTACAAGGTACCAGAAGGGAGTCTCTAGACCAGATTCCTGGATAATGAGCTGAAGTCGACAGGAAGTGACCTTGATCGAAGGTGGGCCATAGTGTTTCCCACATCATCGACGCAAGACAAAGGAACATAATGTCTTTGTGAATCAGGATCAGATGAGAATCAGAGGAAGGTTGATACTTGCAGAGGTCAACTTCTCTTGAACATATGAACGGCACGACAGTAAGTTTGGCAGCATTTGACATCAACGGATCAGAGGTCATGGCGACGAGGCAAAGAGCAGATGAGAGGTCAAAAGGATCACCCAAACCCACGGAGGCAAGTGGAAAACGAGATGAGATGTCCCCAACCCGACACGAATGCAGACAAGTTCCATGTTCAAGAGTGACATACTGCCGACACAACAATGAAAGTGGTTCCATTTTCCCCACCATTTCTGGCGAGTACCTCTTTATTTTTACACAAGCTTGAAGAGGATACCATATGCTTGCTGTATAAGCCCATCCTAGTACATTTAACGAGCCCTAAGAAGGAACGACTCGAATAACGTCATTGCGACTGAATCCGATGTCATCAGGGTTTAACGAGTCTGACAAAGGAAGAACTTGGCGTCTTTTCACGTTTAGAGAGTCTGAAAAGATAACAGAAAAGTAAACTCCAAAGGTCTCTTTTCGTAAATAGTTCCTCAGATCCGAAAAGGTAGAAAACTATGTCTAAGAAAACCTCCTAGTCGCAATAGGCTAGGGTATTCCTTTTTCGTAAATAATCTATCCCAGCCCGAAAAAGGGGTAAACGTATACTGGGTAGATGTCGTTTCATGTCCACTTTAACGAGATCGAAACGACAGGGAAGTCGGCAATATTTTCATGTTTAGAAAGTCAGAAAAGAGCTGAAAGATGACTCCAAAATGACTTTTTTCGTGTATTTACCGAGTCTGAAAAAGTATAAAATACAACTCGTGTCACCATTTAAGTCGCATAAAGCACTGTTGCTGCACAGAAAGGCAAGTGTAAAATCCATTTTCGACAAAATATATTGAAATATTAATAAAAATGACTTTTAAAACCTAATTAGATTTCAAAAAGTTATAAATAAGTCTCAAATGGTAAAAACAAAATTACTTTACTATTTACCTCATTGGAGAGCAACAGTGGTCCATTTTGTGTGCAAACTTCTGACGGCGAGTACGACTGATCCGAGCTATCATTCAGTTCCCTGTTTGTTCCAGGTAATAGGCGTTTCCATAATCTCCATTTCAATCCATTTTTTATATGTTTTTATTATGTATTAGACTTTTGGGTTAACCATTTTGAATTTTTAGGGCTCGTTCCATTGGCGCGGGTATCAGGCACGTACCCGCGCCAATGGAAATTTATTCACAAAGAGGTCGTGCCAACTGGTGCGACTGTTAGGAAAACAGTCGCGCCAATGGCGCAACACAATTTTCTGCTCAAAATTTTGAAAATGTGAGCTATCTATGTGGATTTTAAAATGTTCCAGAGATCTAACAATGTATTTTTGATTGTGTTGATGCAGATATAAAGGCAAAAATGGTTATCGAATGGAAGGAAAGGGAACATGGAGAGGAGGATGAAATGGCTATGGAGAATGAGGCCTGCATGACTGCACTTAAGAACTGTGGACTTAAGAAATTCTTCCTCACACCCAGCTTACGAGCTCAGCCAGAGCTACTACAATACTTGGTCAGTATATGGGACGAAAATGAGGAAGTTTTTAAACTTCGGGACCAAGTACTGGAACTGGAGGTTTCCGACGTATATTTCATAACCGGACTGTTGCGCAGAGGTCTGGTGCCCATCCTGATAGGCAGCAGACCATCTGGGGAAAATATGGAGCAGGTAATGGTGAGGGTGTGCCCAGGGGCATGAACCGGATCAGGAAGCAGGAAAGTGGACATCCATACTATCTAGGATCTAGCACTGAGAGTAGTGCTACACACCATCACACGAGCTGCGGGATCGCAAGCTCCACACGAGGCAACCAAGGCCCAACTCCTGCTAGCCACTGAGTGTATGAGTCCAACACTGTTTGATTGGGCTACTACAGTGACCACAAATATCAAGAGGCAACTCAAAAAGTGCAAGCAAGTCAAACTGAAGCAGTTTGGCTACGGTTCCATTTTGGTATCGTTCATCCTAGAATGACTACCTATCTTTTAGGGCCAAGGGGCCATAGTTGCTGAGCCGATACCACGAGAGCCAAGGATGGCTCGCTGGGCAGCACTTATGCCCAGATCAAGAGGAGGCCAACAGATGTCCTGGAGGCCAGAGTTTTTTGGATGGTTACGGCGTCAGTTGATCGTGGTCGAGGATTGGCCCTATGCCAGGACCGATTTCACTGGAGACCTAGATCTCCCACTTCCGGAGGGGGATGACTGGGACGAGGAGTTGGGTATGACCTCTCTTTTTGAATTTTATGTTTTATGATTTTTTTTGGGTAATACATGTCCGTTCTAACACCAGTTTATATGTATGCAGGTGTCGGCCCAGAAAGACCTGCCGGTATGTCTCCCATTGCACGGAGAACTCAGCTTGCAGCTGACCCTCAGGTGGAGGGTGCCGAGGGAGGAGAGTTGATCCAGGACCTTGAGGGGATTGCCCAAGGGATTCCAGACTACGCCCGACTGGCAGATGTCCCGATGGTGTATCAGAGACATACTGTGGGAGTGCCCAGTCGCCTCCACCGACTTTTGAGACGCTTAGTGCGCGCAGTAGCATGTTACCACGAGCACCATGCGGATTAGACACCTAGGGCTTCTTTCATGCATATATTTTGAGAGACATGTCATCTCTGGATGTATTAAGACGAACATGTATATTTTTTGATTTTATGTGATGCACACTATGTAAACATTTCGACACACATATATATACATACCTATTTCTGGATGGATCTTTCCACATGTGATGATGTTTTGTTATATGCTATGCAAATGTCTAATACAATGTCATCTGGATGCATTAGTTGCATAACAAACGACCCACAAAAAAAGTTCACATGATGTATTTAATCACAAATTTTATTTTTTATGCAAGCTTAAAAGCACACATAAACTATGCTTGGAAAAGACGGGCATGCCCCCAGCATGGTGTCTCAATTCGAGGTACATGCCCCCCAAGCTTCAGTCCATAGGAAATGGATTGAAGGTTGAAAAATAGGTTTGAACTAAATCTATGAAAACTCGAATTGGACAAGCTCATGTTTCATTATTTTAACGAGGTTGACACACTTAAAATAACTGTCCTCGTAGTCGCTTGTTTCATTGTTTTAGGAGCTTGGCACAAGAGGAAGAACTGTGCTCCGGTGAGCTCAATGGAGGAGGCTCAGAATAGAGATGATTAGATACATCACGCTCTAGACAATCGGACATTTCCCCCAAGCTAGGCATGAATGAGGAACGATGATGTCCATCGCTCCAAGGCAGCTCCTCAAGAGACATTGTTTCAACAATGGCTTCATCAGAAGGGAAAATATCTTTAAGAGGATCAGGCGAGTCGGCCTCGCCGAGCCAGGGGGATTGAGAATAGATGTCTAAAGCCATGCTCGAAGGAGCATGCTGAGGAGGGGGAGGATCAGATGCAGCGACGATTTCACAGTAGTTAATCTCTACCGGAGTTAAGGGCATCGATTCTCCAAACTCAGCCACCTGCTCAGGCGTAGGGATGAGCCATGGGTCGTCAGACCTAGAGATCATATTAACTTGAGCGGTGTGCGGTGGTGGTGCGGGAAAAATACCCATGAGGATGGGGTCCTTGAAGAGACCAGGTCCTACATTGTCAGGGGGATTTGAGATCTGATCCACGTACGAAACATTGTTCTCGGAGGTGGAGGTGAAGAAAGACAACTGATCCACAGTAACGATTTTTCCCTCGTGAGGGAACTTAATAAGTCGAAAGAGGGTGGACGGCACGCATAACATGGTGTGAGTCCAACTGCGGCCGAGAAGTATATTGTAGTTAAGCTTGGCGTCAACTACTTCTACTTCTACGTTGACTGTATTCCCCTATAAGGTAATCGCTAAACTCTCGAGAACACCCAGGGGTTTCGATTCCCGACCATCAAATGCCTCTAGGGCATTAGGAGATGATGAAAGGGCTGGAGAGCCAATGGCCTTCCAGCAAGCGGACGACATGACACAGGTAGAAGCACCTTCATCCACAACGGCCCTATGGATGTTAAGACCGTTGATCCCGACTTGAATAACAAGAGAGATCTGATGTGGCAGTCGGGGGGTAAAGTTCTCTAAGTCGAAGGTGAGAAGATTAGAATCAGTGGGATCGATCCCACCGATTGCAGACAACAAAGCTTTCCGTTGTGACGGGAAAATTTGAAGAAATTCCAATGCAGACATGGCAGAAGGCGCCTGTGCCAGATCTTCAACAATACTGTAGTGCTGAGTGGCACGGGCATTCGGATTGTAGGAATATCTTCGTAGAACACCTTTAGAAGGTGGCCTCACAACAGGTTCAGCAGTAGGCTTCTCAATTTCCAATGAACCAGAGACGGGTGGGGGAGGTGGACCGTCCACAACTGCCTTCCCAGGTGCCTGACGCGATTCATTGTAATCCTTCAAACGTGTAGCAATAGAGATAGGTGTAGCACCATTCATCATAAAGACCTGAGACCCAAATGGTGCAGATGGTGAAGGCTGTTCAACCATCTGGGTCTGCTGAGATGGGAACGGTTCTTTAAGAACTGTCGGAGTCCCTCTAGAGCCTTTTAGAAGTCGACTAACTTCATCGTCGTGGAAAATATTTTGTATAATGATCTCCTTCACAAATGAGGTAGGGGTACTTCAGTTTACGTTGGGAACCGTCCTTGGTACGAGGTTTGGACTCTGGCTTTGGGGCGTTAGATTTGAATTTACCTTTGCCCTTCTTCTTTCCTTTGGAGGCTTTTTCCATAGGATTAGCCTGAACGGAGTTAACCTCCACAGTTTTGCCAGAATCGGGAGGGGTGGGAGGAGCAGAATTATTGGATGAGTTGGAATTCTGCTTCCCATTCGAAGATTTCTTCGAATTCCGAGACACAGAACCAATAACACCATCCACCGTAGGGGTAGACGGAGCTTTAGAGGTTCCAGACATTGGAGCATCAGGAAAAATATCATAAAGCGTGCCGGACTGAGAGTATACCAGATCCAGATATTGGGCACGCGCTATGGCTTGTTCTTCAGTCACACACACTCCCATAGCAATATCTTGGGCGATTTTGTTAACGAAGGAGGTGGTGAACCAATGAGTTAGTATCTGATCAGGTATATGGAACTTGATCAGTCTACGACGACGTCACCACTCATGAATGTGATCAGAAATGTGGGTGGCTTTTTCCTGCTTCAAAGAAGTTAGGAGGTGCGTCCCGGCTTCGTAGTGAACCGATAACTGAAACTGAGTCAGAAAAGCCATGGCTAACGTATTAAAATCTTGAAATATGCCACAGGATAATTCAATAAACCACTTAGCGGCAGCACCAGTCAAAGTGCGCTGGAAGAGGCGTAGACGGATTGAACCATCCACCCAAGAGTTGGACGAACACCAAAGATGGTAAGTCATCACATGAGCTTGGGGGTCCTCTCCAGCTTTACCCTCAAACTTAGGGCAATCACCGGGTACCTTGGTAGGAACCGGAGGCCAATAAGGATTGTGTAGAATTGGATCATTCGTTAATTTTGAAACATCCGGTAATTCCAAGGTAGCCAGGAATGGTAATGGCAGATTGGATGGCATGCCTGGCCCTTGATAAGGACTAGTACCTGTACTCCACGCTGGTTGAGAATATCCTTTCCCCCAGGGGTTCTGTCCCATAGGATTCTGACTGTAGGGGGTATAGGTCGTATATCCAGCCTGATTTGGTTGATGGTAACCAACGTACGGGGCTTGATAACCAGAGTATGGACCCTGATTTTAAGTCAGCACCGTGTGGGAAGCATGTGGATTTGGCTGCTGAGAATAGGTGTAGCCGGGTTGTTGAGAGTAATAGTTAGAACCTTGGGGTTGGCTATAATTCGGTTGGTATTGACCATGAGAATAGTAACTACCTTGAGGTCGATTTGGCTGCTGATAGGTGGGACCCTACTGAGCCTGATAATTAGGGTGCAACGGTTGATTTGGCTGCGGCACTGAATAAGTCGGCTGTTGGGCAGGGTTGACAGGATGTGCAGGCTAGCCTGGCTGAACAGGCTGACCTAGCTGAGCAGGCTACCCTGGTTGAACAGGCTGACCCGGATAAATAGGTTGTGCTAGTTGTGCAGGTTGACCTGGCTGTTGAGGAGCACCAAGTTGTACCGGATAGGCCGGTTGGCCTGGTGGAGGGACACCAGATTGTGCCGGATTGGCCGGTTGGCCTGGTGGCGGGATACCAAGTTGTGCTGGATGGGCCGGTTGGCCTGGTAGCGGAATGGAGCTAGGTGGTTGCTGATAACCGGTTTGACCCGCAACAGGACCATAAGATGGTCCTGGCTGATGTGCAATGTTGGGACCAAGAGGATACTGCAGTTGCAAAGGTTGAGAAGGTTGGACTTGCCCCCCAGGACCATATACCAGTCCCAGTTGGTACCCCAGTTGGCCTGTGAGTCCTTGAGGTTGCCTAGGTGGGACTTCAAGGAGAGGCTGCACGAGTTGACTGGAAGGGTTGTAATACTGTCCTTGCAGACCATACAATGGCCCTTGCTGGCCTGGAGGGTAGCCCTGTATGGGCTGTCCCTGCGGGTCATAAGGATAGCCAGGCTGGCCCGAAGGTTGACCTTGAAAAGGTTGTCCTTACGGGCTATAAGGTTGTCCAGCCTGGTTATACGGTAAACCCTGAGCATGAAGTTGAGCCTCAGGAGCAGGTAAACGTAAAGGGTTCCCATGCTCATCGTACTAATATGGAAATACGTGCACGGGTGTGCCATCCTGTGCATAATGCGAAAAATACGAGCGGTTGGGATCTTGAGAGGACTGTCCGACCTCAAGGTTCGATTGTTGGAGAGACAATCGATACTCCCCCGGAGAGATGTTCTCCGGCATAATAGATGCTATGTAGATATCTTCGGGAAGTGATGTGGTCCTTACGGACTGGGTAGTAACAGGGGGTGCAGATGCCGCCACACAAACAATGGGCATGGAGGGTACAGAAGTAACCTGAGGGGATGACGTAACAGGTGTCCACGGAGACATCCCCAATGAAGGAACAACCAGCCTCATAGAAGGAGCTGATACCCCCATAGAGGCAGTGGCGGCAATAATCTGACCCAAGGATCTATATTCAACTGGTAATGAGGGACCAGGTGATGACATAACAGATGGTTCAAGGTTTCCTTCTAAAAATAACCGTCGAGGGAACAACTGGTAATCTTCACCAGACGTGCGGATTTCCTCGCTAGCAGAATCACTCATATTTGAACCTGCCGCTAGATCTCGTAACAGACGGCGAGGACTAGGAGGAATAACAGCAACTATAACAGGCGAACCCGATTTAAGAGGAGGGAAATCTTCCCCTACTCCCAATCCAAACCAAGGGTCGGAAAAGGGCCAATTGAACTCAAATGGTCCTCTAAAGGGCTGCTCAGGCAGAACTGGTCCCCCGTTGGGAAACTCGGAAACGATGGCCTGCTGGGGTTCAACAGAGGACTGAGAAGCCTTTGATGAATCGTCCATATATGGACTACCAGTAGACGAAACAGAAGGTTCCGCCACTGCGACAACAATGACAAAAGATCAAGCACAACACACACGGGCTGAAAAACAGTCAAGACACACAATCAAATAGCCAACAAGCAAAATCTAACAGGGCGTGTGATCGCGGGTGATTTATTTTACCACATTGAAACTTAGAAACTTCACCGTTTCATGTTTTAAGAGTCGAGAAACGGATGAAAGGTGGCTCTATATCTTTCAGTTTTGAAGCAAGCGTGAAAGGACAAGCGCTTGGTGATCCTTTCAAATTTAAAGAGTCAGAAAAGATCAAATGACTACTCAGGAATACTAGGCAAAGGGTGTACCAAATAACCGTGAACTGCAATATACACCTTGGTTTCAAAAATGAAAGAGAAATCAACCAAGGACTTAATGTATGTGCATGCAATCTCCCCGAATGCTGTGTCTGGTGTATCATGGATATAGGGCGGTAGACTCGGCTTCCTATGGATAAAGAATAGAAACCTAGTGGGGTCTCCCTTTATATACTCGACAGTACGGGGAGCACAAGTCCGTACTAGTGCTGTCTAAAGCCAAGAGGCGAACGACAACTACTAGGTTTAAAGACACCGGAACACGTCTCTAGCCTAGACCACTAAATTTTGCGTTAATGTTTCAATGCTGCCTTAGTGTAAATTGAGTAAATTTTAATGTATATCTTCAATTACGTTTCAATTTTCAGGCCCTAGCGAGTGTGATGTCACAAAATCTCCTAAATGCACACTATATGCCACAGTATATCATTTCATTCGATGAAAGCTAATTATGAGAGAGTTGAGAGCTTTTCACACAAAGAAAATGATCAGAAAACAACCAAAAAAGTCTCTAATGTAGCTAATGTAAACCAAATTTTTTTTCTCTCAAAGTCACTAATCACTAATAACACAGAAAATATTTTAATTTGCACTAACTAATCAAAAGCAAAAGAGATTTTTTTATATTTTCAATGTTTAATAGAAAAGTGCACTAAACAAAATGAAAACTAATGAAGAGAAATTTGAGATGCGATAGTAAAAGAGAAAAGATAAGCAAATCCACTCAATGAAAACACACAATCAGACCTCAAATTGACAAAACAGTCCTTCAAAACCAAAAGAATCCCAAAGACTCAAATGGACCATGTAATCTAGGCAAAACGAGACAAAGCGCAATTCGAATGAAGAAGAGAAAAAACACTCAAATAACACAATAAAAAAATAAACAACCACCAAACGAATGTACAGAAGCAATCACAAGGTCGACTGAACAAATAGAGACCAAAAACTCCCAAGGGAGGCTCGACACACAAGAGCACCTAGATGTCCTAGGGCTAGAATTTGAAATCGATGGAAATGGGCAAACAACCAAAGGACAAAGGTCACAGCCAGTCAAACAAGGCTCCAGAACACTCAAGAATTTGAAAGAACAAAACCAAACACACTGATCCAGCCCAGGAAGGTCAAAATAGAGCAAACCCTAGTACCTCACAGGATTGGCGCGACTGTGAGGCTGAAACTAGTACCAGAAAGGAATTGGCGCGGGTAATACACAAGCAACCTGCGCCAATGGGCATGACTGTCAGGCTGTAAAGCACGCCAGTCAAGTTTGCTAAGGAAAAATAAAAATAGACAATCCAACAAGCAGACCAGTGATAATCAAGCTGACCAAAAGCCAAAATCACTAAAGAGCCAGCCAAAAGAGCCGATCAAGCAAGCATAATCGAGAAACAACCGAAAAGACAAGACGATACTCCAAGTGTTCAGTTTACAAACTAAACTAGAGATTGAATGAAGCAGCTTTGATCTACTTCGCAGAGCAATAGCCAATAGCGTTTTGAAGGCTATCTGGCTAACTTCAGGCTCCGTCTGTAGCTTATAAAACAAACAACAACAAGCTAGACGATCCCCAGCGGAGTCGCCAAATTGTTGTGGAGGTAAATCCCCTCTGCGGACAGAGGCGATCCCTACTAGCCCAGATCGGGTCTAGCAACAATCATTCACGGTATAGTGCAGGTTCCTAATTGCAAATAAACCAACTAGAGATGAAGGCTTACCTGGAATCCAACACTGTCGCTCGTAGAGAAAGTAGCGCTCCCATTCCTTAGCTCTGGCAGATCACAATCCTCACGATCTCCGTGATCGGACACCTGCACACGCAAGAAACAAAACAAACACGAGCGTAAAATCCAGTACATGCAACTGTATGTCAGTCAGATAAGACATAACTCATCATCATAATCAACAACAAGAGTGGAACCATAACCAATAGTTGCTTATCATTAATCAATCAAAGAAGAATACAACCATAGCCCTGACGCTGAATTCTCCTTCGGAGGGTCGCCAGCGGAACACGTCTCGAAAAAGCCTGTCGGGGATGGGACAAACCTCTCTCTTCAGATGTCTCGACAATGATCTCCTTGCTTGGATTTGGCCTTAAGGGAATGAATCAAGGCTCTTGCAGCATAAGGCTCTGATGGCTCTTGGGAACTTGGAGACTAGCTTGCAAATGATATGAGCAAGCTTTTATAGATGGAGGAAGGGGAGTTGGGATCCCTATAATCATGGGATTGGCCCTATCCTCAAGGAAGCTTCCATGAGAGGTGGCAAACCACTTCCTCTACATGGAGATCCGGAGCCAAACCTCCCAACTCAAATTAGATACCAGTTTCTGGATTAGTTAGGACGAAACTTCTACCATTTATTTTTAAAAAACACTCCTTAAAATGGCTAGCGCGAGAGCGACTCTGGGACAGAGCACCAATTGGCGCGCCCTTTTTGAAGGATTTCCCCCATTGGCGCGAGTAATGAACTGGCTACCCGTGCCAATGCAAAAAGGGGTGTTTTTAGGGTTTTTCACAAGGATTTGTCTTCAGGGCAATGAAAGTACATGTTTAGGGGAATGCCATGAAAGTGTTTTCAAGTTGTCACTGCTCACAGGTCACGGAATGAGCCCTCCAATTGTGCGGGATGGGGAATTGCAGGGATGGTGACAAATTGCTGTGTAACAAAGGCCAAGTGTGTCTCCTGGGGGTGCACCAATATCGTTTGTGAAGAAGAAAATGGTACTCTCATATTGGGCATTGATTACAGGAAGTTGAAAAAAGTGAGTAACAAGAACATGTATCCATTATCAAGGATTGATGACTTTTTCAATTAGTTGAATGGAGTACAATGTTGATCTCAAAGATTGACTTGAGATTAGGATATCATTAGGTGCACATTAAAGAATAATATATCTACAAGACCACATTCTATACAAGGTATGGTAATTATGAGTTTGTGGCAGTTCCATTTTGTCTCAATAATGCTCCAACTACTTTCATGTGTTTGATGAAAAATGTGTAAGATCCTTATCTGGAAAAGTTTGTGATAGTTTTCATTGATGATATATTGATATATTATAAGAATGAGGAAGATCATGCAGAGCACCTAGAAAAAATGTTAAGATTGTTGAGAGAGAATAACTTGTATTCCAAGCTTAACAAGTGTGGTTTCTTTCACATTGAAGTTCACTACTTGCGACTTGTTGTTTCCAAGGAAGGTGTAGCAATGGACCCAAAAAATATTATAGCTATCATGGAGTGTTCAACTCCTAATAATGTGGATGAGGTCATATCATTATCATTCATCGGACTAGCATGTTATTACAATAGGTTCATTAATAACTTCTCATGGATTTCCGATCCTATTACATATTCGTAAAATAAAGGAAAAATGTTTGAATGGACTGAGGAGTGTGTAGCTAGATTTGAGAAGTTGAAGCATTTTCTTACAAATGCTCTAGTCTTGAATATTAGAGATCCAAATAAAAAATTCTTGGTATGTATAGATTCTTTTAAGAGGGTTCTTGGTGGAGTCCTGATGCAGGAAGGACATGTGGTATGCTATGAGTCAAGGAAGTTAAATGAGAAAAAGCAGAACTATGTGACTCACGTTCTTGAGTTGGTAGATATAATTCATACCTTGAAGATGTGGAGACATTATCTTATTGGAAATAAGTTTATTCTGACAAGTGATCATAGTGTATTGAGGTACTTATTTTACCAACCTAATATGAATTCTAGGAAAGCTAGATGGTTAGCTACCCTTAGTAAGTTTGACTTTGAGATCAGGTACACTAAGGGTAAGGAGGATCGAGTTTCATTTGATATCATTTAGAGAGTGCAGGTAAATCATATTACAATAGTAAGCTCTTATGGGATAGTTATAGGAGTGGATGTTGCAAGCACTACAAGGAAAATACCTTCTAGTGGGGTTTTTTGTGGAAGCCCTCATAAAAATATCCCAAAAATATGTTTGTAGCATAGGTGGGAGGGTAGATGTCTTAGCAGATGTTTTTTAATGATGTGCCTATAATATACAAACACATCGGTTATTTAATATACATATAAGCACCAGTGCCTAATAGAACATGGTGCACCATGGAGGATTTATTAAAAAAAAAAATGGTGCGATAAATAACAAAATGCACTAGTGTGTATACTAATCGATATTACTGGAAAAGGGTTAAATTTACAAAATTTAGGTCGTAAAATTTATTTTCCCAAGTCTGGTGCTATCCTGTGATGACACCCTGATGCTAAACTAGTACTATAACGTCTAAATGTGTATGCTATTGATAGCACTAGAACAAGGTTAAATTTAAAAAATGTTGGTCCTAAAATTATTTTCATCGCATCAACGCTATATCCACTAGAAGCACCAATTTTTTTCTTATATTTAAAAACCCTAGTGCGCACTTAAAAATAACATTGCTTTTTGGTTTTTAATTTAAAAATTTGTGGTGCTATATTCCCTCGAAGCATTAGTGTGGCTAATGTATTTGAATTACCTGGTGCATCTTATCAAGAGTACTGCTATAGGATTTTTAATTTTAAAAAAAAATGTGGTGATACATTCCCATGAAGTATTGTTGTTATTCATGTATTAAAATTCCCCGGTGCATTCTATAAATAACATTTCTAGGGGGGTTTTAATTTTAAAATAATTTTGTGCTATATTTCCACAAAGAACCGATGTTGTTCACATATTGAAACACAACGATGCTTTTCAACAAGAGCAATGCTATAGGTTTTTTAATTTAAAAAAATGTGGTTCTCTTGGAGATGGGGTGCATCGGTTTTGTAATAACGAACCAGAACAATGTTAAATAAAAAAAAACTACCAGCCATAAATTCCATTTTTACCTTTTGTAGTGTTGTAGAGCTCTAAAGCACCGGTTCCATTCTTGCCTCACGTGAGCGCCCTGACATTAATGCTTGTCTTCCTCACCATTCTTCCATTGTGTTTAATGCATGGCTATCCACTTTTTTCAAATGGTGGTGAAATTTGTTTTTTCTCATTTACGTGTCAATTATTCCTCCCCGATGACCAAATGTCCAAGTAATGTCTATGTTTCTCTCTAATTTAAAATTTTAGCAGATTAGAATTGAAAAATAACTCTAAAAATCCACTATTTTTTTTTCCTTCGTAGTGTGTTTGATAGGTTCAGTTCACATCAATAGCACTGCACCCTGTAAATTTATAGGGTGCACGCAATTCGGTGCATGAACCTAACCCACCATGGCGTTGTCTGTGCATCTTTTAAATTAAAGTGCACCATGAAAACATATAAATTGTACGTCGGTGCATAAATATTTAAGTTACTCTTGATGCGTTTATATTTACCAAACACACTGCAAACATAATATTAAAAAAATATAATCCGATGTATTCTATAACTTGAACGTTATGTATTGGTGCAGAGAGGTTAAACACGATGCACCGGTGCGTAAGGTTGTCGACTCATCGTATTGAAAATGTATTTATGCAGACCAAAAGTGGTGCATAATATGTATGTATGCATTGATTTCGATACTATTTTTTTTTGGTAGCACACCAGAGTTGATGCATTATTATTTTTTAGGTGTACTAGGGATGAATTTGTTTTCTTTTTAATTGAAATTTATGTCTCCATATTTATCAATACATTTTACATTTAATAAAAAAATTATTTTTTATATATGAGGTTGATGTATTTTATATGTCAATATTGTTGTATAGACGTCAATAGAGGGAGTAGGAGCAGGAGCATGATAAAATGGCGGATCAATACAATATGCTCCAATCATGGGAGGCACGAAAGAGGGGTATGGACACCCTCTCCCTATTAGCACAATGACTTGAGCACTTTTGAGGAATGCATACCTCCTTAATTACTATGAGGAAGATACATCCTTGAAGGCACACTCTGGATTGCTAGCACAACTAATTCGTCGGTGGGATGTCCACCAAAAATATTTATGTGTCAGTCCTAACACGTGGTATAGGCCCTCTGAGGAGGATATATATTTTATCACTAGATTTTATAAGAGAGCGAAGGATTTTCCTAAGTTCCCTGAGGTCCCCAATGGGGTTGCAACAAAGAGTCAACTTGTCTACTATCAAAAATATGTTGGGGGTCATGTAGCTCGTCCAATAGATTTTTGGGTGCGTGGAAGATAACTACACATTTTTTATTTTGTTGCGTAGGAGGTTAGGTGCCTCTCATTAATAGTGACCACCATTCCACACTATAATAATGGTGGGAAATGCATTACTTTACCTATTTTTTTTTCTATTGATTCTTTCATTCAAGCACGATGATGTATTAGGTGGTCTGCCATTTTTTTTAGGGAGTTTTGTAGGGATTTAAATAGATGTCGTGCGATGATACATGGGAGGAAAAAATTCCATTTCTCTTAATTTTTTTTTTGTTTATTTTTTGAAATATTTCCAGATACGAGGTCTACATTTTACCATCGCCCTCCTAGGCCGATGACTGAGGCGTGGATGCACATGTGGGGTGAAATTATTTCCAAGAGGGGCTTGTCGGAGTATATGACTAGGATTTTTGTCTAGGCACTAGCGCTACTGGCCAGTGAAGATTGCCACGCATTTATATTGTTATCCTTTCCATACATCGGTATGGATTAGAGACAGTGTCTTAACATCCTCTTCACATTATATCTGCCTACATATAATAGAGGTAGTATTAGTGTTTTTTTAAAATTAATCTAGTTTCATTTTATTGTCTTAATTAATTAGAAAAAAAATTGTTCTAACACATTCTTTAAATTGTTTTATTAACTTGTTTAATGAAATTTTATAATTATTATTGTGTACTATATATTTTGTAGACATCAAAAAATTCCTTGGGGGCATGCCTCCTCCCCCACCGGAGGGAGTAGATGAGGAGATGGGTGAGGCCAAAGATGGTGAGGCACATCCAGAGATGTAGGGGGGCATGGGCATCCGGGCCTATAGGGATAGTTTGAGATTTAGGATGGACTACTGTGACTGATTGTCTAGAGTTTTGGTTGAGGAGGGAGACCTCACTGAGAGGGCTCTGGAAATGAGTGCATATTCTAGGTCTGTGGATCTCTTTAGGGACTATCCACGCGATTGATGAGTCTTATGTGTCATACCTTTGGAGATAGCATGTTACTAGAAGTGGGGAGGGATGCGGGGAATGCCACACCAGATACGTCAAATGGGTCTTCATGCAGTGCTACCTTATCAAATCATGATTATTAGTGTGGTGAAAATTCTTGTGGTAGTACTACCCCGACGAATCATGGTCACTGTGTAAATGATATTTTTGGTAGTGCTTACCCATCAGATCATGGTCGGGGTATCAATGATCCTTCTAGTAGTACACCTCCTCATCATTCACCTGATGATCACATCCCATAGCTATAATATGTGCCTCATGTTTCTCCCAAGAGAGAAAACCATCCACCTTCTCCTCCACCTCATAGTTTGATAGTTGAGGTAGTTCTTGACCATCCATCATCTTCTCTTACTGACAACGTTGCCACTACTATGCTTTTTGTATCAAATATTTGATAGAAATTATTTGACTTGATTGTATATATATATATATATATATAAATTTAATTTTTTTTATTCATTTTTATGTACTTAATTTATAAGTTTGTGTTGGATATGTTCATTTAATGTGCTTGCAGATAAATGTGTATGTGATAGAAGTTATTTGACATGAGATGTATATTAATTTGAGGATGTTGTGGTGATGATGTTAGATTAAAATTCTTGTGTTTTGTTAGATGTGATTACGATGACGATGCTCTGTTAGATTATTAGATTGGTGCGCTAGCTAATGACGTTTATATGTGCTAGAGGTGTATATAATTAGATGATGGTAGTGAATTCAAATGTGTATATTAGATGATGTTTATGTTTATTAGATGGTTATCTTCATGGTGTTTATTTTTATGAAATTTATATATTATAGATTATGTATTGGTGAAATTATATCAAAATTTTATATATGAAATTGCATACAAAACAAATTACTTATAAAAAATGAAATATATTTTTATAAATTACAAAGTTTAGTATGGTGGAAACTATGATTTTAAAATTACGATAATTTTTTCTATTTCTTAGATAGTTCATTCATATTCATTCTAACCTAATTAGTAAAATATTTCAATTCTCACAAGGAAAAAATAATTAAAAGTAAAATAATTTAGTGAGTTCTTAATAAGAAGAAAATGTGATAGCTGATATTCTATCATCTTCACAATAATAAAGACATGCCTACTTTAAATAATTTACTTATAAACACATAAAAGTATATATTTAATTTACATAATCTAAATAGGAAAGGAAAATGCATCATGAAGTCTATTAGAAAGTCAAACAAATGTCTCTTAATCCACATCACATTATTTATCATTTAATTCTTAGCCATAAAATATTTATTAATTAAACTTTTATTTATAATTATCATTGAAAATAAAAGCCAAAACGGTTCCATTATCCATGAAGAAAAAAATAAAACCTCCCATGCATCCATGTAAGCCCATTTGTTTCTATTATGCTCCATAAAAATATGTAATGAACATTTTAGACATGCATAAGACCTCCTTTTAGTTTACATAATGTTGCAGGAAATGGAATTAAAATATAGTAAACATGAATTTACCTCTGATATCAAGAATTTAATCTTACATATTAATACAATTTTTTTTCATTGTTAAACTCCTCATAGATTTATCACTACATGGTTTATATTGATTTTGAAGTAAACACGAAGAAAAAACACGTGAGTTGATTAATAAAACAACACGTATCTAAATCTAGAATAAATCTTCAATGTTGTTTTTAAATTCATTATTTTCTCATTTTGGTTATATTCTTCTCATTTTCCTATTTGAGAAGGATTGTGACCTTGAATCCTTATTATAATAGGTATTGTACACCATGTTTTAAACTGCATTTCTATTTATGGAGATATATTGTTGCATAGTGAAAATGAGGGAGGTTAAACTTTGATGATGGGCGTTGTAGTAGGCCTTTTAGTACACATATATAACACATATATGATTTACCTTCTCCATTTTTATCACTTTGTGAGTTATTTTAGAGTGATACTTACAATGTCATTTGAGAAAGGAGATAATATGAATATATTTAGATTGATATCTTAATAGAATATATTTATAAATTGATAACTCGTGCTTAGAATTACAATATTTTGATCCACGTAAGTATCACAAGATAGTCACTAAAATTCATGTTTTCACATATATCCTAACTAATATTACAACATGTTCACAATGTTAAAGATATATCTACTTTAAATAATTTACTTCTAAATACATAAAAATAGATATTTTACATAATCTAAATAGGAAAGAAGAATGCTTCACCAAGTCTACTAGAAAGTCAAACAAATGTCTCTTAATCACCATCACACTATTTATCATTTAATTCTTGGCCATAAAATATTTATTAATTTAACTTTGATTTATAATTACCATTAAAAAAAATTCAAATTTTTTTTGTTATCCATGAAAAAATAAATTAAAACCTCTCATGTATCCATGTAAGCCCATTTGTTTTTCTTATGGTCCATAAAAATATGTAATCAACATTTTAGACATGCATAAGATCTTTTAGTTTATATAGTGTTGCAAGAATTGATTTAAATATAGTATACATGAATTTATATTTCATGTCAAGAATTTAATCTTACATATTAATACACAATTTTTTCATTATTAAAGTCCTCATACAGTTTATCACTACATGATTTATATTGATTTTGAACCAAACAAGAAGAAAAAACATGTGAACTGTTTAATAAACCAATAAGTATCTAAATCGAGAATAAATGTTCAATGTTGTTTCTAAATTCACTATTGTCTCATTTTGGTTATATTCTTCTCATTTTCCTATCTGAGAAGGATTGTGACCTTGAATCCTTATTATCATAGATATTGTACACAATTGGAAATAATTAGTTTTCAAGTGTAAAAATGTTTCTATTGCAAAAAAAAAGTGTAAAAAGGTTTGTGAATCTTACCAATTATATAAAATTCCAACAAGACGAATAAAAAAATATGATTAGTGAAATAAAGAAAAAAAAAACATACAACAATAGTATAAATTATAAAATAACACTAGTACATATCACTCTCCATTTTCATCACCCTAATTATATTCCTCGCTTGGCATGATTACACTATTGTTCTCAAAAATATGTTTTGATCTATGGTTGTATCTTAATATTAACCACCAATCCCTATCCAACACAACTGGTTAAAAAAACATCCGATTTCAGTATTTTGGGAAAACATAAGACTCCCTAGCTTCATGCCACATCTTTCTAGAGTTGATAGATATCATCCCACTATCACGACCTTCCTTTACATTATTTTGATCAAAGGTATCTTACCACTTGCACCTAAAACTAAAACATTGGAATGAAGAGAAGTCCACTTGAATCATATTTTGTATCTTTCTAACGTAACCTAATGTCCCTTATATTAGGTTTTGATCGCGATGACTAGCACGACTATATTGGTCGAATTTTACTTATACTCTCATAGTCATGTGTCATGCATCCATAATCAACATCCTTTGTGTGAAAATTATGTGCATATGCCCACATAGATGGTAACAAATGCACCTACAAAAAAGTGAAAAAGTCACAATGTCATGTGTCTAATAACCCGAACATAATTAAAAAATATAAAATATAGATGTTACAATTAAAAGGTGCAGTATGAATTTGAAAATGTACAGAAATATATTATTACCGAGTTGTTGCACCCAATCCCTATGTTTAGCACATCCTCTTCAACATGGGCGTAATGACCCGATGCACCATATTTCTCTCTGATTTGATCAACACCCCAACTGTTAGGGCATATCATTAGCATATTTTATTTTAAATGATCAGGATAAGGCACGCTTCTATTTCTTGTCACTGTCCCATTTCATCCTATTTTTCTCCTAAAATTCAACCCACAGTTGTGTCTCTTCCATATTGTAAAGAATGAATTTGTTGATGGCTTTAATTTTTGAATTCTCTGACAAAATAAAGCCAACATATATAGTACATATGAAATCAAAATATGCATTAATATGAAGTTCAGTGTGAACAATTACTTTTTATAAATTTGAAAAATGATAAGCCACTTAATCTTTATCATGAACCTCTTTCTAGTCGTTTGGAGAAGATCCCCTTCTCATTTGTCTTCATCCCAAATCGTCTCACTTGTGTTGTTGATATGCTTGATGTACTCATTGGCATAATAGAAAGACTCATACGTTATATACCCCTCTACCATAAACCCCTCGGGTTTTTCCCTTTGTCAAACAAATGGTCTTTCAATTTCTTCATGTACCTATCTAAGAAGAACATCCAACGACAAGAAAACACGCTAACTAATTCAAACTCATCTACTAGGTGAATTAGAAGATGAACCTGTAAGTCCATGAAACTTGTCTACAGTTCCTTCTCAAACATACAAAAAATATCACCTATCTCTTGATGCCAACATGAAATGCTAGCCATATGAATCTCCTTTGATGTGATCCAACATATAAATGTAGATAATTTATATATGGAACATCATAGGTCTTGGGGGGAGTCATGGTTCATGCACAAACACACAAGAGAAGGATAATGACACTGCACAATAAATAATACATTATACAAAAATTGATTATAAAATACCCCATTGGATAGTAAAATAAAAAATAAAAATAAAATAAAATAAATAAATAAAAATCATGTTTTTTACATACATACTCTTAGAAAGTTCAAATGGTCATGCAATTTCAACCCCAAAAAATGACCTTCCAGAATGAAGTAGCATTGTAGTGAAGACCCGTATAAAGAAGGCACCTTCACGCTCATTATAACTTCCTTTGTCAAAGAAAGGTAATCTTTCTTTAAAATCCATGGAACATCGCCTTCTTTGAAAGACCAAGTGGGATCAACCTCTCCTCTAGTTTATTTTCTTGGTCAATGTTACTTTTTAGTTTTTGAAGAAATATGATCGCTCATAATAACCAATGTGTCGTTTTATTTCGATGATATGTTCCTCCATAAATAAGATGAAACATTTTTAAATATATGCATGTGATATAGTAAGTGGGAAATCTTAAGATGCTCCCAATATGGGAGCTCATAAAAGACAAATTTCATTTTCGTCCCAATGGAAAATTTCTCAATATAGGTGTTAATTAATTTAGGATCATCGAACATAAGATCCCCATTTGAATCAAACATTTCTTGAAAATCCTTCTCCTTCTCTCTCATATGGTCTACCCCATTCACTTGGTTTCATTATTACACTCCTTTAGGTTCTCTCTAGTTTACCATTAAAAGTGGATGTTGCTCTTCTGTAAGGGTGATCTTCTAGGAGGAATACCCTGGAGCAATCATACACTTTCTTCCATAGGTGGTCAGACCACCTAACCTTCAAATATGTACTACAACATTTATATCCATGATGCCCTTTTGTTACAAGACCTATGAAATTATTGTATACAGGTCGACACGTTAGAGACCATAAATATCAAAAAAATTGTAGCGAATTAAATTAATATGGGAAACAATATTTTTAAGTATACAAAAAAATCAATAAAAATGTAATTTAGTAGAGAAAACTCCTTAGCCTGGATAATCATGTATGGTGTAAGCACATATTCCATACAACGTAAAACTCCTACTTGTTGTGATGGGATTTGATACATCATACACATGTATCCCTTCCCATAATTATTTCAGTTCATCTACCAATGGTTGTAAGTAGACATCCATATTATTCACTTGTATTCTACTAGGGACTATGAGAGCCAACATAATATGTTCATGCTTCATGGAAAACCATGGGAGGATATTGTTATTGATCACTACTACAAGCCGGACATAATAGTTGTTGTTTTGGAGGGAATATGGGTTGACACCATCCATGGCTATCATGAGTCGTACACTTCATACTTCCTCCTAAAATTTTTCAAGCCATGTATCCTCTATATGCTTCATGGATATTGAATGTGTTAGGATTCACATAAATCCCAACTCACTTTTGTGTGGGGCATCCCATCCCTATAACATAGATAATTATTTGCAACGAAAGAGCCTTCGAATCCTTTGGATTATACGCATGTGTATCAATATATTATGAGGAGGACCATGTGATTTACCCATTTTTTTAATTTATGGTACCTGACATGCCCACGTTTTAGACATGTCTCTTTGTTTGCATTTTCTCCTCTATATAGAATACAATCATTCAAACATGCATGGTGTATGTACTCAACACACAACATTTTCAACAATTGCTTTGGCTCTTCACAAATACCCGACAAGACATTATCACTCGGAATAACATTAAATTTGAATAACATGTAGTTGGTGGGGAATATAATTGTACAATGTCAACATTTAATGTTTGAAAAATCGACCATTTTTAATGTTGATTGTGTGACAAGATTTCTCAAGATATAAAGGTCTTTTTATCATGTCGGTGAACTACCTCAATGTTGTTGAGAAACATTCATTTTACATGCCAAAATTTGCTTTAAATTTGTACAACAACATCGTTGTCCCCAACTAAGTAGACTTTGACTTACTGCGAGGTCCAAAGAGAGGGGTGGTGGAAGCAAATTTCAGGATTTCGAATAAGTATCAGTGATATAAGCATAATAAGCAATCTCATCGTTATGGAATGCATTTAAAAAAATTTACTCCATGGTAGTTGTATCCTGTAAGTAATCATCCATACCAACCTCTATTTGATTGCCTCGATTTCCAACTTTTGATGAAGAACTACTATTGTTGTAATCATTCCTTATTGGTGAATCTATATGTAGTGGGAATTGAATAGGTGGTTGCTTCAACCATTATTTGTATACTTACGTTAAACCCTTGCTTCTTATTAATTATGTAACTAAAAAATTTCACCTTAGGGTTTAACTCCCTATATTACATTACAGTTAAAGTTTTTCCTTTTAGTCATTTTAGATTTAATTAGTTTGTGTAGTTACTATATATAGGGTGTTTGACATGTAAAGTAGGGGGATTAGTTATTGAATTATATTGGAACCCTATTGGAGATGTCCCTTTTTTTTTTTAAATAATGTATGTTTTGCAGTGCACTAATGTATATAACGCGATGGTGCACCCTATGTAATACAACGCACCAATGTATTATAACCACGTCGTCTCTATCTAGTTTGTTTATCGATGCTCCGGGTGTAATATAACACCGGTGCATCTCTTCCAAATAACAACATTAATTAATTTTGGTTCTTTTATCATTAAAAATATTACAATCATAATTTAAAATTATTTTAAAAAATCAATTTTCATTGTCGGTGCTAAACAATTAAATGCCCATTATGTTTAAGAAATTAAATGCACCAATTACTAGATCTATTTTTGGCTAGAATTATTTGATTTATGTATAAAATATATTTAATAGCTTTTGTATTGAATGGTACAGGTTTTATATTGATAAAAAAATGCTTGAGAATTTGTCAAGTAATACAAATATTACTCGACGTAATGATAACACATCCAAAAAAGTAGGGAATGCATGTTCTTTGTAAATCTTTTACAAAATTAATATGTTTGAACTATATGTAAGTTTAAATAATATTTATTGGTTAGTGTGTGTCATGCAGATCCACAAAATGAAGAAGTTCAATAATATTATTTCTAATATAAGTGCAGAAGAGCGTAAAAACCTAATAGAAAAATTGCAAAAGGATGAATTAGGTGAACGAAAAAATATTATTCAATATGATTTTTTTTTTTTAATTTTCATTAATAATATACTTAATAATATTAGATAACATGTTTGAAACAATCTATTAATTCATATATGCTGAATTTTATACAAGGAGAAACAACAAAGGAAAAGATCAATGTCGTTTTAAGAAAATAAAAAATATAGAAAATGTTAATGATGATGAATTGGTCCTTAGCTCATCTGGAGTGGTACTGGTGGTTAATGAATGAGGGGGTGGGGGGAGTTTTACAAAACTATGAAGGATATAGTGGAACAATAATATAGATGTAATTTCCACTTACAATACAAAAATCAATCCAATGATTCCAAGAACCAAATTATATCTAAACTATGGGAAGCATTTCCAGAGCAATGGTCAATGAGACTTGCCAGACTTGCAATAGAAAAAAAAATACAACAACAAAAAGAATAATTAAAAAGATAATATTCCTGATTAAAATTATTTTCTAGGATTATATGTATATATTACTACAAACCATTCATTTATCAATATCAATTTTGTTATATTTATTTTTCATATTTCAATGTAAAAATAATTTATTACTTTTTTCAGGAAGATTATGAAAATACCAAAGGATCAACAAGTTGATATGTGAAACATGTTAGTAGTAATGTATAAAAAAATGTACAAGGAAATGGTCAAATAAATGGACATAATTGCATCATAGGAGGAGCCATCTCAACACCAACATGCTTCAAATGTATGTAATCATGATTAAATTTGCATATATAAAAAATAATTTAGCATTAAATATTAATTTTCAATTATTTTGTTGCAGAAATAAAACAAAATGGAACCCACTTAACACATAAAAAAAGACGACAAGGAAGAAAAGGGTTTATATGAAAATATGTGATTAATTATTAATATTTCCTTATAACAAATTAATCTTTCATTTTTGCACATTTTAAGTTGTTTTACAAAAGCCATCATTGAATTTCTTCAAATAGTCACTAACATACAAAAAAGAGACATTAGAAGAATTAATTGATATTGGGTTAAATAAGGGTTGTGAGTATATGTTGGCATATTTTTGGAGAGGTAAATCCCCTCTGCAGACAAAGGTGATCCCTACTAGCCCAGGTCGGGTCTAGCGACAACTGAGTCACGCTAAGACACAAGTTCCTAATTGCAAAAGACCAAGATGTGACAAGAGGCATACCTTAAGTCCTACGCTGCCATTGTTTGTGAATAAGATGGTGCTTCTGCCCCTTGCTTTGGCAGATCGCAATTCTCCGCTCGATGTGATCGAACACCTGCACGTACAAGAAGAAACAACAAACAAACAAGCATAAAACCTAATACATGCAATTATGTATCAGTCAGAGAAGATACAACTCATAACATAAAACATGAACATCCGAGTGGAACCATAATCAAAGTTGTTTATTATTAATCTGAACAAAGAAAGATACAACCTGAGCTCTGACGTCGGATCTTCCTTCGGTGGGTCCACAGAGGAGTATGTCTCGGTAAAGCTCGTCAGGAAAAGGAAAAGTCTCTCTCTCTTGGGCTGTCTGACGATAATCTCCTTACAATTGATTCAGCTCTATTTAGGCTAGCTTGCAAAGGGAAAACAACAAGCTTATATAGATGGTGGAAGGGGAGTTGGGATCCCTACAATGGTGGGATTGGCCCTATCCTCAAGGAAGCTTTCATGATAGGTGGAAAATCACTTCCCCTACATGGAGATCCGGAGCCAAACCTCCCAACTCATTTTAGAGACTCGTTCAGGAGTTGGTTGGAATCAAACTTCCGCCATTTATTTTTAAAAAACACTCCTTATTAAGCTTGGCACGGGTGATACACTGGGACAGAGCTCTAGTTGGCGCGCTCTCTTTGGTGGATTTCCCTCATTGGAACGAGGGCTGAATTGGCTAGTCGCGTCAAGGCTAAAAAGGCTATTTTTAGGGCTTTTCACAGGAAATTGTCTTCAGGGGAATGATTTTCCTTGTCAAGGGGGATGCCATGAAAGTGGTTTCAAGTCATGTCACTGCTCACAGGTCACAAAATAAGCCCTCCAATGTGTGGGATGAGGAATTGCAGGGACGGTGACAAATAATGTGTAACAGATGCCCCCTAAAGCATGAGGCCCGAAAGAGAGAGAGGGGTGAAATGCTTTACGAGAACGCGCCCAAATGAAAACACTTCCATCGGAGAACTTGCGTAGACAAGTACAACTGATATCTCAAATACATGATATATATGTGGTATGGGTGCAGCCATCCATAATAGAGTATATAATAATCAAGATCCAAGGTATGGATGCAGCCATCCAGTAAGGATCGATGAAGAGACTTAGGTATGGTCGCAACCATCCAGTGAATGAGTCATGTAACCAATCATAATAATCCACAAAATCACAGCCTGGATTTAAAAAAATAAAATCCAGGGTCTTGCGCTCCATCTCGACCCAGACAAAGTACAAGTTAAAGCATGTGAATAAGTGAGCTGAAGTCAAACATGCAAGAACATCGTCTGATTACCAGCCAATGATGAAAGCTATTAATAGATGCGAGAGGAACCACCAATAATTACAATGGCCCTCAAGGTACTGTAGGTACAATCCACAGAATGTGAACAGTGAGCTGGCATTGAACACCCGTAGAATCATCCGATCGAAGGTCAATGGTGAAAACCTTGCGTCGAATGCAAAGAGCCTGCCATTGAGGCATGTAGGCTCCAAGGTACCGGAAGGGAGTCTCTAGATCAACTTCCTGGATAATGAGCTGAAGTCGATAGGAAGTGACCTTGATCGAAGGTGGGCCATAGTGTTTCCCACATCATCAACGTGAGACAGAGGAAAATAATGTTTGTGAATCAGGATCAGATGAGAATCAGAGGAAGGTTGAAACTTGCAGAGGTCAAATTCTCTTGAACATATCGGCAGCACGACAGTGGATTTGGAAGTATTTGACATCAAAATATTAGAGGTCACGATGACAAGGCAAAGAGAAGATGAGAGGTCAAAAAGGATACCCAAACCCACGGAGGAAAATAGAGAGTGAGATGAGATGTCCCCAACCCGACACGAATGCAGACAAGTGCCATGTTCAAGAGCGACATACTGCCGACATGACGACGATACTGGTTCCATTTTTCCCCACCATTTCTGGCGAGTACCCCAATTATTTTTGAGAACAAGCTTGAAGGGGATAGCATATGCTTGTAATATAAGTTTGTCCTTCGGATGAATCCATCCTAGTACATTTAACGAGCCCTAGGAAGGATAAACTCAAATATCGTCATTACGACTGAATCCGATGTCATCAGGTTTTAACGAGTCTGAAAAAGGAAGAAATTGGCATCTTTTCATGTTTAGAGAGTTTGAAAAGACAACAGAAAAGTAAACTCCAATGGTCCATTTTCGTAAATAGTTTCTCAGATCCGAAAAGGTAGAAAACTATGTCTGAGAAAACCTCCTAGTCGCGATAGGCTAGGGTATTCCTTTTTTGTAAATAATCTATCCCAGCTCGAAAAAGGAGTAAACGTATACTGGGTAGATGTCCTTTCACAGCCACTTTAATGAGATCGAAACGACAAGGGACTCGGCAATATTTTCATGTTTAGAGAGTTAGAAAAGAGCTGAAAGATGAATCTAGGAATGATTTTTTCGTGTTTTTACCGAGTCCAAAAAAGTATAAAATACAACTCATATCACTGTCCAAGCTGCGTAAAAACCTGTTGCTGCACATAAAAGCGAGTGTAAAATCCATTTTTCGATGAAATATATTAAAATATTGGGAAAAATGACTTTCAAAACCTAATTTGACTTTGAAAAGTTATAAATATGCCAAAAATAGTAAAACATATTCACTTTTACTTTTTACCTCATTTGGAGAGCAACAGTGAGCTTTTGGTGTGCGAAATTGCGGCGGTGATTGTGACCAATCCAGTACATCATCCGGATTCTCATTTTTTCTTGGTAAGAGGCGCTCCCCTTAGCTTTGTTTTGGTTCATTTTTTGTAAATTTCCATTGTGCATTTGACCTCTGGGGAAACCTTTTGCAAATTTAGGGCTCGGCCAATTGGCGTGGGTATTGGGCATAGACCCGTGAAAATTGGCTCCTTTTTGCAAAGGGGCTGTACTAATTGGCGCGACTGTTAGCAAAACAATCGCACCAATGGCGCAACTCAAATTTTCGCGTTAATTTACCAAAATGTGAGCCACTCAAATGAATTTTTAAGTGTTGCAGAGATCTAATAAGGTATTTTTGACCATGTTGGTGCAGATACCCAGCCATAATGGTGATTGAGCGGAAGGAGAGGGAACATGGGGAAGAGGAAGAAATGGCCATGAAAAATGAAGCTTGCATGAACGCCCTTTAGGACTGTGGTCTCAAGAATTTTTTCATTACACCATGTTTGAGAGCTCAACCTAAGCTATTGCAATATTTGGTTAGCATATGGGACGAGAATGAAGAAGTGTTCAAACCCCGAGACCAAGTACTATCACTCGAAGTCTCTGATGTTTATTTCATAACCAGATTGTCGCGCAGAGGCCTAGTGCCAATCATGACGGGCAGTAGGCCTTCTGGGGAGAAAATGGAGATGGTAATGGCGAGAGTGTGCCTAGGGGCACAAACAGGATCGGGCAGTGAGAAAGTATACATCCACACAGTCCACGATCTAGCACTCCGAGTAGTGCTTCACACCATTACGTGGGCTGCAAGATCGCAAACCCCACACGAGGAAAACAAGGCACAGCTCCTACTAGCCTCTGAATGCATGAATCCTACACTTTTTGATTGGGCCACTGCCGTGACAACAAACATCAAACGACAGCTGAAAAAGTGCAAGAAGGCCAAACTTAAACAGTTTGGGTATGGTTCCATTCTGGTGTCATTCATTCTGGAACGATTACCAATTTTCCAGGGCCAAGGGGCAATAGTCGTCGAGCCGTCATTGAGGGAGCCGAGGATGGCTCAATGGGCAACACTTATGCCTAGGTCAGGAGGGGGCCAGAAGATGTCCCGGAGGCCTGAGTTTTTTGTATGGTTACAGTGTCAGTTGATTGTAGTTGAGGATTGGCCCTATGTAGGTACCGACTTCACGGGAGACCCAGATATTCCACTTCCGGAGGGGGAGGACTGGGACGAGGAGCTGGGTATGACTCTTTTTAATTTTTTATGTATTTATGATTTTTTTTTTGATACATGTCTATTCTAACAATAGTTCTATGTGTATGCAGATGTTGGCCCAGAGAGGCCCCCAGGCATGTCGCCCATTGCACGGAGCACCCCTCTTGAATATGACCCTCAAGCTGAGGGCAACAAAGGGAGTGAGCTGATCTAGAACCTGGAGGGTATCGCTCAGGGAATCTTGGACCATGCACGGTTGGCAGACGTCCTGTTGGCTTACCAGCGACACACTGTGGGGGTGCCTAGTCGCCTCCATCGACTGCTGAGGTGATTGATGCGCGCGGTGACATGTTACCACGAGCACCACGCTGATTAGCCATCTAGGGCTTTCATATGCATCTTTTTGAGAGAAATGTTGTATCTGGATATTATTAGACAGGCATGTATATTTTTTATTTTATGTGATGTACACAAACTGCAAACTATCCGAAATATATATATCTATTTCTGGATGGATCTTTTTACATGTGATGATGTTCTTTATAAGTTGCGCAAATGTATATCTAAAACAAAATTAGCTACTGCATCTGTTAACGCATTCATGTGTCTGATTATATGTTGATATGCAATGTAATAAAAATTTCTTTCCAGTAAACGAATACGTAGATACAAACGTAAAATAGATGTGTTTCTAACTGAATAATGACCGTTAAGTTGTAATACTACAAGCTGTGAGTCCAGATACAAAAGTAATGCATGAATAACGAGGTTAACAACCTCGTTTAATAATTCTAAATGGCACTATATTCTGCGACATTATTTGTGGTAGACCCTAGACAAACACCTTGCAAATTAACCAACTCACTAGCAGGATTGTAGATTACCCAGGCTGTCGAAGACATATTCCTGGTACTGCGAGAGGCACCATCCATGAAACTGACAAAAGGAGTAATAGAAATATGCACAATCAGGAAGACCTAATTAATAGATATATGCTTACAAAGCACACCACACCACACATGCAAAAAAATGAAAACACTCACTTATGTACACACACACCACACGAGAATAACTCAAGCATAGTACTTTTTGAGATACAACCCATTCCTAGGCTGTGCCAGGGGAACTCCTTCATAGTCGATAAGCTCGGAGGCCCCTTTTTTAATACTCATTTAACTATATAGGGCCCATGCCAAATGGGTTGGAATTTTCCTGCTCCAATTTTATCACGTGCTTGGTCATATAAGAGGACGAGGTCTCCTTCAATGAAAGAATGAGTAGAAACTAATTGATCGAAGTGGGCTTTAACCCGCTTTTTCTGTGCCTCAATTACCAAGGCAGCTAAGTGGTGGGTTTCATCCAGTCATTCCAAATACAAGAGACATTCTTCCTCCGGAGAAGTGTCAAGCAATAGTTCCACAGCCAACTTCAGAGAAGGAATTTCACATTCAACCGGGAGAGTCGCTTCCAAACCATACACCAATTGAAAAGGTGTGAATCCGATTGCGCTCTTTACAGACGTTCGATATGCCCAAAGAGCTGAGAACAATTGGAGATTACAGTTGGATTTGTAGATACCAATCATTCGTTGAAGCATTGTGACCAAAACCTTGTTCACAGCCTCAACCTAGCCATTCGCCTGGGGGTAGTATGGCATTGAGCTATCATGGCGTAAGCCCAACTTTGACGTCAGCTCAGCCATCATGTAACCCAAAAAATGGGTGCCATGATTGGAAACAATGGCCTGAGGGACTCTAAAACATGTAATAACATGGTTGAAAAGAAATTGGGCAGTTTTCTTACCGTCGGCAGCTAATGTAGGCATTGCTTCGGCCCACTTAGTAAAGTATTCTACGACGACGATTATATAAGCATGCCCCCCGGCTGAGTGAGGGTTACATGTCATAAAATCTACGCCCCATTTCGCAAAAGGGCCGATGGTAATGACAAGATGCAAGGGTAGGGGTGGCGTGCACATCTTGCACTAAAAGACCTAGCACGCATGACATTTTCGGATTGCAATGATACAGTCTTTTAATATAGACGACCAGAAGTAACCCACATGTAAAATATTTTGGGAGGTGGCATATCCGGACATGTGACTACCACAAGCGCCACTGTGACAGTCATTCAAGACTCTTTCAGCCTCTTCCAGGGTCAAGCACCGGCGGAGCATGGAATCGACTCCGACACGGTACAGGGTATCTCCTACAATGTGGTATGGTTGAGATTAATGCCGAATCCAATGTCGAGCATCCTTTGTCAATTCAGACCGAAACGTGGATGTTTGAAGATACACAATAATGTCACCGTACCATGGGTCACAAGTGATGATAAGAAAGAGCATTTCATCTGGGATATGATTCTCGGATTTCGATGGAACAGAGTCTGTCGGGAGAGAGCAAATCAGATCAGCAAAAACCAATGATTTTTTCGACTTAGCAGTGGTGAACTATAAATCGAACTCCTGAAGGATTACAATCCACTTGGATTACTTGCCCCCCAGCAATTGTCGAGACAAGATATATGTCATGGGGTTGCAGTCTGAAACCACGGTTACGATACACAACATGATTTAGTGGGGGAATTGCTGGACGACCTGAACCGCGGCAAGTGCCAACTTCTCAACATGAGCATAACATGTTTCCATGTCGAGAAGACTCCTAGATAGATAATAAACTATGTGTTCATTTCCATCATCGTCATCCTGTACTAAAACCATGGCTATCGTGCTAAACGCAACGACCAAATAAAGGGTGAAATCGTGATGATAGTCTGGAGGACGTATCAGCGGAGCGTTGACAAGTAACATTTTAAGCTTATAAAAATATTGCTGGGCAATCTCGTCCCAATGGAAGGGAACATCCTGTTTCAAAAGACGCATAAAGCCCTTGGCCACTTCCACATAATTCAGAATGACGCGTCGTAGGAAGTTAGCTTTCCCCTGCAGACTCTATAGTTGATGTAACAAGGAAGGGGATGGGAGGTTAATGATGGCCTCAACCTTGAGGGGGTCAAGGCGAATTCCGTCTTTAGAGACGATGAATCCCAAAAGACGTCCAAAATCCACGTAGAAGATGCACTTATGAGGATTGAGCCTAATATTATAGCGCCTACAGCGGAGGAAAATCTGGCAGAGGTGTTTGGGGTGGTCCTCACGCTGAGCTGAATGGGTTGTCAAATCGTCCAGATATGGCTAAAAAATATGCCGTATGTTGTGGAAAGCATAAGACATAGCATGCTGGAAGGTGGCCCCAGTGTTTTTTAGACCGAACGAGAGCTTTGTATAAGCGAAGGTTCCCCACGGACAAATAAAGGCAGTCTTGTGTTGATCAGCAGGTAAAATATTGATTTGATTGTACCCAGAGAAGCTGTCCATAAGGGAATAAATCTCACTCCCCACGCATTCATCAATAATTTGATCTATAAAGGGAGTGGGGTAATTTTCCTTAGGATAGGCTCGATTGATGTCTCGGTAATCAACATAAACGCGTATAGTGCCCTGTTTCTTATCTATAGGGACAATATTTGAAACCCATTCTATGAGGGGAATAGGATAGATAAATCCTGCATTAAGAATTTTTTCGACTTCCGCCTTAATAGCTGTGGCTTTTCGGGGATGCACTGGGCGTAGCCGTTGATGCACTGGTTTTGCACCCGGATAGGTAGGAATCTCGTGCACGACTATGCTGGGATCAATCCCACGCATCTCTTCATAGGAACACGTGGAAACATCTCTAAATTCACGAAAAAGGTTTGTATAAACTTGTATCTCTTCAGGAGAACAAGTCACTCCCACATGAATATTCTTGACTATCCCTTGTTTGACGAAGATGTCGATTGGCATAGTTTGAGTGATATTAATCAGGTTTCCCTATGAAAGGACCTCATGAGTCAATATCGGTGTTTGAAGAGGTGGAGTGGGAACCTGAGATGCAAAGTGCTCTAGACAATAAAACATTGCCCCTAGGCTAGGCATGAACGAGGAATGATGATGTCCATCGCTCCATGGCAGATCTTCAAGAGACATTGTTTTAACAATAGCTTCATCGGAAGGGAAAACTTCTCTTAAAGGGTCAGGAAAATCTGCATCGCCAAGCCAAGGGGATTGAGAATATATATCCAAAGCCATGCTCAAAGGAGCATGTTCAGAAGGAGAATCAGATGCAGCTATGATTTCGAAATAATTAATCTCAACTGGAGTTAACGACATCGATTCTCTGAAAGAGGTCACTTGTTTAGGCGAAGGGATGATCCAAGGGTCATTGGACCTAGAGACCATATTAAATTTAACGGTGTGTAGTGGTGGCGCGGGAAAAATACCCATGAGGACAGTGTCCTTGAAGAGACAGGGTCCTACATTGTCAGGGGGATTGGGGATCTGATCCATGTAAGGAACCTTGTTCTCAGAGGATGAGGTGAAGAAAGACAATTGATCCACAGTAACGATTTCTCCTTCATGAGGGAACTTAAGAAGCCGGAAGAGGGTGGACGACACACATAGCATAGCGCGAGTCCAACTGCGGCCAAGAAGAATATTGTAGTTAAGCTTGGCGTCAAACACTTCTACTTCTACGTTGACTATCTTCCCTTGTAATGTAATCGGAAAACTCTCGAAAACACCCAAGGGTTTTGATTCCTGACCATCGAATGCTTCTAAGGCATTGGGAGATGATGTAAGAGTCGGAGAGCCGATGGCCTTCCAGCAGGCGGATGACATAACACAGGTGGAAGCACCTTCATCCACAACGGCTCTATGGATGTTGAGGCCGTTGATCCCGACTTGTATAACAAGAGCAATTTGATGTGGAAGTCGGGGAATTTTTTTTTCTAGGTCAAAGGTGAGAAGATTAGAATTGGTAGGATTGATTCCACCGATTGCAAAAAATAGAGCTTTCCGTTGCGATGGGAAACTTTGAAGCACTTCCAATGCAGACATGGTAGAAGGCGCCTGTGCCAAATCCTCAACAATAATGTAGTGCTGAGCGACACGGGCATTTGGATTGTAGGAAGATCTTTGCAGAACACCTTTAGAAGGTGACCTAAAAAAAGGTTCAGCGCTGGGCTTCTCAATTTCCAAAAGACCAGAGACAGGTGGGGGAGGTGGGCCATCCACGACTTCCTTCCCAGCTGCCTGGCGCGATCCAGCATAATCCTTTGAACGCGTAGTAATTTAGATAGGTGCAACACCATTCATCATAAAGACCTGGGACCCAAATGGTATAGATGGTGAAGGCTGATCGACCATCTGGGTCTGCTGAGACGGGAATGGTTCTTTGAGAATTGCCTGAGTCCCTTTGGAGCCTTTCAAAAGTTTACTAACTTCAGATTATCGGGGACAATCTTTGGTATAATGGTATCCTTCATAGATAAGGTAGGGGTACTTCGGTTTACATTGGGAACCGTTATTAGTACAAGGTTTAGAAGACTCTGGTTTTGGGGCGTCGGGTTTGGATTTTCCTTTTCCCTTCTTCTTTCCTTTGGAGGCCTTTTCTGTAGGATTAGCCTGAACGACGTTGACCTCCGCAGTCTTGCCAGAATCTGGATGGGCAGGAAGAGAAGAATTATTGGAAGAATTGGACTTCTGCTACCCATTTGAGGATTTTCGAGAATTTTGAGAAACAGAACCAATAACACCATCCACTGCTGGGGTAGGTGGTGCTTTAGAGGTTCCCGGCCGCGGAGCATTAGTCAAAATATCATAAAACGTGCCGGAATGAGAGTATACCAGATGAAGGTACTGGGCACGCGTGATGGCTTGTTCTTCAGTCACACATGCCCCCATAGCAATATCTTGAGTGATTTTGTTAATGAAGGAGGTGGTGAAACAATGAGTTATAAGTTGATCAGGTATATCAAACTTGATCAGTTTACGACGACGTCGCCACTCATGAATATGATCGGATATGTGGGTGGCTTTATCCTGCTTCAAAGAAGTCAAGAGATGTGTCCTGGCTTCGTAGCGAACCGGCAATTGGAAGTGAGTCAGAAAATCCATAGCTAGCGTATTGAAGTCTTGAAAGATGCCACGGGGTAATTCTATATACCACTTAGCGGCATCACCGGTAATAGTGCGCTGGAAGAGATGTAGACGAATTGAATCATCCACCCAAGAGTTGGACGAAGACCATAGATGGTAGGTCATTACATGAGCTTGGGGGTCCTCTCCAGCTTTACCTTCAAACTTAGGACAGTCACCGAGTACCTTGGTCTGAACTGGAGGCTAATAAGGATTGTGAAGAATCGGATCATTGGTTAATTTAGAAACATCTAGTAATTCCAAGGTGGCCAAGAATGGTAACTGCGGATTGAAAGGCATGCCAAGCCCTCAATAAGGACCTCTACCTATACTCCACCCTGGTTGAGCATATCCTTGCCCCCATGAGTTCTGTCCCGGGGGATTTTGACCATAGGGGGTATACGCCGTATAACCAAATTGATACGGTTGTTGGTAACCAGTGTACGGGGGTTGATAACCAGGGTATGGACCCTGATTATATGTTGGCCCCATTTGAGAAGTATGTAGATTTGGTTGCTGAGTATAGGTATAGCTAGGTTGTTGAAGATAATAATTGGAACCTTTGGGCGGGTTATAAGTCGGTCGAGATTGAACTTGAGAATAGTAACCGCCTTGGGGTTGAGCAGGCTTCTGATAGGTGGGGCCTTACTAAGCCTGATAAGTAGGGTGCACCAGTTGATTCTATTGCAGCATCGAATAAATTGAATGTTGAGTAGGGCTAACAGGGTGTGCAGGCTGGCTTGGTTGGACAGGTTGACCTGGCTGAATGGGTTGCCTTGGTTGAACAGGTTGACATGGGTGAACAGGTTGCACAGTTTGTACAGGTTGACTTGGCTGATGTGGGACACCATGCTGTGCTGGATGGGCCGGTTGGCCTAGTGGTGGAATGGGGCTAGGTTGTGCCTAATAACCGGTTTGACTTGCAACAGGACCATAAGAGGGCCCTAGATGTGCAACATTTGGACGAATAGGATACTAAGGTTTCAGAGGTTGCACCATAGGTTGAGAAGGTTGGATTTGCCCCCCAGGAACATACAACGGCCCAGGTTGGTACCCCGGTTGACCTGTGGGTCCTTGAGGTTGCCTCGGTTGGACCATAGAGTGAGACTGCATAGGTTGACCTAAAGGGTTGTAGGACTTTCCTTGCGAACCGTATAACAAACCCTGCTGGCCCGAAGGTTGGCCTTGTAAGGGCTGTCCTTGCGGGTCATAAAGATAACCATGTTGGCCCAAAGGTTGGCCCTGAAAGGGTTGTCCTTGCAAGTTGGAAGGTTGCCCAGTCTGGTTAGATGGAAAACCTTGACCATACAGATAAGCCTCTGGAGCGGGTAAATGTAAAGGGTTTCCTTTCTCATCGTATTGATATGGAAAAATGTAAACGGGTGTACCATCTTGTGCATAATGGGAGAAATATGGGCAGTTGGGATCTTAGGAGGATTGACCGACCTCAGGGTTTGATTGCTATAGGGACAATCGATACTCCTCAGGATAAATGCTCTTCAGAATAGCAGATGTTATATAGACGTCTTTGGGAAGTGACATAGTCCTTACGGACTGCGTGGTAACAGTGGGTGTAGATGCGGCCACACATACAGTGGGCCTGACAGGTACTGAAGTGACCTGAGGGGATGACGTGATGGGTGTCCTTGGAGACATCCCCAATGAAGGAATAACCGGCCTCCTAGAAGGAGTTTCTATCCCCATAGAGGCGACAGCAGTCATAATCTGACTTAAGGATCTATACCCCGCTGGAAGTGAAGGACCGGGCGAAGACATGACAAATAAATCGGGGTTTTCTTCTGGGAACAACTGGTAATCTTCACTAGATGTGGGGATTTCCTCACTAGGATAATGGCTAGATGAGCCCATATCTGAACCTGCCGCTAGATCTTGTAGCAGACGGCGAGAACTAGGAGGAATAACAACAGCTAGAAAAGCGAACCCGATGTAAGAGGAGGGAAATTTTCCCCTACTCTGAATCCAAACCAAGCGTCGGATAAGGGTGAATTGAACTCAACTGGTCCTCCAAAGGGAAGCTCAGATAGAACCGGTCCCCTGTCAGGAAACTCGAAAATGATGGGCTGCTGAGGTTCAGTAGAGGACTGAGAGACCTCTGATGAATCATCTGCATATGGACTACCAGTAGAAGAAACTAAGGATTCTGCCACTATGACAGTAACGACAAAAGGAAGAGATCAAACACAACACACGGGCTAAAAAATCAAGCCACACAATCAAACGGACAATGAGCAAATTCTAACAGGGCGTGCGATCGTAGGTGATTTATTTTACCAAATTGAAACTTAGAAACTTCACCGTTTCATGTTTTAAGAGTCGAGAAATGGAAGAAAGGTGACTCTATCTCTTTCAGTTTTGAAAGAAGCGTGAAAGTACGAGTGCTTGATGATCCTTTCAAATTTAAAGAGTCAAAAAAGATCAAAATGACTACTCTGGTAATCTAGGCAAAGGGTGTACCAGATATCCATGAATTGCAATATACACCTTGGTTTCAAAATGAAAGAGAAATCAACCAAGGAATTGACATACGTGCAGGCAATCTCCCCGAATGCTGTGTCTGGTGTATCAGGGGTATAAGGCGGTAGACTCAGCTTCCTATGGATAAAGGATAGCAACATAGTGGGGTCTCCCTTTATATACATGATGGTACAGGGAGCACAAGTCCGTACTAGTGCTGTCTAAAGCCAAAAGGTGAACGAAAACTACTAGGTTTAACGACGCCGGAACATGTCACTAGCCTAGACCTCTAAATATTTCATTAATGTTTCAATGCTTCCTTAAGGTAAATTGAATAAATTTTAATGTTGAGAGCTTTCACACAATAGATAACTACGGGAAGGTTGAGAGCTTTCACACAATAGAAAAATGACCACAAAACAACCACTAGTGTCTCTAATGCATGCTAATGAAAACTAAAATCTTTTCTTTCAAAGTTACAAATCACTAATAACATAGAAAAGATTCAATTTACATTAACTAATCAAGAGAAAAAGAGATTTTGTATTTTCAATGTTTAAGAGCAAAGTGAACTAAACAAAATGAAAACTAATGAAAAGATCAATTTGAGAAGTGATAGAAAAAGATAAAATACAAGAAATTTCACTCAATGCCAAACACACAATCAGACCTCAAATTGACAAAGAAGTCCTTCAAATAAAAAAAAAAAAAATCCCAAAGACTTAAATGAACCATGTAATCTAGGCTCAAAGTGAGACAAAGCGGAATTCGAATGAAGAAGAAGCCAATCACTCAAATAATTCAATAAAACAGGGGAAAACCACCAAAAGAATGCAGCGAAGCAATAATGAAATTGACTGATCAAATGAGGACCAAAAACTCCCATGGGAGGCTCGACACACTATAACACCTAGATGCCCTAGGGCTATAATGTAAAATCGATAGAAGAGGGAAAACAATCAGAGGATGAAGGTCATAGTCAATCAAACAAGGCTCCTGAACACTCAGGCAGTTGAAAAAGTGACACCAAAACCATAGACCAAGTTCAGAAAGCTCAAAAATAAGCAAACCATAGCACCTTACAGCATTGGCGCGACTGTCAGGCTGCAACTAGTGCCAGAACAGGATTGGCGTGGGTGATAAATTGGAAACATGTGCCATCTGGTGCCACTGTCAGGGAAAAAACCGTGCCAGTTGAGTTTACTAATGCAAAAGATGAAAAAGAGCAATCAAGAAGCAGATCAGGGATGGTGAGGCTAAACAAAAGTTTAACATTGAAAAAGAGCGAACCACAAGAGCTGATCAAGTAGGCAAAGAACAAAATCAACCGAAAAGACAAGAAAAACTCCAATCAATGTCTCCCCAGCAGAGTCACCAGTTTTTTGGAGAGTTAAATCCCCTCTGTGGACAAAGGCGATCCCTACTAGCCTATATTGGGTCTAGCAACAACCGAGTCACGCTAAGACACAAGTTCCTAATTGCAAAAGACCAAGATATGACAAGAGGCCTACTTTAAGTCCTACACTGTCGTCGTTTGTGAAGAAGATGGTGCTTCTGCCCCTTTCTTTGGTAGATCAAAATTCCCCGCTTGATGTGATCGAACACTTGCACGTACAATAAGAAACAACAAACAAACAAGCATAAAACCTAATACATGCAATTATGTATTAGTCAGAGAAGATACAACTCATAACATAAAACATGAACATCTGAGTGGAACCATAATCAAAGTCATTTATTATTATTCAGAATAAAGAAAGATACAACCTGAGCTCTGACGTTGGATCTTCCTTCGGCGGGTCGATAGAGGAGTACGTCTCCGTAAAGCTCGTCGGGAAAAGGACAAGTCTCTCTCTCTTCGGCTGTCTGACGATAATCTCTTTACAATTGATTCAGCTCTATTCAGGCTAGCTTGCAAAGAGAAAATGACAAGCTTATATAGATGGTGGAAGGGGAGTTGGGATCCCTACAATGGTGGGATTGGCCCTATCCTCAAGGAAGCTTCCATGATAGGTGGAAAACCACTTCCCCTACATGGAGATCCGGAGCAAAACCTCCCAACTCATTTTAGAGACTCGTTCAGGAGTTGGTTGGAATCAAAATTCTGCCATTTATTTTTAAAAAACACTCCTTATTAAGCTTGGCACAGGTGATACACTGGGACAGAGCGCTAGTTGGCGTGCCCTCTTTGGTGGATTTCCCCCATTGGAGCGAGGGCTAAAATGGCTAGTCGCACCAAGGTTAAAAAGGCTATTTTTAGGGCTTTTCACAGGAAATTGTCTTCAGGGGAATGATTGTCCTTGTCAAGGGGGATGCCATGAAAGTGGTTTCAGGTCATGTCACTGCTCACAGGTCACAAAATAAGCCCCCCAATGTGCGGGATGGGGAATTGCAGGGACGGTGACAAATTACTGTGTAACACATATCAAAAAATAATTGTGGAATTTGTAAGTATCTATGTTGTTTCACTTCTATGAGTTTATAATTAATAGAACAAAAAAATCATTTATATTAAATATATTATTTATAATGGGGTGTAAACATGCAACAAACTAAGTATGGAACTATGCTAACAAAAGACTTGTTGCAACAATGCACGAGACTTGGTATTGAAATCATGTGTACAATTAATGTGTCACTTCTTGCTATGGTACATTTCTATTTAGTTTACATTGATGCATATTATTTATTTCAATTTTCATTATTCTGTTAGGGCCCTATATTACTACTGTAGTCCCTTCTTGTTGTTAGTGTAGCCTCCTTATTGTTATTGTTGCACCCCTGTAGTCCCCATATTGTTATTATTGTGCCCTTACATTATTATTATTAGGTCGACAAGGATTATATTATGACCCCATAGACTACTATATATAGAAATAAGGTTTTGTCATTTCAATCATCCAAGAATTGTTCATTTATGTAATGTAAAGGAGGTATAACACTCAAAGAGGCCTATTTCTAAGTCATTGATCTATCTTTTCTTCTAATTTTTGAGTTGGGTTCATAAAATTTGGTATCAGAGCTTTGGATTCTAGGGTTTCGTTACTTCAAACAGGTCATAATGGAATTTTCACTATAATTTTTTTCCTATGAAGGTTTAGAAGCTAAAAAAAACCATTTGTGACAAAATTCGGAGGAACTTCGTGAAAAAATTTTAGATCTTCGTTCGCAATATTTTCAGAGATATCTGTGGAAGTTGGGGTTTTTGCAGGCTCCTGATCTGAGATCTCTCTCTGAGCATCAGACTGGAATTTGGTAAAATGTGGCCAAACATACATGGAATGTAGTGTCTTTTGTATCGATTTTAGAGTGGAAGGAGGAAACAATGACACATGGCATGCCACACAAGTTCACTCTACTAAACCAATTGATAATTAGGTCATTGTGGCAGATTTGGCATAACTTAGTCTTGAATAATCCATATCAAGTTAGACCTCTGGCATTGGAAAGAAGATTTAGAGGGATACTAAAGGACCAAAGATAGAATCTTGGGGATCTGAAATTACAGAGATACATCAGTTTCAATATCGAGCTCCTCGAAAGAAAGAAAAAGGTGTGTATTTTTTTTTTTAATTGCATAAGTATTATTTGAAAAATCAATGTGAACTGATTCCAAGGGCATATTGAAGCATAGATAATAGTAATGGGTTCTAAAATGACCCATAAAAATAATTGAAGACATAGAAGGATATACTATGACTCATGAAGAGGAATAAGTGCAACATGATATATCAAAAATACAAGACCAAGTGCAACAAATTTTTCTCTCGCAAAGAGTAACGAAAAAGGAAATGGAAGCTAAGATAGATGGTTTGAAGAAAGGTATGGAAGCTAAGATGGAGGGTTTAAAGAAAGTCATGGAAGCTAAGATAGATGGTTTGAATAATGGAATGGAAGCTAAGATGGATGGCATGGAAGCTAAGATCGATGGTATAGAAGGCAACATGGAAGGTTTGAAGGAAGGTTTGGAAAATTTGCTACAAGAAAAGCTTCCTAATGGAGAAAAAGTAGTAGAGGAAACTCATGATAAGAACAAAAGAAATGTTAATCATGATTTTATAGACTCTAATGTTAGCTTTAAGACACACCATATTCCTAAGATAAATACAAGGAAGTTTGATGGAGAGGATCTTATAACTTGGATACTACAAATGGATCAATACTTTGAGCTCCATAATATGCAAAACACACAAAAGGTACACATTGCAACTTTACATTTAGAAAAAAATCAGTCTGTATGATATCGATGGCTTTTTTCTCATAAAACACTGGTCATTTGGTCAATTTTTAGGGAGGACATGATAACACATTATTAGGATACAAAGAGCAACACCTTCTTTAGAAAATTGACAAATCTCAAACAAAAGGGTTCAATGATGGAGCACATTGAGGATTTCCAAAAATTTAATATAAGGGTAAATAATATTCCAGAGGAACATAGGATTGATGTCTTCATATGGATTCTAAAGGATAACATCCAACATGACGTTTTCCTTTGGGAACTTGATACATTGGAGAAGGCATTAAGTTTGGAAGAAAAATTGAAAGAAAAATTATGGTGACAAGTATACCACTCACAACTATAAATATGGAAGTGATGCTACTCCTAGACTTCCATAACCTACAAGGTTGAAACCACAACAATCAGAAGAAAAAAAGAAAAATGGTTTTTCTATAGTTGTGATAGAAAATACACTAAAGTTCATAAGTGTGCCGAGAAGAAATTATTTTACATATATTGTGAAGAGGAGGAATAAAAGGAACAAGAAACTTCAAATAAGAGGATATACAATAGGAACCAACCATAGAGGAAGAAGAAATGAATCTGATCATACCTCGTAATGCATTGACAAGAATTACTACTCCTCAAACTCTCAAGATGGAAGGACATATCAAGAAGAAAAATGTAATAGTGCTTATTGATTCGGGTAGTACCCATAATTTTATTCATTGTAAGGTAGTCAAGGAATTGAATTGCTTCCTATACCTAGCGCTAGAGTGTTAAGTGATGGTGGAAAATGGAGGAACTATAAATTTCTCTGGAAAGTGCCATAATATCAAGCTAACCATGGGGGAATATGTATTGAATAGTCCAATGCTTTCTTTTACAATGGGTGGTGATGATATTGTACTAGGAGTACAATGGTTACAATATTTGGGGACGATAGCTTTTAATTTTCAAGAACTTTTCTTGAAATTGTTTTCGGAAGGAAAGGAAGTTGAATTATGGGTTATCACAAGGAATCCGAGAAATATAATAAGCTCTAATGTCATGAAAAATCTTCTGAAGAAATAACAACGAGGCATAATTGAACAATTATTATCATTAATAAAATAATCTATTTCTCCACATCTCCAAAATGCCTTGTACAATCATTCCAAGGTGTTTGAAACTACCAAAGGAATCCCACCTATTCATGATTATGATCATGGTATTCATTTGATTCCAGGAAGTGTTCCTCCAAACATTAGGCCTTACATATGTCCTTATTTCCAAAAGAGAGAAATTGAACGTATGATTGTAGAAATGCTAGAGGTTGGTATAATTCAACCTAGTCAAATTTCTTTCTCTGATCCAGTAGTATTGGTGCACAAGAAAGATGGATCATGGTGCATGTGTTTGGATTATAGGGAGCTCAATAAGCTCACTATTAAAGATAAATTTTCTAGTATTTTTATTGATGAATTATTGGATGAATTACATGGAGAAATTTATTTCACCAAGTTGGATCTTCATTCAGGATATCATCAAATTAGAATGAAGACCAAAGACATTCCCAAAATAACATTTTGAACTCATGAGGGTCATTCTGAATTTTTGGTCATGCCTTTTGGACTTACTAATGAACCTTCTACATTTCAAGGGTTGATGAATTCCATTTTAAAACCCTTAGAAAATTTGTGTTAGTATTTTTTGATGATATACTAATCTACAACAGGTCTTGGAAGGATCATGTTCAACATGTTGACATGATGCTCAAAGTATTGGATGAGAAAAAATTATATGCAAAAACCTCCAAAATTTTCTTTGTAGTACAAGAGGTGGAATATTTGGGTCATATTGTATCTCATGAGGGTGTTAAGGTAGACCCTAACAAAATTAAATCCATTAAGGAATGGAAAGTCCCCAAAAACATAAAGAATTTGCGAGGATTTCTTGGGTTAACATGGTATTATCAAAATTTTGTTAAGAATTATGGGAGAATAGAAACACCTCTAACAAAATTATTGAAGAAAGATGTATTTTCATGGAATCCTGAAGAAACTAAGGCATTTGAAAATCTTAAAGAGGAAATGTGCCAAACATTGGTCTTAACTACGCTAGACTTCAGAAAAACCTTTATTGTGGAATGTGATGCCTTAGGAAATGGAATTGGTGTTATTTTAATGCAAGAAGGAAGACCCATTGCTTTTGAAAGTCTTCAAATCAAAGGAAAGTATTTAAAAAAAGATATTTACGAGAATGAAATGTTGGAAATACTACTTGCACTAAATAAATGGCGACCTTACCTAATGGAAAGACACTTCAAGGAAAAAATTGATCATGATAGTCTTAAATAATTTTTATGGACACTCATTCAAAATTTGCAGCAAGATACTAGTAAATATGATACATTTGGTTGGAAAAATGATTCCTTATGGTACAAAGATCGCTTATATTTGTAAGAATTCTCAACTAAAACAAAATATTCTTTTGGAATTGCACACGTCTCCCTTAGGAGGACACTCAGGATTTTTAAAAATTACCACAAGGTGAATAAAAAATATATTTGGGATGGCCTTAAATATGATATTCAAAATTTTGTGGCACAATGTTTTGTTTTCCAGCAAAATAAATTTGAGACAGTTCTCACCCCGGTTCTGCTACAACCTTTATTCATTCCAAGTCAACGTTGGGAGGAGGTTTCAAGGGATTTTATCACATGTTTACCTAAGTTTGAAGGAAAGAGTGTCATCATGGTGGTAGTTGATATGATTACTAAGTGTGCACACTTTTTTGCATTATGTCATCCATTTAAAGCGAGTACAATTGCTACTGCATTTATGGAAACAATTCAAAAGCTACATGGAAACCCAAAGATTATTATTAGCGATAGAGACCCCATTTTCACTAGAAAATTTTGGACAAAATTATTTTCTTGTTTGGGCACTCAACTAGCTCATAGCGCATCTTATCATCCTCAATCTGATGGGAAAACTGAGATAGTGAACAAATGTTTGGAAGGATATCTTCGTTGCTTTGTATCTGATAAATAAACACAATGTGTAAATTAGTCACCTCTAGCTGAATGGTGGTATAACACTTCCTTCCACACTCTAGCAAAAATGACCCCATTTATGGCACTTTATGGATATCATCCATCGTCCATCATGTTAGTGTGTTAATGTTTAGTGATCAAAGATACTCTTTTCAGATTTACTTTTTAGTATTCCTAGGTTAAAATTTCATCTTTTCAAACAAGTTTTCAAATAAATATTGGTCACTGCATGTGGTCGAGGTCTAAAATGATACTCCCCTCATCCCATTCATGGACATCATAATCTCAGAGTTCATGTCATTCATTGTCACCTAGGTTCATAGATCAGTCACTCTATATCCATCTAGGTCTATGTCTAAGTGTCTTTGTTTTGCCACTAAAAAGTACAATTATGTCATCAAATAGGGAAGAAAAGACTTCATTTTCATCATAAAAGTCATTTGAAGGCAGATATAATATGTAGGGAAATAAAGTAACACATTTTGTCCTCTTTTAAAGCTTGTTACATTGTCAAATTGTTTCAAAAAGGAAAAAAATTCCTCAAAGTTTTTAGTTTCACTAAAAGACAAAAAAGGTCATTTCAAGATGTTATAAAGAGAAAAGAAGGCTTATTAAACTCATTTTGTCTTTTCATGTTTGGTAGAGCTCCTCTCTTACCTTCATCTTGCACCATAATTGTCAAGAGTTGGAAGACAATCAATAAACTTGCTCTCAAGAGACCTTTGCTATGCATTTGGAAGGCTGTGCTATAGTTCTAGACACCCACGCTATGCATCTGGGAGTGTGCTAGGATTTTGGAATTTAGCTCCTAAATCACTCATCCAAGCTCCAGGATCACTTTAATAAGTTTCTAAAGCTTATTCAATAGTAATTCAACACCTCACATCTTCCTTCAATCAATTTATCGGGCAGGGTATTGATTTTCTTGCTTACCTCCTCTCCCACTACGTTTTCACCTTTTCGTATCATTGAGTTATTTAAATGGACTAAACCATAAAAATATCATATAATACCCTCATACACCTTCCCCAGAACATAATCTATCATTCCTTACCACTCACAGCTTCCCTAAACATCATTCCATAAAAACCCTAATTTCCTACTATTTTTCTATTGGAAAATAGGAAGTCCCTATGTTTTCCTAATTTGATCACCTTCCAAACATCCATTTCACCACATTTCACCTGTAATTTGAAGCCAACATATAACCCTACCTCTTGAAATTTTTTGGGATTATTTCTTATCTTCATTACCCTTCATTTAACCCTCCAAACTTACCGTATCCTTGTCCTCTGTTTTTCCAAATTCACTTCCCATACCCACTACATATAAACACCTAGGGTTTCATCCTTTCGATAGAAATGATGGAAAGTGAAAATAAAATCCACAAAGGAGGCTGCCACTTTATATTTGATCCATACACCTTGCAAGAATTCAACGCCTTACCTTTTTCTAAGAGATGCTTTGAGAGGACTGGATGTTTGAGGTTTTGTGAAAGAATTATGGAAGAAGGTTGTCATCTCTAATTGAGAAGCCTATTTTCCACTAGTTTCAACATGGGAAAGGCCATGATTGTGGGTGTAGAGTTCAACATATCAGCAAAGGTGATTTCTTCAGCAACAAGTATTCCTAGTCATGGAGAAAAGTGGCTCAAGGGCATGGACTTAGACCTTCAATATTACAAATTCTTTCTCAAACCTCATGCCAAATAAAACCCTGAGTACATTTTCCGTTTCAGGAACCTAATTGAAAAATATGCTCTTTTGATGAGGTTAATTATGATATATTTTTCATGTGAAGGGAGATTCTCTAGGTTATATAGCTACCATGTCAAATTGTTGATGCACTTCACCTCTACTAAACCACTTGACTTGCCAAATTATTTGTACATAAGTCTACTTAAAATTACTAAAAAGGTTCACAAAAAAAAAAAAGATAACTATCCAAGTCTATTCCACCACTGCCTAGTCAAAATGATTGTTTTTCATCATATCTCAGCCATCAACATGACTTTGGAAACCTTCGTGGAGAAAGTAGCAACAATGCCCACTACTATTCCTCCTGTCCTTCATAGCATACCATCACCATAAGTATCGGCAGAGCTAATGGAGGTTGGCCCTTCCAGCAAGAAAGATCAGATTTCGAAGAATCCTATGGTTTTTGAGGTCACTCACACCTATGAGAAGGGAAAGAGACAGGTTTTTTCTCCCAAATCCATCAAAAGTGTATATACACTTGATACTATAGCTGAGCAAAGAAAAATAGAGGAGCAACCACTCATACATCAGATTTAATCACCATTCTACCAACATAATGAACAAGCACCCTTGGAGGTTGAGGTGGCAAATAAAGTGAAGGATAAGTCATTTAAGGATATCATAAAGGAGAAGGATGAGGAAATATAAGAGTTGAGGGATATTTTCTCAATTGCAAATTCTCAAATTACTTTCCTGCAGCAAGAAAATCCTTAGCTAAAGGTGAAATTGTTCCTCCAAGATAAACCTAAGGTACATGTTGATGCAAATAAAGGAAAGGGAAAAGAGATTACAGATGATGATCAGCTAGAGGATGTAGAGATTGGAACAAAAAAAAATACCAAGAACAACAGGCCTCAAGAAGGTGCTTAAGAGAGAAAGAGAGCCAGCAACTCCTAAATTAGGTTGGCAAACTTTTGATGAGTTGATTCTTGATTAGATCAATCAAGCAATAGAGTATTGGCTTGATAGGGTCAATGGGAACCTTGAGAAGCTTATGAGGAAACCTAAAAAAATAATAATCTCCAGAGACATATGCCTAATCATTATCACGCCAGGAACAAAATTTCACAAATCAAGCTCAAACGAGTGAAAAAGAAGCTTAAAGAGGCTCAAATGAAGCTTAAGGAGAAAGAAAACTTAGACCTCTTTGCTGAGGCATCCATGGTTGTTTAGCCCATCCTCCATAGGTGTTATAAAACCAAGTTTGGCCAATTTTGAGCACTTTTTTCATTTTTGCACTAATCGGGAATTTTTTCCTTCACGGAAATGTAGCGCCAAGGCACTATGCTTTTTCTCAGGACACCTAAATGAAGATTGGATTATATGTTTGGATGCATTTTGATTAGTAAATTCCATATATGGAACTGGTTTTGCATGACAAACTCTAACTTTGAAGAAAACACCAAAAAACCACCATTTTTCTATGCTTCTTCCAGTGTTTTTGACCAGGCTCTACGCTTCTAGAGTGAGGTTGGGAGAATAAACTTTTAGTGACCTTCCTGTAGGTGTTTTCTCAAAATTAAAGATGTTATGGAAAGTAGACACACAAGGCTAGTTGACACATCTTTCAGATTTGGATTTGGAGCCCTGAAATTCCCTCAAAATCACCTCCAAAGTGGCATTACACTTCTACAAAATGGTGCTATGTTTATGTTAATAGGCGCTACACTTCTACATTGGATTGCTTCAGGACACTTGTCAATCTAGAAAAAGTCAGAATTTTGAAGTTTATCTTTCCTTTGAGCTGTCATTGGATTTATTGAGTTTTCTTTTACTTCTTATCATGAGGATACATGTAGTTTAATGTGGGAGACACACATTCCTAGTCTTTAGCTGAATTTAAGGGAATGGTTTCTAACTTCCATAGATTCTAGGATGTGAATTATCTCAAGTAATTATGATGCATTTTGGATGGGATTTAGACCCTATAGGTGTCACTGTTCATATTTTTTATAAGTAGACCCACTTTAGTCTTTTTTTGGGTTGGATAGTTATTTTTTTGCAGTGGAGATATTGTACAAGTCTTTTTGAATGAAACCAAAGGCAATGTTGTAGACATAGTGTTGAGACTCCAGTGGTATGCCTTTGAGAATTTTGTTTTCTTCGTAATATTATCAAGTTGAATGTTATGATATCATTATTTCAAATATATTATTTTATGTTAGTCTTATCAGTATATAGATAGAAATCATGCTTTCCATGCTATGTTTTAATAATATTTACATGAACATGTCTCTGCTCTTCTAATGAATGAATTCATTTTAATGCTCATTCCGACTCTCTCATTGTTCGCCCTATACACAATGAAAAATCAAGCATGTTCCTAAGCTTAGATACATGGACTCATCCTTTCCTCTACAATCTAACCTTTGAAATATGACCTAAACACTAGACCTAGTTTACTGACTGTCATTCCTATCCAGCAAAAAATCAAAAAAACAAACCCTAATGTACTGAGCATCATAACTATCCTAAGATCATTACATATTCAGTCATCTCATTTCCTGTTAAAGTGACATTAAGAGATCCCTATTTGGTTTTGGTAGGGCTATCTACCTAACCTAAATATTGGTTTGTGGTTATCTTCCTTCAGTTCCATTCTTAGCCTTGGGAGTGGGGAAGGGGGGGGGGGGGGGGATAACATTTTTGGCGTCGTTTCCGGGGAGTGAAGGTTAAATATTTTTGGGGAAGGAATGAAAAATATTAGCTCTAATTTCTGATGGTGAACAATGGTGAGGCACAAGAAGGTTGTGCATCTTTTACCTGATGAATCCAGTGTCGAAGAATCCAAAGGTTCAGAGTTTTCATGGCGACTCCATTGTTAAAAAAAAAGTAGCTTGAAGAACTTTTTGGTGACTTCATTGTTTTTAAGATGGATTCAATTGCAAGAAGGAATTCTAGGTATGCTCCTATGGATCGGTTTCATATCCTTAGCTTTCCAAATCCTATGCATCGTGTTGATTGGTTATTTTATCTCCCCATGTTCAAATATGAAAAGAAATATGATGTTGCCTTGCACTTGATCAATTTTCATATGCATGTACGTAGACTTAAGGTTAAGTTTCCTGAGGATTTATTAGCGAAGATATTTAAGGCTACTCTAGAATACAAGGAAAGAACATGGCATGAATGGTTAAGACCAGCTAACATATGTTCCTTATAGGATTTTCATATAGTATTTTTTGACAATTATAAAGAGAATTATCCGTCTTTTCTACTGGTAAAAAACTTTTGTGATCATTTTGAGGGTTTCATTCAGTATCTTGAAAGTATCGATGAGGATCTAGAATTTACGGATGATGAGGATATGCTAGAGGCACTTTATGAATTCTCTTCTCAGGTTAGTTGTCATGATGATCAAGAGGATTTACAACATGTAGAAAAATTACAACCATCAACAATTTATCTCTTAGATGAAGATGAAATAAATCAAGAACTTGATATTGATATTAATGTCCCTTCTCTTGAGATAGGTGAATTTTTGTAGCCAATTTATCAGTTTTTGTTTGACCAAGGTGCAAGTAGTGAAATAGTTCATATTGACAAAGCCCCACCGTTGCAAGAGGATCAACTATTAGAAATAGTCTCCCATCATGAAAATCAAGATGATAGTTTTCAAATAAAGTTATCTAATGAGATCAAAACATAATTGTTTGATCAAAAAAGGGACAGTCTCGATACACATGATATTGCTATCATATTTGAGGATGCTAAAGAGAAATTGGACATTTTTATAGACAAACCTCTTGATCCCTTTTTCTTTGAAGTTGAACTTGATCATGACAGGATTGAACAAGGACTAATTATGAATGAAAATTTTCCCTTGGATCATGAATACATGACAATGTTCCATATTCTCAAGGATCATTTTGCTGATTTGATCTAGTCATCAAAAGAGGTGATTTTTCATGGTTTCAAGGATCCGATGGTAATTTTATTGCATATTCTTCATGATCCTTCAGTAATTTTGTTAGATCCATCTGGGAAGATGAATATTCTTGTATTTATGGATCATGAGCACATGTTCAATGGACACTTTGATTTGCCTATCTGTTGTTCCTTTTACCTGCTCAAGGAAAGTGTGAGCAGGATCAAGTAAGTAGCCATTTGCTGGATTGGTTACACTGGATAGATCATATCACATGATTGTATATATATCTTCAGTAGGTGGGCTGTTATCATTAGGATTTGAATCCCTAGAAAAATGCCCTAATATCCCGATGGTATATTTCCATAAGTAATTTCATTCAGTAGTCAAGTCAGTTTTCAAGTCAAAGTCATTTTCTGTTTTAGTTAGTCATTTAAGTTTGTCGAAGTTTTTTAGTTTCTAGTTTTGACTCCATTTCCCAATATATGAGGCTAATTGATATACGATGTTCTTGACACCTCCTGAAGGATATTCCATCCCCAACTAGAGCCAATGTTAGTTTCTTAATGTTCAATGATCAAAAATACTCTTTTCAGATTTACTTTTTAGTAGTCCTAGGTCAAATTTTGTCTTTTCAAACAAGTTTTCAAATAAATTTTGGTCTCTACATATGGTCTAGGTATAAAATTCTACTCCCCTCGTACCATTCATGGCCATCATCATCTTAGATCTCATGTCATTCATTTTCATCTAGGGTCATAGATCAGTCACTCCATCTCCATCTAGGTCTATGTCTAAGTGTTCTTGTTTCACCACTAAACAGTCCAATTATGTCATAAAACATGGAAAAAAGGACTTAATTTTCATCATAAAAGTCATTTAAAGGGAGTTAGCATAGGTAGTGAAATAAATTAAGATATTTTTTCCTATTTCAAAGCTTGTTAAATTGCCAAATTGTTTCACAAAGGTAAAACTTTCCTCAAAGTTTTTGGTTTCACTAGGCCTTTTCAAGATGTTATAAAGAGAAAAGAAGGCTTATTCAACTAATTTTTTATTTTCATGTTTGTTAGAGCTCTTGTATTACCTTCAATTTTCTCCATAATTGTCAAGGGTTGGAAGAAAATCAAGAAACTTGCTCTAAAGAGACCTTTTCTACGCATCTAGAAGGTTGTGCTATGCTTCTGGACACCTATGCTACGCATCTGGGAGCATGTTATGCATTTGGAATTTGGCTCCTAAATCAATCCTACAAGCTCTAGGATCACTTCAATAAATTTATAAATATTATTCAACATTAATTCAACACTTCACGTCCTCCTTAAGTCAATTTATCAAGTAGGGTATTGATTTTCTTGCTTATCTCCTCTCCCACTACGTTTTCACTTTTCCCAATAATTGAGTGATTTCAGTGGACAAAAACCTAACCCTATCATCTAATACCCTCATAAACCTTCCAAAAACCATACTCTATCATTACATACCATTCATAGCTTCCCTAAACATCATTCGCATCAAAACCCTAATTTCCTACTATTTTTCTATTGGAAAACTTGGAAATACATTTGTTTTCCTAATTTGATCACCTTCCTTACATCCATTTCACCAAATTTAACCTGTAATTTGAAGCCAATATATAACCCTACCTCATGAATTTTTTTGGGAATTTTTGTTGGCTTCATTACCCTTCATCTCATCCTCCAAACTTACCCTATCCATGTCCTCTGTTTTTTCCAAATTCACTTCCCATACCCAGTACATCTAAACACCTAGGGTGTCATCCTTTTGATAAAAATCTTGTAAAGTGAAAATAAATCTACAAAGGAGGCCACCACTTCATATTTGAGCCATCCACCTTGCAAGAAGTCAATGCCTCACCTTTTTCTAAGGTATTCTTGAGAGGATGGGATGTTTGAGGTTATGTGAAATAATTATGGAAGAAGGTTGTCATCTCCAATTGACAATCCTATTTTCCACTTGTTTTATCATGGGAAAGGCCATCATTGCATGTATAGAGTTCAACATATCACTAGAGGTGATTTCTTCAGCAACGAGTATTCCTAATCATGGAGAAAAGTGGTTCAAGGGCATGGAATTATACCTTGAAGATTACGAATTGTTCCTCAAACCTCATGCCAAAGAAAACCCTGAGTACCCTTTCAGGCACCTACTTGAAAAACGTGCTTCTTTGATGAGGTTAATTATGATATATTTCACATGTGAAGGGAGATTCTCTAGGTTGTACAGGTACCATGTTAGATTGTTGATGCACTTCACCTCTACTAAACCACTTGACTTGCCAAATTATTTTTACAAAAGTTTTTTTTAAATGACTGAAAAGGTTCAGAGCAAAAATAAAGATCAGTATCCAAGTATATTCCACCATGGCCCAGTCAAACTAATTTTTTTGAATCATCTCTCAACCATCAACATGACTTGGTAAACCTTCATGGAGAAAGTAGCAGCAACGACCACTACTAGTCATCCTATCCTTCATATCATACCATCACTATCAGTATCAATAGAGCTAATGGAGGTTGGATCTTCCAGCAAGCAAGCTCAAATTTCAAAGGCTCCTACAGTTTTTGAGGTCACTCACACCTATGAGAAGGGAAAGAGACATTTTTTTGCTCCCAAATCCATCAAAAGTGTATCTACACTTGATAGTATAGCTGAGCAAAGAGAAATAGAGGAGTAACCATGCATACATAAGATTGAATCACCATTGCACCAACATGATGAACAAGTGCCCTTGGAGGTTGAGGTGGCAGAGTAGGTGAAGGATAAGTCATTTGAGGAGATCATAAAGGATAAGTATTATGAAATATCAGAGTTGAGGGAGACTTTCTCAATTGAAAATTCTCAAATTACTTTCCTACAACAAGAAAATATTCAGCTAAAGGTGAAATTGTTCCTCCAAGATAAACGTAAGGTACATGTTGAAGAAGATAAAGAAAAGGGAAAAGAGATTTTAGATGATTATCAATTGGAGGATGTAGAGGTTGGAACAAAAATAATAAGACCATGAACAATAGGCCTTAAGAAGGCACTTTAGAGAGAAAGAGAGTCAGCAACTCCAAAATTGGGTTGGCAGACTTTTGATGAGATGATTCTTGATGAGATCAATCAAGACAGAGAGTATTGGCTGGATAGGGTCAATGGGCACCTTGTGAAGCTTCTGACGAAAGCTAAAAAAATAATAATCTCCAGATACATATGGCCAATCATTATCGTGCCAGGAACAAAATTTCACAAATCAAGCTCAAACAAGTGAAAAATAAGCTCAAAGAGGCTCAAATGAAGCTTAAGGAGAAATACAACTTAGACATCTTTTTTGAGGGATCCATGGTTGTTTAGACCATCCTCCATAGGTGTTATAAAACAAATTTTGGCCAATTTTGAGAAATTTTTCTTTTTTGGTGATTTTTTCACTAATATGGCTATTCAAACTTCACAGAAACGCAGTTCCAAGGCACTGCGCTTTTTATCAAGACACCTAAATGAAAATTGTATTATATGGTTGGATGAATTTTGATTAGTACATTCTATATGTGGAACTGGTTTTGCATGAAAATCTCTAATTTTGAATAAAAATCCAAAAAACCACCATTTTTCTATGCTTCTGCCAGTGTTTTTGACCAGGTGCTACGCTTTTGAAGAGAGGTTGGGAGAATCAACTTTTGGAGGCCTTCCTGTGGGTGTTTTCTCAAAATTCAAGATGTTCTAGAAAGTAGACACACAGGGCTAGTTGAACTATATTTCATGTTTTTAATTGGATCCCTAAAAGTACCTCAAAATCACCTCCAAAGTGGTGCTACGCTTCTGAAAAATGGTTTTACATTTCCTTCAACAGGCGCTGCGCTTTTGCAAAATGGTTCTACGTTTCTGTCAACAGTTTCTACGCTTCTGTAATAGATTCCCTGAAGACACTTTAAAAAATAGAAAAATTTAGAATTTCAAGGTTTAGCTATACTTTGAGCTGTCATTGGAGTGATTGAGTTTTTTTTTTGCTTCTTATCACGACGATACATGCAATCTAATGTGGGAGATGCACATTCATAGTCTTTAGCTAAATTTGAGGGAATGGTTTCTAACTTCCCTAGATTCTAGGAAGTGACTCATATAATGTAAGTATGATGCATTTTGGATGGTATTTCGACCCTATGAGGTGTCATTGTTCATATTTTCTATTAGTAGACTCAATTTAGTATTTTTTTGTTTTTATAATTAATTTTTTGCAGTGGAGCTATTGTACAAGTTTTTTTTGAATGAAATCAAAGACAATGTTGCAGACATAGTGTTGAGACTCTAGTGGTATACCTTTGAGCATTTGTTTTTCTTTTTAATCTTATAAATTTGAATTTTATGATATCCTTCTTTCACATATATGTTTTTTTATGTTAATCTTATCAATATATGGACAAAATCATGCTTTCCATGCTCTGTTTTAATAATATTTACATGAACATGTCTATGCTCTTCCGATGAATGAATTCATTTTAATGTTCATTCTAACTCTCTCTCTATTCACCCTATACAAAATGAAAAATTAAGCATGTTCCTAATCTTACCTACATGGCCTCATCCTTTCCTCTACAGTCTAACCTTTGAAATCTGACCTAAACCTTGGACCTAGTTTCCTGACTGCCATTCCTATCCAACAAAAACTCAAACAAACAAACCCTAATCTACTGAGCATCATAACTAGCCTAATATCATTACATATTTAGTAATATCATTGGCTATTAAAGTGACATTCAGAGAGCCCTCTCTGATTTTGGTAGGGCTAGCTACCTAACCTAAAGATTGGTTTGTGGTTACCTTCCTTCAGTTCCATTCTCAGCCTTGGGAGCAGGGGGGGATGGGAGTGATAACACATCACATCATCTTTAAGAGAAAATTATAAGATTAAAGGAGTGGAAGATCACATCGAGCATCAACAAAAAGTTCTCCAACTCTTAAAGGATAACCTAAATTTGGCACATAATCAAATGAAATGACAGGCAGATCAACATCGCAGTGAGAGAAGTTTTGATGTAGGCGACTAGGTATTTTTAAGGCTACAACCATACAAACAAATGTTGCTCAAGAAAGCTAAGATGGATAATAAATTATCGCCAAATTTATATGGTCGTTACAAGGTGTTGCAAAATATTGGTTCTATGGAATAAAAATTGGAGCTTCCTGCATCTTCTCGAGTGCACCCAGTTTTCCATGTACCATGCTTAAATATGGTTATAGGTGACAAAATTCTAGTTCAAACAATATTGCCAAAAATTGATGAGGAAGGAAAAATCATATTGGAACTTGAAGCAGTCATGGAAAAAATAACTCAACAACTATGAAATCGATCAATTTCAGAGTATCTCATCAAGTGGAAGAACTTCCCCACTGAAGATTCCACATGGGAGGATGATAATTTTATACAAAAGAATTTAGAACTACTCAAGCATTGAGGACAACAATTTTTGAAGGAGAGGGGCATGTTAGGGCCCTATATTACTAGTGTAGTCAGTTATTGTTGTTAGTGTAGCCCCTTTATTTTTATTGTTGTACCCTTGTAGTCCCCATATTGTTATTATTGTGCCCCATAATAGCCCACATTGTTATTGTTGTGCCCTTACATTATTATCGTTAGGTCGGCTAGGATTATATTGTGACCCCATTGAATCCTATATATAGAAAGAAGGTTTTTTTAATTGAATCATCGAAGCATTGTTCATTTATGTAATTTAAAGGAGGTATCCCCCTCGAAGAGGCTTATTTCTAAGTCGTTGATCTATCTTTTCTTCTATTTTGTGAGTTCGGTTCATAACATATTATCACCAATGTAGATACCCATTACACTTTATTTTTATGTTTGTGGATGGAATAATATTAAGAATACGAAAGCAATCGATGCAATCAACAATACATTCGTCCAAATAACCCAAGTCATGGAAGTAGCTCGGGAACTAAAAGTAGTTCCAACGAAAAATGATGATATATTTGGATATCAATGAAACCTATTGTATTTTTTGAAATAGTTGTATGTGAATATCAGACATTTTGTTTAAGGTAATATAAATAGTTTTAATCAAATTTTAATTTATATGAATAAATTTATAAGATATTTATCAATTTTTCTATGAATAACGAATTTAAAAAGTCACAATAATTGCATTTTCACAAGTTGATGTTTCCAAAAAAGGGAAAATATCATACAATAAATTGGTGTGTCCAAACCATAAACATGCACTGGTGTGTTATGTTATATAAAATCACCATTATGACATCTTTTTTGCATGATTTATGCCTTTTCGCAAAACTAAAACACTGGGGGATTTATTTTTCAAGCACATGTATTGTTTACAATTAATGCCCCAGTGCATTATAAATCTTAAAGCACCAGCGTTTTCATACAACTAACAGCCCAGTGCATTATAATTCTTAAATCACTAGAGTTTTCATAGAACTAATACATCGGTGCTACAAAATATTATTTCCATCCATGATGCATTATAAAAATTAAAAACACTGGTTATTTTATATTTTCAGCGCACCGGTGCATTTATACAAATCATATGCTTTAGCACTACGAGTTTAAATAAAGGCACCGAGTCTGTAATAATTTGTTTCCTGCCCCGATGTAATTTTTGAAAAGAAAGCCTCAGGGAATTTTTTGATATATGCGCATCGGGGTAGTATACATTTCAAGCACTCGTTTTATTTTCATTTAATTCATTGGTGCTTTTATTTATGAATGCAACTCTGATGCTTTTATATATGTAGCACACCAGTGTTATTTTTCCATGAAGTGTGCCACTAAAAGAATATATGCTAAAACCTTTGGCCACCCAGACTTTTTAAGTTGTGATGAAGTTTCATTATAATCTCCTCTAAAACATTCTGTACCAAAAACATATGTTTTAGCATATGTTTTTTGTCAATTTTTTCCAATTTTATAACACTAAAAGCCTCCTTTATAACCTCCACTAGAAGGTACTTTCCTTTTAGTGAGGCAGGGCAGCATGAAGATAGGTACCATCAGTTGGATTAGATATTGTAGTAGCAAGGTGAAGGTGATAAGAATTAGGATTATCACCTCACATCAAAGGGCTTGGTCATATTTAGGAACAATATTTATGTTTCGGATAACAGTGAGCTCAAGAAGATTATCTTGAGAGAGATTCATGCCAAGTCGTATTCAGGTCACCCATGATATCAGAAGACATTGACAATAGTTAATAATTTCTATTATTGGTCGAACTTGAAGAAAGAGGTGGTTGATTTTGTTGCTAGATGTATGTACTAGCAAAAAATTAGAGTAGAGTGTAAGCATCCAACTAATTTATTACAACCTATTCTGATTCTAGAGTTGAGATGCGAGGTCATTTCAATGGAATTCATTACAAGTTTTCCAAGGAAATCTAAGCAACATGATTCCATCATGGTTGTTGTTGATGGGTTAAGTAAGGTAGCTCACTTCATTGCAGTTAAGTTTAATAATTCATCTACTGAGGTAGCTCAAATCTTCATCAGGGAGATAGTGAGGTTGCATGGTCTTCCCAAGAAGATCATATAAGACAGAGATGCCAAATTCACTTCCAAGTTCTGGAAGGGGTTTTTTGTAGTTTTTGGGATACAATTTTCTTTAAGTATGAATTATAATCCATAGATAGATGGATAAGCAAAGAGGGTGAACATGATTCTTGAGGACATGTTGAGGATGTATGTCATGCTTCAACAAAAGAAGTGGGAGGAGTATCTTCCACTGGTAGATTTTGCATATAATAATGGGTATCATGAATATTTGAATATGATTCAATTTTATGCTATTTTCAGGTGGATTTGTAATAATCCTATCAGCTACAATGATTGGTGAAAAAGGTGTTGACTGTACCAGACATGTTGGAAAATATGGAATGGGAAATGCAGGCTATTAGAAGAAATTTGAAGGTAGCACAAGATAGGCAGAAGTGTTATGCATATAAACACAAGGCATTCAAGGAGTTTCATGTTGGGGAGCATGTGTACTCGCGCATCAAGCATAAGAGGAGGCCCATGAGGATTGGATCATGTGAAAAATTGGCACCTCGATATTGTGATCCTTTTGAGATCCTTGAAAGGATTGGACTAGTGGCCTACAAACTTACACTTCTGCTAACAATGGAATTCCATGATGTTTTTCATGTTTCATTGTTTAATAGATATGTGCAAGATGTTGATCATGTGATTGATTGTTTTTTATTGTAGGTTGAACTAGAGGGATATTTCCATCCAGAACCACAGTGCATATTACAATGGAAATAGAACATGCTTTGGAACCAAGCAATCAAGCATGTTAAATTTTATTGGAAGCACTTTGGGCCTAATGAAGCTACACAGGAGATGGATGATTAGATGCGGGCTTTGTATCCTTCATTATTTGTTGGTTCAAGAAAATGAGTATTTTGTATGAGTATATATATGTATGGTTGTAAATACTGCAATGAGTTGTGTTATAAAGCTTCAATAAGCAGTATGTTTGTTTTTTCTTTTCAGCAGGATGTCATTGTAAATATTGTATCAAGCTATGTTATAAAGCTCAATAGGTAGTACATTTTGTTTCAATAGTTTTTTGGTCATAGGTGTCATAGAACAAAAAGGATGGTGTTCCCCTAAGGGGGAGGGTTTTTTAACAACCTCAGGTTAAAGTGTCACGTAATAAAGAATAATAAAGGAAAAATAAGACCAAGGTCATGGGACACGTATTCCAAAATAAATTTTGGGCAAGCACTATAGTGGTCATCACTTTTGCTTTATTATGGCTATGGAAATTGGAAAAGGCATTGAAAAAGGAAAAGAGGCATTAATTGGAATTTAATTATCAGAAATAAGGAAAATAAGATAAAATGGAGGTGAAGATACACAACTTTGCATGTTAAGGAAATTACAGTAAAAATGAAGAAAAATGAAGAAAATAGAGGCATCAATGATAAAAAGGAATCAGAGGATCATTTCACAGATTTTGTCAATTCCTTGGCTCTCTCCTTTCATTCGCTCTCTCATACACTCTTAGAGAATTATTGGATAAATTTAGCATTCAATTAGTCAGGATAAAGGAAAGAAAGAAATCAAAGGAAGGGAAAGGACAAGAAAAGGAAAGCGAAGGAATGCAAGGAGAAGGTTGGATCAATAGCTTTAACATGAATATTTTGTAGGTAACCTATTACATCTGTGATTTCCTAGCTGAAGTGTGAATGCATGGTACATTAATTTTTATATTTTGTTTATTTGTTGTCATTGGCATGGATTTTTCCTAGTTTGACAATCATTTCATCCATTCCTTTCCATTTCTTGGATAGCCATGGTGTGATGGGATTCATTATTGGTTGAGCTTTGGATTTTTGGAAGGATTTGGAGCGAAGTGAGGTGGTTTCAAGAGAATTCCAATGATTTGGGGTGGAGATGGTTTTCTCTGAGAAGCCTTCGACATGTGGGTGGAGACAAGAAAATTCATCAAGGTATGGTGAAGAAATTATGAGGCATCTAATCTTGGTTTTGTTTTGTCATATGAAGATTGGTTTAGGTGAGATTGTGTTAGCTTGAGGGTGGAGGTGGTTTAAAATCTAGATTCCATGGTTGATTATGTCTTGGTTTATCCCATGAGATCACACATTCATGCTTGGAATATGGCATAGGGGTGATTGGTTGAAAGAAATATTTGGTTCAGTCCAATATATGGTCTAGTGGTATGTGGAAGTCCCTAACTTGGTTGGTTTTTACATATGTTAATACGAGTTATTTACCTATTGTTATCTATGAGCACTTGTACTTGTTATTATGTTTATTTGATCATTGATTTTTCATGGTTATTATTATGGTTATATTGTAGTTATAAGCACAGTTCTATGATTTTCTCTAGCTATGGATTTGTTCATGATTTGATAAGTATTTGAATGGTTGATGAATTCATGGGATAAGAAGTTTTGTTGCAACTAATTGAGAGGGCATTAAAAATTATTGGCGTTTTTGAGGTTAAGTTAATATATTTATTATTAGATATGCTTTCATGACCCGTAACTTACATGTTTGCCATATGTTTGAAGAAATGTATAATGTGTACTAGGCAGTCTAGGTAAATTTTTGGCTTCAAGTTTGAATGTTTGGCATTTTCATCGTTAGTTATGATTATGGAATGTTACAAGAAGTTATGGGCAGTGGTTTGGAGGATATCCTAGAAAAGTGGCTCATATTTTGGGACCACTAGCACTGAACTAGAGGATTTAGGTCATAACTACACGAAAGTAGGATTTTGTGTGTGGTTGGGGCCTCATAACTGCACTCTTGACTTGTTAATAGTGTGGTTGGGATGTTAGGTCAGTGAAAAAGGGTTCCAACTCAGGGATTGATCACTTGGGGTGGTTTTTCAGCTCTTGACTGATCTGTAGTCCATATATGATGTCAGTAAGTGTTCAATTTTTATGCCCTAATTCCTTAACTAGAACTTGGAGGTAGGGTCATGTCCTAGTAGAATTTAGACTCACATTTAACCTAGGAGCTTGTAAAGAAGGTAAATATTAGGAGGGGTGGTTACATATTTCATCTCAAAGTTCATAAAATCACAGTATCTGGTACTTGTTGTTGATCATCTTTTTGTTGACAGCTATGTACTTTATGCACATCCTCATCGTCCCATATTTCTTCTTGAAAAATATCACAGTAGATGCAAATGGACTAGCATTGGGAATTATGTGCCCCATATTGAACAAACCTTTGATGGTCCTCTCTATTTCCTCCTTAAATATCTTGGGATGATGGTATGGTTTGGTTATTATCGGCTTGGACCCTTCCTCGAATTCTACAGTGTGCTTGAAACCCCTGTTTTGTGGTATGCCAGGAGGGATAGCCTCAAAAACGCTCTGGTGTTTATCCAACAGGGCCTAGATATGTGTTCAATAATTTTTGTCTCATTTTGATGTATTTTGTTGTGTTACCATGCAATGAGTGGTCCAAGTTATGTCTCCATGGTTGTAACCAATTTGGGAGCATCTATGGTGATTCCCTCTACAAACACTCTTTGTCCTTCACTCCATCTCTAGGGTGTGGTAGTCCTTCTAGTGCCTCCCAATAGTGATGAGTCATTGCAATCTCAATACCACATTGGTGTTGACCATTTCCACTACATAAAAATCATCTATCAGGGTGTAGTTCCACATATTTAATTCCATCTAAGGATCTTTCCTTAAACATTCCATGCTTTGTCCCCTTGCTACTTGTACATATAATCCTTTAAATTCCTTTGTCTCCAAGTTCCTTATTGCTACCAGGGTTGCATCAATGAAGTTATTGGTGGATTCCACATAAATGAAGACCATGGCCCATTTCCCTTTCATGAATCACCTTACCATAAAGGTGTCATATATGTGATCACATGATATTTTGGCTATAATGGCTCTAAACAGTTTCTAATTTGTTGGATCATCATCACTGTTGTTACTGCTATGTTATTATTCTTGAGATTCTACTTGTTCTTCCTCCTCTTCACTATCCAACATCACTTCTATATACTAAACCTTCCCTTTGCCCATGCATATGTGCCCTAGAACCTAGGGATCCTTATAGTTGAAAAAACGTTTTTTCCTCCTTAAATCATCTCTAAATTCTTCCATAAAAATTTTCCCTTGCCATGGCTTCTTCTCCTTAGCCTTAGATGTGGGAAAAAACCTAGTCGACACCTTCTTAGGCATTGCATCCTCCATATATCTAGTTTTGGAAATGACATCTTGAAGCATGTTAGGGTTAAAATAATTCACATAGACACACAATGGATCGCTTAACCTTTCCAAGAATAACATTATCTACCATCCTAGGATATGTCTATCACCATTCCTACTAATATTTAAAACTCCATGATGTAGCTATTTGGGCTACCTATCAGTTTAAGTTTTTCTAACCCTCTAAAATGAAATTCTAGATTCTTCTTATCAAACCTTTGGATTAATATATTCATAAACACAAAATAGGAGTTAATGTTGGCATGCCAAAGTGTTTTCAACCCATGATACCATTGTTCATGTGCTTTTTCCTTTAGATTTAGTGTGGCAGACAAGATTTCCTCTAATTCCCTCATGGGATTGAGCCGAAAATATGTATCAAGTTTATGTACCCAAGCTCTATTTGTTCCATGTTAATTCCCATTGAAAGTTTCTATATTTATTTTCTTGTCCTTCTTTAGAATATCATTTTTCATCCAACACTTTTTATAATCCATTAAATTTCTCCTATGCTTGATGGAACAATAATCTTGGAGTGACATTTGGGCCTGTAATTATTCCCCCATTTCCTGGTACTCCCTCATGTAATCCATGAATTTTTTTTCTCATCTCTATTGGTTATCATCTAGCTTTTACAAGACCTTGACCATGAGTGGTCTTGAGGAAGGTTTTTTTATCAGTGGTGGAATCAGATAGGTGGAGTTACTAGCTTCAACATGGTGATTATCATATCCTCCCAAGAGGTTGTAACTTTTTTTTGATCCTTTTGTTCCATTATTCAAATAATTTACATGAAGGTTGGCCACAGACTAGATGACTTATTTTATGGATTGAGCCATCTCATGTTGTCCTCTGGTCACCATTTGGGCCACCTCTCTTTATCCCCTGGATATTATATGGCCTACCTCACTATGTCCTCTAAATACCCCTAAGTCATTTCACCTCGAGTTATTTCCTGGAGTATCTCCTATTTCCCATTGGATAAATCATTCAATATGTGCTTGAAACTTTCCCAGGGTTGATCCTCATGATCTCTCGTAATTTATTTTTCTTCATCTCACTCCTTCTTCTTATTGTAAGATATCTACCCTTGATCTCCTAGAATCATTAACTGTTAACCATTTTATGCTACTAGGATACTTAGCTTTGATATTGTTGTAATATTCCTTTATTATTTTTCCTAAAATATCAAGGTTTTTTATTTATAAAATTTAGCGCATGAATTTTAATTCTAAAACACGATAAAATTTACTCAAAATTTCACATAATATAAATCACTAACAATTAAATAAAAATGGGCAACCCATAAATAAATTTTTAAATATGTATAACTATTTTATTAAATGGAATTCATTGGAGTAATTTTTTTATTTTTTTTTAAAATAATTTACTTCAGAAATGATTTCCAATATTTTTGTCAACTCATCCCTCCTGATAAGAATTTGGACATGCAATGTTTCCCTCTTCCTTGATACAATTCGGCCCAAAAACCATGGTAATTGATCCTCCACTTGGCTCAGTAAATTTGGCCCCAATCAACCAAGTAATTTGGCCTTTAAAAGGGACAGTATTAGAAAAATCTGATTTCCTTAATGGACTCATATTTCGGCTCATTTTCTAGGGATAAATATGATTCTACGTGTGGCCCTAGAAAATTAGATGAATGTGGCCACAAGAAAATCAATAAATGTGACCCTTCTAAATAATTGTATTTGACCTCAAAAAAATCAATAAGTTTGGCCCCTACAAATCAAGGAACTTGGCCTCTGCAAATATAATAAACTTGGCCCTTGTAAATCAACAAATTTGGCCTCTTGAAATGCACAATGGATTGTAGAACTCAACCTCCTAAATTGATATCAACCTAAACAATTATTAGATAGAGTGGATTTTCAACCACTAAAACCAATGTTGCCAGCTAATATGTATATTTAAACACTGAAAATGGGAACCAAACAAGGGTTTCCACCTCTCTTGGAAAGTCTTTTTAGCTCCTCAAAGAATTCACCAATAATTATTTGTATGCCCCCTTAAACCTTCTTCTACCTTTTAACAATATTTTCCACCTATGAAAACCATGGGTAATAGAATGCATCACTTTATTACTAAAGTGGCTTGTTACTACCCCTTTTATTTAATTACTATTTATTTTATTATGGATACCCCTCTATTTTTTTGTTAATATCCAATGTGATTAAGATAGGTTATGACTCAACCTCCTTTTTCTTCTAAATATTAGGAAAAAACATCACTGTCCTCCCTCCCTAAATTTGCTTGTCCGAAAGAAACTACAACGCCTTATCTCCTTCCCATGTAGCATATTTTACCAACAAGCCTATCCATTGAATCAAATATTCTTAGATGACGCTACTCCATAACTTCTTCCTCATTTTTCCCAATACCTCTTCCAAAATGAGAACTAATTTTCCTTCCTTGTTCAGTGGCAGTAACTTTGTCATTACCTTAACGTGTTGTTCGAGTACCTTTATGAGATAAGATACATGGAAAACATAGTGAATCCTACTATCTTCAGGAAATTCTAACTCATAAGCAGCCTCTATGATCTTCCTAATCAACTTGTAGGGTTCATAGAACTATGGATTTAAATTTGTGGAACTCCCTTATTCAAGGATGATTTCCTGTATTTGTTAAAGCCTTAGAAAAATAATATCCCACTTCTAGAAACTGTGCTCCACACTATGGAAACACGCATACATTTTTTTTTGATTCTTGGCTACCTATAGATTTTGTTTAAGGAGTTTAAGAAGATCCTGACTCTCTTGCAACCAATCCATATCCATGGGTTCCCTTCTGTCTCCTAGGGTCCATCTCTATAAATGTAGGAGCATCATATCCATATAATTCCTTGAATGGAGTCATCCCAATAGAAATATGGTGGGTGTTGTTATAAAAATACTCCCCAAAGTGAAACCACTTGATCCAAGTATTTTTCTTCCTTACCACATAATTCCTTTAATATCCTTCCACCCATTTTTTAATTATTATTTTTTTCCATCCATCAATGGGTTCAATTTCCTGTCTGCTAATATGAAGAGATCCTACCAAAATGCATTGATAAATATTCTATCTCAATCACTAACAATGTGTTGTGGAATCCTGGGAATTCTATATGAAGACCTCCAAAAATAATGTCTTTGCCACCCGTGATACTAAATAATTGGAAGATATGGCCAATAAATAGGATTTTTTTTAATCGATCCACCACCACGAAGATGCAGTATTCCCTTGCACCTTTGGAAGCCTCATGATGAAATCCATAGAGATTATTTACCCTTTTTAATATACGATTGGCAGAGGTTGTAGTAGATGGCCCGTTGGAGGGGTATTCTCTACATTTTTTTACTAGAAGATGTCGCATTCAACTACATGTATCCAAATGTATGCCTTGATGCCTTTCCATACAAATCTCTCTTACGCTTGTTTTTTTGTTTTTAAAAACCTTAATATTTAGCTAGGGTCTAGTAATGCATGACCTCATGATATTCTCCTGGAGATGTGATTCAGTGACCACGAATATTTGTCCCTTATAATAAATAATATCATTAAAATCCCTGTATTTGTCATCCTAAATTATTCCATCTATCAACTCACACGCAAACTTATTTTTGGACTATTCCACTAGTAGAGGTGCCCTCTAGCCATTGCTAATATACATGAGAAAGAAGTTTGTTGGCATCCTAGAAAGAGAATCATCCACCTCATTATTCTTCCCCTTTACATATTTGATGTCAAAATCACAGGCCTTAATTTTGCAGCTTGCTTACCCATTTTTTTTCCTCTCATGGATATATTTTTTCTCCAAGAAGTATCTTAGGTTGTTATGGTCTGTTTTGACCACAAATTTGTAGAAATTTGAATAACTGAGATATTATTCACCGAGATTCTCCTGATCACACACTATTTTAGCTTCATGCATAATACAGAATCTCTTCTACCATTGATCATCACATGCGGAAATAAAATCATAAGCATGTAATAAGCATTAAAACCACAAAAATCACATAACAACACAATATTTCAGTTGTTCAAAGTTGAAAACCAACTATCTATATTATGTCATTAATATCATGTAACAACTATAGTACAAAGTTCCTCGCCAAGCTCTACAATGAATCTGAAATTGGTTGTTGACACTATCAGTTTTAGACTAGCAAAATACAATTTCCACCTTTGCCACTGATAATAAATTTCTAATGGTAGTTCTAATGCCATGGAATGCTCAATGAAATATAAAACTAATTAGTTTCAAATTTTAATACTCATGGACTACTCCACCAGCCCTGGTGTGTTGCAAATAGCAACTGTATAGTCACAACTGATAGTTAACCTGCTCTTTCACCTATTTCTGCACTGGTCTCCACTGAAACTGTCCATGCACTGAAGTTAACTGATGCATTCTTTAGTTGATTAATGAGTTTATAATTAGTAAATTAATTAATAATTAATTCACACCACTCTCACTAATTGTATCAATTAGTTAAACTGAATACAAATAGCTCAACTATGTTTAGATTAGTTAAACTCAATACAACTCCACTAACTTCCTCAATCAACTCCACCAAACTCTGTCACATGAGTTCTAACTGAAGTATCCATGCAATAGCTCCACATAACCCTTAGGAATAGCGTAATTCCTTCTGTCAGATCCTGTGCCACATCTGTGCACTTAACTGAAGTGCTCCAAGAGAATAAGATAATGTTTAGAGTCCAAATATTATTAAGAGCTAATAATATTCGACATATCTATTTTTTAGACTGGCAATCTAAAAATAGATTCCGCCCAATATGTCTAAAAATAGAAGTCCATCTATTTTTCCAACTTGACCAACCATCCACAAATAGCATCCTGCAACTCATAGAATATGATGCATATGTCTAAAACAGATGGTTGGGTCATGCCAGATTCTGCTTAAAAGAATACCCCAAGCCCACTTAGTGAAGGCTTAATCAACTAAGCCTATCATCTGCTGAAAATCTCTACACTCCTCACAAGATATGGATTATCCGTAACCCCATTCTAGCCCCTGGTATTCGAATGTCTTCTCCAGCTGCCAAGATGTCAGATTCAACCTCCGTAGGTCAAAGAAAGGCACACATCACAGACACAATCTCCATATGAGACGAAGGCTTCAATGCCAGATATATCAAGAAAATAGACAACCCAGAGCATGCAACCCTGATTATCAAATAAATCACACGTAGGCTCTAGTGTGAAACCGAACAACCCCAATGACTTTTCGGACCCATATAGCCTCGCATGAAGCCACCACTTGTTCTTACCAAGCAACCGGAAGCGCCTGATTCCTCGGCTCAAGATACCAAGAAACTACTATCGACCCGATACTAAAAATCCCTCCAGATGTGCTCTTTCTGTCCGTTGGGATCCCTGCCCAATCTGCATCCGTGAAGCCACATAGCTTCACCTCATCCGACTGTCTGTACCATAATCCATATCCCGATGTGCCTCTGAGATATCTCAATACATGCTTGCCTGCCTTCCAAAAGAGCTTGGTAGGCTTAACCATAGCTTGTGAAAGCTGGTTAACATCATAGCATATGTCGGGTCGTGTATTGACCAGATACATAAGCGACCCCACCAACTGTCGATAAACAGTGGCATCCACTACCTCCACCGAAGTAGCATCCTCCTTCCTCCAACCACCAGGAAGAGGAGTATCAACAGGCTTGCAGCCATGCATGTTGAACTTCTCCAGTATCTCCCGGGCATACTTTCCTTGAGAAACAAACATTCCATCACTGCGCTGCCAAATTTCCAATCCCATGAAATAATGAAGGAGGCCCAAGTCCTTCATCTCAAACTCCTTTGCAAGATCAGCCTTGCATGAGTGTATCAACAGTTCATCACCTGTCAAAATCAAATCATCTACATAAAGTACAATGATCAACAACTTACCCTCCACCACAATCTAGTATAGGTTAGGATCCGCCTCACTCTTGGAGAATCCAAGTCCGGTGAAATAACTGTCTATCTGTGTGTACTAAGCATGAGGTGCTTGTTTCAACCCATACAGCATTCTCTTGAGCCTGCACACATGCAACTCACTGCTGAAGATCTCGAAACCTTTGGGCTGCTCTATGTACAACTCCTCCTTAATCACTCCATTGAGGAACGTAGTCTTCACATCCATCTAATGAATGTGCCACCCCATCTGTGCTGAGAGAGCAAGAATCGTCTGTATGGAAGAATACCTTGTGACAGGTGCAAAGGTCTCCTCATAATCGATCCCTTCAATCTATGAAAAGCCTCGGGCAACAAATCTTGCCTTGTACTTCTCCACACTCCCGTCAGCTGCCTGCTTCACTTTGTAGATCCATCTCGAACCCACCACTGATTTCCCTTCCGGTCTCGGGATAATCTCCCATGCACTGTTTCTAACAATCGAATCATACTCTTCCATAATGGCATCTACCCATGCGGGGTCCTCCACAGCTTCCTCGAAAGAGGATGGCTCTGTCATGATACACTTGCTCACAAGAGCCATGTATCCAGTATACTGGTCAGGTGACTGTCTCTGTCTGCGCTGTGATGTAGGTGCTCCTACGACCTTCTCTGCATATTGATCCAGTCGCTCATCTTCTGTAGTGCGCTTCCACCCTCTGATGGTTGGTGCTGCCTGAGTGGTCTCTTCCACTCCATGAACCTCATCTTGTGGCTGATCCACATCCTGAGACTCATCCTTAGGAACTAATAGCTCCTCATCTGCATGCAAGTGTGGCTCCCTCTCAAACGAACACTTCATGGCTTTCTCCTCATGAAATTTGATATCCCATCGCACAACAGTCTTGCGACTATCTGGAAAATACACACGATAGTTATGGGGCGTATCAGTGTACCCCAAAAATATCCAAACCTCCGTAGTTGGCTCCAGCTTCTTCCTGGCATCCTTCATCACATGAATGTAAACAGGTGAACCAAAAATCCTCAAATGGGAAATATCAGGCCTCTTACCAGAAAATGCCTCCTTGGGTGTACTCATGCCAAGTATCTTGTGAGGATAATGGTTCTGCACATATACTGCAGTATTGCATGCCTCCGCCCACAAGTGAATGGGTAAGCCCTGATCATGCAACATCGCCCGTGTAGCACCCATGATCGTTCTATTCTTCCGCTCAGCCACCCCGTTCTGCTGTGGGTTGTGGGGTGCGATGAGCTCTCTTCAAATCCCTTCTACGCTGCAGAACTCCTTGAATTCAGCCGAGATGAATTCACCACCGTTATCACTCCTTAGAGCAATCACCTTCTTCCCCGACTCCTTCTCGACCAGTGCTTTAAACTCACAGAACTTCGCGAATGTATCGCTCTTCTTCAGCATGAAGAAGATCCAGCACTTTCGAGAGAAATCATCAACAAAGATCACATAATACCTGTGCTTTGCTGTCGAAGCAACTGAGAAAGGACCACACACGTCTGTGTGAACTCTCTCAAGGATCGTCGTGGCGCGACGATCCTTCTCGTGAAAGGTGGGTTTCACATACTTCCCTAAAGTACACCCCTTGCACTGATCTGACTGCGCAAGAGTGCCTTTAGGAAGCCTAGTAGAAATCTGCTGCAGTATCTTCAAAGCTCCATGGTGAAGGTGGCCCAATCTCCGGTGCCACAACTTGCCATCATCCCGGCTCACCACTCCTTCTGCCTTGCCTGCCATTTTTGCGCAGCCATCTACCTACAATTGATAAAGGTTCTTAACTCGAACCCCTATCCTTAGGGACTCACTATTTTCCTTACTACGCAGGAAAGCCTTTCCCTCGCTAAAAACAACATCATATCCCTTTTCTTCTAACATCGCCACAGAGATAAGATTCTTCTTCAATCCTGGAACATGCATCACTTCCTTCAATTTGAAGGGTTTACCAGACTCCCTATCAAAGGAAATGGTACTGATACCAGTCGCACTATATCTACCATCATCGCCTATCTTGATGTGCACTCCAAGATCTTTCTCATCCAGATCAGTAAACAAATCTCGATCTCATGTCATGTGAAAAGACGCACCACTGTCCAGAAACCACACTGAACCCATCACACTTGAAAAAAAGCATGCGATCAGTGAAAAATCCAGCTGAAACTGTGAGGCTAAGGCCTCTCCAGCTGTAGTCCCAACAACCTACTTATTTTTCTTCTTCTGTGGACAACTAGTGGCGTAATGTCCGTGTTGGTGATAGTGAAAGAACTTTAGCTTGGACATGTCCTGCTTCTTGCCTTTCGCACCAAAATGAGAAGCTTTCTTGCTCTTCCCCTTCTTTGCTTTGGCAGCCAAAGTGCAATTCTCTTCATCATAGTTCTTTGATGAAGATCCGTCCCTGGTACTTCGCCTTATCTCCTCTTGCACAAGATCCGACCAAAGTCGCTCCCATCCCAGCAATTTCTCCCGACCATTGACAAAGTCCTGATAGGAGTGCTAAATCTTCAGAAGCCCTAGGAGAGCCAAGCTCACCAAGTCCTCATCATCAACAGTCACCCCCACACTTCCCAGCTCATCCCTGCATTGGGTGAACTTCGTGAGGTACTTGGGCATATTGTCGCCTTTCTCCATCTTTATGTTTTTGAGTTTATCCTTGAGTGCCAACTTCCTCTGGTCACTCTTGCTTTGGAATAAATATGTCAAGGATTTCCACATCAAGAATGGAGAAGCCTTACCATGAGGGCTGGACACTATGTGATCCTTCACACCCTCCAATAGAATCCTTCGACACTTTGCTGTCTTCTTTTGCCATGCATCAAGTACGGCAGCATCTATGAATTCCTTCAACCCATTGTCATCTAGCATCGCCTCCATCCTGTCTTTCCATGCAATATAATTCAAGCTGCCCTCAAGGGCATACTCCAATCGCAATTCATTGAAAGACATCTCAACTTTGACACCAAGAAAACACTACTGCAAATTCGAATTCCACCAGCACAAAACTCAACTGCTTCAATGTTTTTCAATTTCTCCAATGATCAATAACGCTCCGATACCATGTAGAAATTTGAATAACTGAGATATTATTCACCGAGATTCTCCTGATCACACACAATTTTAGCTTCATGCATAATACAAAATCTCTTCTACCATTGATCATCACATGTGGAAATAAAATCAATTGCATGCATACATTAAAACCACAAACAATCACATATATCAACATAGCATTTCATGGGAAAGCTTAAAGCTGAAAACCCCAACTATTTGTATATTATATGTCATGGAGATCATGTAACAATCATAGTACAAAATCTCCTCACAAGCTCTCATGCACAACCTCAATTGCTACACACTATCAAGCTAGATCTAGCAAAACACATGCTCCAATATTTTGCCACTTGATAGCCAACCTCTATTGCGTAATTAATGCTATGGGATGGCTTCATTAAATAGATAAACCACCTGGCTTGAACTGCGCAATCCTCATGGGCTACTCCACCTATCTGTGTGTTGCAAATAGCAACAGTATAGTCACAACTGATAGTTAACCTGCTCTTTCACCTATTTCTTCACTGGTCTCCACTGAAACTGTCCATGCACTGAAGTTAACTGATGCATTCTTTAGTTGATTTATGAGTTTATAATTAGTGAATTAATTAATAATTAATTCACACCACTCTCACTAATTGTATCAATTAGTTAAACTGAATACAAATAGCTCAACTATGTTTAGATTAGTTAAACCGAATACAACTCCACTAACTTCCTCAATCAACTCCACCAAACTCTGTCACATGAGTTATAACTGAATTCAACATGCAATAGCTCCACTAAACCCTCAGGAATAGCGTAATTCCTTCTATCAGTTGCATGTGCCACATCTGTGCACTTAACTGAAGTGCTCCAAGAGGATAAGATAATGTTTAGAGTCCAAATATTATTAAGAGCTAATAATATTCGACATATCTATTTTTAGACTGCCATCTAAAAATAGATTCCGCCCAATATGTCTAAAAATAGAAGTCCATCTATTTTTCCAACTTGACCAACCATCCACAAATAGCATCCTGCAACTCATAGAACATGATCCATATGTCTAAAAATAGACATAGTCTAAAAATAGACTTTGCGCCAAAAATAGCCTATGGGCCCACTTAGTGAAGGCGACTGCTTTCCACTAAGCTCATAATCTTGTTGCAATCTCAGCAAAATTTTCTTCCTATAAAATATTTCCTAAATTTTGTGAGTGGGTGCATAATGGCCAACATCTCCTTGTCATATATGTAATATATCCTCTCTATCTCCCTTCGCTTCCATCTATATAAAGTGATTGGATTCCCATATTGAATCAATATTATTCCTATTTTTTCCCCTAATGCATCACATTCTAAGAAAAATGGCCGTGAAAAATATGGAAGTGCAAGAAAAGGACAATAAATCATTACCTCCTTTGACCACTTTAAAGTGTGTTGAGCCTCTTATGTCCATCTAAAATCTCCCTTCCTCATTTGATCTATCAAGGGTTCCACCATTTGAGAATATCCTTTAACATATAATCAAAAATAATTTCATATCCCCATGAATCCCCTCAATTTTGTGAGGTTCTTGTGTGTTTATAATTAAATGATAACCTAAATATTCTCTTAGTGTACATGTACTCCTCTTGCAATAACAATGTTCCCAAGGTATAAAATCACCGTCGTTCCAAATTTTCATTTGGATTCCTTAGAAAACAGTGGTTTCTCCTCCAATATTATCAACATCTCATCTAAATGCCTCAAGTTCTCCTCCTAATTTTTGTGGTAAATAAGAATATTATCAAATAATACTAGTAAAACAATTCGTAACTGCCTCTTGAATATATGACTTATACATGAATGGAATGTGGTTAGTGAAATCATTATCCCAAATGGAATGAAAAGAAACTCATAATTTCCACATTGGCATCTAAACGTTGTTTTTTTATGTCTTTCTCACAAATCATGATCTGATGATAACCTAACCTTAAATCGATATCGGAGAAGTACACAACTCCATGTAGTTCATCCAAAATATGATCTATTCATGGTATCAAGTACCTATTCTTGATTTTATTCTTATTGGAGATTTATAATCTATGCACATCCTAATCATCCCATATTTCTCCTTGACTAGTACCAAGGATGATGCAAATGGACTAAAGTTGGGCCCTATGTGCTGCATATCCACAAATATTTGATTTTCCTCTTGATTTCCTCCTTAAATATATTGGGATGTCGATATGGTGTGGTGATGACCATCTTGGACCCTTTTTCCAATTCTATAGTGTGTTGGAAACCCTTGTCTACTGGTCTTCCAGGAGGGATAGCCTCGAAAACCCTCTAGTGTTTATCCAACAAGGCCTAGATAACACTGCAGAACCCAAACTATGTCTCCGTGGCGAAATATAGCCCCCATATTTTTGGTTGTAAACATTTTGTGAGTATCTATGGTGATTCCCCTAAGCACCACTCTTTTTCCTTCTAGTGTGACCCACTCCATTTCGATGGTGCAATATTCCTTCCAGTGCCTCCAATAGTGATTAGCCTACCACATTGGCATTGACCAATTCCACTAAATATAAATCATATACCACGGTGTAGTTCCCCATATTTAATTCCATCTAAGGCACTTTCCTTAAATGTTACATCCTTCGACCCCCTAGTACTTGTATGTATAATCCTTCAAATTCCTCTATATTTAAGTGCCTACTACTTGTATGTATCAGGACCATGGCCCATTGCCCTTTTATGACTCATGCTTACTCTACAGGTGGCATATATGGGAAAACATGAAATTTTTTCTATAGCATATCTAGAGTGTTTCATGTTTGGTGGCTCCTCATTTTTGCTGCTACTACTTGTTCTTCCTCATCTTCGCTATCTCACATCACTTATATATAGTGAAGATTCCCTTCTATTACACAGTATTTTGTTACCGTCCCTATAATTCCCATCCCGAACATTGGAGGACCATTTTAGTGACCCCTGTGTACTGTCAGACATTTCCATAAATGTCATTACATCCCTTGACATGTCTGGAACATAATCTCTGTTGATCATTCCTCATGAAGACCATCATAAACCTATGATTCTGGGTCGGTGTTGGTAGGTAGTTATGTCTTCATGCCCATGAACAAATTAACACCGAGCCTTGCACCCATTGACCCTCTATCTCAAAAGGGCACCCACGCCGAGCTGCTTTTGGAAAGTTTTTTAAAATAGAAATGAAGCTTTTATGGTTTAACAGCTTCATGAGCGGAGTCATGGTTTTTTTCTTGACTAGATCAAGTCAAGTTTCTCATTTTGGCCTATTAGTTCCTACAAATGTGAAACTCCCCAAAGGGATAGACCTCTCATCCACCTTATGTGGATCTCAAACCTCCTCTTCCTCTCCTATAAATTATTCCTCCTCACATTGATTCAGCTAGCTGAACACTCAATAGTTATAGTTGGTGTGTTGAAGAAAGAAGAGAAGAATCCATTATTGAGAGATAGTTTAAGCCCACTGCTTCATTGAGTCGAACGGTGAATGAATGCTTGAGACGTGCCTGACTTAACCCATCAAAGGAGATCTATAATGTCAAGGCATAGGTTGTAAAATTATTTTTCATATATCAATAATACATGATTGGTTTTTGGTTCCAACTTTGTTTCCATTTATATTCGAAGTGTTTAACTCTCCTTGACTAGTTGAATAGTTGTAGAGAATGTATGTGCTTTTATGTTGTCATTTTTTGTTTGATATTTGTTCAGGTGCATGGAAATTGTCACCAACGGAGCACAAGGCGTGAAGAGAAATATCGAAGAATCACTTCCGCGTGCCACGAAAAAATAATTGGACTGAGGTAGGATATATTTTCCAGTCCATATTTCACCTACAAGCTAGGAATTAGGAATCCAGCGTGTTCCTTTGTTGCTAGACCCACCCTAGGGCTAGAGGGATCACCTCTGTCCGCAGAGGGGATTTTCTTGCTCAACAAATTGGCGACCATATTGGGGATCAGTGTGTTTTTCGTCTCTCATTGTTCATTTTAAAGTTTTCCTTATCTGTCCAACTTTGGTCATATTGTCATTTCACTGCTTTGTTTTTCTTATCTAATTTTTTCAAGCCACTTCACCTATTCTTAGAGTGATAAGCCTGGTTTTTTCTCAGCTTCCTTTTCTCTTTTCCTTGGTTTCCTTACTCGGTGCTTCTGTTTTCCTGACAGTCGCGCCCATTTGCGTGAGTTGCCTTTGGCATGGGTACAATTTTCCCTTTTCAGTGTGGATTACTACTAAACAGTTGCACTGATTCCTGTAGGTTTGAGTTTGGGCTTATTTACTAAGTTTCTAGTGCATCTTACCCTCTAGATTGGTTTTTCTCCTTGATTTAATCAACGTGGATTGGTTCTTGACTTCCATGTCTTCTTCATTTCAGTTGATTATCTCTCATCGGATCAGTGTGGCTTTTTAATCCTAGGGTTTCTAAGTGTCTTCAATGGTTTGTTTGGTCACATGTTCATTGAGTCTCCGAGCTGGATATGAGTTATTCTATTCATTCGTATTTTCAAAAAAAAATTTGATTGCTTGGTATTTTGTTTCGATTCTACGTGTTGTAAGATTATCAAACTGTCATTTTGGTGTCTGTTTGACCCTCCCTCCATCACCTTGAGCATAGATCACATTTCTCATTGAGTCGACTTTAAAGTCCTTTTTCTGCATGAAGAAATGCATGTATGGTTTTGAGTGTGCTTTACATTTTCTTTGAATTGGTCTCTTTTTCTTTTGATCATTTCGTTCGAAGTTGCTCAAAACTAGTATTTGTTTTATCCTTTTCATGTAGCATTGCATTATTGCTTCTCACTCATACAAAAGAAAAAAAATGCATTATTTATTTTTGTTTGAAAATGAAATGTACTATTTTGCATTAGTAGGTTTCTTCTTCATTAGAAAGTTAAAAACAAGAGAAATTTCTTTTGTTTTCTGCTTTGGCTGTGTTAGTAGCATAGAGGAAAGTTTCCTTCTTGCATTTGATTGATTGTTGCTTTGTTGTGAAATTATATCCCTCTCTTGGTTAGATTTTCATAGAATTGAAATGATATTCTTTCTCTCATGTAGTTGTGCATTAGAGATTTGAGATTACATTCATTAAGGCCTTGAAACTAAAACATAATTTCAAGATAAACTGTAAAAGTAACTCAATCAACCTAAGGAAGAATTGAAATTTAACGCTCATACTTAGAGGTCTAGGCTAGTGATGTGTTCCGACATCATTAAACCTAGCAGTTGTCGCTCACCATCTGGCATTAGACAACGCTATTACGGACTTGTGCTCCTGGTACCGTCACATATATAAAGGGAGACCCTCATAGGTTGCAATCATTTATCCATAGGAAGCCGAGTCTACCGCCCTGTAACCATGATACACCGAACACAACATTTGGGGAGACTGCCTGCACGTACGTTAAGTACTTGGTAATTTCTCTTTCGTTTGATCACAAAGGTGTATATTGCAGTTCATGGGAGCTTAGTACACCCTCTTTCCTAGAGTTCCTAAGTAATCATTTTGATCTTTCTGTGACTCTTTAAAATTTGAAAATATCATCGAGCACTTGTCCTTTCGAGCTCGACCAAAATGAAAGTGACTAGAGTCACCTTTTTTCCTTTTCTCGACTCTTAAAACATGAAAAGATAGATTTTTTTTCGATGTGATAAAATTAACCGCCCATGAAATATTCCTGGTTAAGGTTATATTCCTTGGTGATTCTTATATTGAATTCAATGGAAATGATTCTTGAGTCCATCAACCTAGGGGTCCCCTCGGATGGGAATATTGGTTCATTTCCTTCTTTCATAAATGTTAGTGCTCCATATATGGAAAAATTGTCCCTTTCTGGATTAACCATTGGTTTGTCAGTTTGGTTATTTTCGACTGTGGTTTCAAACATCCCAACGATTTCTCAACCAAGTTCTCCTCCACCTGAACCATGTCAAATCCATGTTGATCTTAAGATTGACCCCTCACCTTCTTTGCCTATTTCTTCACCTCGTTCTTCATCTTTTCCTGGTGAAAGTCTAGATTCTAGTAATTGGGCAGCTAAGAAGAAGAAGAAGAAGTCAAAGAAGAAGGAGGAAAATAAGCTAGGGGGTAAATCAACAACTATTGCTACCCATGCAGCTAATATTCTGAAATCCCCCACTCCGTCTCAGAGAGTCAAATTCCCTTGCAATCTATGTGAGGGTGACCATATTCTTCATGATTTCCCTGGTATTCCCAATGTTCTAGAAGTGTGGTCCATTGGCTTGCTCCGTCCTTCATCTTCAACCTCTGGGAATCATGTTGATGATGAGCCTTCAGCTAAAGAGAATAAGACTCGAAAGAAACAAGGTAAGATAAAAATTACCTATAGGTTGTGTGAAGGGAACTATCCCATTCACCTCTGTCCTTATATGGATGAAGCTTCTAAAGTATTGGATACCCTTTCAGCTTTTGAGTCCCATATTCTCATCGATTACCGAAAGTTTTCTTCAAGTCCTCCGATAGTAGATCAAGTCACTGATCAAGATTCATCTCCGGTCAATTCCACTCTCTTTGAAATTTAGTCTCCCAAGTCCATTTCGACCAATCATTGGTTGAGAAAAAGGTCGAACTGATTCCACCTACAATTCATCAGGTCTTTTCTGTAGAGAGTGGGTCTCACCCTAGTTAGGTTCTTTTTGTTTCCTCTGATTTCCCGGGATCGGAGAGTGATCCTCGTGTTTCCATGATCGAGGAGGGCGAAACTATTACTCCTTTCACCATAGTTCAAGAAAGTGACCCTCCTTCTCTCATTCCTGGAGTTTAGGAGGATGGTATTTCCGCCCCCGTAATGCAAGAGTATAATCCTCTTATTCCTATGGCACCCCCTCCATGTAGTTTTGTCACTTCCTTTGATTGGAGTCGATTCACGGGATATCGTCTTCCTTCGTACGTGACCTTTGAGATCACTATACAAGTTTGCAATATGGTTGTACCAAGAACGATTATAGATGAAAGCACCTCGGTCAGTATTCTTTCCTCACCTACCTGGAAAGCTTTGGGTTCTCCATAGCTTGCGCCTATTACGCAAAATATGTTGGCTTTTAACAGAGGAAAAATTCAACTATTAGGGATCCTTTTGAAGTTACCTATTACTTTGGGAGGAAATATTGTCTATATATACGTGATGGTTGTCCAAGGCCCCTTGGATTTTAACTTAATCCTGGGGCGCTACTATGCTTATGCCATGGGTGCAATTGTCTCTTCCCTCTTTCGTGTGATCTATTTTCCACATGAAGGTCAGATCATGACCATTGATCAGCTTACATTCTTTGTTCTTGATGTGACATCTGGTCTATCATCGTCCCTTCCTAGTCCTTACCTGTCGGTGATATCTTCCCCACTATAGGTCAATTATGTGATCACCTATTCCATGTTTGCGTCCATTGATAATTCAGTTAGTGTGGTAGTACACAATGCACTAGGGGCATTTGATCCTAATTTCCAGAGTGTTTTTCTCCCATCCAATGAGAAAATCTTGGAAGCCATGACTTTTCATATGTCATGATCATGTCTTTCGAAGCATAGTTCGTTTTCTTGTGTCAATCTCCTTAAAAAATGAAACAAGGTCTTTAAAGCATAGTTCATTTTCTTGTGTCAAGCTCCTTAAAAAATGAAACAAGGTCTTCGGAGCGTAGTTCGTTTTCTTGTATCAAGATCCTTAAAAAATGAAACAAGGTCTTCGAAGCATAGTTCGTTTACTTGTGTCAAGCTCCTTAAAAAATGAAACAAGGTCTTTAGAGCATGATTCATTTTCTTGTGTCAAGCTCCTTAAAAAATGAAACAAGGTTTCATGAGGATACTTCTTTTACTATGTCAACCTCGTTAAAAAATGAATTAGGTATTATGAGGATAGTCTTTTACTATGTCAACCTCATTAAAAAATTAATTAGGTCTTGTGAGGATAGTTCTTTTACTATGTCAACTATTGAGCATTGGAAAAGGTATGAATTCACCATATATTTCTTTATCTTTTTCCTTTAAACATAACTCTTTTTATTCTAGAAAGATGATATATTGAAGGATCATGATAGAATTGCAAAGATTATTTTTTATTGTAAAAATTGGCTAAATAATGTATTTTATTCTCAACAGGAAACAAATGAAGTAGGAAACCACCATTCGAAAGGCAAAGCTAAAGCAGGAGTAATTGTTGTTCCTCCAGCAAAGGGCCGTATCCAGACAAGAAAGATGAAATCAAAACACACAGCTAAAGTAAGGCAGGGAACAGCACGACTACAACCTAAGAAGACCAAGCGTTAGCTAAAAGAAGAAAAAGGAGCGAATCCCTTAGGATCTTTCGATCCTGAGGATCGCTATTCAAAGTCTATCGTTGTTTCTTGTATTGTCCGCCGAATTGTTATAAAAGGCAGTGCCTGTAGAAATTGGGGGACAGAACGATTATTATTGAAACTCCTTTTGTAACTATGTAATTTCTCATTGACTCTTGTGATCAGAGAGCGACTGTTGTAAACGCTATTATCCCTGATTAATACATGATCTAGTTTCCGTTCCATTTCTTGACTCTAGAGTAGCCTAGCGGTGTTTCACTGGCGGCTAAGGGCCCAACCCTGGTGGATCCATCTACTGTTTGTATTATTATCTTTCAATTATTTTTATGTGACGGTTTGCATTTGTTTTCATTACAGCGTTCAAGTTTAATGGTTTACTGCTTAATTGCTTCATAATATTGGTGTGTTACATTGGTGAATTACATTGTCATTCCTTTCTAGTTTAACAAGAATCTTAATCTCTATATAACTTGTATTGTTATTCTTTAACAGAGCTACGTTGTTCAACAGTTGCTATTCTATTTCAGTTGCTGTTCAAATCCATTTGCTGTTCCGTTCAGTTTGTTGTTCAGTAGGATTTGTTGTTTAATAGAGTTTTGTTGTTCAATTCCATTAGTTAGAGTTTGCTGTTCATTTCTATTGCTGTTCAATTCCATATTTGCTGTTCATTTCTATTGCTGTTCAATTCCATATTTGCTGTTCATTTCATTTAATTAGTTTACAGTCTATTTCATTCCTGCAAAGAGTTGGTTTTGCTTTGAGAGCTTGCCTAGTTTACTTTCATTAGCATCATTAGTGATTTCATTCAATTTACATTTCCATTTAATTGCTTTAATGTGAGATCATCAACTATAAAGGAAATTGGTTATTGATACCTACGTTCTCAGATTGATTATCTTGTTCTCATTTGATTTGAATTACATCAGTTGCTAAAGGAAAGAGTTATCATTACTGCATCCTTGACTGATGATTGCAGAGTGAATGATTGGATTTCAGATAATTTGAGTTCATGTCATTGTAGTTAGATTTCATTTCCAAGTATCCGTTTACTCTTGTATTTACATCACTCTACTACATATTGCAAAGCATTACTCTTAGATTGAATTGCAGCCTTAGATTGAGTACACCCTTGAAATAAAAAGTCGTACCTAGATTGATGATTAATGTAGGATAAATAGGCGTTAAAAAGACACCTTTTATACCTCAACATTTTGGCACCGTTGCCGGGGAGAGTGTATGCCATTTAGAAAGAGTGATGCATATTTGATTGTTTTCTACTAGGGAAGAATTGGGTATTAAAAATGGAAGGTAAGAACCTGCGTACCGAGCAAGGAACATACTTGTTCATTGGCCCGCTTCACAGTAGAATTGAGTAAAAGTTTTAGGTAGGAATGAATGCTTTTTTTTTTTTGAATGAATATAAAACCTAAACAGAACAAAATTCCTCCTAAACCCGAAAAACCTAAGGGACCAGTGACCCTTGGGTGAACAACTTTCATCGACGAAATCCTAAGGAAAGCTGAATCTCAGCCATCAGTAGGACCTAGAAAAGTTACTTCTAGACAACCTACTAGTTCCCTTCAGGCCACAGAGTCACCATCTGTAGCCTTTGCTGAGGTCCATAGCTAAATAGAAGAAATTGAGAAAGATCCCCAAGAAATTGATAATTCTCACCTAATTTCTCTGCAAGAAGGGAAATTTAGTAATCTCCGTGAAGGAGGAGGAGAAATAGGGGAAAATAAAGAACCAAAATCTCCTCTTGAAGTAATCCAAACAGTGAGCAGCCTAGATAAGGGAAGTGCTATCAACATCATTCAAAACAGAGCTAAAGGACCTAAATCTCCTCTGATAGTAGGTCAGCAAGGAACACTTATTATTCCAGACTAAGGAAGTGCTATCAAGGTCATTCCTATTCCTTCTAGTCATCCTAGGAATTATTCCCTCGAAATCCCAGAAGGATATTGGCACATATTTGATCAAATGGCCTAGAACCAAAACTAGCAACCCCCTCAAACTTCCACACTGCAATATCCCATTGTGGACACTGTAGTTAATGCACATATGAAGGCCATTCCCCTCCAACATATTCCTACATTTCATGGTTTAACATTAGAAGATCCAGATGCATTTCTATTTTAATTCGATGTATTATGTCGAGGGTATGACTATACCACCGAACCCCAAAAGCTAAAATTATTTCCCTCCACATTAAAAGGAGTATCTCTAAGATGGTTTATGGGGTTAGGTGGAGGTGTTATAAATGACAGGGATCAGATGAAAGCTGTGTTTCTAAAGAAATATCAGGATTATTGTAGGTCTAGGGAATTAAAATAGAAAATATTTCAGATCATACAAAAACCTAATGAAACACTTGAGGAATATGTAGAACTCTTTCAATACAATCTCCAGAGATCACCCTATGCATCTTTACCCTTACCTAATAATGTGTTAAAAACTACATTACTTAAATGGATGAAGGAAAAATGGGTTGAAACATTAAACATCATGGGAAAAGGTGATATATATCAGGAAAATTTTGCTGACATTATTAATTTATGTATCAAGAGTTCGAGAGGCAGCACAAGGCTAAAGTTAGTAGAATGTGATATGATCATAATGTTGAGATTTTATTTCTTATTTTTAATTAAATCTGGAGAAAATCTCATGTAGGTGACAACAATAGGATTTGTTGCTACATTGGCTCCATCAGTTTCTGATGAGGAGTTAATGCATCCTATATTTGTTGTGAGAGAATTTATGAGTTTGTTGCCATTTCCAGCTATAAAATGCAAGCCCGTAGAGGCAAGTGAGCATAAGGAGGAATGTGTAGTGAGGAAGACTGAGAAGATGAGAAACTCTGCTATTGTATTTCTGCAGTTGATTAATTAGATTGCCGATGCCCTGTTAGGTGGATGTAGCCCAGATTGGTTGGGTGAACCATGTTAAATCTGCTATTCTTTATGTGTGTTTGAATGTTGTGTGTGTCATTCGATTTATATTTCCACTGTTGTATCTCTAACAATTGGTATCGGAGCTTGAAGTTGGAGACAGAGCGATGTTGCTGGTAGCAAGCGTAAGAATGATGGAGGAGCCGTGGGTCTAGTTCTGCGCTTCATTTACTGAGCAGAGCCGTTGCTGTATTTTTTGTTGAACTAACAGCGTTGAACAAAATTGAATTGAACTGCTTGAATAGCATTGAACAGCGTTGGAGAAGACTCGCAGCGTTGAAGAAGAGTGTGGACTGAGTCGATCTACGTGAGATATTAAAGTCTGACGTGAGCTATTACAGTCTGCGTGTGATATAGCTGTGAGCCTGGCAGCATGAAATTTTAAATGCGTGGACTGTTGAATGGTTTGGGCAGCGTTGAATAGGTTTATTCAAATGCCGTGAGTTGAAAATCGATTGGAGGTGAAAATCGATTGAAGTATTTATGATGCAAGGTCATTTTACAAAATCGATTTTTTATATTAAAGTATAATGGTATTCAATTAAGTGAAAATCGATTTGAAGTTTTTTTTTAATGCTATTATGAAATGTCATTTGAAAGGAAAAAGAAGAGTCACTTTATTTAAGTGCAGAAACGCTACCAACACTGTGAGTTAAATTCGATTTGAATGCCAGGAACGTATTTTAATTCAAATCAAGTTCCATTCATTTAAAATCGATTTTATTTTTTGCAAATTGAAAATCAATTGCAATGTTTAAGAAGAAAGACAAATCGATACATATAAAAAAAAGGATTTGAGTTTACATTGAATTGTAATAATTCAATGTGTATTTTAAAAAAATCGATTTGAGGGGTGATTTCTAAAGAAATCGATTTTGTTAAGAAGGGTGGCATTTTTTATTAATTTGAAAAATTTATTTTATGCCATATAAGGTGAAGGGTATTTAGAATTTGATTTGAATAGTAAATTACCATTTGCACATGGTATTAAAAAAGGAAAGGCATTTTATAAAGGTGAAGGGTGTATTTTTTTTTAAGGGCATTTTTTATTAAAAAGGGCATTCTTTATTTTTGGAATCTAGGCTTCTGTGATCCATAATATAATTTAGTAGAAATTCTTTCGGTAAAAATCACATGTAAAAGAACATGTAAAAGGGCATTCTTTATTAAAAATTTGCAATTGGAGGTTGTTTTTTGTGACACAATATGGCAAAAACACAAAGTGCCCAATTTGAGATCGAGAAGTTTAATGGCAAAAACAACTTCGAGATCTGGAAAGTGAAGATGTATGATCTACTCGTGCAACAAGTCGTGGCGAAGGCGCTGTTGGGAAAATCCAAACAGCCTTACACCATGACAGATGATGAATGGAGTGACTTGGATGAAAGAGCACTGAGCGGCATTCGACTGTGTTTGGCGGATGATGTTTTGTTTAACATCGTGTCAGAGAAAACTGCTGCTGGTTTGTGGTCAAAGCTTGAAAAGTTGTACATGACAAAATCCTTAACCAATAGGATTCTTCTGAAGCGAGGATTATTCTAAACTGAAAGTTTTTGGTTGTGATGCATATGCTCTAGTTCCGAAACATCAGCGTTCTAAGTTAGATCCTAAATCAAAAAGATATATCTTTGTAGGATATGGTGATGGAACTAAGGGATACGGGTTGTGGGATCCTACTACTCACAAGATCATCATTAACAGAGATGTTAAATTTAATGAATCCTCACTTGAAAATCCAGATGTAGATGATGAATTGAAACAGGATAATGAATCTAAGCTTCAACACATTCAGTTTGAAACCAGTTCAAAAACTGATGATAGTTCATATGAACAAGTTTCAGATTCAGATCATGAACAAGTTTCAGATGTAGATCATGAACGTGTTTCAGATGCTGATCATGAAGAAGTTCCTACAGATAATAATCAGCAAATTGTAGAAGTACCAGAAACATCTTTAAGGAGGTCTACGAGAATCAGACGACTTCCTAAAAGGTATGATGATTATGTTACTTCAGTTTCTTTAACTGCTAACGATGATGAACCTTTGTGCTATCAGGAAGCTATAGAAGGTTCAAACAGTGGTAAGTGGAAAGAGGCTATGAAGGATGAGATGAAGGCGTTAGCGAAGAATGCCACATGGGATCTGGTAGAACTTCCTAAAGACAAAAAAACTGTGGGATGTAAGTGGGTTTACAAATTGAAGAAGGGTGTTGATGATACAGAAGACAGGTACAAAGCAAGGCTGGTCACAAAAGGTTTTTCTCAGAAAGTTGGCGTTGACTTTCATGAGATTTTTTCACCAGTTGTGAAAATTGTTTCAATTCGGATTGTGTTAACATTAGTTGCTTTACTTGATTTAGAATTACAGCAACTAGATGTTAAAACTGCTTTTTTACATGGAAATTTAGATGAGGAGATTTACATGGAACAACCGGAAGGGTTTGTTCAAAATCGCAATAGGAAATTTGTCTGCAGGCTCAAGAAATCATTGTATGGTCTGAAGCAGTCACCTCGACAGTGGTACAAGAAGTTTGATTCTTTCATGATGAGTCAAAATTATATAAGAAGTGAATATGATCATTGTGTTTACTTTAAGAAATTAAGTAATGGCATGTTCATTATCTTAGTGTTGTATGTTGACGATATGCTTTTAGCAAGCAAAAGCATAACAAAGATCAACAGGTTAAAGGCTCAGATGGCTAGGACGTTTGATATGAAAGATCTAGGAGCAGCAAGACAGATTTTGGGCATGGAGATTTTTAGAGACAGGAGCAATGGTAAGCTGTGGCTATCACAACAGAAGTATGTTGAGAATATACTCTTGAGGTTTGGTATGAACAATGTGAAGCCTGTTTCAGTCCCTTTTGCTTCCCATTTTAAGCTTTCTTCAAGTTTATGTCCTAACACTAATGAAGAAAAGGAATATATGTCTCAGATTTCATATGCCAATGTAGTAGGTTGTTTGATGTATGCGATGGTTTGTACTCGACCAGATATTTCACATGCAGTTGGGGTTGTCAGCAGGTATATGGAAAATCCAGGAAAAGAACACTGGTCAGCAGTGAAATGGGTGCTTTTCGGTATTTGAGAGGCACAAGTAGTTATTGTATCACTTACAATAAGAGTAGTGAATTTGTTTGCGGATATGTTGATTCTGATTTTACAGGTGATTTGGATAAGAGAAGGTCAACTTCAGGGTATGTCTTTACTCTTGCAGGTGGAGCTATTAGCTGGATGTCAAAGCTACAAAACATTGTTGCTTTATCCACTACAGAAGCAGAATACATAGCTGCTTCGCATGCTTGCAAAGAAGCAGTTTGGTTGAAAGGTTTGTTTGGTGAGTTTGGTAGGTTGCAGGATAGCATCAAGTTATTTTGTGATAGTCAAAGTGCAATTCACTTGGCTAAAAATCCCGCCTATCATAGTAAATCAAAGCATATACCTGTCAAGTACCATTTTGTAAGACAGGTTATCACTGAAAGGGGAGTGTCTCTTGAAAAGGTGCATACAAAGGAAAACTGTGCAGACATGTTCACAAAACCAATTTTGTTAGAGAAGCTACGATGGTGTCTGGCTTCTCTTGGCTTGCAGAAAAGATAAAAATAATAATGAAATAGGGTATCAGGCTAATTGTTGTTAAGGTGGAGATTGTTGAGATTTTATTTCTTATTTTTAATTAAATCTGGAGAAAATATCATGTAGGTGACAACAATAGGATTTGTTGCTACATTGGCTCCATCAGTTTCTGATGAGGAGTTAATGCATCCTATATTTGTTGTGAGAGAATTTATGAGTTTGTTGCCATTTCCAGCTATAAAATGCAAGCCCGTAGAGGCAAGTGAGCATAAGGAGGAATGTGTAGTGAGGAAGACTGAGTAGATGAGAAACTCTGCTATTGTATTTCTGCAGTTGATTAATGAGATTGCCGATGCCCTGTTAGGTGGACATAGCCCAGATTGGTTGGGTGAACCACGTTAAATCTTCTATTCTTTATGTGTGTTTGAATGTTGTGTGTGTCATTCGATTTATATTTCCGCTGCTGTATCTCTAACACATAAGGGATAGTAAGACCTCTGGTGAAAGTATAACTCGCGCCAAAATTGGAAAACTACTAGAAGATTTTAAAAATGATATTCTAGGGACTTTGACAATGCAGTTCGACATCATGCAAGCTAAAAAAAAGCAAGCAAAAGAAGAAAAAAAATTGGCAATATTCTACCCTAAATGCAGAAAGAAACACAACCATAAAAAGTGCCCGCTAGATATAGTCAAAATCTGTGCTATCTGCATAAAATATCACTCCACAGAAGGTTGCCACTCGCTCCCAGGATTGAAAGTAGTCTACAAAGAGGCGGAAGAAGAATCACAAATGGTATGCCTACTCAATCAACACTGACAATGGCAGCCACAACAAATAGGTATGCCAATTGATCCATCCTCTTCTTTTTAGTCTCCTTAATATAATTCTCAACAATATAATGGAATGTGGAAAAATCAACCACCTTTCCCCAATTAGTCACAACAACCATTTCCTACATCACCATGGCCAAATCAAACAAATCAAACCAATTGGACAAACTTTCCTTACTATCCACCATTTTGGCAAAATAATACTTATCCAAAACAATGGTCCCCCTCCACCTCGCAGAGTTAGACTTGGCAATCAAACTGGCAAAGACCGAAAAATCAGCCAGCTGGAACGATCCCTCTCCCTCAACCTATGCTTCCAACACCATATACATTGCAACAAAATCCCCAGACCAACTTGAGACCGCAACTCCCAGCCCAACCCAACCCAAACCCTAATAATAGGCCAGTTCAATCTGTTCAAATAATGGAACCACCAGAACTGGAAAATAAATTAAGGGAGTGCAATGACCTTCAACTAAGATCTGGGCACATAATAGAAACAGAGGGAGACAAAAATGTTCAAGTTGAAGACCCGTTACCTGCAGAACAAACAGTGCAGAAGGAGAATGTAGTTAAACAAAAAATTTAGGAGCAAGCAACCACCTCTTCTCCACCATTCCTAGAACAATTAATCATACCTCACGCAATAGAATATCTTGATTTTGATCTTCTGGGAGAACTGAAAAATTTGTATATAAAAATCCCTCTCCTCCAAGATATGCAAGACATCCCTATTTATGCAAAAAAACATCAAAGAACTATGTATAAAGAAGCCAAAGAGGAGAACAACAACTAACCCAACTGTCCAAGTAGTCGGCACTCTATCTGACTTATTATCAGGAATGGAAGCACCTATAAAGTATGAGGACCCAGGAAATCCAATAGTGATGGTGCAAACCAATGGAAAATCATTTCCGAATTCCTTAGTTGATTTGGGAGTTGCAATTCATATCCTAACAACCACCACTTGTAAAAAACTTGGCATTACATCATTAGATCCAACAACAACCTTATTGTAATTGGTTGACCGATCGGTAGTCAAGCCAGAAGGCACACTACATGATGTAATGGTATCTGTAGACTTTTGGGAGTACCCTGCTGACTTCTTGATTATCAACCCCAAAAACCGGCTAGATGGACACTCGTTGATCCTAGGTAGAACTTGGCTGGCAACTGCTGATGCTTACATTGGCTGTCGACAAGGTATCATGACAATAACTAGAGGGAACTATGTCATGAATTTAGCTTTATATCCCCCAGCCCAGCCAAGCCTATCAATAATAAAAACAAGGAAACAACCTGTATCATACCTCATGGAAAACATTATGTCACCATTAACCATAGAAGATTCCCTCGACTTTAAAGACCAAACAAAGGATGACATTATTAACAGTTTCATCAATAAACCAAAAATCAGATCCCATTTGCAATGTCACATGATCAAGGAAGCATTTGATAATAATGAAGAAGAATATCCCCTGAAAGAAATTCATGATCAATCAATACCCACCACTTCTGTTTACAATAGCAAAATTATAGAAATTGAGCCACGAAAAACCCTAAACATTAACAAAAACCTGACTTCTGAACAAGAAAAGAAGACGGTCCAACTACTAAAAAAATATAAGGGATCTTTTGCATGGGATTATCTAGACATGAAGGGAATTGACCCCCAGTTATGTACACACCACATTTATATAGAAAAAGATTCTAGACTCATTCGCCAACCCCAATGAAGATTAAACTATCATCTTAAAGATATTGTGAAAGCTGAATTACAAAACTATTGGATGTCAACTTTATTTACCCAATACCTGATAGCAAGTGGGTCTCTCCATTAGTAGTGGTGCCATAGAAGAACAGAAAGTGGAGGATATGTGTAAACTACAGAGAACTAAAAAAAGAAACCCAGAAATACCACTTTCCCCTTCCTTTCATTGACCAAGTATTATATATATTAGCAGGAAAAAAATTCTTTTCTTTCCTCGATGGCTTCAGTGGATACAATCAAATTCAGATTGCCCCTGAAGACCAAGACAAAACTACTTTTACTTGTCCTTGGGGGACATTTTCTTACGAAGTTTTACCCTTTGGCCTATGCAATGCCCCTACTACATTTCAGAGGGCCATTCTCAGCATCTTTTCAGATTTAATAAATGAAGGGCTCGAAGTATATATGGATGATTTCACACCTTACGGAGATGATTTTGAGCCAGCATTAGAAACTTTGGAAAAGGTGTTACAAAGATGTATTGACACCAGGCTCTGCTTAAGCCATGAAAAGTGTCACATGATGATGACTGAGGTACTCATTTTAGGTCATTATATCTCAGCAGCTGGAATACAGGCAGATCTAGCTAAAATTTAGATAACTTTGTTAATACCTACTCCTACCACACAAACAGAGGTACGTATCTTTCTCAGATTTTCTGGTTATTATAGAATATTTATAGAGCATTATTCTCGAGTAGCTGCACCTTTATATGCATTAACAGGGAATGTTGATTTTATTTGGATAGATAAATGCGACCATGCTTTTGAGGATCTGAAAAAACTTGTATCAACAGCCCCAGTGCTAAGGGGCCCAAATTGGGATTTTCCATTCCAAATTTCATCTGATGCCTTAGACACAGCTATTGGAGCAGTCCTTGGGCAGGAAGAAGATAAAAAACCATATGCAATTTATTATATTAGAAAAAATCTATCTCTTGTTGAATTAAACTATATTGTGATTGAGAAATAATTTTTAGCCGTAATACATGCTATAAAAATTTTTAGACATTATATAACTGGGTATCCTGTAGTTTATATACAGATCACTCTACCATAAATTTTTTAGCAAATAAACATGTTACAAATGGTAGAGTAACAAGATGGTTGATTCTATTGCAAGAGTTCGATATCACAATAAAGGATCAACCTAGAAAAGAGAACCCTATAGCTGATTTTCTATCACGAATGCCAAAACCAACAGATGCAGTAGTAGTCGAGGATCACTTCCCAGATGAACATTTGTTTGCTGTTACTGCTAGAACCCCATGGTATGCTAATGTTGCAAATTATTTAGCAGTAGGTAAATTACCTAAGCATCTAATGCCCAATGAATGAAAAAATATAGTACAACATAGTACCTGATTCTCTTGGATTGTGGGCTACCTGTTTCATACAGGAGCGGATATGCACAGCAGGAGATGCACCCGAGAGGGAAAAATATTTGATATTTTGAAAGCATGCCATGACGGGCCATGTGGAAGACATTTTTCAGATCGCAGGACTGGTCACAAGGTTTTACAAATAGGTTATTACTGGCCTACAATTTTTAAAGATGCTAAAAAGTTCGTATAGGCCTGTAATAGTTGCAAAAGGGCGGGTCGCCCTGGACAGTCTGATGAAATGCCTTTGAATCCACAGTTAGTAATCGAGCCATTTGAATGTTGGGTGCTTGATTTTGTTGGTGCTATCAACCTGCCATCAAATCATAAAACATACATACTAGTTGCAACAGAGTATGTTACTAAATGGGTTGAAGTAGAAGCACTTTCAAGAGCTACAGAGGACTCTGTAATACAGTTACTTTTCCAAATATTTGTGCGATACGAGCTCCCAAGGGACGTAATTACAGATGGAGGACCACAATTTTTAGGTAACAAAATCGCTGCAACATTAGAAAATTACCACATTCAGCACACAATCACAACCCCATACCACCCACAAGCAAATGGCCAGGTAGAGAGCACGAATAAGGTGATAGAATTCATACTTACAAAAATAGTTGCATCACATAGACATTACTGGGATTATATATTTCCGGAAGCCTTGTGGGCGTACCAAACAACAAGAAGAAATACCACCAGGTATTCACCATATCAATTGGTATTTGGAAAAGAACCCATCTTTCCAATAGAATTTGAAATTCAGACATTAAGAACAACCCAGGAGGTGGGTTTAGACTTAAATGAAGCCCAAGTCAGAAGATTACAACAAATAAATGAGTTAGATGAAATTAGGCTCTCTACTCTTCAGCACACTGCATTAATTCAACAGCAGAGAGAAAAATAGCATGACACCCTCATTAAAGAGAAAATCTTCCACGAAGGAGATTGGGCACTCCTATATGACTTCAGGTTTTAAGATTTCCCAGGAAAACTCGAGACACGATGGCTTGGACCCTATGAGATACAAAAAATGCATGACAATGGCACCATCACATTAACTACCATTGATGGATCTGGACCCTCTTTCAAAGTAAACGATTATTGAGTACAAATTTACCATAAACCACTTAATCAGGAATCCTTTTACCAGCAATTACGGGAAGATTCTACCATGCAGACTCTTGCTGAGGAAGATAACTCCTCCTCAAAACCCATTCACTGAATAATTCCTTTATTTTGAAACTTGTACATAATATTTTCTTTTGATTTTGCTTGTTTTTTTGTACAGATTCTATTTTTCAAGTTGTTCCTTTTAAGGAACAACTGTTGTTACTCTTAAGGAACAACAACAGTTCCTCTTAAGAAACAATGCGTTTTTATGTTTCTTTTTGCTGTTCCTTTCAAAAGGAACAACATTTGCGTTGATTATTTTTGCTATTCCTTTCAAAAGGAACAACAGTTTTTGTTGTTCCTTTCAAAAGGAACGACAATTTTACCGCGTGTTTTTGTTGTTCCTTTCAAAAGGAACAACAATTTTTTCCGCTTGTTTTTACTGTTCCTTTCCAAAGGAACAACATTTTTTTGTTGTTCCTTTCAGAAGGAACAAAAATTTTTGCCGCTTGTTTTTACTATTCCTTTCCAATGGAACATTAGCTTTTTTGCTGTTCCTTTCAAAAGGAACATCAGTTTTTGCCAATTGTTTTTGTTGCCCCTTTCCAAAGGAACAATAGTGTTTTTGTTGTTCCTTTCCAGAGGAACATCAGTTTTTGCTGCGTGTTTTTCTATTCCTTTAGAAAGGAACAGAAGTTTTTCTGCCTGTTTTTGTTGTTCCTTTCCAAAGGAACAACATTTCTTCCGCTTTTTTTGTTGTTCCTTTCAAAAGGAACAATAGTTTTTTCTAGTTTTTTTTGCTATTCCTTTCGAAAGGAACAACATTTCTGCTGATTGTTTTTGCTGTTTCTTTCCAAAGGAACAAAAATTTTGCTAATTTTTTTTGTTGTTCCTTTCGAAAGGAACATCATTTTCGTAGATTTTTTTTGCTATTCCTCTTAAGGAACAACACTTTTTGAGTGCATTTTTCTTGTTTTAGAACAAAATTTTGAGGATTTTTGTGAATTCTTCATGATTTTTTAAAAAGGAAAACATACAACTTATGCAAGAACACACAAATTAGAGGTTACTGGAATCAACAAATCAAGAGAAATTGTTATTTTTAAGAAATTGTTTCATAGTGATAAGAAAAAAGGAAAGGACACAACCATCTATATCACTTTTCTGTCTTTACTTTCACTAAAATAAAATGATCGATTATCTCTATCATGTTGGTTCTTCCCTAAATCCTCATAACTCTCTTTGATTTATTGAATAAGAATAAGGGCACATTTTCTCTATTGAGATGTTCAGACTTCTTCCTCCATCCCTACTCTTAAAGAGTGTTGAGCCATCCTCTATATATAAGTAGGGAAGTGCTATAAGAAAAGAAAGAAAAGAAAAATCTCTATATATGATTACTAAAAATACTATCATATGGAAGATGGAGGATAGGGGGTCTCATCAAGAGCCATCCTACCATGATCATAAGGAAGCAGTGAAGTGGAATTCCCACTATGGCCACCACACCAGGGATATGATCCAATGGACAACTCAGAAAAAATAAAAAGTCCTTGGAACAGGAGGTCTCATCACGAGTCGGCCTTCCCACCTTTCACTCCTTCCTGGTGAATGGCATTGTGATTCATCTGGTTCCCAAGCCAGCACAGTGGCCTCCATCATGACATCATACAACACTTCCCTAAGCATAAATAAAGGATAATGGTTCCAAGGGTGAAAAAGCAACTTTGTCAAGGTTATAGACACCTGTGGGCAACAAAGCTCTGCTGATGGCATTGGAGTCATATTTTTCACAAATTAATAGTAATGTTAAACCCTTTTTTTATATCTTTATCTAATATCAAATGAGAGTATGATCCTAAACCATTTGTTCAGAACCTATTATGCATAAAATTTATTTATAAATTGATCATAATATTTTATGTGGATAATGACCGCATAAGTACTTTTTACATCAGCTGTCCTTTTCCCTTATGTTCGAAATCATTACATAACATTTCCGTATCTACTCATGATTTCAAAATATGCATCGATTTTAGTAATTTGATAATTTGTTGATCATTTCATAAGTATGTATGCCTTTCAATGTTGTACAATTGTTGTGCAGTACACTGCTCTTTTATTCGATGGTCGAGGACGACCTATTATCTTTCAGGGGGGCGCGGATGCCTTTTAATGCCTGCATGCGATTTGAATCCCTATGTTCATCAAATTCTCGGAAACAGCAAGATTTTAACCGTATTGTGCTGATATACACAAGCTGTTGTTCCATTACAATTTATGTGTATTTGTGAAGAATTAACAGTGTGTAGAAAGAATTGGAGGATGAGCAATACGTAGTGAGCCACAGGCGCTAGTAGTTTCCAATGTTGCACGGGAAATTCTGGAGAGAGTAGGATGGATTACCCACCTCACACGACTACAACAACCGCATGAAACAATAGCCATTAAATATTTGCAGAACTTACAGGAAGGCTATTCCATGGTTAGAGGTAGGCAAATAGCAGTAAAAAATGCAATAATCACTGAGGTATCTAGTCTACCAGCAGAAGGACCCATATGGACCCATAAAAAGTGAAACTTCAAGAAGACATGAATCTTTTTCAGGACAAAGGACAGACCTTGGTTGTCAAAAAGAAAGGAGTTCAATCAGAAACTTTGGGAGAGCCATGGATAGAACTGGCGAAAGTAGTACAACACTACATCACATGCGATGGAATAAAGGATGTGGTAAGACGACGCCACCTTAAGTTATTAGCAATATTAAAGCAAAAATGTACTATAAACTTGCCTACATATTTAAATTTCTTATTGCATGATGCTGCCCAAAGCTTAAGAAAATCCCATCATATAGCAACGGTGGTAAGCCACCATTGTTTAATCCGATTAATAGTGAGTTACAGCCTTGCCCAGCAGCAGACCATTTGGGAATAATTGATATTCTCAATTGACGGAGGAACAACCCTACCTGCCCCAAAACGTAAAAGATTTACTAGCACAACAACAAAACCTTTAAAGCGTAGACAATCCTCCAGGATTAGGAGAAGTAGGGGAATGATAGGAAGTCTTAAGGGTAGCAGCAGCCAACCCTTAGAATTTCCCAGTTTGGAAGATGAACAACCCCTGCAAATCGAAGAAGGAATTCATGACACTGATGAAGAAGAAGGAAATCAGGAAGAAGAAGAAAGTCACCACACCAGTGGATAAGAAGGAATTCATCACACGGGTGAAGAAGAAATAAGTCACCATACTAGTGAAGAAGAAAGAAGTCACCACACCGGTGATGAGGAAGAAATTAATGACACCAGTGAAAATGAAGGAGAGGAAGCAGAACCTCCCTAAAGCTCCATTGCAAGCCCGCCACAGAGTCCATTGCAGGAGGACCAATTGGCCCAAATTTTGGCCAATATGAGTGAATACATACAACCTCATAGTCCGCTTAATCTCAACATTCAGATAGACCAATAGCAGGAAAAAGTTGTTATCAACAAAGATACGGATAAGGAAATGCCTGATGAAGAAAAATCTCAGGGAACAACAGAACCAACTAGGGTTATTTCCCCCGAGGAATGTAGCCAGGAGCATGGGTTGGGAAGTGTCCCAAACAGAAAATATAGAAGCAAGTTTGGGCGAAGGCACGACCACTGGAGAGCAAACCCTACTTGAGAAACCAAGTACAGGAAAAGGGATAGTTGTTCCTCCCAAGAAGAAGAAGAAGAAAAATTAACTTGGGAAGCTGTGGAGGGAATGGAAAAGCTCCAAAAGCTAGTAAAACAACTCAGGCAGAGGATTAGGGTGCTAAAACAAGGGAAAGTCTCTAAAAGAACCTTGAAAACAAAGAATGCAGCTATCCAAATGGAACCCCACAATACAAGGGCCATGGAGACTCATACTGAGCCCACATTCATTCAAGATAACGAGGAACAACAGGCATTTGCTATGGACGCAGTTGCCCAAAATGAAAGTGTACAGGTCTGTGAAAAATATGTTCAGACCGAGGCACTGTCCTCTAGCAGTATGGCCAAAAAAGAGACACAGACTGTAGGCAATCGACATTGTAATAAGAACACCCAGGTAGATTTTCAACCCAAAAATTTTTTGTTAATAGACCCTACTATAGTAAAACTCCAAGAAGAGCTGGCACATGCTCAATAGGCTAGAGAAAAGCTTGAAGAGGAGACCGTTCCTAATATAAAATACCAAGAGTTGCAGCAACAATTAAGGAACATCCATGTAGCAGAGGCTGAAGCCTACGATAAGTGTCAGAAGGTAGAAGAGAAAGTTGAAGAGGTAAGGAATAGATTAAAAATGGTCCAGAATCAAATGGATACTCTCTGCTCCTTATACACAGATGTTCTAGCATGTAGGTGTCCTGCCAAAAATTATGCTTTTTTTTCATTAGAAAGATATTTTCAGTTAAAAATTAAGGTTGTTAAGGCAGGAAAACCTATAGAATTAAACATTGTATATGATTTTATAAGTTGCTGCAAACTATATTGAGTAAAAGTACAACATCTGCTCTGTGAGTTCTCTTTGCACAATTTTATATTAGCTGGGGAAATGGAGACAAATCCCAGCCCTTTTGTGGGCGATATCCAATTTCAAGCATTTGTTTCATCTGTTGTCAACCAGTTGAAATGGCTCAAGGCCTATAATACTTTTTAGAGGCAAGAAAATGGGTTAGACCTTTGGGTTAGGGGTGAACCGAGACAACCATTGCAACTATGGGCCAGGCAGAAGAGTCTAATGACAAAGGAGGGTGTGATCCAGACATTGGGACCCATCCACAAAGAAATTGTCTTGGATGGGGTAGAATATTTTCTATTTATCAGAGACCACGCCTATCTAGTAGCTAAAGTCTGATGGAATATTTCCAATCGGAAAATTCAAGATAGAGAGCCATTTAATGATAGAAATTTTGGATTAGCTGTTGACCGCTTGGTTCTCTATAGTAACCTCATCTTGAGGGAAGGCCCATACTGGCTAGGTTGTAGGTTTCAAAGTCCCATTATATGGTATCCTGCAACAGACTATAAAGCCAAATATGAACTACCTGAAGGACAGACAGGGCACATCTTTGAAGCTTTAGCTGCAAATCATGGTTTTAGGCCTCTTAATGAAAAACCCTCTCCAACCTATTCTCTAACTGATTTACATGTAAACTATGGTTTTCATGAGGACATGAAAAAGGGTAAGCAGGGGGGTGTGTTGAGCATTGGAAAAGGTATGAATTCACCATGTATTTATTTATCTTTTTCCTTTAAACATAACTCTTTTTATTCTAGAAAGATGATATATTGAAGGATTATGATATAATTGCAAAGATTAATGTTTATTGTAAAAATTGGCTAAATATTGTCTTTTATTCTCAACAGGAAACAAATGAAGTAGGAAACCACCATTCAAAAAGCAAAGCTAAAGCAGGAGTAACTGCTGTTCCTCTGACAAAGGGCCGTATCTAGACAAGAAGGATGAAATCAGAACGCAGAGCTAAAGTAAGGCAGGGAACAACATGGCTACAGCCTAAGAAGACCAAACGTTAGCTAAAAGAAGAAAAAGGAGCGAATCCCTCAGGATCTTTCGATCCTCATGGATCGCTGTTCAAAGTCTATCGTTGTTTCTTGTATTGTCTGCCGAATTGTTATAAAAGGTAGTGCCTATAGAAATCGGGGGACAGAACGATTATTATTGAAACTCCTTTTGTAACTCTGTAATTTCTCATTGACTCTTGTGATCAGAGAGCTACTGTTGTAAATGATATTATCCCTGATTAATACATGATCAAGTTGTCGTTCCATTTCTTGACTCTGGAGTAGCCCAGCGGTGTTTCACTGGTGGCTAAGGGCCCGGCCCTGGTGGATCCATCTGTTGTTTGTATTACTATCTTTCAATTATTGTTGTGTGACGGTTTGCATTTGTTTTCAATACATCATTCAAGTTTAATGGTTTACTACTTAATTGCTTCATAATATTGGTGTGTTACATTGGTGAATTGCGTTGCCGTTCCTTTCTAGTTTAAGAAGAATCTTGATCTCTGTATAACTTGTCTTGTTATGCTTTAACAGAGCTACGTTGTTCAGTAGTTGTTGTTCTAATTCAGTCGCTGTTCCAATCCATTTTTTGTTCCGTTCATTTTGTTGTTCAATAGGATTTGCTGTTTAATAGAGTTTTTTTGTTCAATTCCATTAGTTAGAGTTTGTTGTTCATTTCTATTGCTGTTCAATTCCAGATTTGCTGCTCATTTTAGTTAATTAGTTTACATTCTATTTCATTCCTGCAAAGAGTTGGTTTTGCTTCGAGAGCTTGCCTAGTTTACTTTCATTAGCAGCATTAGTGATTTTGTTCAATTTCCATTTCCATTTAATTGCTTTAATGCAAGATCATCAACTGTAAAGGACATTGGTTATTGCTACCTACGTTCTTAGATTGATTATCTTGTTCTCATTTGATTTCAATTACATCAGTGGCTAAAGGAAAGATTTATCATTACTGCATCGTTGACTGATGATTGCAGAGTGAATGATTGGATTTTAGAGCATTTGAGTTCATTTCATTGTAGTTAGATTTCATTTCCAAGCATCCATTTACTCTTGTATTTACGTCACTGTACTACATATTGCAAAGCATTACTCTTATATTGAATTGCAACCTCAGATTGAGTACACTCTTGAAATAAAAATTCATACCTGGATTGATGATTAATGTAGGATAAATAGGCATTAAAAAGACACCTTTTATACCTCAACATCAACCTCGTTAAAAAATGAAACAAGTTTCCTATTCAATTTGAGTCTTTGATTAGATCTTGTAAAATCCAAGTCGAGTCTTTCGCCTGATCTTGTAATTGAGCCTTCATTCCATCCACCTATTGTTAACCAGTAGTCTACTCATGTGGATGCCATGAAGCTTGTGGGACAGTGTACCTCGAATTGAGTCACCATGCTAGGGGAATGAAAAATTTTTCAAGCATAGTTTATCTTTGTTTCAAGCTTGTAAAAATATGAAACCAACTTCAAGCAGAGTTTCCATGATTTCAAGCTTGTGTAAAAATGAAACCATTCTTATTTTACCTCTTGTGACTGCCATTTTATCAACCTATTTTTCCAGATGAGCCTCAGTTTTCTCATTCATATTCCCTCACTTGATTATTTTACCGATTCTTGAGGAACAACTTCAATGTGTGGTTTTTTAAGCCAACCTCTTGACCTTTACTTGTTCTGAGCAGTTCCACCATCACTGAAACCAATTTCTACCCTTAATACCACTCGGTCCTCCAGGAGGAGTCATCTTTTAGCTCTTTTCTAACTCTAATAAATTGAAAATATTTTTGAGAATCTTGTCATTTGAACTTGTTAAAGGCTGTGAAACGTCATCTGCCTTGTATACATTTACCCCTTCCTCGGGCTGGGATAGATTATTTATGAAAAAGGAATACCTTAGTCGAACATGGCTAAGAGGTTCTCTCAGGTATTTGTTTTCTACCTTTTCATAACTGTGAGACTACCTACGAAAAGGGACCTACTGGAGTTTTCTTTTCCGTTTCTTTTCAAACTCTCTAAACATGAAAATACGCTGATTTTTTCCTTTGTCAGACTCATTAAAAATAAATGACATTGGATTCCATCATTATGACATTACGGAGTTCCTCCTTCCTGGAGCTCATAAAATGTACTAGGATGGATTTGTAAGAAGCAAAAACTTACATGACAAGCATATGCTATCCCCTTCAAGATTGTTTCCAAAAATAATTAGGGTACTCACCAGAAATGGTGGGGAAAATGGAACCAGTTCTCAATTGTGTCGGCAGTATGTCACTCTTGAACATGACACTGGTTTGTAGTTCGTGTCGGGTTGGGGACATCCCACATTCATCATTTTTCCTCCATGGGTTTGGGTTATTTGTTTTGACCTCTCATTTTCTCTTTGCCACGTTACCATGACCTCAGATCCATTGATGTCACCAATATGTTCAAGAGAAGTTCCTTCTGCAGTTGTCAACTCCTGATCCTCTGTTCAATTCTGATTCAATATCATTTTATTCATATGTCTCATGTCAATGATGTGGGAAACATTATGCCCCTCCTTCGACCGAACACTTCATGTTGACTTCAACTCATTATCCAGGAAGCTGATCTAGAGGCTCCCTTATGGTAAATTAGAGCTTTCATTCATCAATGGCAAGTTATTTGCATTCGATGACAGGTTCTCGTCATTGGCCTTCGATCGAGTGATTTTGTGGGTGTTCAAATCCAACTCATTGTTCACATTCTATGGATTGTATCAGCAGTACCTTGAGAACCATTGTCATTATTGATGGTCTCTCTCGCACCTGTTAACAACTTTCATCCTTGGCTAGTAATCAGGTGAATTTCTTGCATGTTCGACGTCAACTCATTCCTTCACATGCTTGAATTTGTACTTGTTTGGGTAGAGAAGAAGCAGAAGACCCTGGGTTTTGTTTGATGAAACCCAGGCTGCGGGATGATTTGGTTTATCATGGCTATATGCATGACTCTTCTGATTGGGTGGCTACGACCATACCTGAGTCTATTTGATGATCCCTCTCATTGGATGGTTGTGTCCATACCTTGGATCTTATTACTTGTTCTATATTATGGATGGATGTGCCCATACCACATATTCATGTATGAAAGATATCAGTTTTACTTGATCTTGCAGGTCTTCCGACGTCGATGTTTTTTTTTGGGCATGTTCTCGCAAAGCATTTCACCCCTCCCTCTCTCTCTGGATTCATGCTTTAGGGGGCATTTGTTACACAATATTTTTTCACCATCCCTGCAATCCCTATCTTGAACATTGGAGGACCATTTCAGTGACCCCTATGTACTGTAAGAAATTTCCATAAATGTCATTTCATCCCTTGACATGTCTAGAACATAATCTCTGTTGATCATTCCTCAAGAAAACCCTCATAAACCTATGCTTTTGGGTCAGTTCTGGTAGGTAGTTATGTCCTCGTGCCCATGAAAAAATTAACATTGAGCCTTGTGCCCATTGACGCTCTGTCTCAGAAGGGCACCCACACCAAGATGCTTTTGGAAAGTTTTTTAAAATAGGAAAAAATATTCTATGGTTTAATAGCTTCGTGAGAGGAGTCATGGTTTTTTGTTCGACTGGATCAAGTTGAGTTTCTCCCTTTGGCCTATTAGTTCCTACAAATGTGAAACTCCCTAAAGGGATAGACCTCTCCTCCACCTTATGTGGATCCCAAACCTCCTCCTCCTCTCCTATAAATTCTTCCTCCTCACATTGATTTAGCTAGCTGAACAATCAATAGTTATAGTTGGTGTGTTGTATAAAGTAGAGAAGAATACATTGTTGAGAGAGAGTTTAAGACCATTACTTCATTGAGTCGAACGATGAAAGAATGCTTGAGATGTGCCCAACTGAACCCGTCGAAGGAGATATACAACATCAAGGCATAGGTTGTAAACTTATTTTTCATATATCAATAACACATGACTAGGTTCTAGTTCCAAATTTTTTTCCATTTATATTCAAAGTGTTTAACACTCCTTGAATAGTTGAATATTTATAGATGAATGTATATGCTTGTATGTTGTCATCGTTTGTTTGATCTTTGTTTAGGTGCATGGATTTCGTCACCAACGGAGCGCAAGGCATGAAGACAAAGATCAAAATATCATTGCTGCGTGCCATGAAAAAAACATTGGATTGAGGTAGGATATCTGTTCTAGTCCATTTTTCATTTACAAGCTAGGAATTTAGGAATCAAGCATGTTCCCTTGTTGCTAGACCCACCATAGGGCTAGAGGGATCGCCTCTGCTCGCAGATGGGATTTTCCTGCTCAACACCTTCTCCCATGCATATTTCTATGCCTCATATATGTCCATGTTTTCATCATGAAATATCACAGTTTATACCTTAAAACCCTAGGTTTTTAGACTGTTCCATACCCTAATTCCATCACTTGCCACTAGATACTCTCTATGGTTGATTATCATTAGTTTTATTCACTTCTCTATGATTAAAGATGATTATGCAATGTTTTATTGATGACAGTGTTGCTAAGTACATTTATCATAGGGTTCCATTGCTAAAATCCTCCATAAGCTAGTTAAGTATGGGAATGCCTAATTTAGGGCTTTGACACTTTCGGCGTGCTTTCGGAGAAAATGAGAGAGGTTATTATAAAAAATTGATGTTATAATACCTCTCCATAGCTTGGATTCCACCTAGCTCACTTATATGGGTATCTAGAAGGAAATTAGCCAATTTGTCCAAATTTGTAATAAATCCTAAATTGCCAACTTCTGCCTCGGTTTCCATGCAGCTAAAGGGGAATGAAGAAATTTTGGGACATGGGTTTTGGTCCTAGTACACCATAGGTATTGAAAATAAACCAATTTTTCAAAATACCTTACGGTTTTGGATATATTCAGGGTTATTTTAGGCTAATTTATGCAAAATTCAGAAATTCCATATTTGTCAAATATCTCCCAAACATCCCTGTTTTCGATTTTTGGTCAACGCTCTTACCTTCGTGACATCAACAAGCTGTTTAAACTTGAGGATCGATGATCCTAGGCACCATTAGCTTCCAGATTTTGTGAACAAGTTTCATCTTATCCATAAAGTTGTGTTTGGAATATGGTTGAACAAGGAACTAAAAATCAAATATTGTAATAAGAACTGATAGGTTGAATTAGTAAAGGATCTATTGGATCTTATTTTAATACTATTTTGTAAATTGAAGGCTATCTATAAAGCCTGCATCCAAATAAGTTTAGGAGGGGATTGAAAGTGTATTACAAACTTTTTCATTTTTAATTTGAAGATTTGTTTCAATGCCATAATGAATATGTGTTGATTGAATCTCATTGGAGTGCAGTGCAGATACGTTTTTAAGTTGATGTTCTGATAATTCTTTCACTACTGTAAGTTTACATCCCAGGTGTGGCAAGGGCTTCCACAACCTGGGAATTTTTTCAATTCGTAGATAGATTTGATTCACTTGTGTGATTTTTCTAAGTTGTGAATTTGAAATTGTGTTTTAATTACAGTTAGATATTTCCCATGTTAAATCATTTGCTATAAGTTTAAATTCGTAAATATCCTTTGCGTAATTTCTTTCTCTACGTGATTTTTTTTATCAAATTGGTTTGTTGATCATTATTTGATGTAGTTGTTTAATTTGGAATTGCAAAACACTGTGATGAATCGACGTGTTATGTGTAGGGATTTGCTCCATCCTGTAGCATCACAATTTTTATATTAAAACTTTTGTGAAATGAACAAGCATTTATATGCAATCAAATATGGTTCTGTGAATCCCCTGTTCTCATTTTTGAATGCCAACAATAGAGTTGATTTTGATGAAACGTGAATTTGAATGGGTTGTGTGTCAACGATGTAACTGAAGATTGTAAATTATATGCATGAATATTCATACATCATCGATTCTCCTTACATATCCTTTAAATGTTGCAAACATCGTTTTAATTTGAAATTGTTGATTTTGGAATTGTTTTTTAAGTTTGTGAAGTAATGAACATGGAGTGTGTTTTTGAGAGATAAATTAGCAAGCAATATAAGTGTATTTGAAGCCAAATAATTGAGTATTGCAGGTGTGTTTAAAAACCAACCTTAGGGTTATGAGCGTAGATTTAAAATAGTAGTGGTATTTCATTTCTAAAGTTGTGCAGTCCTATTTTGAGCGTAGTCATGTTTGCATTTGAAATTAGGTGTGAGTTGACTATTTTCATAAGAGAAGCTTAGTGTCATTGGTTGGAAGTGTGATTTTGAGTGCGAATTTCATTGAGTTTCATTGTTCAAATAGTATTGTTAGAATGAGAGTTTAGTGAATTTGATTGGTACTCAACGTGTGCGAATTAGACAATAGTATGATGTGTTGAGTGTCATTTGAAAATTTTAGGGTGAGTCCTTAGCAGTACAAGTCTGGTTGAATAGAATTTTTTTCTAGATTTCATTTTGAAACTTGCTATGTGATCTCAGACTTTATATCCATCATTTGAATCAAATAATATTGTGTAGATTTTCTGAGCATTTAATTAAACTGCACAATAAAGTTTTCCAAGGTGTTTTTCATAGCAGGCTTTGATTTCAGTCTCATGATTAAATCAAAATATTTTAATTTGTTGTTGGATGTTGATAAAGTGTTTAGGTGTGAAGAAAATTGATATTTAAATGATATTTTGAATTCACCTTTATTAGTTGGAGTTTGATATTGCCTTAGCTAGATTAGCAGTGCGAGTTATTTTCATCAAAGAGGAAGTTCTAGGTTAACATAAATTCTAGATTGCTTGAGATTAATTTTTTGAAATAAGTGAAGCAGTTAGGTGGGTTTACAATTAGAGTAGAATAGCAACATAGTTTTCTTGATTGAGTTTTCCTCATTGTATTCCCTTGTGTGATTAAGTAGAATTTTTCAAGTCTTCCTTGTATTTCATAGAAGCTAGGGTTTGGTGAAGTAGACTAAAAGTAATTTTACAAGAGTGTTGAAGAATTTCAATTGTAGAAAGAATAGTTGAGTTGTTCATTTCATTTGATTAGGTGTGTGCATAATTCCGTAGTTATCATTTTTTTTTTTTTATTTCTTAAAGTGTGTGGGGAGTACATATTAGCATAGGGTTTTCAATTTCAAGAAGAGATTAATGCAAGATTAGTTTTGAGATTTCAGTTTGAAGTTTTTTAATATCAAGTTGTGATTGAGTAGATTAAGGTTTTAAACTTTTTATTTAGAGTTCAAATTTCATGAACAATAAAATTAGGGTTTTAATTTCCTTTAAAGAGCAGAATTTGATTGATTCAATAGAGATCTTAAGTTTAAGAATTGAATTTAATTATTTGTCTTGATTCCCTTTTCGGAAGTTTGTTTGTTCACAAGCATTTGTGTATTTTATTACTTAGCTGATCATTATAAAGGAAACATTAAATATATGACCTACAAACTTGTAATGTTCCTAATTAGCCCAAGCTAATAGGAACATTTCATTTTGTTTTAATTTTACTTATTGATGAATAAAATGTAAAGGAGGATATGAAAAACTCCTAAAACATTAGAATAAATCAATGCCCAATGTGAACAGAGTCAAATTAGGGCTTGCTCAATAAAATCCACTTGTATGTGAAACAGGTTCAAGCTATTTGACCAGTTCAATAGGACCAAATCATAAAGCAATCTAGATGCAATGAACCTCCTAGATGATCAGCGCAGTCCTATGAGGAGGTCCTCTATGTGAAAAGGGAAAAATGGATGAAGGTGGTTTAGGGTTTTGCAAACCCTAATCTTATAAAAGGAAGGAGAAGGCTCTTGTAAAGTTTTGCTGATCATATTTGTAATTTAGAGTTGTTGGAGCAACCCCTTTCTCTACGTTGTTTAGCAACAGAAAGAAAGGGTTTCCTGTTTAGGAATCCTCCCTCCTTCCTTGAGAAGCTCTTGGAGGGAATTGTATTGCATTTACCACTATCCGACATTGTTGGCCAAGCTCTACCTCTATTCGCATCACTGATCCTATTGAGGGTTTTGCAGCTGCTTGAGTTGCAGCAAGTGGTGAACTAGATCTGCAAAGATCTAGTAGTTTGTGGAGTCTCCTCTTAGGGAGGGTGCCTTGTGACCACCCGGAAGAGGGTCTCCATTGTACTTTTACTTCAGATCTGTAATTTATATCTGCTGATACATTCTGATCTAGCTACTGCGCAGTCTCCTTGAGGAACTGCATTATTTTCATGCAAGGGTTTACTGTATTTAAAATCACTTCTTTGCAATAGATCTTTGGTGATTGAGGCTTGCCTCTAACCTTGAAGTTTCATAAAGTAGATTTCTATTCCATTCTTGTTCAGATCTGATATTTATTTTAATAGAAATCATCTTTAGCAATTCCTGGAAGTTTCTGCAGTTTTGTATGTAAAAAGTCAGATCTACATCTTCTTGTGCAATATTTTGTTAAAACCCCAAGGGGGACTTGTAAAAGAGGCTGAGTAGTTTCCAGATCTGGTATGGATCTGATGTTACAGCCATAGATCTTCCATATATCTGAGCTCTATTTCTTAACTGTTGAAGCACACTTAGAGGGACGTTGTTCATTCATTTTTGCAATCTTACATATGTCGGAGTTGTCTTTTCTGAAGAATTTCTGCTCTATTATTCATGTAAATTGAAGTAGGTTGAAGGAAGGACCATTTATATTTCTATTCTTATGTATATTTATGAACCTTGGACATTTTAGGCTGACCTCCTCTGATTATTTTGCAAAATTGCGCAGTTTTTGCAGTGGGGTTTTTTCCTTGTTTACAACCTTTCTCTTTAGCCGATTTTTAGCTAGTCATCTTTGTGGGAGATTTGTTTAAGGACTCGAAACTTATTTGTTTTTGCTAAAATTTAGCATGGAAGTCCAAAAAATCCTGAGCTAGGGGAACCCAACCCTATTCTGCATTATTTTTTCACTGATTTTCTTATACAACGTTTCCCTTGAGCCTATTGCAGATTTTCCTGAAGTGGAATTTCCCGCTCCTTTCTTGTTTGGTTTTTTCACCTCTTTTTATCCATTATTTAGATATGTATATCTAAGGATCCCAAGGAATAAAAAATCCAAGAGGAGTGTGATATTCCCATACTTTTTGTGTTTAACCAACTTTATTTAGACAGAGTCTGGAAAGGGCCAGGAAGCCTCTGGTTCTCACCCTCTCTTTAGAGGTGACATAACCAGTAAATTCCCTACCAGTCTATCTCTGGTTTAGATTTGTTGGTGTGATTCCATCTTGTTGTGAAACCATAGTGGAATATCTTAAGATATTCCCTACTAAGCTTATTCTTCCCCATTTGGAACATTACAGTGGTATCAGAGCATGATCTTTGGCCCAGCCTGTGAGATCAAGCTATCATAGAAGTGCTAAGGAGAAGCATCAAGAAGAAAGTAGAAAGTATGGAGAGGATGATATTACTCTCATTAATATTTAGATCCAAGAAGATCCTCTCAAAGGGGGTTGAACAGTTGGAGGCCGAAAGATGCAGTGGGACTCCAAGAGGGTTTCAAGGAGAAGAGGGTTGCAGTGAAACCTTTATGAGGTTTCAAGAGAAAGAAGCAGACATGGGAATCCCTCCTTCAAGGGAAGACAAAGAACTAAGGTCTCCTATTGAGGATGAGGCATTTTCCATCTCTGGAGAAAAGGTTGGGGGTGACAACACAGTCATAGCAAAAGGGCCTCTAGCACTTCATGAAGAAGAAGAAGAAGAAGAAGAAGAAGCTGCTGCTCCAAGGAGAGAAGCTTCTGAAATTTTGCAAGGAGTTCCTAAGAATCTCACATATAGAGATTATGGCACAATCCATGCGCAGCATGTGCCATCATTTGGTGAGGTCCTGAACATTGCAGAATGTAAAGGGGAGGCCAAGTTTCATATGGTAAGCAGTATTTACCCCTCTTTATTTCAGAAGATTGATGCACTGAGAAGGCAAGAAGATCTCTACAAGAGAAGCAAGGACACATTAGTCCACACACCTTTCTACTATGATCTATGCCTTGATGTCTCCTCATTTGGAAGAATTCCATTAGGGAAATCCCCTGATGAAAGGAAGAGCAAAGTGTTCTCTCAACTTGGTACATTGAAGACACCGTGGGTCAAGGGAGAAACTATCACAGCGCTGGAGACTTTGGGTAAGAAGCATGCTTATGGAATCACATTTCACTTCATTATTGCATGTGTTATTTTACTCTATATTTGCATGCCATGGCTCCTGAAAGGAGTGTCTTACCTTACAAGCTTCATGGCGAACTATGGGCCAAGACTATTTTCAAATCTGGCCACTCCCTTGATGGACTAAGGGAGGTTACACAACATGATGGGTGCTTCCCTAAGGCACCAAATTTACATTCCACTCTCAGCCATGGTGGGATGATGAGGGCAGCAAGTAAGTGGCATGAAAACCACTTACCACATCCAGATCTGAAGCAGGGACGAGATAAACTGCGCTGGTTTCTGCTGGGTGAGTGTGGGAACTCCCAAAAATTCTTGATTTTCTTGTCTCATGCCTTGTATTTCAATAAAAGGCTGCATAAGAGGAAGGCATGTCTGATTGGGTTGACAAGAAGGATGTATGGACACCACATGATGAATTCCATGTCCATACATTCAATTTTTCCTACAATGTATGTACATGTATTTTTGTTTAGAATGCATTCCAAAATCATGTATGTACTTGGGCTTGGGAGGAATTGTAACCTTCTCATGGGTTGGCATAAGGAGAGTTGTTCATATCATGATATTGATGTTCCAAACATGAGAGGAGGGATGGCACATTTGGTGAATGTGTTCATGGTGAATGAATCTCCCATATCTATTCATACTTCAAGAAGAGGATAGAATACTACATGGTTGCTTCATTGTGTAACTTGCTTCTTTTTACAAGGGGCCATGTATTGAATTTATGTCATGAAATAGAGCCCCTCACATGAAATAAGTTAGAGCATGAAATGTGTTGTTTGGATCATATTCAACCAACACCTACTATCCTCCACTATTTTCAAGCTTTGGAGAAGCTCATTGCAGCAAGTGGGTGGTGGGATGGCCACCTATCATACTATGGATTGGAGCAGCATGGGGAAGGAAACCTTCCGACATGCACCTTGGGGCGCCATTGTTGGGAGAGCTTTGAAAGAGGGATACTTCAGCATTGTCAAAGAGGCATGAGAATTGTGGAGGAGGATCAACAACATGAATCTTCGGGAGGGTTGAATCAGCCCACTCTTCCTTCTCTTGAGGAAGAGAATAGAACCATGCACCTCTCCATTACTTGGAGAAAGATTATTGGTGAAGAGCATGATCATGTTACACATGTTTTTATTTCTGATTCCATGCATTTTGACACCATGTTTTTTCAGGCCAAAATTCCAAGGAGAAATGATATATCATGTGAGCCTCTTGGCCAATATGAGGCCCCAAAATTTTCTGGATTGGGCCACTCCCTTGAGAGGAAGAGGGAGATTTTTCAAAATTATGGGTGCTGCCCCAAAGAACCAAAAATATATTACACTTTTAGCCATGGTAATATGGCATGGGCAGCAAGTAAGTGGTGGGAAAACCACTTACCATATTTGATTCAAGCAGGGGATGCCTTGCGTTGCTTCCACAATGGGACAATGACCCACCTCCATATGTACAATTTTATGTTTTGATGTACATTATCTTGATCTCCTATCTTGATGATGTACTTATTATTTTATGGGAATGTATGGAGGAATGAATGAAGGATGGCATGTGTCTCATGAGAGGACCACTCTCCATGTATTGTATATCTCATATTCCAGAGAGAGAATGGGGCAAACCATGTTTATTTCATATGATCTATTGTATCCTTATGGGATGAGCTAATTGCATCTCATGAAAACATTGGAGGAGAAAGACATGGATGGATTGTTGAGCACTTGGCTTATGGAGGAAGCTTATCTTATGTTGGTGTCACCAAGGAGGAAATTTTGCAGCACTCACCTTGCAGTTGCTTGAGGGCAAGCAACAATTTTGGAGGGGAGGACTGTAATGTTTCTAATTAGCCCAAGCTAATAGGAACATTTCATTTTGTTTTAATTTTACTTATTGGTGAATAAAATATAAAGGAGGACATGAAAAAATCCTAAAACATGAGAATAAATCAATGCCCAATGTGAACAGAGTCAAATCAGGGCTTGTTCAATAAAATCCACTTGTATGTGAAACAAGTTCAAGCTATTTGACCAGGTCAACAGGACCAAATCATAAAGAAGTCCAGATGAAATGAACCTCCTATATGATCAGTGAAATCCTATGAGGAGGTCCTCCATGTGAAAGGGACAAATGGATGAAGGTGGCTTAGGGTTTTGCAAACCCTAATCTTATAAAAGGAAGGAGAAGGCTCTTGTAAAGTTTTTTTGATCATATTTGTAATTTTGAGTTGCTAGAGAAACCCCTTTCTCTACGTTGTTTAGCAACAGAAAGAAAGGGTTTCCTGTTTAGGAATCCTCCCTCCTTCCTTGAGAAGCTCTTGGAGGGCATTGTATTGCATTTCCCACTATCTAGCATTGTTGGCGAAGCTCTACCTCTATTAGCAGCGCTGGTCCTGTTGAGGGTTTTGCAGCTGCTTGAGTTGAAGCAAGTGGTGAACTAGATCTGCAAAGATCTAGTAGTTTGTGGAGTCCCCTCTTAGGGAGGGTGTCTTGTGACCACCCATAAGAGGGTCTCCATTGTAATTTTACTTCAGATTTGTAATTTATATCTGCTGATACATTATGATCTAGCTACTGCACAGTCTCCTTGAGGAACTGTGTTATTTTCATGCAGGGGTTTACTGTATTTAAAATCACTTCTTTGCAATAGATATTTGGTGATTGAGTCTTGCCTCTCACCTTGAAGTTTCGTAAAGTACCTTGTTGTTACATTATTTTTCATATCTAATATTTATTTTAATAGAAATCATCTTCAGTAATTCCTGGAAGTGTCTGTAGTTATGTATGTAAAAAGTCATATCTACATCTTCTTGTGCAATATTTTGTTAAAACCCCAAGGGGGACTTGTAAAAGAGGCTAAGTAGTTTCCAGATTTGGTATGGATCTAATGTTACAGCCATAGATATTCCATATATCTAATCTCCATTGTTTAACTACTAAAGCACACTTAGAGGGACGTTTTTCATTCATCTCTGCAACCTTACATATGTCAGAGTTGTCTTTTCTGAAGAATTTCTGCTCTATTATTCATGTAAATTGCAGTAGGTTGAAGGAATGACCATTTATATTTCTGTTCTTATGTATATTTCTGAACCTTGGAAATTTTAAGCTGACCTCCTCTGATTATTTGGAAAAACTGTGCAATTTCTGCAGTGGGGTTTTTTCCTTGTTTACAACCTTTCTCTTTAGCTGATTTTTAGCTAGTCATCTTTGTGGGAGATCTATTTAAGGCCTCAATTTTTTTTTTTTTTTTTCTAAAATTCAGCATGGAAGTCCCACACAGCTTGTGCTAGGGGAACCTAGCCCTGTTATGCATTATTTTTGATCTGATTTTATTATACAACGTTTCCCTTGAGCCTATTGCAAATTTTCCTAAAGTGGAATTTCCCGCTCCTTGCTTGTTTGGTTTTTGCTCCTCTTTTGGATCCATTATTTAGATCTGTACATCTAAGGATCCCAAGGGCTGAAAAATCCAAGAGGAGTGTTCTATTCCCATACTTTATGTGTTTAACCAACTTTCTTTAGACAGAGTTTGGAAAGGGCCAGGAAGCCTTTGGTTCTCACCCTCTCTTTAGAGGTGACATAACCAGTAAATTCCCTACCTATCTATCTTTAGTTTAGATCTGTTGGTGTGATTCCATCTTGCTGTGACCCCATAGTGGAATATCTTAAGATACTCCCTACTGAGCTTATTCTTCCCCATTTGGAACATTACAAAACAGACCTATTAATAAGTGCGGTGCAACTCGTGTTTACTAGCCTAGATTGACAATTAAATATTAAGAGCTTTAATTCACCAATTAAAACTCTCAACATTTTGGCACCATTGGTGGGGAGTTGTAATTTTTTATTCAAGTAACTATTATCAGATTTTCAGGATCTTGCAGGGCTTTTAGAGGGTGGAGAGTGTACGGTAAGACGTGAGTGAAGAGCCACACATCCACTTTTGTTGGGTTGCTCCAAAGTTTGACTAATTACTGCTTGTTCTTGAGTTTTTATTTCCTTTTTATTTATGCATAGAAGTATAGGTATACCTAGGGACAGTAAAGATAGATTCATTTCCAGTGCTAGTTTTCTTGCAATTAGTATTTTTTAACTCATTTAGATAAAAATTCAAGTTTTGAATAACAAATTTTCTTTTGGGTGATGTAAGAACACTCTTTTTGTACTAATCCATGTTGTGGACAGGGATCATCAACCAACAAGAGAAATTCAAGAATGATCGAGAGCTTGAAGAATTTACTTCGAAATACTTTCTCAAATCATAGTAGTAGCTGGGATAACTGCCTCTCAAGAAGAGTTCATCTTCACCACATTCAAGAAATTATCTGTCTCTCCACAGCCAGAAAAGGATTTGGAAGTCTCCCTTGATTCCTCTTGCCTATATACCAAGGATATTGATGAATCATATACCAAATATGATGGGGAGCATCTAGCTGAACCTGAGATCGAAGAGATTTCACCATGCCTAGCAACAAGCCTTATGTGCATTCCAGAGACTAATTATCCAAGTTTTTCTAGCATGACCAAGGAGGACATTTAGAGTGGTCCAAGTGAAGTAATGAGCCAATACCACCAGGATTACATCGAGAATTGGTTCTGGGTCACAATAAAGTCAAAATACCACTCTCATCTTCAAATACTCTTGGTACCATATCAATTGAAGCAACTGGTTTCTCATATTTTGGTATGACATGTTGAAGTTTATTCTTTCAAACTGAGTGTGAGTATATTTAGCATGTTTTTATGAACATGTTTGCATTGGAAGTACTCCTACACTTGAAGGATACCTTCCTCTCTCTAGATTAGGGTAGGGTAGAAATGAATAAAATTGTTGCTACAACCTCATTCTTGAAATTTTAATTCCTAAGGTGTTAGTATGAATCTTTTGTCGAAGCGTACGAAAAAAGACCACTTTAGCTACGCATAACTTATAGCCCTAACATCAAATGTGGCTGCCAATATCTTCAGATCTGCAGTTAATTGATCAAGACAAGTGCTGCAAAAAACCAGATCTATGCATAGAAAGACATTAAGCAGTAAAATTAAGGGTTTGCTCCATACATCCAATAGACAAGACAAGAACAATGTTTTTTGAAAGAATTTTTGTATTAAGGGCACCTGGGAGGAAAACAAGAAGGTGTATCCAATTCTCCTCAATGGGATGGGTTCTTGGAAGTCCTCGGCACTTCAGATCTAGAATCTCTCTCTCTTGTTGGTGTAGAAAACCCAGACAAAGATAGAACTCAAAGGGAGCTCACACAGCAAATAATGTAGAATGTGACCAAGTGTATAGATCCAGAGTGATCTAATAGGCAACAAAAGGTAAAGAATGGTAGGAAAAACCCTCCTATTTATAATAAAATATTGGGTCATTCTAGATCTTGGTGCATGATTAAAAAAATCATTAACCAAATCTAGATCCACCTTTTATGGAATATTTTATTATATTTGTTGGAGGGAAAAAGTATTTGACTTGGGTCAAATCCCTTTATTTGTGAATAATAAATAAATAAATGATTTATTTATCATTTTGAGGAAGTGGTTGAAAGATAATCAAATAAATAATGATTTATTTAATTATTTATGGATGATTTAGTCATATTTAACAAGGAATATTATTTAAATAAGATTTAAATAATTATTCCTAGAAAATAATAAGATAAATAAAGATTTATCTAATTAATTTCTTTGTTTTAGGTTAAACATGACCAGGAATAATAATTAAATTATTGTTTAATTAATTATTCCTTGAGTAAAATCAAACAAATATAGGTTTGTTTAATATTTCCTTTTGGGGTTTCCTGTTTAGACCATAAACAACCTAATAAATGTGGTTTATTAAGTTATTTAACATAGTGAAGGCAATTTTACTTAGGTTAAAATTGGTCTTACATGGTGTACTTGGGTCCATCTAATGATAATAGGTTAGATGACCAAAAAATGGTGTAACAGATTGCCCCCCAGCGTGCAAGTGTTAGGAGCAAATCGTATGACCGAAGTACGTTGTAAGAACTCAATCACCAGACATCAAAAGGGAAGTCAGAGAGAGAAATGTGAGGTAGACTAATGTGTTGAAGAACTAGACCCTGAGGAGACGAGACTTACAGGTGCAACAAGTCTCTTTTTATGAGAGGGTACTTGTGCTAAAGGCGGCGGGGGAGGCATACCTATGCCCGCCGAGACAAAGTACAAAAGAATAGTGTGTCTAGTAAACAAGGGACCGAACCATAAAGTACATCCGGCATAAACATAAGCTAGATAAAAATACAATGAGGAATCCCACATACATGCTGTGCCTGGGATAACAGCCAGGACTTATACAATAATATCTGAGTACATGAGATATAAATACAACCCAAATGCCCCCTGAAAATGGGGAAGGGCTCACAAAATCTGACTGACACATGCAATTCAAAGAGGCGATGCAAGTGGCTAAGGCCAACATCATCAAATATATGGAGCTGCATCGAAGGCTACAAGGAAGAGGTCATCCGGGCATGTGGGGGGCTACCTGCAGGGCCACCCCCTCATGAGGGTTGAGACATCTCACACAAACCTAGGAATCACCAAGAGTTGCTGCTGCATCACTGAACCATCAAGTATACAGATCTCAAGCATGCTGAAAGGAGCTAGAGTGGAGAAACAATCAAGTCAAAGGGGAAGGAGATATCCCTTTACCTGATCCGAGGCACCGAACAAGAGTGGAAGCTGGAACCAAGGTACACCGCCCTCTAGACCTGTCTTCTGGAATGAAGGAGCTGATGTCGACAGAAGGAGGTCCGCCATAGGTGAGGCAATGAGAGATCCTCAACTAAGGCATGAGAGAAAATATTAGAGCGACGGACAGACTAATACCAATGATGATGATGAAATGGAGGGGACTGGGTAGTGAATGGAAAACTTCCCTTGTTAGAGCATAAAGGGCATGAATGACATGGCAGTGACTGACACAATATCATGAAGGATATGGGACAGTGGGACTGAAGGCCATAATGTGCGACACAAGAGAGCGACCAAGCAATGAAGGATGGAGGACTATGGCCGGATACAAAGGGACTCGGGATAGACTCCATGAATGCGATGATGACTCAACTTGGATGCTCTAAACAAGGGCGACTTGATGGTGCTACCACACAGTAAAGGTCCAATGGGGGACCATGAAAACATGAGTACAAGATGGTAACTCATGACGAACATCAACACGAGCATAGATAAGTATGGAGGCCAAATGGTGCCCCTAATATGAATGTTGCAAGTGAAGAAATTCGATTTTGAGGAGGGTTATGGTTGAGGGGCATAGGTGCCCCCAAGCATGGTGTGGTCATGCAAAAATGTATTTAGAAAAGGGGGAATCTAAACACATTTTAATGATGTGGTGCGCCATTTGTTTTCGTTATGGTTATGCAGTTTTGAGAAAGGGAATGGAGGATTACCAATCTCTTTTGGTACTGCATATAGGAAGAAAATGGACTTTAAGTTTCTGGGTTGGCATACCTGGTGTCACTATCCCAAAGAGAGGAGTTGGAGATAATGAACTAATGCTCTCATAGAAAAGCTATAGGTTGGTCAACAACAATGTCTAAGAGATGGAGTTGCTGATGTAAGATGAAGGAATGATAAGGGGTATCATTCTTAGAGTGATCTGAAGTGATATGGGACTCTAGAGGTTCTTCTAAATGTGGAAGAATAATGGTACTAAAGTCAGCACGACCAGATGCACTAGGAGAGTTGTGGAGAATTGCTTCTCTTGGTCTCTCGAATGTGGGTGCCCCCTTACCCAAACATGGGTTTCAATGTAATGGCCACAAGGTGTATGTGGTGTAAACGCCTGGGTTCGATGTAAGGGGGAATAGAGAAAGTTAGGGGTGGGGATTTTTTCCATAATGTCGTCATCGTGATAGAAGATGGGGTGACTAGTGGAAGAAAGACCACCTGACGCGGTGAAGCTACCTGAATCATCATCATGAGAAGAGAGGGTCATATGCGCGTCGTCACAAGGGGTGACAGAAGAGTAAGAAGATAAAGGATCTACCGATGTTGAGCCCAAGGTGATCACTAAAGGAAGGTCAAGTGAAACAACAGGGGAAGATTGAGATGGAATGTTCCCCGAGGGTCTCATGGACGATGATAGGTAGAAAATGCTGGACGAAGGCTCTGTCATCTCGAAATCAGGAGGGGGAATGTCAATGGGAGCAGTCATGTCTGGTAGTTTTTCCAAAGAAAAATGCGCAAATAGGGGAGAGGTGGACTCATTTCACTTGGCCTCGAATTGGCGGACCGCGGCTAGAGAGGTGCAGAAGTCCTCGAGGCGGGGACAAAGGTGGGTGTAATGGCCATGGAGATCACACAAATCATAGGGGTGGTTGGTGTAAATAGTATTTGGGTTCTTGGCCGTGGTCGCGGAAGGAACAGAGGCTTCCGGGACCATGGACTTAGGGAACGCGACATTAACCATGATCTTGAGATGAAGCAATTCAGGACAGGTATGGGTGGCGTGATCGAAAACATCACACAAAGCACACTGGATGGTATGATGTGGAGGTCGAGGAGGGGCCGAGTTTTTCGGGGTAGCCTTGTCCTTTGATGCCCCCTTGCGAGCTTTTCCCTTCTTACCCGAAGCGGTCGCCACAGGAGGTGGTTCCTGTTGAGGTGACTGAGGCACTGTTGCAGCGGGAGAAGTCACGGGGACTGGTTGAACCGGGGTCAAAGCAATATAAGGTTTGGGTTGACCAGGTAGGGTTGCAACTGGAGGATCATGTTACCAGACGGGAATCCCAAGGGTTAGGTTAGGAAGAGAGAGGGTGGCCATGACCGGTACCATGGACACTCCTGGTGGGGGATCTAGGAACGGTATCTGACCAGAGGGGTAATGGCCAGGTGGGACGGCTCCTAAATGGCGAAGGCTTGGAGGAACCGTTCGAGGAGGGTAAAGAGGCTCATGAATACTAGCTACAGGTGAAGGGCTAGGAGTAGGTTGCGGAGATCACGGTTGCTGACTAGCCGAAGCAGGTTGCTTGAGAGCAGCCCAAGACGATTGCATCATGCAAACATTCGATGAGCTGGGGTCGGAGATAGGAGGAGGAGGAAGACCAGGGAAGGTGCCAAGAAAAAAGGAGTCTTTGTAGACGCTGGGAGAGACACTGGTCAAGGAATCGACTGTTTGCTTATTGGCTACAGGAGAGATGGTCGTCTCAGGGGAGGTCTGAGATTCTGGCTCATGATATGTCAACTGGTCAATGGTGACTATATTTCCATTATGAGGGAAAGACATCTTGCAGAAAATCGTGGATGGGACAGCAGACATGGCATAGGTGTAGCTCCGCCCTAAGAGAATGTTGTAATCTAGAGGGGCATCGATGAATTCAACGTCAACGCAAACAGTCTTGCCCGCAAGAGTGATAGGACAATTACGGAATAGGCCAATGGGCTGGGAGGCGTGGCCATCCCACGCTCGAAGGGTGATCGTGGAAGGGGCCAACTCAGGAGAACCGAGTTGTTTCCAAACCGAAGCGAACATCACACAGGTGGATGCCCCCTCATCAATGATACACCGAGAAACGTTAGCGTTCCAGATTTTGACTGGGATTTGGAAAGCGACGGAAGCAGGAAGAGGAGGATGTTCTAATTGATGGGCATCGAAAACAATAAATTGGTCAGCAGCAAGATCTACAACGCCCAGGGCAGATAGTAGAGCGTTCTTTTGAGAAGGGCACGACTGGAGGAGTTCCAATGTAGAAATGGCAACAGGAGACTGCGCCAAATCATCTACTATGCTGTACGACTGAGCAACTCGACCAAAAGCAGCATTTCAGCGTAATGGTCCTTTAGGAATCTTGGTATGAACCTCAACGTTGGGTTGAGGGATAGGCAAGGGACCATTGGATGTCAAAAGAGGCTCTGTAGAACTTGAAGAAGGTGACTCGGTGACAGACAGAGTGGGAGGCTTGGGGTACTGAGGGGCCCGAGTTTGAAGGTTAAGGTCGACGGTTGGAGGTAGAGCAGAGTTCATCATGAGGATCTGGTAATTGGAGGAATGAGAAGGGGAAGGTTGAGTCGCCACCTGTCCTTTAGGTGGGTGGGTAGCCACGAATCCCTGCTGTGCATCCACCTGCGCTTGAGGGGGCGGTGACTGTTGTTGCAGGGGTTGAGAAGGCAAGGGAGGCGGAGGCGCTGATGCTGGAGGAGTTGGAGCACCAAACTGCGGATATGAATAATAAGGGGGTTTGATAACAGTATGGTGAGCAGGAGGTTGGGCTGAAAGAGGAGGTATGTTGTATCCTGGATACGTGCTACCAGGAGGGGGACAAGTGCGGGAGGTGCTGCCCCCTCCCCCAGGAAAACCATAACCCATGGGAGGTTGGGCATATGGATGAGAGAGAGCTCCAACAATACCGTCGGCGGCATGAGGTGCCCCCTGTGCGTTGACACCACCGGGTCTGGGGAGATCAGGTAGAACGGTATAAACATAACCTGTCTGAGCATAGATCAAGTCATATTTTAATGCCAGTTGGAGGGCGACTTCTTCGGTTTGGGGAAAATGCGACGCAACATCTTTCCCGATAGGAGGCAATAGAGATCTAAGGAACCAGTCCATGTATACACGGTCTTCGAACATAGGGGATTGACATAGGCTCTTTCATCTCCGCCATTCCTGTACATGATCGGATAGGCGGGTCGCAGATGATTGACAGAAAGAAGTCAAAAGTTCGATACTAGTGTCATAACGAAGGGGAAGCTGGAAGTAAGATAAAAAATCCCAGGAAAGAGTCGCAAAGGTGGTATGAGAAGAAGGGGGCTGATCAACATACCACTTAGAAGCCACGCCTGTAAGCGTTCATTGGAACAACCAAATATGGACAGATTCATCGGTAATGGAGGTAGATGAACACCACATGTGGAAAGATAGGACATGATTTGAAGGATCTTCTCCAGCAAGGCCTTAAAACTTTGGGATGTCATAAGAGAGCTTTGTCAGCATAGCGGGCCAACTAGCGTCATGGTGTATAGGGTCATTTGTCAACTGGTCCAAATCAAGAAGGCTGAGGCCTACCATGAAGGGGAGCAAGGGCGTAGCCGAGGTAGTTCCTATGGTGGTTCCGCTAGTAGCAGTCTCGGCATTAGGGCCGGGATTACCGCTAGCATTAGGCCCTGGACCAGACATAGTGAAGGTGACAGGGGGAGAACCAGAAGTAAAAGGAGAACCCAATGAATCATAAGAGGAGTCGGAGTGCGGACTCGGAGGAGGACTAACTCGACGACGGTGGGAAGGAGTAGGTCAACTGACCGGAAACTGAGGGTGAAGGCCAAGAAGTCTTCAGGATGTGCGCTTTGGGGGGGAAATGGTGACAACACAAACACGGCACGAGGGGAAGAAGAACGACCGACAAAGGCAGGGAGGTGCAAAATCAAGTGATTACAATGTCGAAACAAGGGCGAAAAGGTGCAGTGTCAATCGATTTTAAAGTCTTTGCCTGGCGGTATAAACCAGGCTCTTCTTTGCTTAGGGTGAGTGTGTGGCGTGCGTTAATTTTAATTTTTAAACCCTTTTCATTTTGAGAGCAAGAGAAAAAGTGTGTTGCATAACTGAAAATAATGCTGCAAAAAATAGTATATAATGCTGAAATAACAGAAAATTAACAGCTACTATTGCATCGATTCAACCCAAAAAGGTGGGTCTCTCAAAACTAATATAAAAGAGGGAAAAAATCTAGTCAAAACACACTAAAAAGAGGCCAATAGATCTAGGGTCGAAAGGGACAGGGATCTAGAGGGAAAAGCTGCTGAAAAGAGGTGAAGATCACAGCCAAGAGGCAGAGGCAAGGTGGCTGGAAAGAAGGAGGAAATCAACAAAAAGCAGAAGGGGCAAGGAGGAGGCCCTAAAATTAGATCCAAACAAATCTTCAGGAGGTGATTTGAAAGGGAGAAGAGCTAATTAGAAGAGGTCTGAAAAGGAGGTATCAGATCTGGAAAAAGGGGGGCTGAAACTCTGAAAAAACAGACCTGAAACAGATGAAAACTCTTCCACCAAAAGTGGAGGGTACTGAAGCCCTAAGGGGCTATGTTCCCACTTAGATGAGAAAAACAGATCAGAAACAGGTCGAAATGGGCTGAGACAGAGGCTGGAAAACCCTGACAAAAGCTTCAGAAAAACCCAGAAAAATTGCAGAAAAACAACAGAAAAATTGGCATGTCGCAGGTTCTGACCTATTTTCTGTGCAGGTCACAGAAAATGGGCTAGAAAGTGCGACCTGGAGGTCCAGGTCACAGTTTATGGGCTGAAAAGTGCAACCTGAAGCTTCGGGTGTCCTGGCGGCAGATTTCTAGAAAAGTTGCCGTCTCAGTTGCGGTTGATGTCTGTCACTTGCGCAATAGGGCCAGAAACACGCGGAAGTTAGAAATTTTAATGTTTTAGGGTTTTATGTGAGAAAAACAACATAAAAATAGGAAAAACAAAAAGCTGAAAAGAAACCCCAGGGTCTGAAGTAGCTGGATATGTAGGAATATGAAAAATGACAGTGGTCGTAATTTAAAACCCGTGTGGAGTCGCCATTTGTTAGTATGAATCTTTTGTCGAAGCGTACGAAAAAAGACCACTTTAGCTACACATAACTTATAGCCCTAAAATCAAAAGTGGTTGCTAATATCTTCAGATCTGCAGTTAGTTGATCAAGACAAAAGCTGCAAAAAACCAGATCTATGCATAGAAAGACATTAAGCAGTAAAAAGAAGGGTTTGCTCCATATATCCAATAGACAAGACAAGAACAATTTTTGAAAGAATTTTTGTATTAAGGGCACCTGGGAGGAAAACAAGAAGGCGTATCCAATTCTCCTCAATGGGATGGGTTCTTGGGAGTCCTCAGCACTTCAGATCTAGAATCTCTCTCTCTTGTTGGTGTAGAAAACCCAGACAAAGATAGAACTCAAAGGGAGCTCACACAGCAAATAATGTAGAATGTGACCAAGTGTATAGATCCAGAGTGATCTAATAGGCAACAAAAGGTAAAGAATGGTAGGAAAAACCCTCCTATTTATAATAAAATATTGGGTCATTCTAGATCTTGGTGCATGATTAAAAAAATCATTAACCAAATCTAGATCCACCTTTTATGGAATATTTTATTATATTTGTTGGAGGGAAAAAGTATTTGACTTGGGTCAAATCCCTTTATTTGTGAATAATAAATAAATAAATGATTTATTTATCATTTTGAGGAAGTGGTTGAAAGATAATCAAATAAATAATGATTTATTTAATTATTTATGGGTGATTTAGTCATATTTAACAAGGAATATTATTTAAATAAGATTTAAATAATTATTCCTAGAAAATAATAAGATAAATAAGGATTTGTCTAATTAATTTCTTTGTTTTGGGTTAAACATGACCAGGAATAATAATTAAATTATTGTTTAATTAATTATTCCTTGAGGAAAATCAAACAAATATAGGTTTGTTTAATATTTCCTTTTGAGGTTTCCTGTTTAGACCATAAACAACCTAATAAATGTGTTTTATTAAGTTATTTTACATAGTGAAAGCAATTTTACTTAGGGTAAAATTGGTCTTACATGGTGTACTTGGGTCCATCTAATGATAGTAGGTTAGATGACCAAAAAATGGTGTAACATAAGGCATAACCATTGAAATTTTTGTCAATATGCACTCTTGTGGTAAGAATTGTTAGAAGAAATTCACTCTTAATGCCTCATATTTTATAAAGTGACTCTAATTATTGGTCAATATTATTCATTGGGTCAGTTAGGGAAATTTTTATTGTTATACTTTCCATTCATAAGATTAACATATTATCATCCAAGAAACCTTTTCAAGTTTCTCTTTGAAGGTATTGATGAAAAGCCTCCTATGGTGGACCACTCCTATAAAACCATTATGAGCTCTCATAAGAACCCTAGCATTACCTACTCGAGGAATATTTCAGTCACTATCGAAGATATTTTCTTTTCTTGAGTCTTTAGGGTAGCATGATCAACTAGTAAAGAGTAGTAGATCTATCTCCCCACTTATTAAGTAACCTCTAAGGTTAATCATAATTAGAGTCTACAAAAATATTTAGGGAAGTATATGAGGTATTGTAATGAGTTGACCTACCACGATCATGAGACCTAACATGCAATACATTACTGCTCCTGGTCACCAAGCTAGAGTAATGGATGTTAGCCCAAAAAGCTGGAAGACAAGAGGTCTCATCACGAGCCATCCTGTTCATCCATGTTAGTTCTTGTGAGTGGCATTGCCATCAGTTGGTTACCAAGCTAGGATAGTGGCCTTTATCTAAAAGTCAAATAATATAACTCTAAATATATATCTAGTAAGTGGGACACAAAAATTTCGTTAGGTTAAAAGGCATCCCTGTCGAGTCTATAAACGCCTACTGGCAGTAGGGCCATTCATGTGGTATTAAAGTTAATTTTTCACTATGATTTACTTGCTTGACTTTGTCTTTTCCCTGAGCCTACTATCATATCTTTCTGAGAATGGCTTTAATATCCTTCAATAGTGCACTTTGGAGTTCTATCTTTCAAAAATAATTTGGTTTTTATGGATGTGAGGAGGCCCTTAGTGCAGGTGATTCACTTTTCTTGAATAAGAGAAGCTTCAACTCTATGCTTGGGTAACGGTAAGACAATCATACTCAGAAGGTGTCATTTTGTAATATTTATTTTTCCCTATTTCCCATCCATTTTAATGCTTTGGTTTTTAGAATAAAGTCACTTCTATTTAAAATAATGAGGCTATTGAAAGTGAAGGCCTGTTTCTTTGGATTACTCTTGAGATGATTTGTGGAAATTCTTATGGCTAATAATTTTAGGATGACATTATCCCTGTAGTAACAACATTGTTAAACATTCCTTTAGTAGCCCTATCATTAGTTACATTTTTTTTGGAATAATAAGGCTCAGTCTTGACGTCACTCGATTCCTCGTCACTACTTTTTCTTATCTTATTGATGCAAAGGAAGATGACATCTGATGAAAATTACTAACATTATCCCACAATTAGCCCTATGGTTTAAGTCAATGAAGCATGAATTTAATTCCTTCAGTTTTTGGTCTCTGTTTGAGGTTTTTCTTCCATGAGGACATGCAATATGATAGGCATGGGGGAGACACATGATTGGAATTTTCATGTTTAACTCACATTTTCACCCTATGCTTACTGATGGTTTTCATTATCATTGTTGGGTTAGTATCTTAAACTTGGAGAATGATAAGGTAATTGTTCATTATTTAACCTATTTCCTTTATTTCGATAATATTTGCATGAAAATAAATATTGATGATGGTGCTTGAGTTTTTTTCAAGAATCCATATGAAATCACACATGCATCAACATTTTCGAGATAATGTGGATATTGAGACCTTTTTCCTTTTTCAACAGATCAAATCAACAATCACATCAAATCGAGTCATTCCATCATTTACTTCATATTGCAGCACCAAGGACATCAACAACAAGGGTAAAACTTGAGATAGAGGTGGTTTAAGATTCTTTAATTGATTATATATTTAAGAAGGCTTTGATGATTAACCACCACATATTCTGTATGTTTGGTTTTCCATATACCCTCCATTTGCATGCTACTCTAAATTAGGTCATAATCATATTGTTTCATGTGAAAAAAATTAGTAACTATAGTACCTTCCCCTCCTACATTCACACATATTGTCAGTTGAATCCAATAGAGGATGAAGTCATTGCTGCCTTTCACAAAGGGACCATCCATAAGCATTGGCTTGAAAACAATAGAGCATGCAAGCACATGTCTTCCCATCTCCATCACCACCTCATATCATATACCATTTCCATTGTCACCTATCATACTATTCATCATTTTCCTCCTATCATATCTATTTTTTTTTCTCTCTCGATTGGTATTGCTCTCAAAATCAAATCTTCATGGTGTTGCTCCACACAAACTAACCCTGCCTAAAAGCCATGATGCCATAAAAACCTAGATATGAGAAAATTCTTTGTTTGCATGAGTACATGGAAAACCTCAAGCATGGGGGGATGTTTGGCCTCATATATGCCCATGTTTTCATCATGAAATATCACTATTTATACACTAAAACCCTAGGTTTTTAGCCCGTTCCATACCCTAATTCCATCACTTGCTGCAAAATCCTCTCCATGGTTGATTATCATTAGTTTTATTCACTTATATATGATTAAATATGATTATGCCATGTTTTACTTATTACAGTGTTGCTAAGTACATTTATCACAAGGTTCCATTGTTGAAATCCTCCACAAGCCAGTTAAGTATGGGAATGCCTAATTTAGGGCTTTGACACTTTCAACGTGCTTTCGGAAAAACCAAGAGAGGTTATTGTAAAAAAATATTTTATAATACCTATCCATAACTTGGACTCCACCCAGCTCACTCATATGGGTCTCTAGAAGGAAATTAGCCAATTTGTCCAAATCTGTAATAAATTCTAAACTGGTAACTTCTGCCTCGATTTATGTGTAGCTGAAGGATAATGAAGAAATTATGGGACATGGAGTTTGGTCCCAGTATAGAATATTTATTAAACCTCAAAATTTTTGCAAAATCACTTACGGTTTGGGATATATTCAGGGTTCTCTGAGGCTAATTGATGTAAAATTCAAAAATTCCAAATTTGTCAAAATCTCCCAAAAAACCTTGTTTTGTATTTTTAGTCAACGCTCTTACCTTGGTGACATCAAAAAGCTGTTAAAAATTGAGGATAGATGACCCTTAGGCACCATTAGCTTCCAAATTTTGTGAACATGTCTCATCTTATCCATAAATCTGTGTATGGAATATGGTTGAACAAGAAACTAAAAATCAAATATTGTAATTAGAATTGATAGGTTGAATTAGTAAGGGATCTGTTGGATATGATTTGAATACTATTTTATAAATTGAAGGCTATATATAAAGTCTACATCCAAAGAATTTTAGGAGGGGATTGAAAGTGTATTACAGACTTTTGCAATTTTAATTTGAAGATTTTTTTGAGTGCCATAATGAATCTGTGTCGATTGAAGCTCATTGGAGTGCAGTGCTGATTTGTTTTTAAGTTGATGTTCTGATAATTCTTTCACTACTATAAGTTTACATCCCAGGTGTGGTAAGGGCCCACCACAACCTGGGATTTGTTCAATTCATAGGTAGATTTAGTTCATTTGCATGATTTTTCTAAGTTGTGATTTTAAAACCATGGTTTAATTACAGTGATATCTTTCCCATGTTAAATTGCTTGCTATAAGTTTAAATTCATAAATATCCTCTACGTGATTGCTTTATCTATGTGATTTTTTTTAATCGAATTGGTTTGGTGATCCTTATTCGTTATATTCTTTTAATTTGGAATTGAAAAACGCTGTGATGAATCGGCATGTTATGTGTATGGATTTGCTCCATCCTATAACATCATAATTTTCATATTAAAACTATTGTGAAATGAATAGGAATTTATATCAAATCAAATATCGTTCTGTGAGTCCCCTGTTCTCATTTTTGAATGCCAACAGTAGAGTTGATTTTGATGAAACATGAATTTGAATGGGTTTTGTGTCAACGATGTAACTGAATATTGTAAATTGTATGCATGCATCTTCATACAACATCGATTTTCCTTACATATCCTTTAACTATTGCAAACATCGTTTTAATTTGAATTGATGATTTTGGAATTGTTTTTTAAGTTTGTGAAGTAATGAAAAATGAGTGTGTTTTTGAGAGATAAATTAGCAAGAAATATAAGTGTATTTGAATCCAAATCATTGAGTATTGCAAGTGTGTTTAAAATCTGGCCTTAGGGTTATGAGCGTAGATTTAAAATAGTAGTGGTAGTTTCATTTCTGAAGTAGTGCAGTCCCATTTCGAGATTAGTCATGTTTTCATTTGAAATCGAGGTGTGATTTCATTGTTTTCATAAGAGAAGCTTAGTGTCATTGGTTGGAAGTGTGAGTTTGAGCACGAATTTTGTTGAGTTTAATTTTTCAAATAGTATTGTTAAAATGAGAGTTTACTGAATTTGATTGGAAATCAATGTGTGCAAATTAGACTGTTGAGTGTCATTTGAAAATTTTAGGGTGAGTCCTTAACATTACAAGTACGGCTGAATATAATTTGTGTTTAGATTTCATTTTGAAACTCTCTATGTGATTTCAGATTTTATGTCCAGTATTTGAATCAAATAGTCTTGTGTATATTTTTCAAGAATTTAGTTAAACTACACAATAAATTTTTCCATGGTGTTTGTCATAACAAGCTTTGATTTCAGTCTCATGATTAAATTAGACTATTTTTATTTGTTGTTGGATGTTGATAAAGAGCTCAGGTGTGAATACAATTATCTTTAAATGATAGTTTTAATTCACCTTTATTAGTTGGAGTTTGATATTTCCTTAGATATATTAGTAGTGCGAGTTATTTTCATCAAAGAGAAAGTTCTAGGTTAATTTAAATTCTAGATTGCTTGAGATTAATTGAAATACATGAAGTAGTTAGGTGGGTTTACAATTAGAGTAGAATAGAAACATCATTTTCTTGATTGAGTTTTCCTCATTGTATTCCCTTGTGTGATTAAGTAGAATTTTTCAAGTCTTCCTTGTCTTTCATGGAAGCTAGGGTTTGGTGAAGTAGACTAAAAGTCATTTTACAGGAGTGTCAAAGAATTTCAATTGTAGAAAGCAAAGTTGAGTTGTTCATTTCATTTGATTAGGTTTGTGCATAATTCCTTAGCTAAAATTTCTTTTGATTATTTCTTAAAGTGTGTGTGGAGATCCTATTAACATACGGTTTTCAATTTGAAGAAGAGATTAATGGAATATTAGTTTTCAGATTCCAGTTTGAAGTTTGGTTATATCAAGTTGTGATTGAGTAGATTAAGGTTTTCAATTATTTATTTAAAGTTCAAATTTCATGAGCAATAAAATTAGGGTTTCCCTTTTCAGAAGTTATTTGTTCACAAGAATTTGTGTATTTTATTACTTAGTTGATCATTATAAAGGAAACATTAAATATCCGACCTACAAACTGAATCAAGAATTGCAGTGCAACTCTTGTTTACGAGCCTGGATTGAAAATTAAATATTAAGAGCTTTAATTCACCAATTAAAACTCTCAACACATCTGTGCCTTGGAACCTAGGGTTCCATACAATTGGAACAAAGTTTTTTCCTCCTTAACTCATCTCTTGATTCCTCCATCCCATTTTTCACTTGCCATGGTTTCTTCTTCTTATCCATAGGTAGGGAAATGAAATCAATCAGTGCATTCTTAGGCACTACACCTTCCATATCTCTAGTTTTGGAAATGGCATATTGAAGTGTACTAGGCTTAAAAGCCTTCAACAATTCATGCAATGTACCACTTAACCTTGGAAGAATAAAATTACCAATTGATCCTAGGATATGTATTTCACCATTATTGGTAATTTTTAAAACTCCATGATTTAGATATTTGGGCTCTATGTATATTTATGATGTATTAGCTCTCCAAAATGTATCTCTATATTCTTCTTATCAAACCTTTGGATTAATATACTCATAAACTAAACATAGTCATTTATATTGGCATACCCAAGTGTGGTCAATCCTAATACCATCATTCATGTGCTTCTCCATTTACATGTAGTGTGGAATATTGGATTTCCTCGGATTCCCTCATGGGAATGAGATAAAAATATGTATCAAGTTTATGCACCCATGCTCTAGTTGTGCCACCAAAATTCTCATTGAAATTTGGTATATTTATTTTTTATGGCCTTCATTGGAATATAATTGTTCATCAACCATTTTTTAGAATCCTTTGAATTTCTTCTATGCTCGACGGAACAATAACCTTGGATTAACATTTAGGCCTATAAATTCCCCCCCATCACCTATTACTCCCTCATGTAATCCAAGAATTTTTCATCTTTCATTTTTGGTCATATATTGGCTCTTACAAGAAATTGTGCATGAGTGGTATTAACAAAGTTTTTTTTACAAGTGGGGGAATTTTATGGGTGGAGTTACAAGCTTTAACATGGTGATTATCATCCCCTCTCAACAGGTTGCAACTTTTATGCGACCCTTCTACTTCATTATTGGATTGATTTCCACGAAGGTTGGCCATGGACTGGGTGACTTATTTTAAGGCTCGATCCATCTCATGTGTTGCTCTAGTAAATATTTGGGCCACCTTGCTTTCTCCCTTGACTATTATTTGGGCCACCTCATTGTGTCATTTTTCTACCTCTTAGGTCATTTCATGTCATCCTCGGGTTATTTTTTGGAATATCTCTTGTTTCCCCTTGGCTAAATCATTCAATATGTGCTTGAAACTCTCCTAGGGTTTATCCTCATGATCCCCCATATTTTCTTTTTCTTCCTCTTTCTCCTTCTCTTCTTCCTGTGAGTTATGTGCCCTTGATCTCATGAAATCATAAACTAATAACCCTTTTAGGCTTTTAGGATGCTCAAATTTGATACCACTATAGTGTCCCTTTACTATTTTTTACTAAAATATCAATGGATTTTTAATCAGAAAATTTAGGGTACATATTTTAATTCTAAAATGCCATAAAATTTACTCAAAAATTCACATAATAGAAATCACTAGCAACCTAGAAATAAAATGTTGAAGCTTAGACATTATTTTATTAGATAGAATTATTTGGAGGATTTTTACACAATTTTTGGAGATAGAACTTGGTAGATATAAGTCAGAAATTATTTCCTAAAATTTTGTGCAACTCGACCCTCTAGCTAAGAATTTGTCCAGGAAGTGCGACCCTCTTCCTTGATGCAATTTAACTCAGAAACCCTAGAAATTTATATTCTACTTGGTTAAGGAAATTCAACCCCAATCTACCTAGTAATTAGCCTCTAAAAGTGACAGTAATTCCCCTGTGAATTGATTAAATCGGTCTTTGAAAATAGAAGATTTGACTTCATAGAATTGAACTCATCCTTAGAAATTAATAAATCATCCTCACTTATCCTGCTCACCGAAATGAGAAATTTGTACTAGACAAATTTGACCTCCTTAACTTTTATATTTTGTCTTGTTTTCTAGTGATCAATATGCTTTTGTATATGGAAATTCAATTCTAACAAATTTAATGAATTCAGCTTGAAAAAAATCAATAAAATTGACCCTTGTAAATAAATGGACTTGACCTCAAAAAAATCAATAGGTTCAAGTCTTGCAAATTAAGGAACACTGCCTCTGCAAATACAATAAACTTTTCCCTTGTAAATCAATAAACTCAGCCTTTAGAAATGCACAGTAGATTGTAAAATTCAACCTCCTAAATGGATATAAACTTGTGGCACAATAATTGGATAGGGTGGCTTTGCAACCATTGAAGCCAATGCCACTAGGTAGGGTTTATATTTGAACACTGAAACTCGAAACCAATTGAGGGTTTCCACCTCTCTCAACAAGCTACTTGAGCTCCTCAAAAAATTCACCAATAATTCTCCGCATGCCTCCTTCAATTTTCTTCTCCCCTTTAATAATATTTTACTCATCTGAAAACCATGAGTAATACCATGGGTCACTATATTTTTCTAAAATGAATTTTTACCACTAATTTTTATTTAATTATTATTTATTTGATTATGGTGACCCCTTTTTATTTTCCAATATCCCATGGGATTAAGATAGGTTATGACTCAACCCTCTTTTTCTTCTAAATATCAGAAAGGGGCATCACATTCGTAAAACTATCCTTCAGAATGATATAACTAGATGTATAATTTTAATTTGTTTCTAACTATTCAATTGTATTGTTTTGTAAAAAATCCAAAGTTATGTTTGGATATTTTTTATGTTTCAAGAAAGTAAATCTCGAAGGATTTATGGAATAAAATAGTGGACATTTTTTAAAACTTTATAAAAATGGTTCGTTGACATGATTTCCTAAGAGCATCAAACAAGATGATTTTTTTCAAACTGAAGTAAAAAGATATGTCTCTAATAATTTTTAAACCACTGTGTGATATGAATAATATTGGACATTGTAACAAAGAAAGTAATGGATATATATACTTGGTCAAGTACAGAAGTTGATCTCCATGTTTATGAGAAAACAATTACTATAATATTGCAAGCAATTAAAAAATGAAAGAGCCACTAGAAATATCATTTGTTAATATTTATAAGTTCGATATGATGATTTTTGTAGTATTTGACTAGTTTATGAAAAATGTGGTTGAAATCTACAAAAATGATAACAAATCATTTTGCACAACTTTTCATTATTCTATGTGAGGAAAAATGAACAAAATATTCACAGAAGAAGAGGAAGAGCGTGAAATATGAAGATGAGGCTAAATTTATCAAGGTTACGAAAAATATATTAGAGAGTTGTTATCAAATGAAATTAGTGATATAGTGGTAACTAGAAAAATGTGTCACAACTTGATCGTAATTGTAGTTTTGGATTCATTGTGGAACACATTGATTGACACTAAATTTATTCAACCTCTCTTATGTGAACTTGTTATTACTGATGTGATTTTGATTTTATGTGGATGGATAATAATGTTCTTGATTTTTTTTTTTTTAAGTTTAAGATAGAAACTTCCACCTTCTTTTTCTTGAATTGATAAGAATATATCACTTTTGGTTAGAAAACATTTCATCAACATCACAGAAGTATTAAGAGAAGTGTGACCAAGTACACATCCATTTGTATTTATAGATATTATTCAAATAATTTCTACATAGAGTATTTTATTATAATAGAGCACTATCCCTTTTATTCACATGTGAATGTATTCGGAAAATCCAAATATTCCACTTTTTAACATAACCAATTGTAAATATTTTTGTTTTCCTTTGACAAAATATGGGTTCACCAAAACAATTTGACACTTATATAGAATTACATGATTAAAACAAAAAAAAATAGTTCTCATAAATAATTTCAATCATGATGAATTCATGAATATGTATATAATTGTTGTTTTTAAAGAATATTTCTTATATTTATTTTTATTTCTATTTTAAGAGTTTGTTTTTCAATTCTTATATTAGACTATAACTATATGTCATTATAAGTCACACCATTCTTCTAATGAAAATGTAAAATTCTATATAAATGATGAACATGACTAAGAATTCCAATTCTTAATCCAGATGATAAAATGATGAAGGATGAAAAAAAAGTTAATTTTATGTGTGAATCAATATTTTAAAGTTCAAATGATTTTAAATGGATATAAGTTATAAATGAATCCCTTTATTTCTCTATATAGGGAATAACGATAAGTGTGAAAGTTTTAGAAACTGATAATTCCATATCGAAACAAATAAAACAAAGGTTAAATAGAATTTAACTCATATTAATTATGACAATAATTTTTTACATTTATTTTATTTATAAATTATATATAACCAAATTGTCCAATTTAGGAGCATGGCCCATTAGCTTTTTGGAAAATCACCAATTGCCTTTACCAAATTATTCACAAGGAAAAAAATTAATGAATTTTTAGTAAATTAATCAAAATATATAAAAAAATATAATGTAATTTATAGCACACACCTTTTCTTTGTGCATACTCACATAAAGACCTTATTAAATAAAAGTGGATTTATTTAAGTGAAAATAACCTATTGAATATGATGGAGGTAAATCATTAAAGATTGCAAACATTATGGGATGATTTTGAGAATAAATGGTCTAACAAAAACAAAAGAATGATTGTTCTAGTTGTACAAGAGACACTCTACCATGAGGTTTGATAACATTAAATTGAAAAATACTAAAAACATACTTAATTTTAAAATAAAAATAGAATTAGAATTTAAGAGGAACGTGGGAGTAGGAGGGGTTATCTATTTCCCTGAATAATAAATCGATATTCAAATATGATTGGGGCTTGGGGAGCAATATAAATAATCAAATAAATTTTTTCCCCTTGTGTCAAGGGCTAAAAATGGATATCTCAAGGAAAATACATCACTTGATGATATCTTGGGACCTTGTGATAGTAATCCAATAAGTGATTAAACACAAAGAGAAGTCCAACCTTGGTCAAACTCCAATTTTAGGGATGATAAAAAATCAAATTTGGAAATTTGAGACAGTTAAGTTTTACCAAGTTCAAAAACATTTCAATTCCAAAGGGATGCCTTAGCTAATTAAGGAGTCTCCATGGAGCAGGGGATATTGACTCAGGATAATATAAGTAGTTTTTTTAAACCTATTCCATGATATTAGAAATGAAATATTAGGTATATAATGCAATTCTTGAACCAAGAGAAAATAGGGGAAAAGGGAGTGATTGGGAGGACATGGTGAGAAACCAAGTGTAGTGTGACATTAATGCTTGATTCCTCTTCTTAATAATTACTTGTGAATTCTAGTTGTCTTCTTATTTATTATTTCGTATTCGTAAAGAAATTATCAAAAGTAAAAAACATAAAGATAATAATGAGACAAGAGACACCAAATTTAGGTTACTAGCCAGGGACAAACCCATAAGGGGAAAACCCAACAATCATTCTCTTATAGAATCAGATAAAAATGAGATATTCCAGAACAATACTAAGACCAACTCTACCACAAAGTTTCCAAGCCAAAGCATCCTCCAAGTCCCATCCAATAGTCAAATTCAATGTTGGTCAACCTTCTCCAGATCCAGTCAAAAACATATATTTTTGACCCTACAATGGAGGCTGAATTTCATCCTTGTAATCACCTTAGAATTTTGGCCCTTTTCACAGAAATACATCACACATGCAAGCTGCAGTAGGGTAGAGATTTTAGTTTCTTCCCCTCCTTTGACTTGATCCTCTCTCTTTGACTTCAATATTTCTTCATATGGATGTATAAATAGATAGATGATGTGACGATGATTTATGTTTCCAAGAGGTCCAACTTGTGTCTTATATACAGTTGTGTGGGAGGATATGAAAGGTACCACTACACCAAATTTTCCAAGGAGGGCCGATTTGAATATCTTGTGGGCTTATGGCACAAAAATAAAATTTTATTTCATTTTCTTACAAATGTCCAAATGGAACATGACTCAAATAAATATTATTTTGACTTACAATAAATTCTTTTTGACTCTTTTGACTCTAAGCATGAAGAGAATGTTTTAATAAAATATAAATAAATATAAAAAATACATCAATGATAATTACATATTATTAAGGTCAGCTCTAGTTACAATTTCGATAGGACCTTCGACCTCATGTTAGATCTTTTCCCTGGCTAGAAATCCTCTCGAAAAATTCATAGGAAGAACATGACTCTCCTTTAAAGCTGGGAATTGGGTCCTCTCAAACACTTAGACGAAGAATTATGATGATCACAAGGTTGGGGAAAATTGGTGGCTAGGAGAAAGCATAATTAAATGTGAGAATGAGATGTGGTATGTCACCTCCATCGACAAGGCAAATTCAACATGCTCAGTTAACAAAACCTTAATGGAGATGGTAGAAAATTGTAGTGGAAAGGAATTAGGAAAATAATTTTTGGACAATGGAATTAATAAGGTTAGATATTTCATTAATGATTGAGAGTGGACACACGAAACGATGAGAGTGGTCAGTAATGGAGGAAGGCTACAAAAGACATGTTGGCTCATCATCCTCAGTGAAAAGGTTATTGTTTGGATAAGCAAGTTCACAAGTGGTAAAATAGGTTAAAGGGCATACATAAATATGGAGGTAAAAATGTAAAATATTATTGTGAAGGAGAAGGTTGATATCATCTGCAAGCTTTATTTTATTACAACAATCAAAAATCATATTCTACCTATATGAAATTAACAAGGAGAAATGATGGCTACTGAGAACAAGGCTCAATTGCTAATCCTCAACCAAAATATTGGTTTGATCCATAGAAAAAAATGATATATTGCAAGTTAATATGGACATGTTAGAACTCTATTTGGGAAATATCGAGACATCAGGTAGAAGGGGTTCCAAGGAAAACAATGCAGGCAAGGAAACAAGGGTGGAGGAGGAAATACACGAGGTCCCTATCCCAAACCAACTGAAGCTTGAGGATGAGGAAATATTTTAAGTTAAAATTGAATATGGGAAACCACTTTTAGGCTAGTTTATTTGTCTCGATTGAATTATGTATTGCAAGTATATTCTAGTTTTTGGAATTTTTTGGAAAAAAAACTAGGCATTACCAGTTTAGACATACAGTAGGTAGGAAACGTAGCAGGAGCGAAGGCTTTTTTTGGAATAGTTTGAATAAGAAATTGATGAATCAATTGAATATGTAAAAGGATTTGTCCATGTAAGCAACTTGATATTAATATAAATCCTAATTATTTCATTAAAAAACACAAGTTTTAAATTAATGTTTTCTAGTCATAATTAAAAATAAAAAGGATTGTCAATTTTCCCATATATCAATAATAACAACGACAAAGATTAACTTTTGATTATGAGTTGGTCATGAAAAAAATAAATTTCTACTTAATTAATTTATAATAAGAAAAGTAACATTATTGATTTATGTTTATGATTTATTAATGAAATTAGAAAAATGATTATTTTTAATGACTTGACAACAAACAAAAACTATTAAACTCTATTAGTAGTTAATAGCACTTATGAAATTAATTCTTGATAGATCTAGGTTTAAGATGGATTTACACTGGTTTATTGTTTAGATTTTTTCATTATATATATGCATTCATAATTATTGATTTTTTATTTAATTATTTTCTTTTGTCATGTAAATATGTACATATGTATTATTTATTTCTTTTGTTATAATGTAACCATTAATAGAGTTTAATATTTTTGTTCCTTGCTAACTCATAAAAAATCATTTGTCTAGTTTAATTTAGAAATTATTACTTTTCCTATTATAAATTTAAAATTTTTTATCATTTAATATGAAAACATTAATATAACAAGATACACATTGACAGGAGGTTGACTATAGCCAGTCTCATTGATAGGAGGTGTCATTGAAAATGGTCAACAATAAGGAGGTTCTAGTTCCCATAGGATCTTGACAGCCCGTATTCGTTATTCATTGCTTCAAGCTCATTGCCGAGAGACACTCATTACCCATCTTAAGACTTAGTCAGTTGACATGGGGAGGAGCATTGACAATCTAACGAGAGGGGAAGTAACACAAATGGAAAAAACATGCATGAGGCCTTCATGTTAGTGTCAATGGCCTTTAGTTAAAATAGGTGTTCATCCACTCTATTACAGGTGGTGATTCACTCGATACTGATAGTCAAGTTAGGTATGTTTCGATCCACTAGATGTTGGTACTCCATGTCTAGTTCCAATCCTAGATTTCAATTAATGCTAGGTTAACCACACATTCAATCCAAGATACGATGCTACTACTCTATAGTCCTAGTAACCTATTTTCCATATGACCAAAAGGGGTTTCTTGAACTTTTTGTTTGAAGCTCCAATATGTGACCAGTTCAACGTGACAAATAGGATGTGGCCTATTATTAGTTTTATGTTCCCATATTTTTTATTCCATGTGTGCCAATTAGTACATGTCCAAGAGTATGTTCTTTAAGGGAATCTCCAAGAGGAAGTTCTAGTTAGGGAAGGGAAGGGAGATAGTCAATGCTTATTAGTGATCAATTGATTGAATACCTAGTTCAAAACAAGAACAAAGTATTTTTTGGAACAAACACATAAAAATGATTATTTAAAAGTTTCACCTAATAAAATAACTTCTTTTAGGGGGTTGATGCATAATCTCGAGGAAATTTTATTGGATTTTATTCTTCCTGAACTATACCCTCTCAGGATGTTTCTCTATGATAAACAAGATGCCCTTGTCCCCCTTCAAAGGACCACTTAAATAGAAGAAAGGATATGGCCCCATGTTCCCCAATATATAAGAGAGAAACTAGTTGGTTCATATGTGTTATTGATTTATCCATAATTCCAACAGAAGATATTGGTTTATGGTGAAAAAACTTCAACTTAGGCACTTAGTTTGGGTGGAACATATCTTAAAAAAATTATCGTTTGAATTTTTTATTTAGATAAACCTCATTTTCAGAGGATGGGGTATGAATAAACATTTGGTCACTTTGGGTGCTTAAACATTTTCTTATTTCATAATATTGACTTTTCACAATGTTTATATATGAAAGGTTGGACAATATGGTTGGATTGGATGGGGAAATGCCAGTGGGATAAATGAGCTAAGAAATGGGGCTTGTTGGTTCCTCGTTGGTTATCTCACTAGATAGTGAGCTAGCCGGGGGCTTATATATTAAAAAAAAAAAATACAACCCCGATAGGATATGATATTATGAAGTGTATCCGTAGTATTACTTACGTGCTTCATTACTTGATACTAGGTGTTACACAGCATTTTGTCACCATCCTTGCAATCCCTCATCTTATACATTAGAGGACTATTCCCATGACCTATGAACAGTAAAATGTCCGGAAAACAACTTGATGTCATCCTTCTGCATAAGGGCAAGAATTCTCCTGAAGAGAATTTCCTTAGAAAATCACTAAAAAAATATGTTTGGGCATTGGTGCGAGCAGCCAGTTCATCACTCGCGCCGACCTGGGAAATTTTCACTAAGCCCGCGCCACCTGATGCTCTGTCCCTGTGTATTGCCCGCGCCAAGCCTATTTGGGAATGTTTTTTAAAAATAAAAGGCGGAAGTTTGATTCTAACAACTTCAGAATGAATCATCAAAAAGAGGTTGGGTTGTTTGGCTCCGGATATCCTTGTTTAGGAAGTGGTTTTCCACCTCTCATGGAACCTTCCTAAGAGATAGGACTCTCCCCCATGATTATAGGGACCCTAACCTCTCCTTCTCCCTCTATAAAAGCCTGCCCTCTCTATTTGTGACCTAGTTGAACATTTGGGAAGAAAACTATAGTTGAGCGACTATTGAGAGCAGAGCAGAGCCGAAGGAAGAACGTGACATCAGAACTCAGTTGTAATATTTCTTTCGTATTTTAATATATGCTCGACTACGTTCGTTGTATTGCTTATTTGTGTAATGCAATTTGATTCGATCTTTTTTGACTGATTGATAGTTACATGTTTGAATTATTACATTGTATGTTGTTGTCTTTCTCTGCATATGTACAGGTGTCTGGATGCAGTGAGTGAAAGGATTGTGATCTTTCAAGCTAGGAACAGGAAGCAACACTTCTCCTTCAACAATAGTAGCATAGGACTTGAGGTAGGATATTCATCGTAGCTTTGTCTTTTGTAACTAAGAGTCGATATCGTAGCGTGTTTTGTTTTTTGCTAGACCCACTCTTGGGATAGTGGGATCACCTTTGTCCACAGAGGGGATTTACCTCTCCAAAAAGTTGGCAACTCCATTGGGGATCAGTGTGAGTTTTTCTTTCATCCTTTAGGTCATCTTCCTCGTCTTTGCTTGATTAGCTTGCTTTTCTGATTATCTTTGTTGAGTCTTAGACACCTGTTCAGCCCCAAAGGATCAATTTGACCTCTGCTCTTCCAAAATTTTCATCTTTCCAAGGTTGGCTTGATTGGCGCGGGTTCCAGCCTGAAATTCATGCCAGTTGGCACTAGTTTCCAGTTTATCACTCGCGCCATCCCTTGTCTGGTGCGGATTACAGCCAGACAGTCGCACCAACTCCTGTAGGTGCTAAGGTTTTTCCTGTTTTGGATTTTTGATCCATATTGGTGTCTCTGGGTGTTTTCTTAGCTTGTTTCAAATGCTTTGGGTTTGTTTTTTATTGAGAATAGCCCTTATCCTTCAGTTGTTTTCCCTCTTCTCTTAGTTTTTTTTTTAGCTCTAGGTTTGCTAGGTGCTTCAACCTGCTGAGCCTCCCATGGGAGTTTTGGGTCCTTGGTTTCCCAGTAAACTTTGTTTCTTCTTCTTTGCATTCATCTTCTTGGATCCATTTGAGTGATTGTGTTAATTGGGTGATTTTTCTCTCTTTCGTTAAGTTTTTCTCTTGTCACTCCAAGCCTATATTACACGGCTTGTTTGGGTCTCTTTTGAGATCTTCCTTTGATTTGAGGGATTTCGTCATTGGTTTGAGTCTTGCTTTACTTGCTTTGAGTTGAGTGAAATTGTTTTGTTTCAGCTCTCGCTTCACCATTCTCGAATTGGTGTTTTGATTCATTTTTCATATCATTTAGTGCACTTGCTCTGATATATTGAAAAATACAAAAAAAAACTTTTGCATTCTTGATTAGCATAGTGAAAATTGGAAAATATTTCGCATTTCTAGCATTATATAATTCTAGGAAAGAGCTTTTCAGTTTCATTAGCTTGCATCAGATTCAGTATTGGATGTTTTCGTATGTTCATATTATTGCTATCACTTGGAAGCTCTTAACTCTCTTGTAGATAGCCTTTCATTGAATGAAATGGTATTTTATGGCATGTAGCCTGCATTTAGGGACTCATAAGATTCAACATTTGGTAGGACCTTGGAATTGAAATGTAAATTGAAGATCAACTTTAAAATTTACTGAATTAACCGAAGGCAACATTGAAAACTAACAGAATATTTAGTGGACTAAGTTAGAGACGTGTTCTGACATCTTTAAACCTAGCAGCTGTCGCTTGCCATCTGGCTTCAGACAGTGCTAGTACGAACTTGTGCTCCCCGTATCGTCGAGTATATAAAGGGAGACCCCTCTAGGTCGTAATCCTTTTAGCCATAGGAAGCCGAGTCTGTCACCTTGTAACCGTGATACACCGAACACAACATTTGGGGAGACTACCTGCATGTACGTCAAGTCCTTGGTTGATTTCTCTTTCATTTTATAACTAAGGTGTATATGGCAGTTCATGGGAACTTGGTACACCCTTTTACCTAGACTACCTGAGCAGTCATTTTCGATCTTTATTGACTCCATAAATTTGAAAATATCATCGAGCACTTGTCCTTTCGCGCTCGCTTAAAACTAAAAGAGACTAGAGTCATCTTTGACTGTTTCTCGACTCTTAAAACATGAAACAACAAATGTTTGGTTTCAATTTGGTAAAATAAACTACCCATGATTACACACCCTTTAAAGTTTGATTACTTGGCCTATTTTTGTTTGCTTTGGTTTGATCCAAGGATCCTCTTTTTTATCTTTTTCCCATTTTTTGCGTGCTACAATCACAGTGGTGGAAAAATTAGTTTCATCTACTGGTAGTCCTTACACGGATGATTCATCTGAAACTTCTCATGTCTTTGGCTCTGCCGAGCTTGAGCAGCCTGTCATCCCGTTTGAGTATCCCTTTGGAGAACCAGTTGAGTTTCATTGGCCTCTTTCCAACGCTTGGTTTGGGCTTGGGGTCGGAGAACACTTTCCCCCTCTTACATCGGGATCACCATTTTTGGCTGTTGTCATACCTCCTAACCCCCGTACTCTTTTGCAAGATCTTATGGTGGATTAATACATGGAATCATGTGGTCCTAACGGCAGTGAGGGTATTCCAGTTTCTGATGAAGGATACCAAATTTTCCCAGAAGATGTCCAACAAGATCCTGCTCAATCTTCACCGTCGGTCTCGCTTTCAGCTGGATATAGGTCTTTAGGTCAGATCATAGCTGGTATTTCCTCAATGGCAACATCAACTCTATCAAGGGGGCCGGTTCTTCCATCATTAGGGATGTCGCCAACGACACCTGTATCGTCGACACCCTTTGTTACATTTGTCCCCGCTAGGCCTAATGTCTGTGTGGGTACGTCGGCACTGACTGTCACTGTTCAATCGTTAGGGGTTTCAACTTCGGTAGAAACTTCGATTGCCATGGAAATCCCTGAAGGCCTTTCACCAGAGGAGTATCAGCTGGCTGTTCAGCAGCAGAACTCCCAGGTTTATCAATCCCCTCGGGATCCTTATTAATCCTATTTTTCTAATTGTGGGGTGGAAGGTACCCTGATTTATTCACTTCTGTTCCAACATAATGAGCATGGAAACCCCATCTACTTGCCCTCTGTTGAGGCTTATCAGTTCCTCCCTCGTTTTATACCTACCTTGCCTGTGCAACCCTCTAACCAACAAGGACAACCCTTTCAGGGAATACCTTTGGTTTAGCAAGGGTATGCTTTCGGCCCACAAGGACAACCCTTTTAGGGACAACCTTTGGCCCATCAAGGGTATGCATATGACCCACATGGGAAACCCTTACAGGGACAACCTGTAGTCCAACAGGGATTGTTTTATGGTCCACAAGGGAAGCCTTACAATCCTCAAGGTTAACCTTCACAGCCTCAGCCTCTGGTCCAACGAGGGCAACCTCAAGGACCAGACGGGCAACCGGTATATCAACTCAGACCTTCATATGGTCCTGGAGGGTAAATCCATCCATCTCAACCATTGGTGCAATCTCAGCAGCCATATATTTCGATTGGTCAAAAATTTGTAGAGCCAGGGCCATCTTATGGTCCTGCCATAGATCAACCTGGTTATCAGGCACAGCCTGGCCCACGCCAACCATTAGTCCAACCTGCTCAGCAGGGGAAACTTGGTGGCCCTCATCAGTCAGGTCAACCTGTTTAATCAGGACAACCTGCACAACCTGTCAACCTTGCTCAGCCGTTGCTTTATTCTGTGGCACAGCCAAATCCACCTGTGCGCCCGACTTACTCAGCTTAGCAAGGTCCTACTTACCGGCAGCCTGTTCGACCCCAAGGTGGTTATCATCCTCAAGGTCAATTTCGACCAGTTTAAAACTCACCTCAAGGTTCTGCTTATTACCCTCAACCACCTGGCTATACTTATACTCCAGAGAAAAATCCCCACGCTGCTCAATCGGGGCCCACATATACTGAAAATCAATATCCTGTTTATCAACCCCTGTATCCTGGTTCTTAGCCGCCATATCAACCGAATTATCAAGCTTATACCCCTTATGGTCAGAATCCTCAGGGATAGAACCCATGGGGGAAGAGTTATACTCAACCAGGGTGGACTATGGGTATGGGTCCTTATCGAGGACCTACAATGCCTTTTAACCCTCAATTGTCGTTCCTTTCCACGTTGGAGTTTCCAGATGTGTCCAAATTGACAAATTATCTGATTCTTCATAATCATTATTGGCCTCCAGTCCCAACGAAGCTTCCTGGTGATTGTCGTAAGTTTGAGGGAAATTCGGAAGAAGACCCCCAAGCACACGTCATGACATACCATTTGTGGTGTTCTTCTAATTCTTGGGTCGATGACTCTATCTGACTTCGTCTTTTCCAGCACACTCTTACCGGAGCTGCTGCTAAGTGGTACATTGAATTTCCTCATGGTATATTTCAAGATTTCAACACTCTTGCTATGGAATTCTTGACTCATTTCCAGTTTCCGGTTCATGGACGCATCTCCTAACATCCTTTAAATAGGACCGAGCTACCCATATCTCGAACCACATTCATGAATGGAGACGAAGTTGTCGCTTGATCAAGTTCAAAATTCCTGATCATCTTCTTACTCATTGGTTCACTACCTCTTTTGTCAACAATATTGTGAAAGATATCACCATGGGAGCATGTGTAATCGAGGAACAAGCCATCGCTCGTGCCCAGTACATTGATTTAGTGTACTCTCAATCGGGCACTTTGTATGATATCTTGATTGAAGCTCCACGGCCTGGGACCTCTAAAGCGCTGACTACGCCATCAGTCAATGACGTTATTGGTTCTGTGTCTTAGAATTCACGCAAGTCTTCCAATGGGAAGCATAAATCGAATTCTTCCAATAATTCTGCTCCTTAGGCTTCCCCAGATTCTGGTAAAATCGCGGAGGTCAATGTCGTTCAGGCCAATCCTACGGACAAGACTTCCAAAGGGAAAAAAGAGGGCAAAGGCAAGGCCAAATCCGATGCCCAAAAACTAGAATCGTCTAAACCTTGTGCTGATGATGGTTCACAATGAAAGTTGAAATATCCTTGTCTCATTTGTGAAGAGGATCACTACACTAAGGATTATCCTCGACGATATGAGGTTAGTTAAATACTCAAAGGTGCTAAGGGAACTCTGGCAGTCCTTAAATAACCTTTCCCATCTCAGCAGACCCAGATGGTCGATCAATCGGCCCCATCTACCCCGTTCGGCTCTTAATTTTTCATGATGAAAAATTCTGCACCCGTTTCCATCGCTACTTGGTCGAAGGATTATGCCGAATCGTGCCAGGCATATGGGAAAGAGGTCGTTGATGGTCCTCCTCCCCCACCTGCCTTTGGTCCCCTTGAAATTGAGAAGCCCAGTGCTGAATCCATTATTTGACCACCTTCCAAAGGTGTTCTCTAGAAATATTCTTATAATCCTAACACTCGTGTTGCTTAACATTACAGTATTGTTGAGGATTTGGCACAGGTGCCTTCCGCGATTTCCATGTTAGGAGTGATCCAGATTTGTCCATCTCAATGGAAATAATTGTTATCCGCGATCGGCGGGATTGATTTTGCTGATTCTAGCCTTCTCTTCTTCGACCTAGAGAATTTTGTCCCCTGACTTCCGCACCAAATTGCGCTTGGTATACAGGTCGTTATCAACGGTATCAACATCCATAGAGCTGTAGTGGACGAAGGTGCATCTACGTGTGTCATATCATCTTCTTGCTGGAAGGCTATTGGTTCTCATGCCCTTAATTCATCACCCAATACCCTTGAGGCATTCGATGGAAGGGAATCAAAACCCCTGGGTGTTCTCGCTAGCTTACCGATTACATTGCAAGGGAATACTATCAATGATGAAGTAGAAGTCATTGATGCCAAACTCAACTACAATCTTCTACTCAATCACAGTTGGACTCATGCTATGTTGTGCATTTCGTCCACCCTCTTCCGACTTTTGAAGTTTCCACATGAGGGAAAAATTATTACTGTTGATCAATTGTCATTCTTTACCTTGTCTTCCAAGAAAAACATGCCATACATGGATTAGATTCCTAATCCTCCTGACAGCATAAGGCTAGGTCTTTTCAAAGATCCTGCTCTCATGGGTATTTTTCCCTTTCCACCACCAAATGCCGTTCAAGTCAATTTGATCTCTCAGTCAGATGACCCCTGGATCATCCCTTCACCTGAACAGGTTGATTTGTTTGGAGATTCGATGCCGCTTAGTCCCATCGAGATCAATTATTGTGAGCTAACAACTGCATCTGATTCTCCCCCTCCTGAAGCTTCTCCTTTGAGCATGTCTCTCGACGTGTATTCTCAATTCCATTGGCTCGGCGATGCGGATTCACCAGATCCTTTGAAAGAAGTGTTTCCATATGACAAGGCTATCATGGAAACCATGTCTCTTGAAGATCTACCATGGAGAAATGGGCATCATCTTTCCTCATATATGCCTTGCCTCAGGGCCATGTCTAACTGTCTTGAGTGCTTCGCGTCCCAAGTTCCTTCTCTATCACTTCAGACACCCATTTTGACTCATGAAATCTTTGCGGAAGGTAACTTGGGGAATATTACTCAAATGATGCCTATCGACATCTCTGTTAAACTAGGGATCGTTGAGAACATCCATGTCAGAGTCACTTGCTCTTCCAAGGAAGTCCAAGTGTACACTAGTCTCTTTCGTGAGTTCTGTGATGATTTTGCATGGTCTTACGAAGAAATTCCTGTATTGAAGAGGTAAATCCCCTCTGCGGACAGAGGTGATCCCACTAGCCCATATCGGGTCTAGCAACAATCAATTAATGCAATGACATTGGTTCCTAGTTACAAAAAGACAAAGATAATGACGAGTAGCCTACCTCAAATCCTACATAGTTGTCATTGAAGAAAAGTTGATGTTTTCCGTCCCTCGCTTGACAGATGATCCTTCTGTTCGACACGTCTGAAATCTTGTACACATGCAAGGAAACAACGATATACAACGTAAAATCTAAAGCATGTAACTATATATCAGTCAGAGAGGATATAATTCATTTCACTACATAAAGAAATGAACACATGAATGGAACCAAAATCATAGTCGCTTATATTATAAATGACAAAAGGGAGATTACAACCAAATGCTCTGACGATATGATCTTCCTTTGGCGGGGTTGACAATAGAGTGTGTCTCAACAAAGCCTGTCAGGAATCTGGAAGAAGCTCTCTCTCTTTGGCTTGGCTCTCAATAGTTTCCCGGTTATAGTTTCCTTCCTACAAGTTCAGCTAGCTTGCTAATGGAGAGGGCAAGATTTTATAGAAGGAGGAGAGGAAGTTGGGATCCCTATAATCATGGGATAGGCCCTATCTCATAGGAATGTTCCATGATAGGTGGAAAACCACTTCCTATACATGGAGATCTGGAGCCAAACCACCCAACTCCTTTTGATGATTCATTCAGGAGTTTTTTAGAATCAAACTCCCACCATTTATTTTTTAAAAATATCATTTAATAAGCTTGGCGCGAGTGAAAGACAGGGACAGAGCACCAATTGGCACACCCTCTAGTGTGGATTTCCCCCATTGGCGTGAGGGAGGAACTGGCTAGTCGTGCCAAGGCTAAAACATCTATTTTTAGGGTTTTTTAGAGGAAATGTTCTTAAGGATAATGTTTGTCCTTATGAAAGAGGGTGTCATGAAGGTGGTTTCAGATCATTTTACTATTCACAGGTCATGGGAAAAGTCCTCCAATGTGAGGGATGAGGGATTTCAGGGACGGTGACAAAATATTGTGTAACAGATGCCCCCTAAAGCATGAGGTCCGAGAGATAGGGAGGGGTGAAATGCTTTATGAGAATGCGCCCAACTGAAAACACTGCCATTGGAAGACCTGTAAATAAAAGAACAAGTGATATCTCTGATACATGATATGTTCTATGGGCACAACCATCCATAATAGAGTGTACAATAACCAGGATCCAAGGTATGGATGCAACCATCCAGTAAAGAAGGATCAACAAGTAGACTCAGGTATGGTTGCAACCATCTAGTCAAATGAGTCATGTAACCAATCATGATAATCCACAAAGAATCAGTAGCCTAGATTTTATTAGACAAAATCTAGGGTCTTACACTCCATCTTGACCCAAACAGAGTACAAATCCGAACATGTGAATAAGTGAGCTGAAGTCGAACATGCAAGAACATTGTCTGATTACCAGCCAATAATGAAATATGTTAACAGACACGAGAGGAACCACCAATAATGAGGATGGACCTCAAGGTACTATAGGTACAATCCACGGAATGTGAACAGTGAGCTGGTGTTGAACACCCACAAAATCATCCGATCGAAGGCCAATAATGAAAACCTTGCATCGAATGCGAAGAACCTGCCATTGAGGCATGCAGGCTCCAAGGTACTTGAAGGGAGTCTCTAGATCAGCTTCCTAGATAATGAGCTGAAATCGACAGGAAGTGACCTTAATTGAAGGTAGGCCATAGTGTTTCCCACATCATTGACGTGAAACAGAGGAAAATGATGTTTGTGAATCAAGATTAGTAGAGAATCATAAGGAGTTTGAAAACTGCAGAGGCCAAATTCTCTTGAACATATCGGCGGCATGACACTGGATTTGGCAGCATTTTGACATCTGAGAATCTGAGGTCATGATGACATGGCAAAGAGCAGATGGGAGGTTAAAAGAGATTACCCAAACCCAAGGAGGCCAACAGAGAATGAGATGAGATGTCCCCAACCCGACACGAATGCAGACACGTGCCATGTTCAAGAGTGACATACTGCCGACACGATGGTGATGCTGGTTCCATTTTTCCCCACCATTTCTGGCGAGTACCCCAATTATTTTTGAAAACAAGCTTGAAGGGGATAGCATATGCTTGCGATATAAGTTTTTACTTCGGAAAAATCCAACCTAGTACGTTTAACGAGCCCTAGGGAGGAGGAAATCTAGTAACATCATTGCGATGGAGTCCGATGTCATCAGGTTTTAACGAGTCTGACAAAGGAAGAACTTGGCGTCTTTTCATGTTTAGAGAGTTTGAAAAGACAACGGAAAATAAAACTCCAATAGTTCCTTTTCGTAGATAGTCCCACAGATCTGAAAAGGTAGAAAACTATATCTAAGAGAACCTCCTAGTTGCGATAGGCTAGGGTATTCCTTTTTCGTAAATAATCTATCCCAGCCCGAAAAAGGGGTAAAAATATACTAGGTAGATATCATTTCGTAGCCAATTTAACGAACTCAAAATGACAAGTGACTCAGAAATATTTTCAGTTTTAGAGAGTCAGAAAAGAGTTGAAAGATGACTCCTCCTAGAGGAATGAGTGGTATAAAGGGCGGCAACTGGTTCCTATAATGGTGGAACTGCTAAAAAAAATAAGGGTCAAGAGGCTAGCTAACAAGACCACTCATCGCAGTGGTTCCTCAGGAATGGGTAACACAATCAAGTGAAGGCATATGATCAGACAAGAAGATAGTGACGGTGGAATAAGAAAACCAAGGCTCATCTGGAAAAACAGGCTGATAAAATGGCAATCATGAGAGGTAAAATGGGAATGGTTTCATTTTTACACAAGCTTTAAATCAGGAAACTTTGCTTGAAGTTGGTTTCAGTTTTACACAAGCTTGAAACAAAGATAAACTATGCTTGAAACTGGTTTCATTTTTACACAAGCTTGAAACAGAAACAAACTATGCTCGAAAATTTTTGCATGCCCCCAGCATGGTGACTCAATTCGAGGTACATGCCTCCATGCTTCAACCCATATGAAAGGAAGATGGAGAGAAGGTTCAAGTTACAAGATCAAGAGAAAGACTCGACTGGGATTTTATAAGATCTTATCAAAGACTTGAATTGAATAGGAAAGTGTTTCATTGTTTTAACAAGGTTGACACATTAAAAGAACTATCCTCAGATGACATTGTTTCATTTTTTAACGAGGTTGATACAGAAGATAAACTATCCTCGGAACACCTTGTTTCATTTTTTAACGAGCTTGACACAAGAAAATGAACTATGCTCTGGACACCTTGTTTCATTTTTTAATGAGCTTGACATAAGAAAACGAACTCTGCTCTGAAAACCTTGTTTCATTTTTTAAGGAGCTTGACACAAGAAAACGAACTCTGCTCCAACAACCTTGTTTCATTTTTTAAGGAGCTTGACACAAGAAAACGAACTGTGCTCCGACAACCTTGTTTCATTTTTTAAGGAGCTTGACACAAGAAAATGAACTATGCTTTGAAGACAACTCATCATGATGAATAAGAATTCATGGCTTCCAAGAGTTTCCCGTCCGATGGAAGGAAAACATCTTGGAAGTCTGGACCCAATGCCCCCAGCAATGATGTACAACAGCACTATCACTGAATACGGGCACATGACAGGTAGCCATATAATTGACATGCAGAAGGGAAGATACAACTGGTGGATAAAGACCTGACAGAGATGATGGTCGACTAGCTGCCATATTAGGACCAAAGAACCCAAGCTGATCGATAGTCATAATCCGACCTTGGTGTGGAAAACACATCACACGAAAGAGGGAGGAGACAAGTGCTCCCATGGCATAAGTATAATTTCATCCCAGGAGTAGATTAAAGTCCAAGGGGCCAGAAACAACCATCATGTCCATATGGACAGTTTTCCCTCCCAAAGTAACAGGCAACTTTGGAAGGATCCCTAATGGTTGACTAGTTCCTATGTTAAATTCCAGCAGATTCTGTGTAACACGCACAAACAGCGGTGAACCAAAAGCTTTCCAATTAGTTGAGGATAAAATACTAACAGACACGCCTTCATCTATAATGGTGATGGGTATGACCAAATGGGAGACCTGTACCATGATCTCAAAAGGCACATAAGATGGAAGGTGGTATCTAGAAAATCTACTCCAATCAAAGGAAGCGACCAAACTACTTGGAGGGGCTACCATTGAACCAATATGGTCTTCCCTTGGTGTTATGGAAGAAGAAGGAGCATCCTCCACGACCTCCATCACAGAGTCGGGAGGGGTATCCTCCGGGACCTCCATCACGGGAGGCGGAGGAGCAGCTTCTTGAGGTATGGGGATAGGAGAATCTTTCTCCGAGTTTGAAGAATCTGATGAAATAGGAAGAACATCGGGGGGATGAGATCCACTCTCAATAGAAAAGACCTGGTGCACAGCAGACAGGGCCAGCTCAATCAATCCCATGAAAAATGGTTGGTCAGGGATGGATTCATGAATTTGAATTTCCAGGGGAGTGAGATTAAGAAAGGATGAATCTTGACTGATCAATGGATCAACTGGTGAAGGAATCAAAGAAATTTGTTTGTAACCAGCTGGAAGGCACAGTGCAGAAATAGTCAAGTTGTCCAAAACTCTCTTGGCTTCATCCATATACGAACAAAGGTGAATGGCATGATGCCCTTCACACAAATTACAGGGATTGGTGAGTTTACCCTGCATCTTAGGAGCTTTACCAGCACTAGCGGAAGATGTGCCCCTAACCTGACTCCCAGAATCCAAAGGCAATGACATACGACTATTGGACCATACTTTGAGCACCTTGGGAATGCTAGGGAAATCTCGAAGAAGATGGTTTCCTTGGCACAACATGCAAGGGAACTTAACTTTTAGTGGAGGGTTGGAAGGTTTATCAAGAGGAGGTGTTTTGGAAGCAGCAATTGTAGACTTAGCCTCTCACTTATCTGACTTCTTCTTCTTAGCCACCTAGGTACTAGAATCCAAACTTTCACTAGGTGAAGTAGAAGATGAGGACAAATAAATAGGCGAAGAATGGGAGAGGTCAACCTTCGAATAAACATGGCGTTGCTCAGGAGGAGGAACTGATTGAACAGTAGTCGGGACATTTGAGACCACAGAGGTTGAAAAAAACCAAACAAGCAACCCAACAGTTAACCAAGGAAGGGACAACGTTGCCATATAAGGAGCACCAACATTTCCAAAAGGAGGAAAAGGACTAGGATTCCCATCGGAGGGGATTCCTTGGTTGGTGAATTTTGAAAAAGTTTCCATCAGAAACGACCTTGAAATAAAACACTAAGGACAAAAATTCTAACCAGGAATATTTCGTGGGCAATTGATTTTTAAAACACTGAAACCAGATTCTCCTGTTTCATATTTTAAGAGTCTAGAAACAAGAAAAAGGTGACTCTATCACTTTCAGGTTGGACACGAGCTTGAAAGGACAAGAGCTTGATGATCTTTTCAAATTTATGGAGTGAGTAAAGATCGAAAATTACTGCTCTAGTAATCTAGGAAAACGGGTGTCCCAGATATCCATGAACTTCCATATACACCTTGGTTAAAAAATCAAAGAGAAATCAACCAAGGAATTGACGTACGTGCAAGTAATCTCCCCAAATGTTGTGTTTGGTGTATCACGAGTAAAAGGTGGCAGAATCGGCTTCCTACAGATAAAGGATAACAACCTAATGGGGTCTCCCTTTATATATGCGATGGTACGGGGAGCACAATTCTGTACTAGCGCTATCTAAAGCCAGATGGGGAACGACAACTACTAGGTTTAACGACGACAGAACATGTCACTAGCCTAGACCTCTAGATATTACATTAATGTTTCAATGTTTCCTTAGGCTAATTTACTAAATTTTAGAGTTGATCTTCAATTTATGTTTCAATTTCAGGCCTTATTGAATGTTTAATCTCAAAAATCCTCTAACTACACACTACATGTCACAAAATATCACTTTGTTCAATGAAGAGCTATCTACAGGAGGGTTGAGAACTTTTCAAATTTAAACAAAATGAGCACAAAAAAATCTACTATTGTCTCTAATGCAAGCTGATGAAAGTAGAAAACTTCTCTCTTAGAGTTATATAACACTAGTAATGTGAAAGAGCTTTCAATTTTCACTAGACTCGTAAAAATGAAAAGAAATTTGTTTTTGTATTTTTCAATGTATAAGAGAAAACGCACTAAATGAATGAAAAACTAATGAAAAAATCAATTCGAGGAATGAAAAGGAGAGAGCTAAAAAAAACAAGTTCACTCAACCCAAACGTATACCAGCAAGACTCAAACTGATGACAAAATCCTTCAGAGTAAAGAAGAATCTCAAAAAGACTCACACAAATCGTGTAATCTAGGCTTGGGGTGACACAAAGCAAAACTGAATGAAGGAGACAAAAATCAGCCAACTAACGCAATGACACAATAGAATCCAGTAGAACGAATGCAAAGAAGTGAAAATGGAGTCGACCGGGAACGCAAGGACCTAAAACTCTAATGGGAGGCTCAGCACACTGAAGCACCTAGAAGCCCTAGGGCTAGAATGCAAAACTAATAGTAAAGGGCAAACAACCAGAGGAAAAGGGTGAAACAAAGTCAAAATTGACTTCAAGGAACTCAATCAATCAGAAAAATGACACCAGGACCAAAAATCAAGCTCAGAGAGCCCAAAATCAAGAAAACCCTAACACGAAATAGAGTTGGCGTGCCTGTTTGGCTGTAATCTGCACCAAAAAGGTGTTGTCGTGGGGGCCTAACTAGCAACTAGTGCCAGTTGGTGCGATTTTCAAGAGGTAAACTGTGCCAATCGAGTTTACTATGGGAAAAGATGAAAAAGGAAAAGTAGATACTGGATTAGGTATTCTAGGGGCTGAACAGGGGTTTGACACCAAAGGAGGTGAACCAAAAAAGAAAATAAATCAATCAAAAGCCAAAAAAAACCAAAAGAAGAAAGACTAACTCCAACTGACTCCCCAGTAGAGTCACTAGTTTTTTGAAGAGGTAAATCCCCTCTGCGAATAGAGGCGATCCCACTAGCCCAGATCAGGTCTAGCAACAATCAAGTCACGCAATGACGTTGGTTCCTAGTTACAAAAAGACAAAGATCATGACAAGTAGCCTACCTCAAATCCTACGTAGTTGTCATTGAAGAAAAGATGATGTTTCTCGTCCCTCGCTTGATAGATCACGATCCTTCCGTTCGACACGTCCGAACACCTATACACATGCAAGGAAACAATGACATACAACGTAAAATCTAAAGCATGTAACTATATATCAGTCAGAGAGGATATAATTCATTGCATTACATAAAGACATGAACACATGAATGGAACCAAAATCAGAGTCACTTATATTATAAATGACAAAAGGGATATTACAACCAAATGCTTTGACGCTATGATCTTCCTTTGGCGAGGCTGATAGTGGAGCGTGTCTCAACAAAACCTATTAGGAATCTAGACGAAGCTCTCTCTCTTCTGCTTGGCTCTCAATAGTTTCCTGGCTATAGTTTCCTTCCTACAAGTTCAGCTAGCTTGCTAATGGAGAGGGCAAGATTTTATAGATGGAGGAGAGGAAGTTGGGATCCCTATAATCATGGGATAGGCCCTATCTCTTAGGAAGGTTCCATGATAGGTGGAAAACCACTTCCTATACATGGAGATCCGGAGCCAAACCACCCAAATCCTTTTGATGATTCATTCAAGATTTTATTAGAATCAAACTTCCACCATTTATTTTTAAAAAACATCCCTTAATAAGCTTGGCGTGAGTGAAACACAGGGACACGCCCTCTAGTGTGAATTTCCCCCATTAGCACGAGGGAGGAACTATCTAGTCACACCAAGGCTAAAACATATGTTTTTAGGGTTTTTTAGAGGAAATGTTCTTCAGGAGAATATTTGTCCTTATGCAAGAGGGTGCCATGAAGGTGGTTTCAGATCATTTTACTATTCACAGTTTGCGAGAAAAGTCCTCCAATGTGTGGGACAAGGGATTACAAGGACGGTGACAAAATACTGTGTAATAGCCTATAATTGACCCTATTATCGTGGTGCACGAGATTCCCACCTACCTAGATGCGAAGCCTGTTCACCAACGTATTCATCCTGTGCATCCTTGAAAAGTCGCCGCTATCAAGGCTGAAGTTGAAAAAATTCTTAAAGCGGGTTTCATTTATCCGATTCCCCTGACTGAATGGGTTTCTAATATAGTTCCCGTGGATAAGAAATATGATGCCATTCATGTTTGTATTGATTATTGTGATATCAATCGGGCCTGTCGTAAGGATAATTATCCCACCCCATTTATCGATCAGATCATTGACGATTGTGCGGGAAGTGAAATTTTCTCCCTTATGGACGGTTTCTCTAGCTATAACTAGATTAACATTCTCCCTTCGGATCAACACAAGAACTCTTTTATTTGCCCATGGGGAACATTTGCGTATAAGAAGCTCTCATTCGGCTTGAAGAATGTTGGGGCTACGTTTGAGCGCGCAATGTCCTATGCTTCCCATTATATTCGGCATATTGTCCAACTGTACTTGCATGACCTTCCGGCTCATTCAACTACATAGAAGGACCACCCAGAACATCTTCGTCAAATCTCTCTTCGTTGTAGATGCTATAATATTAGGCTCAACCCACATAAATGCATCTTCTGCATTGACTCCGATAGACTCTTAGGGTTTATCATGTCTAAAGATGGAATTCGCCTTGAACCTCTTAAAGTTGAGGCTATTGTCAATCTCCCCTCCCCGTCCTCGTTACATCAACTTTAGAGTCTCCAAGGGAAAGCCAATTTCCTACGTCGTTTCATCCCAAACTATGACAAAGTAGCCAAAGGATTTACACAACTCCTAAAGCATGATATCCCTTTCCATTGGGATGATATTTCCGAGCAGTCTTTTGATAGACTTAAGAAGTTGCTTGTCAACACTCCTCTATTGTGTCCTCCCAATTACCATCATGATTTCACCCTCTACCTAGCTGCTTCTTTCAGCACGATCGCTATGTTATTAGTCCAAGATGATGATGACGGTAACGAACATGTCGTTTACTACCTGTCTCGGAACCTTCTCAACCCTAAAACGTGTTACGCACATGTTGAGAAGTTAGCGTTAGCTACGGTCCAGGCCGTCCAATGCTTTCATCATTACATTCTTTTACGCACCGTGACCGTGATTTCTGACTGTAACCCCATGACTTATATTCTGTCACGGTAGTTGCTAGGGGGAAAATACTCGAAGTGGATTGTCATCCTCCAGGAGTTTTATTTTGAGTTCACTATGGCCAAAACGAAGAAATTACTTGTGTTTGAAGATTTTATTTGTTCTCTCCCTACTGACTTTGATCCTTCTTCCTCTGAAGATCATATATTGGACGAAACTCTCTTCTTGATCAGCACCCTCGATCCGTGGTATGGTGATATCATCGTGTACCTCCAAATGTCTACTTTCAGGTCTGAGCTCACGAAAGATGCTCGAGGTCGCATTCAGCATCAATCACAACCTTATCGTATCGTTGGGGATACCCTCTATCGTGCCGGAGTTGATTATGTACTCCACCAATGTTTGACCCTCGAGGAAGCAGATAAGGTTTTAAATGACTACCACAGTGGTGCCTGTGGTGGTCACATGTCTGGTTATGCCACTGCACAGAAGATCTTTTGTGCTGGCTACTTTTGGCCATCTGTTTTTAAAGATTGCATTGTTGCAGTACGTAAATGCCACGCATGCCAGATTTATCAATGCAAGATGCGTGCGCTACCTGTTCCACTACATCCTGTCATTACCGTTGGCCCTTTTTCCAAATGCGGCATATTTTTTATGACGTGTAACCCTCGTTCGGCCGGGGGGCATGCCTATATCATCGTTTCCATCGATTACTTTAAGAAATGGGCCGAAGCAATGCCTACATGGGCTGCGGACGGTAAGACAACATCACTGTTCATATTCAATCACATTATTTCTCGATTCGGTGTCCCTCAAGCCATCTTCACGGATCATGGTTTTCATTTTCGGGATTATATGATGGCGGAGCTGACATCTAAGTTGGGTCTGTGTCATGACAGCTCAACGCCTTACTATCCCCAAGCTAATGGCCAAGTTGAAGTTGTAAACAAGGTCCTTGTCACCGTGCTTCAATGAACAATCGGGATCCACAAATCAAACTGGCATCTCATGTTGTTCTTAGCTCTATGGGCTTACTGAACATCGATCAAAAACGTAATCAGGTTTACCCCATTTCAATTGGTATACGGTTTGGAAGCCACGCTTCCGATTGAATGTGAAATCCCTTCACTTAAGTTAGCTATAGAATTGCTGCCTGATACTTCACCTAAAGAAGAACGTCTCCTCTATTTAGAGAGATTGGATGAAACTCGTCGCTTAGCTGCCTTGGTCATCGAAGCATATAAGAAGTGAGTCAAAGCCCATTTTGACCAATAAGTTTGTCCTTGTTCTTTCATTGAAGGCGATCTCATTCTTCTAAGCTCATGATAAGCTGGGGGCAGGCAAATTCCAACCCATGTGGCATGGGCCCTACATTGTTAAATGTGTGTTGCAGAATGGGGCTTATGAGCTCATTGACTATGAAGGGTGTCCTTTATTGCAGCCCAGAAATGGGTTGTATCTGAAAAAATATTATGCCTGAACTATTCACACGTGATATGTGTACATAGGTGACTACTTTCATTTTGTGTGCATGTTTTGGTGTGATGTTCTTTGTGAGCTTTTTTTTGCTTATTTGGGTCTTGTTTGCTATGCAGATGTCTATTTCCCCTTATGTCGGTTTCACGGATGGTGCCTCCTGTAATACCAGGAACCTATCTTCGGTAACCTGGGTAATTTACAATCCTCATGATGAATTGATTAACTTACAAGGTATTTGTCTGGGACCAGCCACGAAAAATGTCGCTGAATATAGCACAGTTTTGCAACTATTAACTGAGGTAGTCAACCTCGGCATATGCGCATTACTTGTTAAGTTGGATTCGCAACTTGTTGTTCTTCAACTGAATGGTCATTGTTCAGTTTGAAACCCATGCATTATGAGATTGTATTTGCGTATTCGTTTACTTGAATGACATTTTGATTTCATTACTTATCAACATATACCAAGACGAATGAATACATTAACAGATACAATAGCTAATATTGTGCTAGATAGACATTTGCGCAATTTATAAAAACATCATCACATGTACATGGACCCATGTAGAAAATAGATGTATATATATATATCATTTGCTTAAAAGCCGTGTGCATCATAAACCCACAAAAATAATATATGTTTGTTACAGTTGCATCATGAGACAAAATTTCTCTCAAAATATGTGGAAATAAAGCCTAAATGCCTAGTCGGCGTGGTGTTCATGATAGCACGTCACCGCCCATATCAGTCGCCTTTGCAAGCAGTGGATATGGCTGGGCACTCCCACAGTGTGCCTCTAATAGGCTCGGGGTACGTCATCAAAAAACACATAATCAGGGACCCCACGAGTGATTCCCTCCAAGTTTTATACTAACTCCTCGTCAATGCCCTCGCCCGGAGGGTCAAAGTTGCGAGGAGTTCGCCTCGCTATGGGAGACATGCCTGCGGGACGTTCTGGGCCAACATCTGCATTCATATAAAATTAACTATCAGAACATGCATATATACTAAAAAATTTATAAACTCATGAAAATAAAAAATGAGTCTTACCAAGTTCTTCGTCCCAATCCTCTCCCTCAGGAAGCGGGAGGTCTGGGTCTCCGATAAAATTTGTGCCAGCGTAGGGCCAATCCTCCACGAATATCAGTTATCATCGGAGCCAGTCAAAAAACTCTGGCCTCCAATACATCTGCTAGCCACCCCCTACTTTGGGCATCAGTGCCTCCCATCGGGCCATCCGTGGCTCTCTTAGTGGTGGCTTCGGGACTATAGCCTCTTGGCACTGAAATATAGGTAATCATTCCAGGAAGAATGATATCAGAATCAACCCATATCCAAACTACTTTAGTTTGGACTTATTGCATTTTTTGAGCTGCCGTTTGATGTTCATGGTCACGGCCTCATCCTAATCGAAGATATTCAGGTTCATACACTTCGAAGCAAGAAGTAACTGCGTCTTTGTGGCCTTGTGTGGTGCCCGCAATCTTGTAACCCACGTAATGGTGTGTAGCACTACTTTCAGTGCTAGATCAGGGATGGTCTGAATGTCTACTTTACCGCTCCCTATTTTTTTGCGTTCTCCTGGGCACACCCTATTCATGACCATTGTCATGCTTTCTCTTGAAGGCCTAGTACTGGTCAAAATAGGGACTGGACCCCTGCATGACAATCCAGTGATGAATTATACATCTGATACTTCGAGCTCAAGCTCCTGGTCTCGAAGTTTGAATTTCTCCTCATCCTCATCCAAAATATTGATGAGATACTGCAGCAATTCGGGCTGAGCCCGGAGACATGGCATCAGAAAAAACTTTTTTAGCCTACAGTTCCTAAGAGCATTCATTTATTGCTCGTTTTCCATTTCTTGTTCGTCTTCTTCACTATTTTCTCTCTCTTTCCATTTGATAACCATATTTTCCGCTTTATACTTGCATCAATCAATCATAAGAACGTTATAAGCCTCTTGGGGTATTCAAATTTGCATTCCATTGGTTGCATTTTGTGAAATTTGAGCCGGATTTTGAGTTGCGTCGTTGGCGCGGCTGTTTGGCTAACAGTCGCGCCAGCTGGCGCGACCCTTGTGTAAAATAGGGCGGATTGGCACGGGTCCATGCTCGAAACTCGCTCCAACCACGGAGCCCTAAATTTTAACAACCATCCCCTAAGGGACCTCAAATAACAACGAAATGCAGTAAAATGTAACTTAAAAGATGGCCAAAGAGGTCGGCTCTTACCTGAACCAGAGGGAATTCAATTTGGTCCACTGGATTGATCACACTCGTCACCTGAAGATCGAAGCAAAAATGGGTCACTGTTGCTCTGCAAAGAGGTAAAAGTGAAAAGTAAATATTTTTTACCACTGTTGGTCTTTTATAACCTTTCAAAGTCCTAAAATAGTTTTTAAAACATATTTGTCGATATATTTTCATATTATTTTTGTCGAATATGTTTTACTCGCGTCTTTTTGTGCAGAAACAAGTTTTTCACGTGGTTTTGAAGAAGAGACGAGTCATATTTTATACTTTTTTGGACTCGGTAAAAACACGAAAAAGTCACTTCTGGATTCACCTTTTAGATCTTTTTTTACTCTCTAAAACTGAAAACATTGCCGAGTCACTTGTCATTTTGAGCTCGTTAAATTGGTTGTGAAGCGATATCTACCCAGTATACATTTACCCCTTTTTCGCGCTAGGATAGATTATTTAGGAAAAAGGAATAACCTAGACTATCGCGACTAGGAGGTTTTCTCAGACACATTTTTATACCTTTTTGGATTTTAGGGACTATTTATGAAAAGGGACTACTGGAGTTTTCTTTTGCGCTTTCTTTTCAAACTCTCTAAATATGAAAAGATGCTGAGTTCTTCCTTTGTCAGACTCATTAAAAATGATGACATCAAACTTTGTCGCAATGATGTTACTCGAGTTCTTCCTTCCTAGGGCTCATAAAATGTACTAGGTTGGATTTTTCGGAAGGAAAAACTTACATCACAAGCACATGCTATCCCCTTCAAGTTTGTTTTAAAAAATAATTGGGTTAATCGCCAGAAATGGTGGGGGAAAATGGAACCAAAATCGTATTCGTGTTGGCAGTATGTCGCTCTTAAACATGGAACTTGTCTGCATTCGTGTCGGGTTGGGGACATCTCATCTCATTATATGCTTGCTTCCATGGGTTTGGGTAATCTCTTTTGATCGATGATCTACTCTTTGCTGCATCACCATGACCTTAGATCTCTTGATATCAAATACTACCAAATCTAGTGTCGTGTCACTGATATGTTAAAGAGAAGTTTGCCTCTACAGTTTTCAACCTCCCTCTGACTCTCTGTTGGTCTTGATTCACAAACATCATGTTCCTCTATCTTGCATCGATGATGTGGGAAAAATTATGGCCCACCTTCGATCAAGGTCCCTTCCTATCGACTCCAGCTCATTATCCAAGAAGTTGATATAGAGACTCCCTTCAGGTACCTTGGAGCCTGCATGCCTCAATGGTAGGTTCTTCGCATTCGATGCAAGGTTTTAATTATTGGCCTTCAATCGAATGATTCTACGGGTGTTTGACGCCAGATCACTGTTCACATTTCATGGATTGTATCTCTTGTACCTTGAGAGCCATTGTCATTATTGGTGGTTTCTCTCGCATTTGTTAACAGTTCTCATCATTGGTTGGTAATCAGAAGATGTTCTTGCATGTTCGACTTCAGCTCACATATTCGCATGCTCGAACTTGTACTTTGTTCAGATCGAGATAGAGCACAAGACCCTGGATTTTGTCTAATGAAATCCAGGATACGGGTTGTTTGTGGATTATTATGACTTATTACATGACTCTTTTGATTGGATGGCTGCAACCATGCCTGAGTCTACTTGATGATCCTTACTTTTCTGGATGGCTGCGTCCATACCTTGGATCTCGGTTTTTGTACACTTTATTATGGATGGCTGTGCCCATACCACATATCATGTATTAGAGATATCAATTGTATTTGTACTCGTAGGTCTTCCAATGACAATGTTTTCAGTTGAACGCGCTCTCATAAAGCATTTCACCCCTCCCTCTCACTCAGACCTCATGCTTTAGGGGGCATCTGTTACACAGCATTTTGTGATCGTCCTTGCAATCCCTTGTCCCATACATTGGAGGACTATTCCCGTGACCTGTGAACAGTAAAATTTCTGGAAAACACCTTGATGGCATCCTTCTACATAAGGGCAAGAATTCTCCTGAAGAAAATTTCCTCAAAAAATCACTAAAAACATATGTTTGGGCATTGGCGCGAGCAGCCAGTTCATCACTCGCGCTGACCTAGGAAATTTACACTAAGCCCGCACCACCTGGTGCTCTGTCCCTGTGTATTTCCCACACCAAGCCTATTTGGGAATTTTTTTTAAAAATAAAAGGCAGAAGTTTGATTCTGGCAACTTCAGAATGAATCATCAAAAAGAGGTTGGGTTGTTTGGCTCCATATCTCCCTATTTAGGAAGTGGTTTTCCACCTCTCATGGAACCTTCCTATGAGATAGGACTCTCCCCCATGATTATAGTGACCCTAACCTCTCCTTCTCCCTCTATAAAAGCATGCCCTCTCTATTTTCAACCTAGCTGAACATTTGAGAAGAAAACTATAGCTGAGCGACTATTGAGAGCAAAGCTAAGGAGAACCCCGTAAGAGAGAGAGCCTTGTATAAATTCTTGAAAATATTTGTGAGACACGCTCTGCTGGAAGCCTTGCCAAAGGAAGAACGCGACGTCGGAACTCGGTTGTAATCTTTCTTTCGTATTTTAATATATGTTAGACTACGTTATTGGTTCTATTGTTGTATTGCTTATTTGTGTAATGCAATTTGATTCGATATTTTTCTACTGATTGATAGTTACATGTTTGAATTATTATGTTGTATGTTTTCATCTTTATTTGAATATGTACAGGTGTCCGGACATGGTGAGTGAAAGGATTGTGATCTGTCAAGCTAGGAACGAGAAGCAACACTTCTCTTTCGACAACAGCAGCGTAGGACTTGAGGTAGGCTATTCATCATAGCTTTGTCTTTTGTAACTAAGAGTCGATATCGTAGCATGTTTTTTTTGTTGCTAGACCCAATCTTGGGCTAGTTGGATCACCTCTATCCACAGAGGGGATTTACCTCTCCAACACTAGGTCAACTGGACGCTCGAATCATGGGTGGGGGAAGGAAATATGGATTGACATATGGATTTACTTGGATAATCAGCATGGATACTCAAAATCTTGGCTCTTTTCTAATCAAATTAGCTAATCAGCTATGGTTTCTTTGTTATTCAACTTGGCTTGGTTTGTTACCTCGATTAGGTTAAACAAAATCAATGTTAGAAGGATGTCATTGCCAATAGTCAATCATTATAAGATGGTCATAAATTTTCTTGGATACTTAGAAGGGACAACTGAATGGTGGTCTTAGCTTGGTTAATCAACTGGAGATACTCACTAGGATGGTGCAATACTTAAATTGGCTTGGATATTCAACCGTTTGGATCAACTTCTTGGATACTCAACTGCTTAGACTGGTTAATGGAATTGGTTAATAGACTTGGATAATCGACTTGAATGGATCTTGGCTATTTGAATATACTATTTGAATTAGATAATTAGCTTGGCTAATTTTATTAGTTTTTATGGCATTAGAACCCAGCAACATGCAAAGGGGTATCCCCGATGAAAATTCCTAATTAGACTTCACACTATTTTGTATAGGAGACCTTCTAGAAATAAGGTTCGACTGCCATTTTTCTTAGATATTTACATTGGCTATGATGGTTAGCAAGAGAGAGTAATGTAAATTTACTTTTGAATGAAAAAGTGAGTATGCCTTGTTGAATGTTCATTTGTAGAATGTATGAAGGTTATTTCACCGAAGGGAAAATGAAAGTGATCCTTTAAGAGAAGATTAATAGTACTAATATAATAAATACACACAAGCATATATATGAAATAATACTTAATCGACTAGTGAAATAGTTCACATAGAATTAACAATAATTAGCGCAAGTACAAAACACCTTTAACAAGATAAGCACAAAAGGCACCAAAATAGTTCAATTTCTTTAGTAAAAATGAAAACAACATATATCACAAAAATTCATAGAATAGTACTACAACATTTATGACATACACATGAAAGTGTGTTGGCTTAATGAGCTTTGAGTATTAAGTGAAAGTTCCAAGATACATTGATATGAATAGTGGAGCATTAGAGCTACCACTTGATCCTAAAAAAACTATCTTCCTCTCTAATTACTAGTTAGAGGAGCCAAGGTGAAAAGTATTTCGCTTAATATATGAGGGTGTATATAAAAAAAATGAGGTGACTTTCCACCTCCCTTGTGATTCTTGGACTCCCATCATGACTCTTGAGCTTCCATTCAACCCTTTGAATTCTACATGAATTTTCACATTCTATAGGTGACTCTTGGACTTCTACTTTACATTATCTTTCTCATGTTATTGGAAATTACCTCATTACATCTGAAAATGATGACTCATATGAAACCTTGACAAGATATGACATGACATTAATGACTGGATGGACTTAATGATGATGTGTTAATGTCAAGCCACTCTGTTGGCTTCTATCTTTGTGTTATTTAAATATGGTACATGATCTTCCTTTTATTCCTCCAAGAGGATTGGAGGTAGGAAGTCTTCACTATTATTCTGATCTTCATTTGTTGTTGCAATCTAGTGCCCCTTGATATTCTCATTAGTTGATGATCTTGTCCTTATAGCTTCATAAGTGTCCTCTATTATTTTCCCCTTCTCCTTATACTTGATTATCATATTTTCATGTGAATATGTAGTACTTGCAATTGGAAATCACTCATGAAAATAAAACATCAACCTAGAAAACTCCAAGTCTAACATGCTTCATGAAAATCATTAATGGAGTTGGAACTGGTTACTGGATTGGGAGAAAGAATGAGGGTGTAACAACCCCTGGTTTATTTCCTATGTAAATAAAAATAATACGAAGGTCTTGGGACATGTATTCCAAGATGAATTTTGTGAAAAACATAGCGATGGGTATCACTTGTGATTAATTTATGGATATGAAAATTGGCAAAGGAAAAGTGGAAATAATTGGCATTTTATTTATGAAATAAAAGAAAATAGGAGAAAAGGAAGGTAAAGAGTCATATATTTGCATGAGAGGGAAATTGAAGGTGTTAGTATCAATATGTTCAGTGATCAAACATGCTTTTTCAGTTTATTTGTTAGTAGTCTTAGGTCAAAAATATTGTCTTTTAAAATAAATTTTGGTAACTACATATGGTCTAGGTTACAAATGTTCCCTCATTCCATCCATGTCCATCATCATCTCAGAGGTCATGTCACTCATTGTCATTTAGAGTCTTAGTTTAATCATTCCATCTCCCATCTAGCTCTATTGTCTAGGTGTCCTTGTTTTGCCACTGAAAATTAAAAAATGTCACCAAAAAGGGCGAAAACGACTTCATTTTCATCATATCAGCCTTTTAAGGGAGTTTGCATAGATAGGAGAATAAAGTAAGACACATGGTCTTATTTCAAAACTTGTTTCATTGTCAAATTGTTCCAAAATGGAAGAATTGTCCTTAAAGTATTTTGTTTCACTAAAATACAAAAATTCATTTTAAATATTTTATAAAAAGGAAAAAGAAGGATTTTTCAACTCATATTGTCTTTTCATGATTGGTAGATCTCTTCTCTTACCTTCAGCATTGATCCATTATTGTCAAGGGTTTGAATAAAGGTAAGAAAACTACTCCAAAAGAATTTTATTACACATCTGGAGGAGTTGTTGTACATCTGGCAGTGTTTTTTTATGAATATGGAGAGTGTTGTTACACATCTGGAGACTGTTGTTACGCATCTGGGAGAGCTTGTTACGCATCTAGAAGCCCTTGTTATGCATTTGTCAGTGTGTTTTTTTTTGGTATTTTTCTTCAAAATCATTCATCCAAGCTCCAGGGTCACTTCCATCAGTTTTTAAAGCTTCCTCAATAGTAAGTAAGCACCTCATATCCTCCTCAAGTCAATTTATCAAGCACAATGTTGTTTTTCTTACATACCTCCTTTTCCACTACGATTCACTTTTTCCTACTGCTGAGAGATTTAAGTGGACTAAAACCCTAACCCTACCATATAATATCCTCACACACCTTCCGTAGACCATATTATATCATTCCATACCATTCATAGCTTCCCTACACTTCTTTCTCGTCAAACCCTAATTTCCTACTATTTTTCTATCGCAGAATTAGGAAATCCTTGTGTTTTCCTAATTTTATCACCTTATTTACATCCATTTCACCAAATTTCACTTATGTTTTGAAGCCAATATACAACCCTACCTCCTGAATTTTTTTGGGAATTTTCTTGGCTTCACTACCCTTCATCTCACCCTCCAAACCTACCCTAACCCTGTCCTCTATTTTTCCAGATTCATTGCACATACCCACTACATACTAAACACTTCGGGTTTCATCCTTTGATATATATTATGGAGAGTGAGAAGAAAATTCACAAAGGAGGGCACTACATAACATTTGATCCCTCCACCTTGCAAGAACTCAGTGCCTCTTCACTTTCATATTTCAATTCATCAAATAACACAATAATAATTACAAAAATCTCTTTTTCAACACAAAAACCTTAAGCTTCAAAATACCAAAGATAAAACCAACAAAATCTTAAAAGAAATAATTTCAAATTGATTTAATAAATACCAAATCATTGTAAGAACAATTCTGTGTTGTTTTATAAAAAAGGAATAATCACAATTCTTTTCAATTCAACAAAAACAACAAATGGGGAATCAAAATTGCTCACTTTGAAAAAAACTCTAACTTTTCACCTATGCTAATGATTATTTATAAGCATATATACACAAGTATTTAATCCGGCCTATTGAAATAAGAAATACAGACTGATCTGAAATTGATTGTTAGTTAATGCTTTGCTAATATCAGTTTCAGAATTAACATGAAAGTGCTTTGGTTTTCTTATCATACAAGGGTTTATACATGAGCTTATGAGTTAAAATTCATTAAACTTGGTGAGATTAAGTGTATTTTATGAACTTAAAAGCATGGAAATTCAATGCTGAAAAATAGCATAATAAAACACATCAAGCACAAATAACAGAGACAAATACACAAGTTTTTGATGGAGTTCACCCCTCCTAGGTTACATCTCCTTGGTCCAACTTCATAGTGTGGGCCTTTGTATTAGCTTCAATTGTGAAAAAGTGTTGTTTATAGTCTCCTGAAGGATGATTTGGGAGGACTGGATGCTTAATATTATGTGAGAAAATCATGGAAGAAGGTTGTCATCTCCAATTGACAAGCTTATTTGCCATAAGTTTTAGTATGGGTGTTAGCCTCCAAAACATCCCAAGGTTGATGAAAGGATGTCAATGTAGGTAACCTCAAACCAAGCTTTCAGTTTGGTAGCTAGCCCTACCAAACTAGAGAGGGATCTCTCTATGATACCACAACCAAAGGATTTGACTCGATGAGGAGTAAATTTTAGGCTAGTTAGGTCAACTCTAGAGTTTTGAAAGTTTGATCATTTTACTATTGGATCAGGGATGAAACCGAGTAGCTAGGTCAAATATATCAAAGGGTTACAATTGCAAATATATAAAGGAGCAAGGTAGTAATGCTTTAGTGATGGGTTTATGGTTTTGTTGGTGTAGTGCAGGGTTTGAAAATGAAGAAGGATATTAGTGAGCATGTATCATGAATTCATTAAAACAGAAGGAATAAAACATAAAATGATATTCCCAAACAAAATAGAGCTTGTAAATAATTCTTCTTATCAAACTTTTAGGAAGATCACTGAGGAAATAAAGGCATGGAAAAAGAACATGTATATCATTTATAAAAGACTATAGCAGAGAAAATACAACATGAAAAAATCACTGCACATGAATTCCTATATAATAGCTGCAACTGGTCCTTTGAATTTTTGAATAAAAGCTGAAGCACAAACTACAATAGTCTCACCCTGTCATGTCCAACCATCAAAATGAATAATAAATTGATACATATAGATAAAAAACCATTTACCCTCTCTAAGGGGTCGAATCCTTTAGTGAAGGAACTAATCACATGATCCTCTCACTTAAAACCTAAATACTAAGGAGGTTAAAAAGACTCTCCCCAAGTTATAAAAATTGATACCTTTGACCAAAAATGACTTTCCAAGAATCTATCTACCTCATTGTTACTTTATCCAGCATAATTACACATGTTTACATCATCAAAACATCAAAAGTGACTAATTGCATCAATGGAGGTAGAATTTGAACCAAATCAACTCAGAAAATTTACATTTAGGTAAAAATGCAGTGAAATCAGGCAAAAGCACAGTGTGCTAGGAGAAAATGTAGTGAAATTGGGAGAAGTGAGTTTTGAAAAAATTCCCAAGGTCCAAATGCTGATATGAAATATGATGGAGAAATCTCTTCCTATTGAATACATGTTAGAGTCCTAAAGCACTAAAAATGAGTTCTCCTAGCCCCTAAAAAATTCATTCCCCCATAGGTACTCCTGATTTGCAGCGTGCTGTTCAAAAAGAGGGCAGAAAGGTGGTTTTTGAGTGGTTTTTGGGCCTTTTGTCCTGCCAGATCTTGCTGAAACTCTCCCAGGGGTTAGAAATGATGTAGGAGTGATGAAATATCAAATGATGCAAGCCATTTGATACTTTTAGGCCTCCATAAAAATCGCAGCATGGGCCACACTGCGTTTTTGACCTAGTGAATGTGTGAAAAAAGTGCGAAAAAAACCAAAATTGTTCAAAATTTTCCAATTTTTCTCAAAATTTCCTCAAAATTTCTCCAAACTTACTCCACGAAGCATCGAGATGAATTTATATTATATAAGGGAAGCAGCAGCTAGCAAATCCAAATTTCCCTTCTCCTTTTCCTCCATTAGGGTTTCTTTGATTTTTTCCTCCAATTGCTTGATTTTTGCCTGAGAGACCTGATTTCTCTTGTAATAGTGCATGGAAATGTGTCTCTAAATGTTATTGTTCCTATTAGCCCTCTTTAGGAGATTTTCCAAATTACCATTGACCCTATCAAGCCAATATTCCCTTTCTTACTCAATGTCTGCTAATATGAGCTCATCTACTGTCATTTGTGTCTTTGGTGGAAATGCCTCTCTTTGTTGCTAAAGTGCCCTTTTTAGGCCTCTATTTCTTGGTTTCTTCCTTCTAACCTTCTCTTAATTCTCATCTCAATCATCAATATCAACTATTAATTTTCCCTTTATATCCTCTTTTCTAGCATCAACTTTATTTCTATTCAAAATTAGCTGCTTTACCTTCAATTTCATGTTCTCCTGCTCTAGGAATGAAATCATGAAGTTGGATTTGGACAAGTTGTCCTTTAGTTCTCTGATCTCAGCATCTTTATCCATGATCACCACCTGATCTGGATTTATGTGGGAACATAATAAAATACATAAATATACATGAAAACAGAGATGTAGTGCAAATAAAACTTCATTTCATTAAAATTAAATGACTGAAATATGCTTACAGATATAATGGAAATAAATTAGCTAGGGCACTGGTAGCTTATCTCTAACAAGGGGTGTAGTGGCCATAGGCCTATGAAATATGTTATAATGAGGCTTGAAGGCCTATTTATTGTTGAGAAACAATGGAAAACCCTAAAAATCTAAAAACCTAACCCTAGGAGATGAAGTACCAAAACTATGGTCCCCGTTTGGGTAAATTAGTACATCAACTTCCTAGGGACGTAACTTTGGAATATGATCTCTGTTTGACGCAATAAATACCTTTTTAGAGAGATATATCTGAGGAATACAAATTTTTATGTGAGAAACATCGAGGGAAATTCCACGTTGCTCCTGGTTTTCCCAAAAATTTCATTTAGGGCTTCAAAATGGCTCTGAAAGTTCAGGACTCGAAAAACTGCTAAAAATAGTAATTTGTGCAAAAACTGAAAAATTGAAAGAAAATGATGGTGGGGTTCCAAATAGGATAGGTGGGTGGCCACCAATATCCACCTGGATCATTCCTCTCTTGTTAGGAAGCAATGATCCCCATTTTGTTGAGTTCCTCCATGGGATGAGGCAAATTTTGTTGAACTTGGTATTGGATTTGTCGAAGATGTCATGGATCTGCTGGCGGACGTGCTAGATGCATTTAATAAATTTGGTTTCTTTATCAATATTATAAAGTACATGTGTGTATTATTTTTGTGTGTTCACATGAGGTATGGAAACATCAAACGGCGACGCGCCTGGGGTCAGATCAATGGAGTGCTTGACCTGATAGTGTAGAGGAAACTTTGTGGGTGAGGAGAAAATGTCCTCATATTCCTCCAAGAATTTGTCCATCTACTGATGCCATGTAGGGGAGCCTTGTTTCAAGGCTATAAACACAATATTCTTCTTGTATTGTGGGAAAAGAGTAATGAAATAAATTTCGTAGTTTGGGAAACAATATTTACGGCATTGTTTTACAGTAAGAAAAGAGATGGAAGGAGGCGGTACTACCTCTGGTATCCTGTACAATTTATTTCCCAAAGTAATAAAAATAGCACGAGGCCTAGATTCATACACAACAGGTCACTTCCACAAGTATGGTTGGCCCAATGATACATCAAACACATCGAGATGAGCAACATCACACAATACCTCATTCGTGAACGACATGATGTTGTACGGAAGGTGACACTGCTGGCAGACACGAATGTCTCTTCCTTGGTGAATCCACCCAATGGCACATGGATGCGAGTGTGCTATGGTCAGTAGGTCAAGCCAATTCACGACCTTGGCTGAAATGAGGTTCTTTTGGTTTCCTCTATCGACATGGAATTTTAGTGGAGAACCCTTCACCAACATCTGCGAATGGAAGAGGTGCCCCCCCTCCTCTGGATCCTCAGGATCCTCCCTCTGGTGCTTGGTGGTGGAAAAAATGGAAATGGGATTTGCATCAATGATCTGCTTCCATTTTTCATCACCCTTTTGTGGTTCTGACTCAGGATCAGAACATGCATCTGATTCAGTGCCTTCAGTTCGGCCACCAACGATTGTTTGGACCAACACTCATTTTTTCTATGAGTGGGACTGCTATGGAATTAACATCACTTCACTGTGTCCTTATTTGTATTTTTTGTGTTTTTTTGAGCCACCCCACTTTTTATTTTCCCCTTGTTTTTTGCTTCAGGGCTGCCTTTCCCCGGCTTCGGATTTGCGGATCCAAAGTCTCGCTTCTTTTGCTTAAATTTCTTTTTGATCTTGGCGACATAGCGATATTCCATGCCAAGCAGGGCAATGTCGAGGAACTCCATTTCCTCCTGAATGTATCTATGAAAAAAGCTATGGTACTTGAGCACCAAATGTCTCTCTGAATATTTAATACCAAACTTTGTGCATAGGGTATGGAAAAAATTCGTTAGTTCGTGCACATCTTGATCCCTTTGTTGCCGCAGTGTGGTCGATTGGATGTACTTGTCCTCATAGCTCCTCATAAGGTAATATTTTTCCTTGATGTTGTCTCTAAATTAATTTCAAGTGGGTGTAGACGATAACAGAGAGAGTTCCCTTCGTCCTTTTTCTCACAATAGGTTTTCCACCACTCTTTGACATGGGCGCAGATTTGAGGAGTGGAAAAGTGATATTTTCTTGGTCGTAGAAATCATGGACCGAGAAGTACCCTTCAGCAAATTCAACCATCCATCTATGGCGTCTGCATATATATGGCCTTCAAAGATAGGAATGTAAAATTTTACTTATACCTTGAAAGGATTGGCGCCTCCAGAATGGCTGTTGGATGCATATGCACCACCAGTGGGAAGTTGCTGAAGGATCTGGGAAGAGTTATCCATCATTGAGCTCTGTTGTTTCTTGAGGACCTCCTCAAGCACTAATTTGATATGATCCCCTACTCCCTCATATTTATTTTCTTCTACCATGGTAGGTCGTCGGGGTTTGCGAGATTGATCTTGCAAGAGTTCAACCAGATCGAGCCCTAACTCCTTATACCCTGACCGTGTTGGGGACATGCAAAGAAAAACAGAGAAAGAGAAGACCGCTATGATAACACTGATTCAGATTTATCCATCAACACAATAAAATACAAAACTAGACATAAAAAAGAGATGCAGTGGAAATAAAAATTCATTTCATTAAAATCAAATGGTTGAAATACGCGTACAGATATAATGGAAATAAATTAGGTAAGGCATTGGTATCTTATCTTTGAGAAGAGATGTTGTGGCTACAGGAATCTGAACTGTGTTAAAATTAGGTGCGAAGGCCTATTTATTGTTTAGAAACAAGGGAAAACACTAAAAATCCAAAAACCTAACCCTAGGAGATGAAGCTCCAAAACTATGGGGCCCGTTTGGGTAAATTGGTACATCAACTTCCCGGGGATGTAACGACATATGTTCTTTGTTTGAAATGCTCAATACCAAGTTAGAAAGTTCTATCCAAGGACTACAATTTGTGACATGAAAAAAATCAAAGGAACTTCCATATTGCTCCCATTTTTCCCAAAAATGTCGTTTAGGGCCACAAAACGGCTTCAGAAGTTCAGGACCCGAAAAACTGCTAAAAACAGTAAATTGTAATGAAACTGAAAAACTGAAAGAACCGATGAAGGGGTTAAAAATGGAATAGGTGGGTGGCCACCAATATCCACCTGGATCATTCTTCCCCCCTTAGAAAGAAATGGTACCCATTTCCTTGAGTTCCTCCATGGGATGAGGAAAATTCTACTAAACTTGGTATTGGATTTGTCGAAGATGTCATGGAACTACTGGCGGACATGCTGGATTCATTCAATAAATTTGGTTTCTTTATCAGTCTCAGAAATTACATGTGTGGATTCTCTCAGTGTTTTCGAATGAGGTATGGCAACATCGAGCGATGGTGTGCCTGGAGTTAGATCAATGGAGTGCTTGACCTAACCATGTAGAGGAACCTATGTGGGTGAGGAGAAAATGTCCTCGTATTCCTCCAAAACTTTGTCCATTTGCCTCTACTGTGCAGGGGAGCCCTATTTCAAGGCTGTAGAAACAATATTATTCTTGTATTGTGAGAGAATATTAATGAAAATAAATTTCATGGTTTGGGAAACAATCTTACGGTGTTGTTTTGCAGTAGTCAAAGAGATGGCAGGAGGCGGTACTACCTCTAGTATCATGTACAATTTATTTCCCAAAGTAATAATAACAACACGAGGCCTAGAATCATACATAGCATGTTGCTTCCATAAGTATGGTTGGCCCAATAATACATCAGACACATCAAGAGGAGAAACATCACACAGTACCTCGTCAGTGAATGGCTTGATGTTGTACGAAAGGTGGTACTACTGGCAGACGTAGATATATCTTCCTTCATGAAGACACTCGATGGTTTATGGATGTGGGTGTGATATGGTTATTACGTCAAGTTTCTTCATGGACTCTGCTAAAATGAGGTTCTTTTGGCTTCCGCTATCGACAAGGAATTGTAGTGGAGAACCCTTCACCACATCTGTGAATGGAAGAGGCACACCCCCTCCTCTGGATCCTTAGGATTATCCCTTTGGAGATTGTTGGTGGAAATAATGGCACTGGGATTCCCATCAATGATATTCTTCTATTTTTCATCGCCCCTATCTGGTTCTGACTTAGGATCAAAACATGCATCTGATTCGGGTGCCTTCAGTTCGACCACCAGTGACTGTTTGGCCCAACACACATATGTGTTGTGAGTGGGGCTGTTATGAAATTCACATCACTTACCTGTGTCCTTGTTTTGATTTGTGGTGTTGTTATGAGTCACCCCAATTTTCATTTTCCCCTTGTTTCATGGTTTGGGGGCGCCTTTCCTTGGCTTCGGATTCACAGATCCAAAGTCTCACTTTTTCTGCTTAAATTTTTGCTCAATCGTGGTGGCATAGCGATATTTCATGCCAAGCGAGGTAATGTCGAGGAACTCCATTTCCTCCTGAATTTATCTATGAAAAAAACTATGGTACTTGTGCACCAAATTTCTCTCTAAATATTTAATACCCAAATTTGTGCACAAGGTATGGAAGAAATTCATCAGTTTGTGCACATCTTGATCCCTTTGCTTCTGTACCATGGTCCATTGGATGTACTTGTCCTCATAGCTCCCCACAGGGTAATATTGTTCCTTGATGTCATGTTGAAACAAATTTCAAGTATGTGCGACCGAGAATAGAGAGGGTTACCTCTGGTAATTTTGATCACAGTAGGTTTCCCACCAGTCTTTGACATGGGGTGTCGCTTTGAGGAGTGCAAAAGAAATATTTTCTCAGTTAGAGAAATCATGGACCGAGAAGTACCCTTACAACAAATTCAACCATATATATACGATGTCTGCATATATCTCACCTTAAAATATAGGAATGTTGAATTTGACTTGTACCTTGAAAGGAGTGGTGCCTCTAGAGTGGCTACTAGATGCATATGCACTGCCGGTGGGCAACCGTTAAAGGATTTGGGAAAAGTATCCATCATCGTGTTCCTTTGTTTCTCAAGGGCCTCCTTGAGTAATAATTTGATAACATCTCCTGCTCCCTCATATTTCTTTTCTTCCACCATGGGAGGTCGTCGGGTTTTGTGATGCTGATCTTGCAGGGGTTTAACCAGATCGAGCCCTAGCACCTTATACCCTGACCGGATTGAGGACATGCAAAGAAAAACAGAGAAAGAGCAGACCGATCTGACAACAACGATCTAGATTTATGCAGGAATGCAATAAATGGAGAAATATATAAAAACATAGAGATGCAGCGGAAATAAAACTTCATTTCATTAAAATCAAATGGATGAAATATGCTTACAGACATAATGGAAATAAACTAGCTAAGGTGCTAGTAGCTTATATCTAAGAAGATATGTGGAGGCTACAAGCCTATGAACTCCGTTAAAATGAGGCTCAAAGGCTTATTTACTATTTAGAAATAATGAAAAAACCTAACGCTAGGGGATGAAGCGCCAAAACTATGGGCCCGTTTGGGTAAATTGGTGCATCAACTTCCCGGGGACATAACTTTGGCATATGATCTTTGTTTGATGCACTCAATACCTCGTTAGAAAGATATATACAAGGAATACAACTTTTGACATGAAAAAAATCAAAGTAATTTCTATGTTTCTCCCAAGTTTCCCAAAAACGTCTTTTAGGGCCTCAAAACAGCTCCAGGAGTTCAAGACCCAAAAAACTACTAAAAATTGTAAGCTGTGCTGAAACTGAAAAATTGAAAGAACCTATGTTGGGGGTCCAAATGGAATAGGTGGGTGGCCACCAATACCATTTTTATCATTCATGTCCACAAGTATGTTGGCCCAATAATACATCAAACACATCAAGAGGAGCAACATCACACAATACCTCATCCGTGAATGGCTTGATGATGTATGAAAGGCGACACTGCCAGGAGATGCAAAGCTCTCTTCCTTGGTGAAGCCACCCGATGGTATATAGTTGCGATGTACTATAGTAAATAGGCTGAGCCACTTCACGACCTCTACTAAAATTAGGTTCTTTTTTCTTCCGATATCAACAAGGAATTGTAGTGGAGAACCCTTCACCTACAATTTCAAATGGAAGAGGTGCTCCCCCTCCTCTGGATCCTCAGGATCCTCCCTTAGAGATTGGTGGTGGAAACAATGGCACTGGGATCCACATCAATGATTTTATTCCCTTTTTCATCACCCTTATTTGGTTCTAACTTAGGATCAGAACATGGATATTATTCGGGTGCCTTTAGTTCGGCCACCAGCGACTATTTGTCCCGACACTCATTTGTGATGTGAGTGGGGCTATTATGAAATTCACACCACTTCCCGGTGTCCTCCTTTGGATTTTCGGTTTTGTTGTGAGTCGAATCACTTTGGCATTCCCCCTTTTTTGTAGTATGGGGGTGCCTTACCTTTGCTTCAGATTTGCAGATCCAAAGTCTCACTTCTTCTGCTTAATTTTCTACTTGTTCTTGGAAGCATAAAAATATGTCATGCCAAGCGAGGTAATGTCGAGGAACTCTATTTTCTCCTGAATGTATCAGTGAAAATATCTGTGGTACTTGAGCACCAAATGTCTCTCTAAATCTCTAATACCCAACTTTGTGCACAGGGTATGGAACAAATTCGTCAGTTCGTGCACATCTTGATCCCTTTCCTGCCGCAACATGGTCCATTGGATGTACTTGTCCTCATAACTCCCCATAGGGTAATATTGTTCCTTTATGTTGTCTTGAAATGAATACCAAGTGGGTGTAGCCAAGAACAGAGAGGGTGCCCTCCTGTCCATTTGCTTACAATAGGTTTCCCACCAGTATTTGACATGGGGCGTGACTTTGAGGAGTACAAAAGTAATATTTTCTCGGTCGGAGAAATCATGGACCGAGAAGTACACTTCCAACAAATTCAACCATATATCTACAACATATTCATTTATTTTGACTTCAAATATAGGAATGTCAAATTTAACTTGTATCTTGAAAGGATTCGCACCTCCAAAGTGGCTGCTGGATACATATGCGTTTCTAGTGGGCAGTTGTTGAAGGAACTCAAAAACGTTATCCATCATCGCGTTCCTTTATTTCTCGAGGGCCTCCTTAAGAAATAATTTGATAGGATCTCCTACTCCCTCGTCTCACTTTTCTTCCTCCATGGGAGGTTGTCAGGGTTTGCACAGATGATCTTGTAAGGGTTCAACCAGATCGATCCCTAAATCCTGATACCCTGACCGCGTTGGGGACATGCAAAGGAAAATAAACAAAGAGAAAATCCCTCTGACACCACTGATCTAGATTTATGCATGAATGCAATAAAATACATAAATAGAAATAAACACAGAGATTCAGTGGAAATAAAACTTCATTTCATTAAAATCAAAGGAATAAAATATTCTTACAGACATAATGGAAATAAACTAGTTGGGGCACTGGTAGCTTATCTCTGAGAAGAAATGTGGTGGCTACAGGCCTCTGAACTGTGCTAAAATGAGGCTAGAATGCCTATTTATTGTTGAGAAACAATGGAAAACCCTAAACATCCAAAAACCTAACCCTAGGAGATGAAGCGCGAAAATTATGGGCCTTTTTTGGGTAAATTAGTGCATCAAATTCTCGGGGATGTAACTTTGGCATTGATATCCATTTAACGTGCTAAATACATCATTAGAAAGATCTATCCAAGGAATACAAATTTTGACATGAGAAACATCGAAGTAACTTCCATGTTGCTCTTGGTTTTCCCAAAAATGTTGTTTAGGGCCTTAAAACGACTTCGGAAGTTCAGGGCCCCAAAAATTGCTAAAAATAGTAAGTTGTGTTGAAACTCGAAAATTGAAAGAATCGATGGTGGGGGTCCAAATGGAATAGGTGGGTGGAAAACAATATCCACTTGGATCATTCCTCACCCCTTAGGAAGCAATGGTCCCCACTGTGTTGAGTTCCTCCATGTGATGAGGCAAATTCTACTGAACTTGGTATTGGATTTGTAGAAGATGTCATGGACCTGTTGGTGGACATGATGGATACGTTCAATAAATTTGGTTGCTTTATTAGTCTCATATAGTACATATGTGGATTTTGTCTATGTGTTCACATGAGGTATGGAAACATCGGGCGACGACATGCCTGGGGTCATATCAATGGAGTGCTTAACTTGATAGTGTAGAGGAACCTTTGTGGTTAAGGAGAAAATGTCCTCGTATTCCTCCACGACTTTGTCCATCCACTGCTGCCATGAAGGGGAGCCATATTTCGAGGTTGTGGCCACAATATTCTTCTTTTCTTGTGGGTGAATAGTAATGAAAATAAATTTCATGGTTTGGGAAACACTCTTACTGCATTGTTTTGTAGTACTCAAAGAGATGGTAGGAGGCGGTACTATCTTCGTTATCCTATAAAATGTATTTCCAAATGTCATAAAAATAGCATGAGGCCTAGACTCATACACATCATGTCGCTTCCAAAAGTATGGTTGGCTCAATAATACATCAGACACATCAAGAGGAGCAACATCACATAGTACCTCATACATGAATGGCTTGGTGTTGTACGAAAGGTAGCATTGCTGGTGGACACAAAGATCTCTTCCTTGGTGAAGCCACCCGATGATATATGGATTCAGGTCTACTATGGTCAGTAGGATGAGACACTTCATGACCTATGTAGAAATGAGGTTATTTTGGCTTCCGATCTCGACAAGGAATTGTAGTGGAGAATCCTTCACCCACATCTGCAAATGGAAGAGGTGCTCCCCCTCCTCTGGATCCTCAAGATCCTCCCTCTAAAGCTTGTTGGTGGAAAAAATGGAATTGGGATCTACATCAATTATTTTTTTCCATTTGGAATTGCTCTTGTTTGGTTCTGAATCAGGATCAGAACATGCATCTGATTGGGTGTCTTCAGTTTGACCACCAGCGACTATTTGGCCCGACACTCATTTGTGTTTTCAGTGGGGCTGTTATGAAATTCACACCAATTCCTTGTTTCCTTATTTGGATTTTTGGTGTTTTTATTAGTAGCCCTGCTTTGTCTTTTCCCCTTTTTCTGTGGTTTAGGGGCACCTTTCCCTTGCTTTGGATTCGCGGATCCAAAGTCTCGCATCTTCTGCTTAACTTTCTACTCGATCTTTGCGGCATAACTGTATGCTGTGCCAAGCGTGGTAATGTTGAGGAACTAAAATTCATCTTGAATGTATATGTGAAAACAACTATGGTATTTGAGCACCAAACATCTCTCTAAATATTTAATACCCAACTTTGTGCACAGGGTATGGAACAAATTCATCATTTCATGCACATCTTCATCCCTTTGATGCTGCAGCATGGTCCATTGGATGTACTTGTCCTCATAGCTCCCCACAGGGTAATATTGTTCCTTGATGCCATCTCAGAAGTAATTCCAAGTGGGTGTGGCTAAGCACATATAGGGTTCCCTCCTGTCATTTTTCTCACAGTAGGTTTCCCACGAGTGTTTGACATGGGGTGCAACTTTGAGGAGTGAAAAAGTAATATTTTCTCAGTCGGAGAAATCATGGACCGAGAAATACCCTTCCAGCAATTTCAATCATGTATATAGGTTTTTGTCATCTACATTTCCTTCAAATACAAGAATGTAGAAGTTTAATTTTACCTTGAAAGGAGTGGCGCCTCTAAAGTGGTTTCTAGATGCATATGCGCTGCCGATGGGCAGTCGTTGAAGGATTTGGGAAAATTTGTCCATCATCGTGTTCCTTTATTTCTCGAGGGCCTCCTCGAGAAATAAATTGACAGGATCTCATGCTCCCTCATATTTCTTTTCTTTTCCATGGGAATTCGTCAGGATTTGCGAGGCTGATCTTTCAAGGGTTCAACCAGATCGACCCCTGACTCATACCATGACTGCGTTGGAGACATGCAAAGAAAAATAGGGAAAGAGCATAACACTATGATACCACTGATCTAGATTTATGCAGGAACACAATAAAATATAGAAATATAAATAAACAGAAAGATGATATGGAAATAAAACTTCATTTCATTAAAATCAAATGATTGAAATATGCTTACATACATTATGGAAATAAACTAGTTAGGGCGTTGGTAGCTTATCTTTGAGAAGAGATGTGGAGGCTAAATGCATATGAACTGTGTTACAATGAGGTTAAAATGCCTATTTATTGTTAAGAAACAATGGAAAACCCTAAACATCCAAAAACCTAAACCTAGGAGATGAAGCGCCAAAACTATGGGCCCTGTTTGGGTAAATTGGTACATCAACTTCCCGAGGACGTAACTTTGGCATATGATCTCTGTTTGACGTGCTCAATACATCGTTAGAAATATATATTCAAGGAATAAAAATTTTCATGTTAGAAACATCAAAGTAACTTCCACATTTCTCCTGGGTTTCTGAAAAACGTTGTTTAGGGCCTCAAAATGACTCCGTAAGTTCAGGACCCGAAAAACTGTTGAAAATAGTAAGTTGTGCTGAAACTAAAAAATTTAAAAAAATGATGGTGGGGATCCAAATAGAATAGGTGGGTGGCCAACAATATCCACTTGGACCATTCCTCCCCCCTTAGGAATCAATGGTCCCCATTGCATTGAGTTCCTCCATGGGATGAGGCAAATTCGGTTGAACTTCATATTGGATTTGTCGAAGATGTCATGGAGCCTCTAGCAGATGTGTTGGATGCGTTTAATAAATTTGGTTGATTTATCAGTCTTAGGAAGTACATGTGTGTATTTTTTCTATGAGTTAACATGAGTTATGGCAACATCGAGTGGTAGCGCGCCTAGGGTCAGATTAATGGAGTGCTTGACCTAGTGGTGTAGAGGAACCTCTGTGGGTGACAAGAAAATGTCCTCATATTCCTCCACGATCTTGTCAATCTACTGCTGCCATGCAGGGAGAGTGTTGTTTTGAGGTTTTTTCCACAATCTTCTTCTTTTCTTGTGGGCGAATAGTAATGAAAATAAATTTCCTCATTTGGGAAACAATCTTACTATGTTGTTTTGCAGTAGTCAAAGATATGGCAAGAGGCAATACTACCTCCGGTATGCTATACAAAATATTTCCCAAAGTAATAAAACCAACACGAGACATAGAATCATACACAACATGTCGCTTCCACAAGTATGGTTGGCCCAATAATACATCATACACATCAAGATGATCAACATCACACAATACCTCATCCGTGAATGGCTTGATGTTGTACAGAAGGCGACACTACTGGTGGATGCAAATATCTCTTCCTTGGTGAAGCCACCCTAATGGTATACGAATGTAGGTGTGCTATGGTTGGTAGGTTGAGTCACTTCATGAACTATACGGAAAATAGGTTCTTTTGGCTTCCACTATCGACAAGGAATTGTAGTGGAGAACCATTCACCCACATCTATGAATGGAAGAGGGGCTCCCCCTCCACTGGATCCTCAGGATCCTCCCTTTGGAGATTGGTGGTGGAAACAATGGAAATAGGATCCGCATCATTGATATACTTCCATTTTTCATCGCCCTTGTTTGGTTCTAACTCAGGATCAGAACATACATCTGATTCATGTGCCTTCAGTTTGGAAACCAGCAACTGTTTGACCCGACATTCATTTGTGCTATGAGTGGGGTTGTTATGAAATTCACACCACCTCCCCGAGTCCTTATTTTTATTTTGGTGTTTTTTTGAGTCACCCTGCTTTGTATTTTCCCCTTTTTCTACTATTTGGGGGTGCCTTTCCCTAGCTTCGGATCCATAGATCCAAAGTATCGCTTCTTCTGCTTAAATTTCTGCTTGATCTTGGAAGCTTAGCGATATGTCATGCCAAGCGAGGTAATTTTGAGGAAATCCATTTCCTCTTGAATGTGTCTATGTAAATAGATGTGGTACTTGAGCACAAAAGGTCTCTTTGAATCTTTAATACCCACCATTTTGTGCAGGTTATGGAAATAATTTGTTAGTTCATGCACATCTTGATCCATTTGTTGTCGTAATGTGGTCCATTGGATGTACTAGTCCTCATAGCTCCCCAGATGGTAATATTGTTCCTTGATGTCATATCAGAATGAATTCCAAGTGGGTGTGACTAAGAATAGAGAGGGTTCCCTCCTTTCCTTTTACTGACAGTAGGTTTCCCACCCGTCTTTTACATGGGGTGCAACTTTCAGGAGTGAAAAAGTAATATTTTCTCGGTCAGAGAAATCCTGGACTTAGAAGTATCCTTCCAGAAAATTCAACCATATATCTATGAAATCTACATCTATTTGACCTTAAAATATAGGAATGTCAAAGCTGACCTGTACCTTGAAAGGAGTGGTGTCTCCAGAGTAGCTGTTGGATGCACATGCATCGCCAGTGGGCAACCATTGAAGGATTTAGGAAAAGTTATCCATCATCACGTTCCTTTCTTTCTCTAGGGCCTCCTCAAGAAATAATTTGATAGGATCTCCTGATCCCTTGTCTTTATTTTCTTCCACCATGGGAGGTAGTCAAGGTTTGCGAGGCTGATCTTGCAAGGGTTCAACCAGATCGAGCCCTAGCTCCTTATACCCTGACTGCGTTCGGGACATGAAAATAAAAACATTGAAAGAGTAGACCACTCTGATACCGTTGATACGGATTTATGTAGGAACATAATAAAATATTGAAATATACATAAACACAAAGATGCAACGGAAATAAAATTTCATTTCATTAAAATCAAATGAATGAAATATGCTTACACACATATTGGACATAAACTAGCTAGGGCGCTGGTAGCTTATCTATGAGAAGAGATGTGGCAGCTACAGGCCTCTAAAATTTGTTACAGTGATGCTCGAAGGCCTATGTGTTGTTGATAAATAATGGAAAACCTTAAACCTAACCCTAGGAGATGAAACGCCAAAACTATGGGACCCGTTTGGGTAAATTGGCACATCAACTTTTCGGGGATGTAAATTTGGCATATGATCTCTGCTTGATGCGCTCAATACCTTGTTAGAAAGATATGTCTGAGGACTATAACTTTAGATGTGAGAAACATCAAGGGAACTTCCATGTTTCTCCCGGTTTTCCCAAAAACGTTTTTTAGGGCCTCAAAACGACTCTAGAATTTCAAGACCCGAAAAATTGCTAAAAATAGTAAGTTGTGTTGAAACTAAATAAATGAAAGAACCAATGGTGGGGGTCCAAATGGAATAGGTGGGTGGCCACCAATATCCATATGGATCATCTTCTCTACTGATATGTGCTCCAAGTCTGCCTCGTTAGTGTCAATATGGATAGGCTCCTCATCATGCAAATGTGCCTCATGTTGTGGTGATGATCTCTTTTCTGTTGATGTAGGATTGGTCCCTTCCACAATGTTTGGATAAAAAACAAGCCTCCGACCTTTCTGATATGTTTTGGCCACCTCCACCCTAAATTTCTCCTTCACTGAAACTCTTCTAGATGAGCCAATCTCCATTTGTTTGGATGGTACTGATGGTGTAGTTGATGATGTACCTTGGCTAGTAGGCTGACTAGTAGAAGGAAAAAATACATGGGACTGAATGAAGGTCTCCCAAGTAATTTTATTCTCTACAAGATGGTGCAGAAAATGAGTTTTATGAGGGCATGGTGAAAAAGGCTAGCTTTATGATCACTTTCTCTATGCTACACTTTCTCAACCATTTTGGTTAAGCTCTTATAGAGGTAGTAGGGTAGGTTGAGAGGTTTTACCCCTGTGAAGTGCATGAGAAACTTGACATGGTACTTGTAAAATCTAGAAAATATTCCCTCACATGTAAATTTCTTCATAATGGCCCTCATAAATGGAGAAAACTTGTCAAGTAACTGACCAAAAGTAAACAATTTCTTTATTGCATCTTTGTAATGACCATTGATGAAAGGTTTTTAGTTCTGCACATCCAAATCTAGGCTCTTAAACCACTTTTCACCATATTTTGGTACCCATGTAGTAGTAGATATGGCCTCAGTTGAGATTTTGAATCTCACCCCTGCAATTATGAGCTTATCTCTCCTAAGGTTAGTGGCAAACAAGTTTGTCAACTTGGCATGGTATTTGAGCTTTTGAATTTCTCACAAAACCTTAAACACCCTTCATTCTGAAAAAATTGCTTGGAAAGTGAAGATAAAATCAGTGTTGAGTGGTTCAAACCTTGACACTTTTCCTCCCTTGTTGTAAATTTTCCTTTCTCCCTCCATGTTTGACAATTTGCAAGGCTAAAACCCTAGTGCGAAAAACAAGGGTAGTGAGTGAGGTGAAGGGATGAAGGGGTTAGGGAAGGGATATGAGGGTAATAAAATTTTAGGAAGTAGGTATGGGTTGTAGGGAACTTTGGGAAGTTGAGGGGGGTGAAATAAGTGTGGGAATTGGCCTAGGGAATTTTTACATAGTCCAAGCCCTAGAAATTACCCAACACACAATGTGTAGCTAGGGTTTTTTTTTTGGGACTTTGGAAATGGGAGTAGGTGAGTGTGAGGGTTGTGGGATGTATGTCTGAGTGTGAAGGAGGGTAAAATGTATGTGGGATAGGAAATTTAGCTTGCAAGCCTAAGAAATGGGGTTTCACCCACCAAAACGCAGCGTGGGGACAAATGAAGGCTTTACACCATAAAACAAGGAAATGAAGCTAATAGGAGGAATGTAGGGGCTTCAACTTACTTATACCTTGATAATGAAGACTTCAATTACCTTGTAGAACCTTTGGAAGAAATATTTTTGGCTTTTGGAGTGAAAACGTAGTAGAGAGGTGAAAACGCAGCAAGCTACTTGAAAGCGCAATGTGGCAGCTTAGAATCACTTAGTTGGAGTGTGTTTTGATGCTAACAGTTCCAAGCTTGCCTTTTTTGGTGAGTGAGAGCTCTTTGACAATGGAATGAGTGAGAGAAATTATCTTTATGGTATTTGATAGCTTGTGGAAGTCTTTTTATTCATTATGGTATGGTGGCCCACTAAGTTCTTTTCACTTTTTCTATGAAAACTATGAAGCTTTGGAACAAATATAACTTATTACATCATAATTGAATAAAATTACGTATGAAACAAAACTTATTGAGAAAATTCCCTATTACTACTCCTTCATTTTCCAGATTTATTAATGGAATGACTTATTTTGGTGCCTTAAACCCTAATGAACTAATGGTGACACTGCACTAAATGAGAACGATGGTGACATGAATGAGATGAAAATGATGACTCATCCAACTGAGAGATGGCAATGACCAGCAAATTTTTTTTTTTTGAATGGAGTAGTAATAGACCTAGACACCACTAGCCAGTGACCAAATTTTTATTTGAAGACCTATTGAAACCATACAAATTTGACTCGACACCCTAACAAAAACTTTTAAAGAGCCCATTTGATCACTAGTGACAGGAAGAACTGACTAACACCAAATTTGGCTCCAACTGGGGATGGAAACTCCTTGGAGGTGTCAAGAACACTGTAGACCAATTAGCCTAATCCATTGGGTATGGAGTGAAAATAAAAATACTAAACTCGAAACAAAAAATCGATTGACAAAATAAACTGGCTCTATCTGAAACAAAAACTTACCATACTTAGAAATGAACAGCCAATCACGGAAACTTTATGGCCTTCACTTCAAGCTCCAATATTTGATGATCAACTCCTTCACACTTTGGTAGAAAAGTAAAATTATATGTACAATGGTAGTGAGAAATTTCAAAAATCTGATCAAAGTAGGTAGTGCTTGAGAAGCCTACCATTTAATAGTCCTCCTCCGTAATATTTCCCATTCATTTCCTCTAATAAGTAAGCATGTTTTCCTCTTGAAGCTGAAATATTGTACAACCCTTTCCATAAATTATCGAACTTACCATGTTTTCCTTTATATTCATTTCAATCACCCCAACAAAGGACCAAATCACCAATTCTAAAGTCGTATGCCTTTTTCTTGCGATTATACACTTTCTTGATTCTTTCTTGAAGCTTGGAAGTGTTTTGGAACACCTCCTCCCTGGTTTGATGCAAATGGATCATTTTATTTATCCGCCGTTGAACATCATTTGGTTTGTTGCCAATTTCCTATAACATCTTCATGACTAGGTCAATGAGAGAAGTAGGAAATATTTTATCAACTCCATACACTAACTCAAAAGGCGACATGCCTATGGATTTCTTATTACTTAATTTTTCTGCCCACAAGGCATTGATGAGTTTATTATGCCAATTTTTCTTGTTTACCTCTAGCATCTTCTTGATAATGTTGACCAAGGACTTATTTGAAGATTCAACCAAACCATTACCTTGTGGGTAGTATGCAGTTGTTGGGGCCCTTGTTTTGAATACTTGTTTTGAATATTTTGAATTTTGAATAAAGAACAAATTTTTGGGTTGCAGAACGACACATGGCAGTCGCAACCAAGTCACAACTACGGTGAGTAGCGGAGCTACCGAGGTTGCAAGGGAATAGGAGATAGCTGAAGAAAGCAGATGCATGAGTATAGACGAAGAGATGATACAACAGAAGATGGAGAGTAGAACTCATAGACAACAAGAGAGAAGCCGGAAGTAGCTGAAGAAGAATGCAAGAGGAACTAACAGTTGCGACGACGGGTGAATAAATAGCCATCACCCGGTCGAAAGAAGAGACGAATACAAAGCGGCTGAAGAGGATCAAGCAAATGCTGCAAGAGGGATCTATTCCGGGCATGATATCTCTGTAGTTCCTAGGCTTCTCTATTCTGTATTTCTGTCCTATAAGACGTCTGTAATAGACTTGTAAGCTCTTCCTGTGGAAGCAATGTAACTATGGATTTGGTCGAAGATTATCAATATAATTGCAGGTTGCTGTCTGATTCTATGAGTTACATGCATGCATGATGTCTGGGATGTCTTAAAATTTTATTTTCTTAATACCTGTTCGATATTCTGAATGTTCTTGCGTATATAATGATGTTTATGCAATCAATTCAATGTTAATCATGAGTTGCGGATCGTTCCACCACTATCGATCTATTCCCCTTCTGCATGTGGTCGCGGCACACCTCGGGTGAGACTCTCTGCTCTCTAGAGTAGGGTTACCATGCCAGCATGGTTCTAGACTACAGCAGATTCCCTTGTTGGCCCCAATCTTTGAACCTGGGTCTTACCTACGAGATCTGTTTCTTCACCAACAAATGGTTCCGTTGCCGGGACCTTGCATGTTATGAGGGGAACTAGATCATGGTATCGAGGGTCTTTGAAGGAGAAATACGGAGATGGTGGGATAACCATCTGGACCAGTTTTTTGCTCAGCAAGTGGAGTTAACGAATCAAAAGGAGAGGGTTCTCAAGGATCTCATCCTTTTCTCGGATTTTGCCAGTGATACCTACGAGATCCTTTGGGGAAAATTCCCTAGAAACCTCTATAATTGGTTGCGGAGGTTACAGACAAAGGTGCTTAGGGATAGCTTGCGGAAGATAAAACACAAGTGGGTGCATGGGGATCTGGTTGCCCTGCATTGGTTGGATACTGAGTTGACCCACGCGGTGGATTTTTTGGTAGAAACCACTTTGGACGGATATATTGTGGATTTTTCTGTAGAGTGCTACCAATCCTTCTCGAAGGCTAAAGCTGTCTTCCGCTCCGGGCTAAGAGGGAAGTTGCTCAAGGAGATTCCGCTATGGATTAAGGCCCTGATGGTGGACGAAGGGCTGATGGAGTTCCAAAAATCGAGCATGGAAGCATAAACCTCCAGTGCTGGGGGAAGGGCTGAAGGGACAGATGCTACGTGAGGTGTGAAGCAGGGGAGTGGGGGATGGATGTTGAGGCTGCAAGGATATTGAGGGAGTGACGTGCACATCGGCGGGCGCAGATCACCGATAGGTGGCGAGAAAGGGTGATGCGGGAGTTGAGACGACGGGAAACCAATAAGAAGAATCAAGAGGAGGTGCCTTAGAGGATAGGAATTATGGACACTCAGGCGAATACCCTGGAAAGGGAAGGGACCAGTGTGGGAGTGCAGCGGGTGCATGGGAGCCCAACTAAGAGAGAAAGGGAGACGACAACTGACGAAGGCGATGTAGGTGTGCAGCCCGAAGAAAGTTCCGATGGTGAATGGTACGTCGTGATGCAACAGTTGTTTCAAGAGCGGATGACATTCATCTCTCCAGGTAGCCTGATCAGGAGCTCAGGACCAAGTGTCGTAAAATGGTCAAAATGAAGGTGCTCAAAACTAGTTTGAACCTGAACGACCGGATAGAGCTCGTCTTCCTGATTCCAGCGCCGCAAACGGTTCGAAAAATGGTCTCCGTATGAAAAAGTTATTCAAGTTCAAAGTTTTGTCAATTTTATTAAAAAAATGGCAAATTTGACTTTGGGAAAATTTTATAAAAAAAAGAATATTCCACAGAATATTCTGGGAATATTTCGTGGAATATTCCGCAGAATATTCTGGGGAATATTCCTTGGCAGCCAATCAGGAGGCGCCACGTGGCTAGCCCGGAGGCCGCCACGTGGGCCCCAAGTTGAATTGAAAATGGCGTGTTAAAAGTTTTTGTTGGGGCTCGGCCGGATTCGAACGCACGACCCCATGTATATCAACCAAGCGACTTTACCAACAGACCACATGTTCGTTCGTTGTTTATGTTGCGGACAGGCGTATATTTATGGCGCTTGGATGTTTGGGCGGGGCCCGAAAGGGGGCCAGCCCCTAAGGGCCAGCCCCCTCTGCATATAACCCAGGTCCGGGAACCACGGCCCAAGATCATCGGCGCGCAGAATGGCGGATTAGACTTTGGTTATGTTATAACGTGGGTTTTTAATATAAAACGTTATGTTTTAATTAACACGTTTTGAAACCGTTTGTTACAAACCGCCGAACTATGTGAACGTAACCGTAAACATTTATTGCCAACCCATTAACCTTGGCGGATAGTTGGCGGCCTCCGCCTATTTTGGCGCCCTTTGCTATTTTAGCGCCCTTATCTGCAGTCTTTCCACAATTAGTGGAGTTTCTCAAGGGAAAACAGGCAGTTTAGTAAAGAGGTGACATGTCCAGTGAATGCCCCTACAGTCCATCTCTGTATGGGAAATAGTTTATTCTCACATTTTCAGAGGTCTCTTGGAGTGTATAGCTCACATTTGAAACTAATGAAAATGGATACCTTGCACCCTTAAACAAGTACATTCCATTTTCAGATCAGATGGTATCGGAGCCTGGTTGCAAAGTTGGTTTGCTTGATTGTGTAGCTTGAAAGGTGTCTTAAGCAGTGTTGAAGATTGACTGCTTTATTATTCTGCAAACTACTTGTTGTTTGAGTTTGCTGAAGCTCTTTTGTTCATTTTTATAATGACAACTTTCATAAGTGAGTTCTCAAAATCATCCTCCTTCACAAGATTTTTTTATGAAGGCTTGAAGCAAGAATTTTTCATCATGATGAATATGGTGAAAGAAATGTATGAGGATGAAAGAAAGAGCTCTAGACTTCAAGAGCAGTTGAATTCCATGAGGGAAGAGAAGTAGTTTCTTTCTGACCAATTGCAGGAAATGGAAGGCCAACTTCGTATTGCAAACATGAAGCTGGAAAAGATGCATGAGTTGGAGACACAACTCCTTGTTTCCAAAGAAGCCTTAGCCAAGTATCAGCTTGAAGAAGAGGTAAACAATTCTAGTTTGTCTTCAAATTCTTATAAGAATGTTTATGAACTTGGTTCTTTTGAGAAGCATACCAAAGGCATAGGGTCCAAGTTGATGTCCAAAATGGGATATGAAGGAAAAGGACTGGGAAAAAATGCACAGGGTATAGTTGAGCCAATAATGGTTGAGGTAAGGCCTAAGAATTTGGGTCTTGGCTATGGACAATCTTATGGAGAAAGTTCCAAAGCAGCCATGAAGGAAGAAGGTGTGCATCAGCATGCACTTGAACAAGGAAGTGGTGAAAGCTCTAAAACCATTGATGGGATTGATAGTGTTCCAAAGGGAGCTTCTTCTTCTTTCGATTCACCTCCTCATGAAGGTAATGAAGGTGAAAGAGAAAGGTATAAATCTGATTTCAATCATATTTCCTTTGATCATGTAAAGCATGGAAAATTTCCACACAAGCATTGGAAAAGAATTGCATGTTATTTTTGTGGTTTGTTTAACCATAGTGTTTCTAGATGTTGGAAAAGAATGGCAACATACAAGAAACTTTTGAAGGAAAGGAGGCAAGAAGCCAAAGTTCCAATGAACAATGCAAATCATGCGGTCAAGAAGATGAACATGTGTTTCACTTATTTCTATAAGCAAGGACATACTGTTGAAAGGTGTTGGACTCTGAATCCAACAATGCTTCCACAAAAGTTGAAGAAATGGGAGAAAGAGTATGGCAAGAATGGGAAGGAAGTATCCATCATTGATATGTGTCAGGATGATACACATGCTGATATCGATGTGCAGTTAAAGGAATCACCTTTGAAATGGATTGGTAAGAAATGGTTAGAATTCTTATCCAATTAAAGTTGCATGTCTTTCGATTGAATGCATTTTCTTTGTTAAGGGAATGCAAGTTGCAGGATGGAAAAGTTGAGTATGAGACTCACTCTATCGTAGCGAAAGTTATGTTCATTTCAGCTTTGAAAGTACATGTACATATGATTAAGGATCTTGTACTTATGATTGTACTTAAGAGAAAGTTGAAGGATAAACTGCATGCATAAGAATGAGATGCATGAGCACAGGGATCATGATGATTTCCTTGTATTTTTAAACATGTATGTGTGATTAACTTGAAGGGTTGATTACTTTGTTTTTAACCGTGCATGTAATGTAATATTGACTTGGAAAAAGTTAATTTGATCTCCAAGATTGTAAGGAGGAGAAATGATGAAGTGTTTCATCTTTGTAAAAGCTTTCTCATTTGGGAGGCAGTTCTTCTTCTGGAATGGAGGTGCCTTGGATGGGCATCGTGACAGTTGGCAAGTCCACATGTTAAGGGGAATATTTCCGCTCATATATCAGCAAGTTTCATTGCTGGTTCCTGCAATTTCAGAGTTGTCTGGCGAAAGAACTTGGTCGGGATTCGAAAAGTACTTGGCGTATGCAGCAAAAAGTCGCCATGACGACATTTAACAAGGCTGGACATTTTTGGCATTAGTATTCTCTTTTGGCTGACTGGAAGAGGATATTTATGTTCCTCAAGTGCTGTACAGTTCAGATCAGAGATTCAGTAAGCTTTTGGGGACCAAAAGCTTTCTCATTTGGGAGGTGTGATCAGGAGCTCAGGACCAAGTGTCGTAAAATGGTCAAAATGAAGGTGCTCAGAACTAGTTTGAACCTGAACGACCGGATAGAGCTCGTCTTCCTGATTCCGGCGCCGTGAACGGTTTGAAAAATGGTCTCCGTATGCAAAAGTTATTAAAGTTAAAAGTTTTGTCAATTTTATTAAAAAAATGGCAAATTTGACTTTGGGAAAATTTTATAAAAAAAATAATATTCCACAGAATATTCTGGGAATATTCCGTGTAATATTCCACAGAATATTCTGGGGAATATTCCTTGGCAGCCAATCAGGAGGCGCCACGTGGCTAGCCCGGAGGCCGCCACGTGGGCCCCAAGTTGAATTGAAAATGGCGTGTTAAAATTTTTTGTTGGGGCTCGGCCGGATTCGAACGCACGACCCCATGTATATCAACCAAGCGACTTTACCAACGGACCACATGTTTGTTCATTGTTTATGTTGCGGACAGGCGTATATTTATGGCGCTTGGATGTTTGGGCGGGGCCCGAAAGGGGGCGCGCCCGTGATACAACCTGCAGTCCAGAACCACCGCCAAGACTACCTGCCATGTTGCACGACATTAGACTTTGGTTATGTTATAACGTGGCTTTAATATAAAAACGTTATGTTTGAATTAACACGCTTTGGAACCGTTTGTTACAAACCGCCGAACTATGTGAACGTAACCGTAAACATTTATTTCCAACCCATTAACTCTCAAGTGATAATGGCGCCTCCGCCTATTTTGGCGCCCTTTGCTATTTTAGCGCCCTTATCTGCAGTCTTTCCACAATTAGTGGAGTTTCTCAAGGGAAAACAGGCAGTTTAGTAAAGAGGTGACATGTCCAGTGAATGCCCCTACAGTCCATCTCTGTATGGGAAATAGTTTATTCTCACATTTTCAGAGGTCTCTTGGAGTGTATAGCTCACATTTGAAACTAATGAAAATGGATACCTTGCACCCTTAAACAAGTACATTCCATTTTCAGATCATAGCCCTACTTCCAAAAATTTGCACTGCAAGGATCCCTACCTTCCCCTGGTACTCTATCAACCTTTAAGTAATATTTTCGTTAAGTTACAAGCATTGAGTCAATTGCATAGCAGTTCATTGTCGACAATGACACACGTTAATAGCAGCATCACTAGTAGTATTGCATTCCCCAGTGGTACAATCACGCAACCAAGACTCGAAGAGTTTATCCTAGTCACCCCGTCGCAAGTAAATATGGCTGGGTCATTCACCTAGTATCCAAAATTCTCTAGCCGAGGTAATGATGATGTAGAGCAACACTGGTATCTCTGCGAAGCCATATGGAGGGCTTGGCAGACACCAGATGCAGGAAAGCTAATAGAGTTCCAAACCACGCTCAGAGAGAGGGCTATGCGATGGTTTATCAAGTGGTCTGAGGCCCATCCAAATCCTATAATCATGGACGTTAAGTGGGATTTTGTCCGAGAATTTAAGCTCCCCCAGACAGACCAACAGGGTCTGTTCGAGCTCTGGGATATTAAGCAGAAATAAAGGGAGACTACATGGGATTTGATGCACCGATTCAACGATGTGATCGGGAAACTCAGCTACCCGATCGACCCAAACCATCATAGGGATTGGTTCATCAAGGCTCTGCTTCCCTTGACACGAACCCCCCTCACCCAGCAGAAGATTGAGGATTTTGAAGTTATTGATATTATGGGAGACAAGGATCCTTACCCTGCTCTGCTAGGCATCGATTGGGCTTTTGAGAATTACACCATCATCAACCTCAAAAAGGAACTGATGATATTCAAAGATGGAGAGGTCCAATTCACTCAGCCTCTCAACTCGTATCAAGGCCCAAGATATACAGAAACTGTGGACAATCAGGAGGATGCTCGATGTTGGACAACCTTTATCAAATGACAATAGGGAAGTGGGAGGACTATATTAACCCGACCACAACTAGCTCCGTCAGCTGGCGCAGCGTCCAAAGCTCAGAGTTGGGATTGGAAATAGCCTGGGAAGACTGGCAGAAGGGTGGGTATGAGACCAACACGTGCAGGTGTGCCAAAATTGTCTGATTCCATTGGATTGGCACAGAGATCAGGGAGTATCCCACCCTGTCGAACATGCAAGTCGTTAATACCTTTATTGCAAAGTAGAAGACACGGTACCAGAAGGAAGTAGGATACCACTGTTGGATGTAGCACTACAGTCCACATTAGCCAGGTGGTGGAAAAATCATTGCAACACCCTGTCGCGGTGGAGTTGTGTAGTGGAGGCTTTGAGGGCGTGGTTCAAAGAAGAAGAAGGCCCATGAAGCAGGCATAGGTACCAAGGTACTTTCGATCCATGGGACCACCTAAGAACCTATGAGGAGTATTGGAAAAGTCTAGGGTACCTGCACGAGCTATGGGTACATCGGTTCATCCATTCCTTAGATACCATCCCCCAGGCTTGGTACTTAGAAGAAGAGCGGAAAAGAGGGACCAGCTCCTGGCAGGAATTCATGAGCAACTTCGTTCGGTGCTTTTCCTTCGAAGGAGAGACAGAGCTGGTGTCCCAGGCATTAAAAGCTATGAAGGGGGTACTATTTCTCTGTGATCTAGGGACTGATGGGAGCTCCTTTGCATCACAGCCTGAGGGCAGGCATGAGTTGGCTTGCCAACGGATCGATGGCGATCCAGACGATGATAGTCTAAAGGACCTAAGGCACCTATATTTTGAGGAGAAGGAAGGGGAGCGGAAAATCAATGAGGAGCCGACCACTGAAGGCGTCCATCTACTCCCGCTGAAGACAAAGAAGTTGAACATCGACACAGAGGAAAAACCCAAATTGGCTACGGTTGGGGATTAATGGGATGAGGAGACGACAAAGGAAATTTTCAGCCTCCTCCAAGAATACGAAGACATATTTCCTTCATCGCTTGTAGAGTTGAAGGGCATCAAAGGTGACCTTGGAGAAATGTGGATTGTGCTGAAACCGGATGCCAGGCCCATAAAGCATCGACCTTATCGGTTGAACCCACAGATCAAAGAAAAGGTCAAGATGGAGATCGACAAGATGTTGGCCGCAGGTCTAATCTTTCCTGTGGAAGAAGCGGAGTGGGTGAGTCCTATCGTCATTCAGAATAAGAAGGATAAGTTATAAATCCGAGTTTGTGTCGACTACCGAAGTTTGAACAATGCCTGCATCCATGATCCGTTTCCCACTCCATTTAGCGACGAAGTATTGGATCATGTTGCGGGAAATGAAGCTTACTCCTTCACTGATGGCTTTTCGGGCTATCATCAGGTATGCATTGCGGAAGAGGACAAAACAAAGGTGACGTTCACCACCGAGTGGGGATCGTTCACATACCACGTGATTTCATTCGGATTGAAGAATGCCCTGGTCGTGTTTTCCCAGATCGTCATCACTGCTTTCTGGGAGTATATCCACAAGTTCCTGGAAGTCTACATGGATGATTGGACTGTCTACAATTTGCTGAAGAACCACGCCACCCCATTACCTATCATGTTCGATCGGTGTCGACAGTTGTAGATTTCCTTGAACTTGAAGAAATGCATTTTTGTAGTTCCTTTCGGCACGTTGTTAGGACACATGGTGTGCAAGCAAGGGGTCTGCGTCGACCCTGCCAAGGTGGCCATGATCATCCCCATGGAAGCCCCGAAAATGGTGAAGCAGTTGCGGGCACTGCTAGGGCACACAGGTTATTACAGATGGTTTATCCGAAATTATGCGAAAATCACCACTCCCTTAGAAAAGCTACCGTGGAAGTCCGAAGTGTTCTGGTGGACAAAGGAGTGTCGGATGGCCCTTGACACTCTGAAGGAAAAGCTGGCGACGATGCCTATTTTGGTTCACCCAGATTGGGATAAGCAGTTCCATGTGCATATTGATGCTTTCAGTATTGCACTTGGGGCTGTCTTGGTGCAACCACGAGAGACAACAGTTGACCACCCAGTTTACTTCGCTAGCCACAAACTCTCTAACGTAGAGTGGAATTACACCACTACCAAGAGGGAGGCCCTGGAAATGGTGTATTCACTCTAGAAGTTCCGCCACTATCTTCTAGGAGGAAAATTCAAGTTCTTTATGGATCACTCTGCATTAAAGTACCTGGTCAATAAGCCTGTATTGGAAGGATGGATCTGTCGATGGCTTTTAATCTTCCAAGAATTCACGTTTGAGGTGATATTCAAGCCCGGGAGGTTGAACGTCAGGCCCGATAATTTATCTAGGTTGGAGATGGGGGAGAATGATGGCTCTCTTGATGATTAGCTGTCGGATGCTGACCTTTTCCGAGTCGAAGTTGTACCAGATTATTTGGCCGACATTGCCACCTATCTGACCACGGGGAAGTGCCCTCAGCACTACACCCTGCTCCAGAAATGGCACTTGGTCGTTCGCACCGCCGAATACCAACTGATTGCGGGGAAACTATACAAAATAGGCCTCAATGAGGTTCTGCGCAGATGTATACTTGACCACACACATGAAGCCATGATGTGGGAATGCCACAATGGCATTGCGGGTGTGCATGTGGGGGCGAAACCCACTGCCAGGAAGGTGCTCCAAGCTAGAATATGGTGGCCAATGGTCCATTCTGATTGTAAGACATTTGTTAAGAGATGCGATGTCTGTCATTGAACGGGGAGGCCCTCTCACAGGGACAAGCTCCTGCTACACCCGGTGCATGTGTTGCGGCCATTTGAGAAGTGGGATGTCGACTTCGTAGTCCCCATAGCCCCGGTCGCCAGGCATTCCAAGGCCCGGTACATCATTACCGCAACTGACTACCTCACTAGGTGGGCTAAGGCGGTGGTGGTATGGGACTGTATGGCAGATACCGTAGCACGGTTCATTTTTGAACACATCATCAGCAGGTTTGGCTACCCGCAAAGTTTAACCAATGATCAGGTTACGCATTTCATTAATGAAACAGTCAAATCGCTGCTGGACACATTCATGATTAAACATCACAAAAGCAGCCCGTACCACCCACAGGCCAATGGCACCATTGAAGCATTCAATAAAATCCTTGAAAAGGGATTGACGAAGATCTGCAATGCCCAGCGGGATGACTGGGATGAGCGGTTACCAGCTGCACTATGGGCATACCAGACTACGATGAAGCGCTTGACCAATCAGACACCGTTCCAGCTAGTGTATGGTCAGGAAGCTATGATTCCCACCGAGTTCACCATACCGAGTATTTTCATTGCCACATCCCTCAATTTCTCAAAAGAGGAGTCGCTACAGGAGCACCTTCACGAGTTACAAGAACTGGACGAGTCCCAGTTTCTGGCTGGATTTCACCAGAAGGTTCAGAAGGACAGGCAGAAAGCGTGGCATGACCACCACATCAAGAAAAAAACATTCCAGGTTGGAGGAAAGGTCCTCTTATATCATAGCAAGTTTCAGAAGTTCCCAGGAAAACTACAGATGCACTGGTTGGGACCTTACTTCGTCATCAAGATTAGAGATTCCAGAGCCGTCTGGTTGGCTTAGTTGGACGGTACTATTTTACATGGGTGGGTGAATGGCGCACGCTTGAAACTCTACCATGAGTAAGTCCTTTCACTTTTCATTAATAACTCTCGTAACCGAGAGAAGCTGTAGAGTAGCGTAGATTAATAAACTCTCCCGCAACTGGGACGAGCATAGGTAGTGTTTATCATTCATGCACAGGTCATCAATAACCACTCTCTTGCGGGAACCACACCTCAATCGATTGTGGTCAGGGAGGGGCGTGTCCAGCATGTCATCCCCGTAGGATCAAAAAATGTGTAAGTGTCATCCCATATCATTTCCGTCAGTACTTGTGTCAGTCCGTAGGATCATCTAGATTTGCAGCATAAATGACCATAATTAGAAGTAACCCTGCAATAATAATTTTGCCATAATTTGAAGTAACCTCAATCATCACGTCCGCCCATTTCCCCATGCCACTGTCAGCAACTGTCAGAATACACCTTAGCACATGATTGATCGCACGATTATCACCAAGAAGAATGCCAGTAGGAATTAACTCATTATGGGGTCTCATCAACCTCACTCGTGCCAGGTAATTACATAACTTGCATGGGAAAAAAGCACGAGAATGCCAGAGCAGTTAGAATTAGAAATTGGAGCTGAACTAGAGCAATAGAAGTATCCAGAAGCACAGCCCCGAGAGAAGAGGCTGAGACCAATTCTGCAGGTGTATCAACATCAAGAAAAGATGCCAAAGGCCAACCTAGCAGTCCTCGAACTAGAGCTCGATAGTAGAATTCACAAGACAGAGTCCCTCATCGGGAAATATGACAATGCGGCCCTCATAGACGCAAACCTCTCAGACTCTTTCGAGTTCCCGACACTCAAATGGAATGTGTATATGGAACATTACTTCACAGAAGCCGAGCGTTCAGCGAACAAAATTTTACCAGAGTTCCGAGGCCTAGAGCAATATTCTCTTCTGAACTTAAGAAATCTTCCGGTCTTCGGGACCATAGGACTAGCCATGCAGTGCACTAAGTTCTTACTTAGCCGCGTCCAGAATGGGTCCTTGTGGTTGAATAAGGAAATTCCCATTCATGCCGAGGATATCCACCGGCTTACAGGGCTTTCAAAAAATGGCGTGGATGTCTTGATTGCATGTCAAAACACCTCCAAGCGAGCGAGGAAGTTGGGAGACGCCGACTATTATGTCAAATATGGCACATGATGGGGAGGAAAGGGAGCCAAGATGGATCTTATCAATAAGCCCGAGATTAAGTTCACATGCTACCTCATTGCTAGCAAGACAATGAGGCACTACAAAAAGGGAGAATGCACCCTGGATACTATCTCCATTGTAGAGCACTGTGTTTAGGGCGCCAAGCTGAACTAGTGCTCCTTCCTGTTGAAGGAGTTGCTTGACGCATGCGAAGAAAACTACAAGCGGGCTAGAAGCTTCATTTACATCTATTTGATAGTTTCATTTGCCATGTGGAAGTGGCACACTCCCCTTTTCAGGTTACCAGTGGAAATTCCGGAGGGCCAGCCTCTAGCGATGAAGTTCATTCTGTGGAAGGTGTCGGTTGATCCCAGTACTAAAGAAGTTAATGTTGAGGCATTTCGGACCTAGTGTGGTTTAATGATTGATGTGGTGACCAGCTAGCAAAGGGTGCCTAGGAACCTGCTAGATGAGTACATCGAGCAAGTATGGTTCGGGGTCAGTCACAGGCATACTTATATACGACCTACTTGCGTGCCAGAGGACATATTTCACATGCGACCACTGAAGTTCTAGCTTGAAGATACCACTTTCCACAATGAAGTCTGTTCGTGGCTGGGGGTCGCGATGGAAATCCGCAACGGGGTACCCATTTACAACTTTGATCAGATGCTAACGCAGCAACAACTTGCCGAGACGAATGCGGAGGTGGCACAACATGACTCCACTATGCTGCTTAGACACTCAGGTACACAGTTTTAATGAGGCGACCAAGGTCATCTCAAGCGGTGTTGTTCCTTTTCCTTTGTTTTCTGAGTTCCAGTTCTCTCACTTCACATCGCATCCCCACACAACTTCCATTACCTCCCCCATCCCCACTATTTTATTTACGTCTCCAAGTCCGATGATGATCCCGGTGGGGGAAAAGAGCAAGCCCACCGACTCCTTGGAAGCTCCTCAGGCCAAGCGGGCCTGAACCATAGAGTCAAGTCTGGTGGTGGACCTCACTGAGGAGGATCCACCCCAGACACCGAGTACAGGGGTGTCGATACAGGAAGAACCACCCATTTACCCCTCCAAGTTCATCAACATTCGCCTTCCACCGCCACGTACTATTCCACCTCCACCTACCACTTCATCCGCACCATCCAATTCATCTGCCACTGTGTCAGACCCAATCATCCGGGAACTACTTAATGGGGACCACGGGGCCAAGGTTGACTCCAATACTATAGCAGTAGTATCACCGATCAACCCCGCTGGGGAACCCCAAGTTTATTTGTCTAATATCATTACCCAGATGGCACAAATTGTTTCTGAATCAGCCGAGGCTCAGCCTGAGCCTACTGTACTTCCACAGACTGTCCAGACAGATAAGAAAGAATGGCCGGACTTGAATATGGCCAACTCAGCAGCTCATCAGACCTCGCTGCCATCCCCTCCAGAGCAATCTACTTGATTAGTTGCCAGTGGGCAACCCTTGCAGGAAAGGCAGCCGGACCAAAGCACTTTAGGGGTCACCAATTTAGAAACATGGGGTATGGATCAGTTGTACTTCTTTATCCAGAGGGTGGCCCATCAGGCTGAAAGGCTTCATTTTGAACTACAATAGAGGTGCGACGAACAACAACAACAGATCACCGTGCTTACTGAACAGTGCAAACAACTCATACCCGCCCCCCCCCCCCCCCCCCCCCCCCCCCCACACTAAGCCGGCGTATGTGTACGAGACAAACATTGTAGCACAGGCCCTCCACCTCCGAATCACATTCAATGGGCTCCACAAGGAAAATGTGGAGCTTCAAGCAGCCTTAGCCGCATGGCCAGTGCTGCCTGATCCAGAGGCAGTCTATTCAGCATAGATTGCAGAAAAGCAGGGCTAGGTCAACCAGATGCAGGAAACTCTCAAATCTGCAGCACGTGATGCTTATGACCTCCTGAAGGGTCTTCAAGAGTGCTCAATGGCCCTTACAGTCAAAACACAGTCAATTTCAGCGTATTTGCAACAAATTTCGAGGAAAATCCAAGAGGTCACGGGCCCCACGCGGTTGGACCAGCTATACGCCCAGGTGAATGTTCTAGAGGTGCAGATCTAGCAAACATAGGCCAGCTCTTGGTTGGGATTGCCTCAAACGACTTCGTAAAATAATCTGTAGCCATCAGAATCCCTTTTTCTAGGTGGAAGATGAAGGATTGATTTCACCTATGAAATCAAGAACCCATTGCTAAAATGGTGCCTGGATTGGTATGGGTTGCAAAGACAGTGGGAGAAAACTCCTCTTTCCTTGGAAAATTTGACATTCATGACAACTCATCACAGTCTTGTACACATCAGCAAAATTTTTGGGCTAATATAAACCAACCCTTAGGTGTTTTTTTGTTGTGGTATTCCAATATAAATGACCACCACAATCATCCTTGTGGAAGTCACTCATCACTTCCTTCGCTTCACTTTCGATGAGACAATTTATCAAGACACCTCCCAGGTCTTTCCAATACAACAGACTGACTAAAATACAATACTTCAAAGATTTTAATTTCAATGATCTACCTTTTCTTTTAGTCACACCTACTGGATGATTTAAATGTTGCAGAACATAAACTATATCAGCATACCAAGGTGATGAAATAAAAATTTGAGATACATGTTTCATCGAATCATCAACTTCTTCATCAGAAAGTGCAGAAATTAGATTTATATCTAGCACATGTAGATTTGATTTTGCCATCATATTTTCCAAACCTTTCCCCTTGATCAAATTTTTCAGCCTAATCACTAGATAATACTCAAGCATGGCTGCAATCCATTTCCCTTGCCTCCCTTCTAGATATTTTTTCATTAGCACATCTTTTACTGCTACATTTGGAACATAGGCTAGGATGTGAGAATGTAAGATGTATACCCTGAAGTCCTTAAGAAATTTCACCAAGGAAAAATCTTGCTTCTCAATTATGTTATATCTTAGCTCTGCATCTCTTATGGTCCAGCTGAAAAAGGAAATTGGTTGCCCGGTCTTGGAATATTTTTTCTGCATTAGTACGAAAATCAATGGATTCTTGAAAGAGAATGAAAATATTATGAAATCTAAAGTATAATCAGGGATGATCAATGTGGGATAAAATGCTAAAGAAAATTTAATTGAATCAAATGAATTCTTCGCATGTTTTGACAATCATACCTCATTGTCCTTGTTCAACATATTGATCTTATCTCTAAGGTGCTCATCGAGATTGGGGATGAATATCCTCAAAAAGTTTATCTTTCAATTGAAAGAATGAATCTCCTTCTTGTTCCGTGGGAAGTAAAATTTCTGAATTGCTTCAATCCTGGAGGGATCAATACGAATACTATGTTTGAAATAATGTGCTCATGTAATTTACCTTCCTCCATGGAAAATAAACTTTTCCTCGGATTTAGCGAGATGCCGAATTTTCTGAATTTCTGAAATACTATCCTCAAATGGTGCAAGTGCTCATCATCTGACTGTGAAAATATCATGACATCATCAAGGTAACCTACAAGAAACACATCCTTCTCATTCGAGAAATCGATGCCATAGCCCATTGAAAAGTAACCCCTGCATTCTTGAGCCCAAATGTAATTTTGGCACACATGAAGGTACCCCATGGCGTGGTGAATTTTGTCTTATCTTCGTCATCTTAATGCACCAAGATCTCATTGTATCCTAAATATCCATCAATAATTGACATCCTTGAAGCTCCAAAAACCATCTACAACGTGTGGTCCATATTTGGAAAATGATAATTTTCCTTTAATGATACCTTGTTGAGATTTCTGAAATCTATGCAGAGACGAATATCTCCTATATTCTTTCTTACCGACACAATATTAGACATCCAATCTGAAAATTGAATATGAACTATGATACTAGCCTTGTAAAGTCTATTTACCTCTTTTTCAATTGATGGAAGAAACTTGGGATTTATTCTTCTCAACTTCTAGCAGAAAGGATTTTGATTCATCTTGATTGGGATGGTTTGTTCGATGATATATTTGTTGTGCACCTTTAGATCTGAATATTCCCAAGAAAACACATTAGAAAATTCCTTAAAGAAAGTTGTATATTTACCTTTCAACTTAGGGGACAAGGATCTTGATAGCTTGACCATATTTGGTTTCTCTGTTGTACCAATGTTCACATCTTCAACACATGTTTTTGTGGGGACCATCATTGGATTTTTCGCCATGATCAAAAAAATATTCCAAAGGCACTAAACCTCATGGAATTTTGTTTTCTTTCAACTAGAATACGTCAACTTCGGCAACCTCAATTACATGATCATCTTCATTGTACACTTCATCAATGTGTGAGTTAGAAAAATATTCTTCCATTTGCCGAAAGTTATTAATATGTTTGTCATCCAAAAATACTTGCCAATATCTGAGATTTTTAGGGACAACCGAGCAATGCTTCACATGAATTTCAAAATTTTTAGTATAGTGAATGGGAATCTTAAAATTACTAGCTGTTGTGGCAACTGAATCAACCATGAAATTTTGACTTCTAGGAATCAAAGACAATGTATATTCTGGAAAAAATTTCAAAACATCAAGAACAACATTAAGATAAGCTCTCATCCTAGGATGTTTGGCCTGATACTCCTCTTTTACCTACTTTATCGCCAACTTGGAGTCGCCATATACTGTTATTCTTTTCACGCCTAGCCTTTTCAAGATTCGGAGACCAATGATCAAGGCCTCATATTCTGATTCGTTGTTAGAGAAATCAAAGGCTATCTTGTATGACCATAATCTTACATTCCTTGGGAATTTTTCTGGTTGACATATAGGGCCACGAATCTAGATTATGATTCCATCTCCATATTTTCCCAAAGCACCATCGAAATCCATGGTCCAAATACCCTCCTCATCATCGGGAAACTGAAATTCTGTGGGTTGAACTTTTTCTTCTTTATTATTGGCTGTCTCAATCTGATATTTACCTTTATTTGATTCAACTGATCCTTGTTGTAACTCTTCTATCTTGTGCTCTGAATTTCTTGGCTACAAGTTTTCAAAATTCCGATTTTCGTTTTCTTCTCTCAAATCTGCTTGTACACTATTTGTTAACTCTGAATTTTTTTCACCTTATACAATATGAATATCTAAATCATCAGTACCACTATCATTGTACAACATAAAAGACTCTAAATCAGTATGTATAGAGTGAATCAGGTGATTCTTAGTCTTATCCTTACTAGTGATCATGTACTTCATTTTCACCTCTTGGTATAAATTCCTAAGCTAGCCAGATACCAGAATTGTTGCATATAAAAATAAAGTTGTATAGTACCCCTAAATTTGGCTCCCCAAGACCGTGAAAGAAGCATGTCATGCCTTGTAGGTATTTCAGTGGCTACAACATCCATCAACACATTTTTGGCGGGAAATTTATCCAAATAAAAAACTAAGTCTTTGATAATACTGAGGCAATGAATTCTGTCAGAATCAAAGGAATAGAGGTCATGATACAGTCGGGTTATGTCCAACCCCAACTTATCCATGATAGCTTTTGGCATTAAATTATGTGAGGCCCCAGAATCCAGCATGGAATTGTGGAGAATATAATCATGGACTCTGAAACTAAGATAAAAGGGAGGGACTTCACTATCTTTAAGGTTTCCATCTATAGCTAGACCAAAAAGAATTTTGGGATGGTCATCAATGAGTGGTATAATTTCAACATCTTGGCAATATAAAATTTATATCTATAATTTCTAACAAGCTTAGTGAGAGGAATAAACACCTTTAACTTAGAAATTTCACTCTCTAAGCTAAACAAGTTAGATTGTTTTTCTACCTCTTTCACGATGTTATCCCGCTTTTCAAGCTACTCTTTTGATGTAATTTCTTTCCTTTGTGATTATTTATCCTTATTTGATGTACTTGTAGATGCCTCACTGTTCTTGCTCTGATTTATGGTAGCATGATCCTTCTCCTTATTTTGACTAGCTTGAGGAGATTGTTTGGGTTGAGTATCTATTTGCTAAGTTGTCCTCTTTTGAGCATGAGGGATAGGAACATCTTGATTTATCAATGTGTCTTGTCTCTATTGTAAGCTGAGATCATTTAAATAACCCCTTTGATAGTCATCATATTGGATTTCCAACCTATCTTCATTTGCAAGCACAAGTTCATGATCAACTGGCACATAAGTTTCTTCGATATAATCATCATCCTCTATGAGATAAATAGATCCATGATATTTTGAAAAGAGAAGATTCTCTTGAACAATATCATCATCATATACTGGTGCTTGAGCATAGTTCTGATGTAATAGAGTCCAGATTTTTTGGTGAACTTGATGATCTAGAGCTCTTTGTTCTCTCTGCTTTATCCTAAACTGTGTTTGTTGCTGCTGTCCTTGGAAGTTAGGATTCTGAGCTTGATTATCTTGCTACATTTTTGAAATTTACATTATATCTACCATATTCTCTATGGTTCTTATCAAAATATACAAATTTTCTTCATATGAACTTGATGGCTCTTCTTTTATTGTGACTCTCTTTTCCATTTTACTCTTTGACTTCTTGATCAAAAGATTAAATTCAATGTTGACTGCATTTTTGTGCATATCCTCCAATGAGGTAGAATTCCTTTCTCTAAGATGATATGCCATGTCTGAATCAAAGGCATATGGATAGTGTAACAAGGCCAAATCAGGTGGAGGTTTTATATTGATGGGAATGGAGTTGTATACCTTGTTGAAGCAGGTGGTATAGTCTTGGATCGAATTATTAGGCTATATATTCATTGAATTATATTCGGCCAATATCTAAAGTGGATTTTTATTTCCTCCGACTTTGCGAGGAAAATATTTGTTAACTGTTGCGAATTATGCATTGAACCAACTGCCAAAGATATAAACCATTTATTTAATTCTCCTGAAAAAATCTGAACAACGATTCTCATCTTGGAATCATATTTTTCCACTTCTTCTAAATAGTTGAAATTTTTAATCTTATCAATGTGTTGCCTCGCTGTAACATCAGTGGTTCCATCAAAGAGAGTGATATTTTTTCCATAATTCTACGGTAAATTAGTGAGCTCACCTAGCAGAACCAATGGAGAAAACCTAGCCATGGTTGCTCCAGGAGGTAATCTTGTAGGTACAATAGGAAGTGCTGGTATTGAAGATGTTTGTGTAGGAGGGAGATTAAATGATGTAGAAGCAACAATAGGGATGGATGAAACTAAAATAGGATCAATGGACAAGAGATCTTGTTGATATTGCATGAAAGCTTTCTCGAAGGTATATTGGAGATGGTTTGCTAATTGTTGGAGTTTATCGAACTGAATCCAAACCTTCCTATCAAAATCTGACTCTAAATTGGATTCTACGGATGATGTACTATTTTCAAGCTTTAAAGAATCAAATACAACTTTAGATAGTGATGTTACTTAAGACAACCTTAAAGTATCAAATACAATTTCAGACAAGGATGTTTCTGATTTGGATCTAAACAAAGATAATTCAAATTTTAGATTGAAATGAATATCTTCAAGAAAAAGCAGTTTGGTAGGAAAAGATGTAGACCTTACCAAAGAAGATGAACTCGATTGAATCTATGAATGATGAGGTCCTTGTTTTCTTATGAGTCTCTCTGGATATTCAACGAGAGAAGCTAGATGTTGATCAAGATTCGATCATGTGTTCCTTTTTGGAGGAAATGTATTCTTTCTTAAGAAAATTGGCTCTCTGCAGCTTGAATCATCTTTCACGAAATCTAGGGCCTATCTCCCATAGGCCTATAATTTGATGAAAAAGTATGGTACACCCAGGGAATATCTGTCACTTCGCTCTTGGGCAATGACACCAGAAATCTTAGCCTCCACAACGTCCCAAGGCTGATGAAAGGATGTCGATGGAGGTAACCTGAAACCAAGTTTTGAGTTTGGTAGCTAGCCCTACCAAACCAAAGAGGGCTCTCTCTATGAGATCACAACCAAACGATTTGACTAGATGAGGAGTATATTTTAGGCTAGTTATGTTAGCTCTAGGGTTTTGAAAGTTTGATGGTTTTACTGCTAGATCAGGGATGAAACCACATAGCTAGGTCAAATATATCAAAGGTTTATAGCTGCAAATATACAAAGGAGAAAGGTAGCAATGCTTTAGTGATGGGTTTATGGTTCTTTTAGTGTAGTGAAGGGTTTTAAAATGAAGAAGCATCTTCATGAGCATGTATCATGAATTCATTAAAAATGAAGGAAGCAAACATAAAATGATATTCCCAAACAAAATAGAGATTGTAAATAATTATGCTTATCAAACTTTTAGGAAGATGATTGAGGAAATCAAGGCATGGAAAGAGAGCATGTATATCATTTATAAAAGACTATAACAGAGAAAATACAACATAAAAAACTAACTGCACATGAATTCCTAGATAATAGCTGCAACTGTTCCTTTGAATTTCTGAATAAAAGCTAAAGCACGAGCTACAATAGTCTCACCTTGTTGGAAATATTTTCATTGATGGCAAAGGAATTGGCAGAGCAAAGACAGGAAGGCAAAAGAAACAGAGAGGTAGAAAAGGCAGCAGATGAAACAGAGGAATTAGAGACAGAGCAATAGAGTTGAATTAGGGGTTTAATACAGTTTGCAAAGGAGATGGCAAAAGGGAGAGCTGCTAGAAAGAGTCAAGGTAATAGATTGAAGGAAAAATTGAATATCTGGCCAAAATTTGTGTATGTTGATGAAGAACCGTGGAATTGTGTTAAGTATGGTTGAGTAAATCTGGAATACATATGACCTATGTGATCAATTTCATAATGAGCAGAGGATACCTACGACGCACAGAGAATAATGAAATCATCGTTGTAGAGTTAGGATATGTGTATTATATGTGTATTGATTGATGTAATTCTTGTATGGAATCCCCTGAACCTCTGTGTGAATAATCTCTGTAATGGAGTCAAATGATGTCCTATGTAATTGGAAGGGTTGAATGATACTTTGTATCTGATGAGGGATTTGATGGGAGATGGTGCAGATTAATGAAGTAGCGGAACACTTGGTGACGACGGAACACAAAACATTAAAGAGCAATTTAATTATAATAATACTTTTAAAAGGCGATGGAACCCTGCGTGGATGAGCGGAACCATGACCATATGAAAAGTAAAGGTGGTTTACGGTTTTCATCGCACCACCTATGCGGAGTAAGCAGTATTTTCGGATGAGGAGAGATTCCATAGAATACTCGACACGCGTCCCTGTATGATTTTACAAAACCTCTTTTCACTATGAACCATCGCGCATTATAGTTCGACCTAGGATGCCCAACGATATCGTTGAGCGTCATTGATCTGGGAATGGGTCATCGGATGGTCATCAATTGTTGAAGGTGTGCGAATATTAACACAGGTACGGCTGGCCATCTCCCGTTAACGTTCGACATCAGAGGTCGAGCGATATGCATATACGTCGTTGATCTAGAAGCTTGTTAATCTAACGGTGATCAGACGCTGGACTTGCACAAGGTTTACTATGGTACGATGGGTGTATTGGATTGGCTATTAACTATGTATGTGGGCCTGGGGTCAAAGGTTTATCGCAAGATTAATTTATTTGGAAGCGTTGGATGTTTATATAAAGTTCGAAGGGTTAATCTTCAGATATAAGGCTTGGGAATTCAAAAAGTTGTAAATATGATTATTTGTCAATTTCTTTAAAATTGATAAATAAATAAATAAAAAAAAGAGATCAAAAGCCCCGTGGGAAAAAATAAAAGGAATACCACTAGCGGTTCATGGTTTTGACTCATGGTTTTAATAAAGGGAAAACTATATAAGGAGAAGAAAAATAAAGAACGGTGTGTGCATCGTAAAGATTGTATAAATTTTCTAAAAAGAATATCTGTATGGGAGAGATCTGTTCTTAACTAATAAATCTGAGACTACGATGCACCCATGAATATAATCTGACGATGATAAATCTCTGGTTTGGATGACGGACGATATCATGAAGAACTGGTGTGAGTATACAGAAAATAAATAAATCTGGTGACCGGCAAGGTATGTCTTATGGAAACTGGTGGATCCAGTATGAAAATTGATGAAACAAGGTCCGCAGTGGTGCTGAGGGTCAAAGCCTTCAAAGAGGGGGTTGTAGCTCCCTTCCAGTGGTAGCTGGTAAACGAGAGCAGGGGGTAGTATCTCCCTTCCAGGAGGTAAATGAGAGAAGGTTGAAGCCTTCTGCAGGTGGGTGCCTGCATGTTGGTATAAGTCTGCACCAGCATATATTGTAAGAAGTTTTCTCTATAATAAATATTGAAGACTGAGATTACATCAGCGGTGGTTTTCTCCCAAATTGGGTTTCCACCTTAAATCCTGGTGTTCATATGTATGTTTGATGGTTTGTTCTGTTATTTCTGTTCATGCTCTAAGTAAAGACATAATAAGATATCTGGACATACATGTTGAATGCAGTACTGTAACATAAGGTTTTGAGAGAAAGAAAAGAAAAAAATAGTTCAGCCCTAAAAACTAATTCACCCCCCCCCCTCTCAGTATTTTTCCCAACACACCCTCTGATGCCCAACCATCAAAATGAATAAGAAATGTATACATATAGACAAAAAACCATTTCCCCTCTCTGAGGGGTTGAATCCTTTAGTGGAGGAACTGATCACATGATCCTCCCACCTAAAAACTAAAGACTAGGGAGGTTAACAAGACTCTCCCCATGTTATAAAAAATGATACCTTTAACCAAAAATGACTTTACATGTATATATATACCTCAATATTACTCTATCCAGCATAATTACACATGTTTACATAATCAAAACATAAAAAGTGACTAATTACATCAATGCAGGTCGAATCTGGACTAATTCAACTAAGAAAATTGACATTGAGGCAAAAATACAGTGAAATCAGGCAAAAGCGCAGCGTGCTAGGAGAAAATGCGACAAAATTAGGAGAAGTGTGTTTTGAAGGCCTTTTTAAGGTTAAAATGTTGATCTGAAAGATTATGGAGAAAGATATTCATATTGGCTACATGATAAAGTCCTCAAGCACTTAAAATGATTGCTCCTAGCCCCCCTCAAAAATTAATTCCCCCATAGGTACTCCAGAAACGCAGCGTGTTGTTCAAAAAGAGGGCAGAAAGGTAGTTTTTTGGGTGTTTTTTGGGCCTTTTGACCTACCATATGATGTACGATTGATTACAAATCTAATTCTGCAAGCCATTTTTCATTTGGAGGCCTCCGTCAAAAGTGCAACGTGGGCCACATTGCATTTTTGACTTAGTGACTGTGTGAAAAAGTGAAAAAAAAAACAAAATTCTTCAAAATTTTCCAAATTTTCTCCAAATTTCCTCAAAATTGCTCCAGAATTACTCCATGAAGCACTGAGCTGAATTTTTATGCTATGAGGGAAGCATCAGCTAGCAAATCCAACTTTCCCTTCTTCTTTTCCTCCATTATGGTTTCTTTGATTTTTGCCTCAAATTGCTTGATTTTTGGATGAGAGACCTGATTTCTCTTGTAATAGTGCATGGCCATGTGTCTATGAATGTTATTTTTCTTATTATCCCTCTTCAGAAGCTTTTCCAAATGACCATTGACCCTATCAAGCCAATATTCCCTATCTTGCTCAATGTATGCTAGTATGAGCTCATCCACTATCATTTGTGTCTTTGGTGGAAATGCTTCGCTTTGTTGTTGAAGTGCCATTTTTAGGCATCTTCCTTATAACCTACTCTTCATGCTCATCTGAATCATCAATATAAACCCTGTAAATTTTTAGGGGCTAATATTTAGAGGTAGGCTAATTTTCCATGCTTTTCTTGAGAAAAAGATTCGCCAATTTCCATTTTTTTAAAATTATTTGCCCAAATTTTATAGTAAGAAATTATTTTACCATAAAAATCGCTAAACTTTTACATACACTAATATAGAATATAATTATAAATCCAAATATTTTTATAAAAAATTTCTCAAATATCCTACAATTTACATATTAGGGACTAGAAACATTCGCCAAGATTTCTAAAATATAAGATAAAGTTCCATCCTTGAAATTTTCCCTAATATCAAATATTTCTTTTCCCTTTAATACCTCTTTGCTAGCAACAAATTTATGTCTATTCAAAATTATTCGATTTACCTTCAATTGCATGTTATCCTGCTCTAGGAATGAAATCATGAAGTTTACCTTGGAAAAGTTGTCCTTTAGTTCTTTGATCTCAACATCTTTATCCATGATGACCTGATATCTTGATGTATGCTCCAATTATATGCTATCGACATCACTATGGATAGGCTCCTCATCATGAAAATGTTCCTCATGCTATGGTGATGATCTCTTTTCTACTGATGCAGGCTTGGCCCCTTCCATAATTTTTGGATGAAACATAAGGCTCCTACCTCTCTGATATGTTTTGGTCACCTCAACCCTAAATGCATTCCTCACTGAAACTCTTCTAAATGAGCCAATCTCCATTTTCTTGGATGGTATTGATGTTATAGCTGATGATGTACCTTGGCTAGTAGGCTGACTAGCAGGAGGAAAAAATACATGGGATTGAATGAAGGTCTCCCAAGTGATGTTATTCCCTACAATATGGTGCAAGACAATTATTTTTTTGAGGGCATGGTGATAAAGGCTGGCTTGATGATCACTTTCTCTATGCTGCACTTTCTCAGCCACTTTGGTCAAGCTCTTGTAGAGGTAGTAAGGTAGGTTGAGAGGTTTTACCCCTGTGAAGTGCATAATCAACCTGAAATGGTAGTTGTACAATCTAGAAAATCTGCCCTCACATGTAAATTAATTCATAATGGGCCTCATTAATAGAGAAAACTTGTCAAGTACATGACCAAAAGGAAACACTTTATTTATTGCATCTTTGTAGTAACCTTTGATGAAAGGTTTGTAGTTTTGCACATCTAAATCTAGGCTCTTAAAACACTTTTCACCATTTTTGGTATCCTTGTAGCAGTAGCTCTGGCCTCAGTTGATATTTTTAAGCTCACCCCTACAATTATTACCTTATCTCTCCTAAGGTTAGTGGAAAACAAGCTTGTCAACTTGGCATGGTATTTGAGCCTTTGAATTTTCTCACAAAACCTTAAACACCCTATGTTATGAAAACAATTATTGGAAATTGAAGATTACATCAGCTCATGAGTGTTGAGTGGTTCGAACCTTGACACTTGACCTCCATTTTTATAATTTTTCCTTTCTCCCTCCATGTTTGACAGATTGCAAGGCTAAAACCCTAGTGGGAAAAACAAGGGTAGTGAGTGAGGTGAAGGGATGAAGGGGTTAGCGAAGGGATATTAGGGTAAGAACCATTTGGGTAAGTAGGTAGGGGTTCTAGGGAACTTTTGGAAGTGAATGGGGGATGAAATAAAAGTGGTAATTGGCCTAGGGAATTTTTACATAGTTCAATCCCTACAAATTGCCCAAAACGCAGTGTGAAGCTAGGGTTTGTTTGTTGGGACTTGGGAAATGGGAGCAGGGGAGTTTGAGGGTTTTGGGAAGTGATTTTGAGTGTAATGGAGGGAAAAATGTATGTGGGATAGGGAATTTATCTTGAAAATTTAAGAAAGTAGGTTTCACACACCAAAACATAGCGTGGGGACCAATGAAGGCTTTGCACCATAAAACAAGGAAATGAAGTTGATAGGAGGAATGTAGGGGCTTAAAATTACTTGTACCTTGATGATGAAGACTTAAATTACCCTGAAGAACCTTTGGAAGCAATATTTTTGGCTTTTGGAGTGAAAACACAACATAGAGGTGAAAACACTATGTGTTGCATGAAAGCACAACATGGAAGCTTGGAATCACTTCCTTGGAGTTTCTTTTTATGATAAGAGTGTTGAGGTTGCATTTGCTGGTCAGTGAGAGCTCTTTGAAAATGGAATGAGTGAGAAAAATTATATTGATGGTCTTTTATAGCTTTTGGAAGTCTTTTTCTTCATTATGGTGTGGTGGCCCACCAAGTTCTTTTCACTTTTTCTTTGAAAACTATGCAACTTTGGAACAAATAGAAATTATTACATCATAATTGAATAAAATTACATATGAAAAAAACCTTATTGAGAAAATTGCATATTACTACTCCTTCATTTGCTAGATTTATTAATGAAATGACTGATTTTGGTGACTTAAACCCTAATGACCTAATGGTGACACTGCGCTGAATGAGAACCATGGTGACGTGATTGAGATGAAAATGACGACTTTGTAATGATGACTCATCTAATTGAGAGATGGAAATAACCAACACATATTTTTTTTGAATGGAGTGGTAATAGACCTAGATTCCACTAGCCAGTGACCAAGTATTTATTTGAAGACCTACTGAAACCATTAAAATTTGACTCGACACTCTAACAAAACCTTTTAAAAGGCCCATTTGATCACTGGTGATAGGTAGAACTGACTGACACTAACAATGGGAAAGGCCGCCATTGTAGGTGTAGAGTTCAACTTATCAACATATATTATTTCTTCAGCAACATGTATACCTATTCATGGAAAAAACTGGTATAAGGGCATGGACATAAACCTTGAATATTACAAACTGCTCCTCAAACCTCATGCTAGAGAGAACCTTGAGTACACCTTCCCTTTCAAGAACCTCCTTAACATATATTATCCTCTTATGAGGTTAGTTATGAGATATTTCATATGTGAAGGTAGATTCTCCAGGTTTTACAGGAACCATATCAGATTATTGATGCACTTTACCTCTACTAAACCACTTGACTTGCCACATTACTTATATAGAAGTTTTCTTAGAATGACTGAGAAGGTTCAAAGCATAAAAAAAGATCATAAACCAAATATTTTCCACCACGGTCTAGTCAAACTCATTGTTTTGCATCATCTCTTAGCCAGCAAAATGACTTGCGAAACCTTCATGGAGAGAGTAGCAACAACACCCACCAGTAGTCCTCCTATCATGCATAACACAATGTGGAGCCTCCAGACTGCCTCAATTTTGACATCCATTTTCACGATTTTTTCCTTCTTTTTATCAACTTCATAAGCCCAAGAATGTATTGATTTGAACATTTTTAGATTTGTAAGGTACCTAAATGATATCCTTTTCATTTTTGAAATGTTTCTTATTATTTGGATAATTTTTTTATTTAGCTACAGAATTCATGCAATTTTGCAGCTAACTTCTGTTTCTATAGCCACCGCCATAATTTAACAGGTTCTGAAGAATGAATGAAGAGGCGAAATACATGGGTAGTTGATGAATGATCCATTCATGTATTATATCCTATCTACATGTTCAAAATTAAGGAAGAAAGCACCTAGGATTGCAATCAAAGGGCCATTCAAAGCAAGAACCAAAACAAGCGAGCGAGAAGATTAAGCTTCACGATCTTCTCTCCACGTAGCAAATCATGAAAGAAATAAAAATTTCATTTATGTTTAGAGTTTTATGCATAGTTTGATTAGTATCCAAAGGCATGAAATACTCAAACATTTAATTCAAGACTGTTATAAATATCAGAATGTGTATATCCGAAACAAGTTCGATTTTATTGTAAGATTATTATATCCTAAAAATCTTTTTTTATTAATCGAAGAAGAAATAGTTCTAGAATCATTGATGTGTAGATAGTTTTGAATATATCATAACCATTCTATTGTAGAGGGCCACTGCATAGAAGAATATTATTCATTTAAGTTTTTGTCATTTCATAGTTTAGTTTCTTATACTTTCACTGTGTTTTTCCGCATAGATACACACTTTGTTTGCTTCATTTTCTATTGTAATTGATAGAATATATACACTCTATTTACATTTTCACATCGTAGCTTAAACATGATATTCATTTTCATATTGTAGACATATTATTTTCTTTTATTTCCACTGCATATTCTCTTTTGAATTTTCATAGTATAGATAATCAATTTTCCTATTATTCTTTCACTGTTGTTATCTTCATTTGCAGAATATTGCTATGTTAAGATAGACAAATGATTTTGATTGAATATACTTAGAGATAATCTATCATAGTGGCCGGAATAGGTTGATTTAATTAAAATTTCTCATTTAGATTAATCTATTTTAATGTAAAATAAGTTTATCATATATTAGTTTTTCTTCTTTTAAATATTTCCTTCTCTTCCTTCTTGCAAATTATATTTCTCAATCATTAAAAAATTTCCTTTAATAAGATCAAATACTTTTTAGTTATATCTTGTCTTAATTTTCAATCGCATAAAGATTCCAAAAACATATAAAAATATTAGAATTTCTTCTTGTTTCTTAAGATTTAGTTTTTCTCAAAGTCAATCATTAACTATTAAACAAGTTAAAATAGAATTCTCATCATAGTCTTGGATAGTTGAATTTAGATTTCATTTCACAAATCATAAGTTTTAAGTTTCTCAATTCCATTGAGACATTCAAGACATACAAAAAATCCTAAAAACAACTTTAAACATATAAAATCAACACAATGAATTAAGTAAGAAAAGGCTTCTAGCATATATAGTGCACTTGCACTTCATAATATTACCAACTCCGGTTGATAATTATGATAACAACTTAAGACATTAAATTGAATAAACATTTTGGTGTCATTGTCAGGGTAAATAGGAGCCTTATCTCTTAATCTAAAAAAAACAAACAAACACAAAAAAAACAAAAACATAAAAAAATAACATGCGTAGAGAAAGAGATTCTAAAGGTGGATTTGTATAGTAAAGGTAGAAGTTTGATCCCAACAACACTACTCCCTCCATCAAGACCTTGTAGTGCCACACCATCCACCCAAACTTGTATTCCATTCTTGGCAAGTATACATAGACTTCCTAGGGTCTTAATATCAATAATTAAACATAGAGACTCTCCAAATTCATTGACTGAAATAGTTATAGAAGAAGAAGACACTATATCCCCAACAAAAGGAGTAATATTTCTAACCTCTACTGGAGAACAAATCTTATCCTAGGAGCTATAAATCCCTAGTAAGTAAGGAGAAGAATAATTCTTCTTTAATATATCATGATAGAGGAACCAGAAGAATTAGAAAAGGAACAAACAATCCCAAATATAGAATCCTATATTAGTTCTAAGGAATCTATAATGGCTAGAGAAAGGGGAGGAGAAGTACGCAATATGAACGGCGACTAATTAAGAATAGGAGGCGGTGGACCTAGGATTTGAGGTGGAGGACGAGGTGGAGGACAAGGTAGAGGTAAAGGAAGAAAGAGAAGAAAGAGGATAAGGAGGATGAAATAGAGGAGAAGTAGATCCTATTGGATTTCCTATATTATATGAGGATACAATTGCCACAATGAAGAACATCTCACCCTCCATCTTTCCAATTTTCATGGATTAAGGAGTGAATATCATGAAATATTTCTATTTGAATTCAAATTTTTATGTAGTTGATATGACTACTTACTCGATTCTCAAAAGTTGAAATTGTTTCCTACAAATCTTAAGGATGCAACGTTAAAATGGTTCATGGGCTTAGTAACACATTCTATTAGGATAGGGGAATAAATGAAGAGTGCATTCTTAAAAAAATACAAGGACTATTGCACACCTCATAAACATAAAGATGAAGCTTTTGAGATGATACAAAGAGAATATGGAAACTTGGAGGACCTAATTGAAAGATTTGGTTACAATCTAAAATGGGATAAGATGGAAAATTTGGATGAATATACTTTAAAATCTCTCCTGTTGAAAGCTATTAGGGATGAATAGATAAAAATTCTTAATATCATGGGAAAGGGAGACATTTATCAACTATCATTACCTGACATCTCTAATTTATGTATACATCTTTTAAGTGGAAATTCAAGAATTGGGAGGAGTTCAAGAGATGATATTCTCTCTAGAGTTAATAATTCTGCATCAAGAATGGTAAGTAGGGCTGAAATAGGAAATTTTCTTTATGAATTCCAAACAAATATTTTATGGAGTCTTAGTGAACAGATAGACACCATGAAATTACAAAATAATAAAAGAGATGAAAGTGATGCTTATCTATCTTTTTCCTATGTTGAGAAAGAAACATGCCTTAAGAGAATGCCCTCTTGATTTAAAAATCATAGAAACTTGTGTCTTATGTACAAAAAATCATGAAACAAAGAAATGTCCTTCTATTCGAGGTCTTAAAGTCATTTACGAAGAGGAAATAGCTCCACACCAGGTAGATCCTCTTTGTTTTGTTACAAGAAGACCATGAAAAGGACAACAAACTCAAGGTTTCAACACTCAGATGTATACTCGACCCCCATAGAATAACTAGAATGCATCAATTCCATGGCAATAGCCCTGGTCTTAACCCCAACCTTGGACACAAGGAATGAAAAATCCTTATGGTAGATATTTTCAATATCACCAATATCCACAATCTTATCCAAACTATCCACCAAAAATTTTTCCTCAAACCAGTGAACAACCCCAATTTCAAAATCAAAATCCACAAATTTCATTACCATTTCCACAAAGGAAAACCAACTACCTGCTCAAAAACTTTCAAACCCAAACAATAAAAATGCACAACCTATTTATAACATGGAGCGGAATTTTTTTTAGACTTATATGATAACTCCACTAGATATTAATAAAGTTCAACTTAGATCTAGTAGAGTATCAGAGAAGAAGTTTCCTTCTGTTATTATTTAGGAAAAACCAAAAGGTGATCATTCTGAGGAGGAGGTTTCTCTTCATCAAGATATAAATCTTAAAAATAAAAATAGTCATTCTAAAGAAGGGACATCTCTTCATTATAATAAAAATTTTCAAAATAAAACACAATATAATTGAATAAAATCAACTCCCATCATAGAGCAACCTTCAGTATCTATACCAAAACCTCATTTCCCTGAAAGATTACAAATTGATAAAGGAGCGGAAAAACAAATAATATTGCCTAAATATGATATATTAGATGAATTAAATAATTTATGTATCAAAACTCCTTTGCTACAAGCCAGTAAATAAATTCCATTCCTTGCAAAAAAAATAAGGGAGTTGAGTATAAATAAATATGGGAGAAAAAAAAAGGACGTAAAAATAATACAGTTAGTGGGAAAAATTGCAGATATCATGATGGGAAAAACATCCATACAAAAATATTTGGATCCAATAATTCCCATTGTGAAAACACACATCAATGGTATCTAAATCCCAAACACATTGATCGACTTAAGAGCAGCCATAAACATCATGAGTAAACAAACTATGGAACAACTAGAACTTCAAAATATTCAATATACACCAACATTACTACAAATAGCAGATAAATCAATAATCAAACTTGATGGTGTATTAGAATACATTTATGTATCCTTATATTATTGGGAATATCCAGTTGACTTTAGGATCTTAACTCCCAAGAATAACTTAGGAGGACATCCATTGATATAAGGAAGACTTTGGTTAGCTACAATTGATGCTTTCATCAGTTGTAGATCTGGTGACATGTTTAACTCTGATGGAAGTTCAATAAAGAAATTTACATTATATCCTCCAGAAAAAACAATGATAGAAGTAGAAAATGAAGAATGGATGGATGATGACAATGGAATACAACCTATTTTTACTATCTCACAAATTAGTGAAGAAAATCAAATTCTAAATTCAATAGAAAATTATGAATTATCTTCACAATGTGAGAGTAGTAAAAGTTTTCAGGAAGAGTGTAATATCGACTACGTATCATCTAGAAAAATGTCTTTATGTTCTATGGAATAATTTGGTAATTATTCAATTGAAATCTTTCCAAGTAAAACTTTAAATATAGACAAAAACCTAGAAAATTTTTAAAAGGAGGAATTAATAAAAATATTGCAAAAACATTATTTTTCATATGCATGTGAATAAATTGACATGAAAGGAATAAACCCTGAAACTTGCAAAGATAATATCTATATTGAGGAGAATTGTAGACCAATACCATAACCTCAAAGAAGAAAGAATCCAAATCTTAGGGAGATTGTAAAGGAAGAACTACAAAAATTGTTGAATGTAAACTTTATTTATCCAATATCACACAATCAGTGGGTTTCACATTTAGTAATTGTCCCTAAAAATAATGGAAAATAGAGAGTGTGTATTGATTATATGAAATTGAATAAAGCTACTTTAAAAGATCACTTTGCATTACCTTTCATAGATCAAGTTTTATATACACTAGAAAAGAAGAAATATTTTTCATTCTTGGATGACTTTAGTGGGTATAATCAAATTCTGGTAGCACCAGAAGATCAGGACAAAACCACCTTTACTTGTCCATGGGAAACTTATGCATACTGAGTACTTCCTTTTGGATTATGCAATGCACCTGCAACATTCCAAAGAGTAGTATTAGGTATTTACTCTGATTTAATTCATGACTTTGTGGAAGTGTATATGGATGATTTTACGGTCTATGGAAAATATTTTGAAGAAGAGCTTGAAAATTTGGAAAAAGTTCTCATAAGATGTAAGGAAGCAAATCTATCATTAAGTAATGAAATTTTTTTATGATGTTTACCGAAGGAATTCTTTTGGGACACCATATTTCAGGAAATGGAATTAAGGTGGACTCATCTAAAGTTGAATTTATTTCCAAATTAGTAATCCCAAATTGTAAAAAAGATGTTAGGAGTTTTCTTGGTTTTATAGGATACTACAGAAGATTTATAGAAAAATTCACAAAAATTGCATCTCCACTCTTCAAATTTCTGACAATGGATTGTGAATTTAGCTGGAATCCTGAGTGCCAAAAGGCATTTGAAACTTTGAAAGAAAATATTTATAAAGCACCCATCCTAAGATGACCAAATTGGAAATTTCCTTTTCACATCTCAACTGTTTCTTCAGAGACAACTATGGGAGTTGTATTAGGACAGAAAGACTTGACTGTTTATGCCATCTACTATACAAGTAAGAATTTTACTCCAACAGAGTTAAATTATATTGTTACTGAAAAATAGTTTCTAGTTGTTGTCCATGCTATTAACAAGTTCAAACATTACATCATTGGCTATGAAACTTTCATTCACATAGATCATTTTGCAATTAGATATCTAATGAATAAATCCATTACTAATGGAAGAATCACAATATGGTTACTATTATTGCAAGAATTTAATATCACCATTGTAGATAGACCTGGAAAACAAAACACAATTGTTGTCTTTTTGTCTAGAATAAAAAATAATAATAATGATACACCAGTAGAAGATAGTTTTCCTGATGCATATATTTTTGCAATATCTAATAAATCTCCATTGTTTGCAGACATTGCTAATTATTTAGCTACAACAAAGCTACCATCATATTTGTTTCCTAGAGAAAAGAGGAAGCTAATTCAAATGAGTGCATCTTATTCTTGGGAAAATGAATAATTGTACAAGACAGGTCCATATCTCATCATTAGAAGGTGTGTACATGAGGATGAAATACCTAAAATATTGAAGGCATGCCTGATGAGCCATGTGGAGGATACTTTGCTAACAAGAGAACTGGCTACAAAATCCTTCTCTTAGGATATTATTTGCCAACCCTTTTCAAGGATGCCAAGGAATATGTTAAAAGATGTGATATTTGTCAGAGAATGGAGAAAAGTGATCCCCTAGATGAAATTCCCTTACAACCATAAGTACTCATCGAACCATTTGAAAAATGGGCTCTGGATTTTTTTGGACCAATCAATCCACCATCAAGACAAAAGAGGTATATTCTTTTGTGCGTTGATTATGTCACATGGGTAAAGCTAAAGCATTTTCCTTTTCTAATGAAAATGTTGTAGTGTCATTTCCTTTTTAGGATATTTTTACTCGTTTTGGTGTCCCAAGGGAAATTGTGACACATTAAGGAACTCAATATACATCCATAATGGTGCAAAATATTGTGGAAGAATACAAAATCAAGCATATAAAGTCCACTCCATACCATCCACAGGAAAATGGACAAGAAGAGTTTACTAATAAAGTGATTGAAGAAATTCTCACAAAGACTGTACATTTTCATAGGAGGGATTGGGAAAAAAATATTCTCGATGCTTTATGGGCCTACTGTATCACATGGAGAAGCACAACATGACATACTCCCTATGAACTTGTTTATGGGAAGAAATTTTGGTTTCCAATAGAGTTCCAAATAAAAACCTTTAAAACAACAGTCAAGTTGGGACTTGACTTGTCAGAAGCACAAAGGCATAGAATGAAACAACTCAATGAGGTTGATGAAATGAGACAAGATGCAATTCAAAAGACCAAACTAGTTCAACAACAGAGATCCAAATGGCATGACAAATACATTAAAGAGAGAAAATTCCAAGTAGGAGATTGGGCACTTATTTTTTACTCAAATTTTGAAGATTTCTAAGGGAAATTTCAAACTCATTGGCTTGGGCCATATGATGTTGAGAGAGTATTTGGTAATGGAGAAGTCATGATTAGAACTCTTGATGAGGAAAAAATTTCTCTCCTTGTAAATGGAAATCGACTAAGGATTTATCATAAGCCATTGACAAAACAGGAGTTTGTCAAGGTTTTTCAAGATAATGCTAATATGAAATTGGTTAAGAAATTCAATCATTGATTAGCTAATATATTGAATATATATGAATAAGTATGAAATCCAATCATTGATTAGCATTCTTATAGAGAAATCATAAGGTGAAAATCAGAGATTTATTTCTGACATCTTATATTTTCTTCATTCCTATTATAAAAATCACAAATTCTTTGCATTTCCTTTTCTTTTTTAGAAAATAAAATATAGGTACAGAATTGTTGAATTTATGCAACTCTCATAAAATTCTGCAGCTATTATGAATTTTTGCAGCTTAGATACAACATGACCTTTTGACAAAAGCAACTGAAGACTACACTGAAGAATACACTGGAGAACACTTGAAGAACCAAGGAAAGAAGACACAAGGAAAGGTTAGCTACATCTAAGGTATGAAAATACAAAATTTTATTTAAATAATAAGGTTGTAAACATTGATATATGAATTATATGATCATATTATACCATCAGCTCAAATGACATTATTAAAAATACCGATCATGTCAAATAAAGATCAAATTTCACATTTCACCACTAAGAACTCATTATTTACATGATCTCACCAACTCATTTACTTGCACTTATATACCATTCCACATCATAATTCATCCACATTCCCAAACTGATACTAAAACCCTCAAATTACTTATTCAAAAGAGGCATTCTTGAAGGCAAAGCTCTTGACAACTATGGGTTTGATTGTGAGAACAAACCCTATAGTGAATAAGTTTATGGAAGGATATCCGCAATTGAAAGAAATATTACAGAAATCACAGTGGCTTAGTTTTGTGGAGAAATTCGAAGGATTTCATAAAGAAGTCACTAAATCCTTCACTAGAGCCTTTGATGGAGTAGAAGTTGAAATCAATGATATCAAGTTTACAATCACAAAATCCTTCATGGAAGAGGCTACTGGACTACCGAATATAGGAGAAAGATGGTCTAAAAATATAGGGATAAATAGAGAAGAATGGAAAAGCTTCCTAAAGAACCCATGTAAGGATACTAGAATTTTCAAAAAAGGGATTCCTAGCACAACTCTTAAAGGAAAATGGAGAAATATGTTGTTGATAATTCATAAATTTGTTACCTATGAGGGAAGGTTCGAATGTATGTTCTTTTATCATGCTAGGTTTTTAATGAATTTTATTGAAGATAGGGAAACAAATATTCCACAATTTTTATTGAATAGATTGAGGAAGATGGCAGGAAATATTCAAAAGATAATTCAATTCATAGATAATACAATGTATCATCATGGATTAATATAAATTCTTATTGAATTCCATCTTAAGAGCCTAGGAAACACTTGGGAAAATTTCTTAATCCGAAATCATTTCCAAGAAAAAAAACAAGAACAACCTAGTGGTAATAAGGAAAAAAGAGGAAGAAAAATAAAAGTTGAAAGCTTTGTTTAGAATGAAAAACCATCTCAAGAATAGTCAGAAGATGAAATCCCCATTGCAGGGCTTTTGGAAAAATTCAAGAAGCAAGTTGACAAAAAGAAATAGGATAGCCTTAAAGGAAATGAAAAAGTCATAAACATTGAAAATCCAAAAATTCAAATTCCTTTACGGCCAATAGGAAGAAGTTATAGACTTAGAAAAATAGCTAAAAATCCACCTTCAAAAGTGACAGAACTTGTTGATTTATAAGAAAATCCTTAGGTGCCATCACCTACTACTATTTCACCCACACAAGATCCAAATCGAAGAACTCCAGAAATTGATCCAGTGGAGAAGGAAACTTATGATTATATTGAGTCTTTAGAGAGAAGAGATGCAGGAAAGACATTAAGTTTTGAAGAACAACCTTCTAGTCCACAATAACCTCTAGTAAATACTCTGAAACAAGAAATTTTTTAACTAAAGACACTAAATAGGAATATCAAACATGAACATGAAGCTCTAAAGATACATAATCAAATTGAAAAGACCATCAATGATAATACTCTTTTACATCTAGGATTTGGTTAAATAAGAACACTAAGTTGAAAAAGAAAAATATACATCGAAACAAACATGTCATAAACTTGAAATATAAACTTCTAATGATCAAGACAAGGGTAGTAGGAACCCAAAAGAAGGTAAAGAAGATGAAGCTATATGTCTTGGAAAAAGTATTAGAACAAATGCAGTAACATGATGAAGAATCACAATTTGGTATTTGCATGAGGACATGCAATGGTCCCTTAGTGGGGGTATATGGAGCCTCAATACTTCCTTATTTTTTAGATCCATTTTCACTATTTTTTCCTCCTTTTTATTAACTCCATAAGCCCAAGCAAGTATTGATTTGCAATTTTTTAGCCTGGTAAGGTACCTTAATGATTGCTTTTTCATATTTTAAATGTTTATTATTAACATGTTCTGAAGAATGAATGAAGGGGCAAAATACATGGCCAGTTGATGAATGATACATTCATGGATTCTATCCTATCTACCTGTCCAAAATTGTTGAAAAGTGTAACTGGGATCAGTCTTTATATTGACTATGTAATTATGTCTAAAGAAGAATCCAAAGATAATAAAATGTATATTTGGTGTGCTTTCTTCATGGGTTACATGAGCAAGATTTTGTTATATATTAAATAGAATTATTCTTGATGTCTATTAGGTTTTTTAATTCTAGGTATAAATATATTTAGGTGTCATATTTATGGAGAATCTATGCAAGAGAATGCTCCAAGACCTTATCAAAGAATCCATGGAAGAATGGCTTGGAAAAACCCTTAAATCAATGCTGGAAAATGCACCATCTACTGTGATCTAGTCGACCTAGAATCAGTGACTAAATTCGGCCTAAATATTGACTGTATGATTGGCCTAAAACAAAGGTACTTCCACTATATGTAGAGCTAGAGCTGCAGCTCATTTGGATAGAAAAATATGCGGATTATCTCTGAGTTTTTGCGGACCTTTGGAAAGCATATCACACTGGCTTAAGACTAAAGAAGAAGTGGATATATTTGATGATAAAGGATTGCGGTCATTCTTGAAACAAGAAGTGTGGAAGTGCAGTGTGGATCTCTACAACAGAAGTGTGAGTTTTTCTCTGTGATAAAGTGCAGATCCTATCTGTGAAAAAGTGTAGAATTAACTATGATAGAATACAGTTAAGAAAATGATTTATTATCGTTTGTATGTCACTAAGTTATGAAAATAACCTGTATTATATGAAAGGTTATAGACAATTAACAAAGTGTGGATATGTTTGAAGAAGGTCTAGGTGAAGAAGATTAAGTATCTAAGTGTTGACTAAGAGACCTAGCTCTCTAGTACTAGTGCATACCAGTGTAGATTGAAGCAGAAGAGAAGGGTCAATGTGGAAGGAAAGCAAAGAAGTAAAGACAAGGTCTTGGAGGCATTTATAGGTCAAGCTTCTAAGTCTGGGTCATGGTACTTGTCATTTTAAGATCTATAAGAAGAATTTATCGTGGGTTTTCCTCTCCAAGAGGGAGAGGTTTTTCCTTAGCTCTAAGAGCCTAATTTGTGAGTCTCATGTATTTTGATAATTGACTTGATGAAAGTTTAAATAAGCCAAAGAAGAGAAGACATAAGTAACCCATTAATCTCACAAGTAATTATCAAGAAGAGAATTTGTATTAATCTCCAGCCCTCCAAATTCGCAACATGGTATCAGAACTAAGGTGTTGATCTCAAATTCTGCTTGACAAAGAGACACTCTAGGGAGAAAATGTCAAAGTTTGGGTGAAAATTCAAATCATTTTGCAAGGAAGAATCTAAAGCTATTTTCGAGAAAGATCTTCATATCATTCAAAGGATCAACTTTTCAAGAAAATAATATTTTCCATAAAATATTTTCATTCAAGATATTGATTGAAGAGGACATCATATTTTGAAGATATCTCTTTCCATCAAATATTCAAGAACACCTATATTGAAGATTTCTATCTTAGAATACGCTCCTAACTCCTTCATCATCATCAAGGAAACTGCTAAAAGAAAAAGTCACTCACTCAAGTAAGTATCTATGACTTTATCTAAATCTATCAAAATGACTTATTGTATAGAGAGCAACAAATTGATTGGGTTATCAAACTTCAATACATGGAAGAAAAGAATAGAACTGAAGCTAATTGAAAATGAAGCTATGAGCTTCATAGAAGGATCTAAATTTCAACCTCCAAAAGAAGACATTCTAGCATATATCAAATACATGAAGGGAGACATAAGAGCCTAGAGGATTCTTATAGAATCCATAAAAAACTCTCTCTTTCCCTATGTATCAAAGCTATAATCCTCAAAAGAAATATATGATAATTTGGCGGAAATATTCTCAAAAGGTTCTACAAAGGAAATAATATCCCTTAGAAAAAAACTATACAAATTGAGAATATCGAAGTAAGGAATAATTCCATATATGATGGATATTTTCACAATATGAGATCAACTACTGAAGTTGAGAGAAGTAATTTCTAATAGAGAAATACTCATATTTATGGTACAATTTTTTTTACCGAAATAATGGAGAGGTTCCACTCCTAGCATAGATGGGAGAGAAGAAGCCATGGCATTCCAAAGCCCAGGTAGTATAGGAGAATCAATATTGAAAGCATGAACAAGTGTAGAGAATCAAGCCTCTGCCACCATATCTGGGAAGAAAGGAATATTTGGTAAATTTGGTCCTCAAAATAAGAAGAGAAATGTGGAGAAAGCACGATGCTTTGGACGCAACGATCTTGGCCATTATAAGAGAGATTTTCCTAAATCTAGAAAGGACAGGAGGAAAAAGGAAGAAGCCCATGTCTATGATATAAGAGAAGAACCTGATGCAAAATAATCTAAGAAAGAAGAAGAGAGGGATCTCCACTATGAGTGATATCATCTTCTCCTTTAAGTGATTTTTTTTGGTTGTAAAATAGTATGATAGTATCTAATGAATATTATAGCATCATGATAAAATCATGGTAAGAGCTCTTTGTGAAGAAGCTCCAGGAAAACCTCTCTGATAGCAATTATGATGGAAGGTAGTCATCAAGATCAAATGTCATCATGGAAACAAAATTCTGGGATTTGATGACATATGAATGAAGCATGTCAAGGGGGAATGAAACTCTTCATTCTAATAAAACTGCTATAGTATGACTTATGATAAAGGTATGAGATGAAATCAACATAATATATCTTCATGGAATATGAGGTGGTTGTATAAGAACGATGAATTGGAAAATTTGTAAGTTCCTGGGAATGAAGAATGTGTAGAGAGGAAAAGATCATGAAATGCAACTATGTTGAGAGGAAGTTATCATCCAGGGGCCAAGAATATGTGACTAGGATATCTCTTGGGAGGATATGCAGACTCTCACAGAAGTCTGGTAAAAAATAAGACCCTTGAAAAAACATATCATTAGGAGATGTGTAAATCTGTGTAAAGGATGTCGATGCCTACAGGAAGATGTCATGGTGAAAGACCATCATTGAGGTAACTTTTGTTTAAAAAGTTCATATGTATATGTTTATCTGGATGCATTTGTGCAGTGCTACTAGTTATGAGAAAGGATGTATGATCCTTGGAGATGATTTTAAGGAAATCATCATGGCATAATAGTGGACCAAATCATAAATACTAATGAAGAAATTTTTGATAGTGAACATGAATCATGACTGAAAGTGATGGATGATTTGTTCCCTATGAAGCCAAAAGTTGAAGATTCCTCAATATCAAAATCCATGACATCAAGGGGAGGAATTTTTCATGAGTAGTTGGATTGCTGCTACAACACCCTAGTTGAGAGGGAGCCTAGTGGTTACTTTCTTACTTGGAAGAAACTTGAAGTAAGTCCCTCTTGAGTTGAGAGGAAGTGACGTATGTGATTTTCTAATACATGTGTCATGCACTAGACCAGGACTAACAACCGTAAGTCTTAGTGAAGGCCATGTGGAGAGAATTGATAGACACATCATTCCGGTCTTCACCTGGAAGAAATAATGGAGGATTTGGTAATCATTTAGCATTATATACTCTTTGAGAATGAGATAGTGCATTCAATATAAGAGTAGTTGAGGATCGATATTCTTTGAGGGCTGACTACCCAAGAGAAGAATAGTCCAAGAAGATCATACTCTGGGAACACCTAGGTGGGGTATGTACCTTGGAGATACAACTACTATGGTGTCTATAAGTCATGTGTCTCACAAAAATTGTAGCCCATTTTCTCTTTGAGAGATGGGGTCATCAGTCAAGGCCTTGCACTAGGAAAATGCTGGTTGATATGATGCTATACAAATGCAATTACCAATCTGATTCTTCTTATGAGATTCTTTAGTTTTAAAGTGACCATATGCCTGTATGAATACCTCCCTAGTTAAGAAGGGGTGTTGAAAAGTGTAACTAGGATCGGTCTTCATATTGACTATGTAATTATGTATAAAGAAGAATTCAAAGATAATAAAATGTATATTTGGTGTACTTGCTTCATGGGTTTCATGAGCAAGATTTTATTATAGATTAAATAGACTTCTTCTTGATGTCTATTAGGTTTTTTTCTTCTAGGTATAAATATAGTTAGGTGCCATATGTATGAAGAATCTAGGCAAGAGAATGCTCCAAGACCTTGTCAAAGAATATATGGAATAAAGGCTTGGAACAACCCTTAAATCAACGCTGGAAAATGCACCATATACTGTAATCTAGTCAGCCTAGAATCAGTGACTAAAGTCGGCCTAAATATTGACTGTATGGTTGTCCTAAAACAAAGGTAATTCCACTATATATAGAGCTAGAGCTGCGGCTCATTTGGACAGAAAAATATGCAGATTCTCTCTAAGATTTTGCAGAGCTTTGGACAACGTATCACACTGACTCAAGACTAAAGAAGAAGTAGATATATTTGATGATAAAGTGTTGAGTTCATTCCTGAAACAAGAAGCAAGGAAGTGTAGTGTGTATCTCTACAACAAAAGTGTGTATTTTTCTTTGTGATAAAATTCAGGTCCTGTATGTGAAAAAGTGCGGACTTACATATGATATAATACAGTTAAGAAAATGATTTCTTATCATTTTCATGTCACCAAGTTATGAAAAGAACCTATATTATATGAAAGGTAAAATACAGTGAACAAAGTGTAGATCTGCTTGAAGAAGGACTAGGTGAAGAAGATTAAGTATCTAAGTGTTGAATAAGAGAGCGAGCTATCTATTACTAGTGCAGATCAGTGCAGATTGAAGAAGAAGAGAAGGTTCAGTGTTGAAGGCAAGCAAATAAGTAAAGAAAAGGTCTTGGAGGAATTTATAGGTCAAGGGTCTAATTCTAGGTCATGGTACTTGTCATTTGAAGTTCTATACGAAGAATTTATCGTGGGTTTTCCTCACCAAGAGGGAGAGGTTTTGCCCTGGCTCTAAGAGCCTAATTTGTGTGTCTCATGTATTTTGATAATTGACTTGATGAAATATTGAATAAGCTAAATAAGAGAAGAAATAAGTAACCCATGTAAGCTCACAAGTAATTATCAAGAAGAGAATTTGTATTAATCTCCAATCCTCCAAATTCTCAGCAAGAATCGATGAAGAAAGCACCTAGGATTGCGGTCAAAGGGTCGGTCAAAGTAAGAACCAGAACAAGCGAGTGAGAAGATTAAGCTTCACTATTTCCTCTCCACATATCAAATCATGAAGGAAATAAAAATCAAATTTCTATTTAGATTTTTATTCGTAGTTTTATTAGTCTCCAAAGGCATGAAAGACTCAAACATTTAATTCAAGATTGTTATAAATACTGGGTTGTGTAAATTTGAAACAAGTTCGATTTTATTGTAAGAATGTTATATCCTAAAACTCCATTTTTATTAATCGAAGGATAAAGCATTCTAGAATTGTTGATGTGTAGCTAGTTGTGAATATATTAGAATCATTCTATTGTGGAGGTTCCTTTCCCATAAGAGGCTTATTCATTTAATTTTCTATCATGCAATAGTTTAATTTCTTATAGTTTCACTGTGTTTTTCTGTATAAATACACGCTCTGTTTTCTATGTTTTCTATTGTAACTGATAGCATAGATACACTACATTTAAATTTAAGCTTCGTAGCTGATCTGAAAGGATTGTATTAGTTTTTTGTGCTAAGTGCCTTTTCAATTACAAAACATGTACATATTTGTCTCCATTTGTTTGCTTAAGGATTGAGGAATTTAACCATGAAACATAGATGGAATTGTGAATTTTAATCATGAAAATAAGCCTAAATAACATTGAAAAACAATGTATAATAGAGAAATAAAACCACACATAATATTTACAGAGCAGGCATGATGAAGAAGTTCACCCCTCCTGGGCTACATCTGCTGGTCCAACTCCCAATGGCATGTCCATATTTCATTATGCTCAAAAATTTTCAAATACATGTGTTTACATGCCTCCAATAGTTGTTTTCTCTGGATCAATGGCTCTAGAATGCTCAAATTAGTCTAGGAAGACTCTCTTTTCACCCAAAATGGTCGAAAATTGACCCTACTAGGCTTTTTCCCAATATCCCCTACAAAACCTCCACTAAAAATGGAGGACTACAGTTAACTGCAGTTAAAAATGGCATAACCTATGAAACTGGAGGGCATGCTAAACTCCCGCTAGTCAAACTAACCATTGCATTAAATTTCAAAGTTAGGGGAGGGGGTGGCCACATGCCAACTACCTTAATCCCCGCGGTCACATTTAAACTAGAGAGGAATCTGAAATGGTTGAACTAACCGTAAAAGGTGGCATGTGACTGAAGTGGGTGTTAACTGCAGAGATAGTATTTAATGGTAGGTGTAACAAAATTTGTCGCAGTTTTATGTATGTGACATGTGATCAACATTTGGGGTCACCGACAGGTAGGGACCGCCAATGGTCCCCCCCATCATATACACATGTAATAAACTTTATATAATGCTGACACCCTTAGAGGGTTAGAAACACCTTGTAGCAAAGATGGTGGAGAGTCTTTGTGCGCACCTAAGTTCGTGGGGTCGAATGCCCCAGACCTATAAAAAAATTTAATCATCCAAACAAGGGACATGTGGCAGCCTTAGGGCTGGCCATGTGTCACTCAATGATTGGCCCTTAAATATATGTGAAACCACATCAAACGAACCAAAATGTGCCACTTGGAAAAATATTATAGGCTTGGGAAAATGGAATATTCTCAAGAATATTCCCCTTTTTGTTAACTGTACATCTTCATGTTGACTGGGCATCACTTGTCAAAATTTTAGCTGTTTGGGAAATTTATCAAAATGCGATATCTCCCTCATACGACATCAGCTTTTCAAACCGTTCACAGCACCAGAATTAGAACGATGAGATCTAATCGGTCACTTAGGTTTGGTACAGTTTCGAGCACTTTCAATTTTTGAGAAAAAATCATGAACTCCTAATCACACCTCCCCATTGGGAAGCTTTTGGACCCCAAAATACTTGGATTACCTATTCAGTAGATGAGGGTACAACTCTCTCACCTTTCCAACTTACATCTACTTTTCCTTTCTTGGCTTACTGCATTTGAGCCCAACTTGAAGGTAGTCAATACTTCCCCTCTTATATTCTCTTGTCCTCTTGTCAAGAATTGTATCTTCTTTGAGCTCATCCAGAATTTTTGGTGAGAAATATTCAATAGAAGGTAGATTAACATCACCTCCTTGATCATCAATCAAAGGTGGCTCATACAAACGTAAGTTTTCAACATTAAAAACTAAATACATCTGCATATATGAAGGCAAGTCAAGTTGAAATGAATTGTTACCAACTTGCTTTATGATCTTGAATGGACCATAGCGAATGGACTTGATCTTTTTACCTTTTCCTTGCATCTTTTATTTGCTTATCTGCAACCATACCTCATCTCCTTCTTGAAACTTGTGATCAACTCTATGTTTGTCATGCCTCTCCTTGTATTTTCTTTGACTCTTCTCAAGTTGTTCTTGAACTTGTTGATGAATAATCAAAATTTTCTCAAAGAACTTTCAAGCCTTGTCAATAACACTATGCCCATCAATTGCAAGATCCTTCTCATAATGAATTCTAATGGCAATTTCAGCAAATATCCAAAGCATGCTTCAAAATTTGATGTATTTGTAGAAGAGTTCTTTTCTCGGTTGTAAGCGTGTTGAATGCAATGTAGTTGCTCATCCCACAACTTGGGATGTTTGCTGCAATATCCTCTCAATAGATGCACAATGGTTCTATTCACCACCTCGGTTTGGCCATCAGTTTGCAGATGAAAATCAATAATATTTTTCAACTTTGTGTCCATCATCTTCCAAAGGTTGGACCAAAAATTCCCAATGAACCTGGGATCCCCATCACTAACAATAGAAGTTTGCAATCCATAATGAACCCATACATGTTGAAAATAAAGTTCAACAATTTGTTCAACAGTTATGGTTTTCTTACATGGAATAAGTATACACATTTTGCTGAATCTATCCACAACTACATAAAGATAATCATTATTTTTTTTTTATATAGGTAGACCTCCAACAAAGTCCATGGAAACACTCTCCCATGGCCTTGATGGTACCGGTAGTGGCGTGTAAAACCCAAGCTTCGTATTGCTAGGCTTGCTTGTTGCACACATAGAACAACCTCTTATAAAACATGACACACTATCTATCATGCGAGGCCAATAGAAATACCTATGTAGATGTGCCACTATTTTGCTTACCCCAAAGTGTCCAGCAATAAGAGATGAATGAGCCTCTCTCATGACACTTAGCCTCTCTCCTTGTGGTATACACAACTTTCCCAAATTAAACATCAAATTGTTATGCATGTGATAATCATTTTCCTCAACTTGATTCCCTTCAATCAAGCTAGCATATACATCTTTAAAATCAAATTATATTCATATTGTTCTATGTAACTCTCATGTACAATAGAATCATTTTTAAGTAAATTAGAAGCACTTATAATTGGCCTTGAAATCATATCAAAAAATTTATTGAAAATACCTTTCTTGTACCTTATAACCAAGTGAAATTGTTGAAGTAAACCCATCCACTTGAAATGTCGTGATTGCTGGAATTTTGTTTGTGATTGCAAGTACTGTAATGGTTGGTGATCTGTATGTATAATCATCTCTTTACCCATCAAGTAGTGTTTCCACTTCTTAACACTTTTTACCAACACATACAACTATTTTTTCAAACGTAGGATAATTAGTTACAGCACCATTGAAATTTTCAGAATGAAAAGCGATAGGATTACCATGCTGCAAAAGAAATGCACCCATGGCATAATCACTAGCATCATGTTGTATCTCAAATTGTTGTCTCAAATTTGGTAATGCAAGGACTGGAGCTGAACTGATCTGGTCTTTTAAAGCTTCGAAAGCTACTTGTTGTTTGCCTCCCCATTGGAATCCTTTCTTCACACTTGTCACTGCATGCATAGGAGCTTCTATGGTAGAAAAGTTAGCAATAAACTTTCTCCAATACTAAGCTACAACTAAGAAAATTCTAACCTCAGTTATTGTTTTGGGAGTGGGCCAATTCACAATGGCTTCCACTTTAGAAGGATCAATTCTCAACTCGCCTCCTCCTACAATATGTCCCAAAAAAACCAAATAATTCTTTCCAAACTCACACTTTGACATCTTAAGAAACAATTTCTCTTTCTTCAAAACATGAAGCACCCTATTTACATGCAAGACATGTTCTTCTCTTGTTTTGGTGAAAATCAATATATCATCTAAATACACAATCACAAATTCATCAATAAATGGAAGCAAAACATTATCCATAACATACATGAAATTTTTCGGTGCATTACACAAACCAAATGGAATAACCAACCACTCAAAGAGTCCTTATTTAGTTTTGAATGCACTCTTCCATATATCACTTTCTGCAATTCGTAATTGATGATATCCACTAAATCTAACTTAATGAAAAAAATTCCTTCTTTCAGCTGATCAAGCAAATCATCTATCCTTGGGAGTGGGTATCGATTCTTTACTATTATCTTGTTCAAAGCTCCGAAGTCTACACACATGAGCCAAGTCCCATGTTTCTTCAGAATCAAGACTATAGGTGAACCGCATGGCGAAGTGCTTGGCCTTATGAGTCTCTTGTCCAACATGTCCTTGATTTGCCTCTTTATTTTAGCATTATCCATTATTGACATGTGATACATTCCAATGTTCAGAAGAGGACAATCTTGCTGCAACTGAGTCTCATGTTGAATCTCCCTTTTTGGAGGCAATCCTGTTGGATCCTGAAAATTCTCCTGATGTGCATCAACTACATCATATAAATCTGATTTCAACTTAGGATCAAAATCCTCAAATTGATTCATGATTAACATTAGATTTAGCCTTAATCATTAGAAGAACAAAATTCTTACTTGAATTCACCAACCTTTTTACCTATCTAGCAATTACCATAGCAATATTTGTCTTCTTGTGATGTGCTCTAACAATGTACTCCTTTCCATCTTTGAATAAATAGTATTTGTTCTCATGGAGATGGAAGATATCTTTCCTGACATACAAGTAAGGAATTCCCAAAACAATACCTGTTATGTCAAGCGGAACCACATATAATTCAACTATGTCAAAAAAATGTGTAGTTATTGCAAACCACAATATACACTTCTTTGAAACCTATAGATTTGCATCCTTACAAATCCAACCAAGTGGATATGGTTTTGGATGTGGAATAGTCTCAAGACTAAATTTCTTGACCAAGTCTTCAGAGTTGAAGTTTTCTTGTGACCCATTTTCAAACAATGTGTCAATCTTGGTATGTTTGGATATGACCCTCACATGAAACGGTTCAATTCTCTCTTCTTCATTTGGAGTTTGTATGTGACAGTTTGAGGTACTAGTACTAGGTTTAGTTTCAATTTCTTTCCCCTCCATGTTCTTCAATCCCATGGATGTAATTTTAGATTCATCACTTGAATCCTCTCCTAAATCATGTTGAGTTGTAGCTGTAGTTTTATGTTTCCCTTTTTTTTTCTGATGTTTGGGCCTCTTTTCAGGATTTAATTTCCAACAATGATTTTCATCAGGGCCTTATTTTGAACAATGTTTACATACCACTTTTTGTCCCTCTTTCTTGATAGATGCATTATTTTTTCCTTTACCTTTTGAGGTATTCTCTTTGTTTTTCCCCTTAAAAGGTTTGTTTCTATCCTAATCATAAATTTTTTTCCCTCTAGCTTCTAAATGTGTGGCCTGAACACATATCTCATCTAGACTTGTGGGGTTAAACATAAGGATAGTATGTCTTAGGTAGCTATTTAAGGCTCCTATGTACTTGAGCAAAGTATATTGGCTCTACAAATCTACCCATAATAATAGAGCTCTTCTCCAAAATTCTTGGGTGTAAACTTGCACATTATATCCTTTCAATTGTCTAAAGGTTTTCTAGTTCATTATGGATTTATGCATATTAGCTAATGGATAAAACTGTTGTTTTATTGCAGTAATGAAATTAATCCATGATAGGATAATATTACCATGCTTATTGATCTCCTGCTTTATATTGTCTTCCCACCAAACAAGTGTTTCACCTTCCATTCTAAATGAAGCTAATTGGATTTTGGTATCATCGTCATGAAGGTTCTGAATTCTCAAATAGTCCTCCGATTTCCTAACCCAATTATGAAGCTTTTCTACATTGACTTCACCATTAAACATTGGAAATTCAAACTCAAGTTTTAGAAAAGGACTTTACTAATGTTTGACTTGCGTGGCTGATGTACTGAAGATGAAGTAGAGGAGGATGATGATGAGGGTGAGGATGGTGAATTTCCACTACCTCCATTTCCTCCATTGCCCTTCTTTGAGTTATCTTCATCATTTTGACCTCCTGAGGATCCCTGTCCTTCCTTGTGAAGTTTGAATCCTTTGCCTTCTATTTTCTCATTCCTTTCTTGATAAAGGATTCTCACCATATCAATCATGAATTATTTCCTCAACACTCTTTCTTCTTCTTTTGGATCCACTTCTTCATGGATTTCTCCTTCCTCTAGAGGCATGCTTAATGCTGATTCTGCTTCTTTAGGAGGTGACTTAGGTGGTGGAGAATGTGGCAATATTTCCCTCCTTTTTTGTGTATCACTTTGAGACCCTCTTTCTTCCACCAATTTGTCTTCTCTTCTCTTAAACTTGAGCCTAGTAAGTATGTGAACACTTGAAAACAGTTAAACAAATATTTGTACACAACAACACTAGAGAATAAACTCTAGCTCTGATACCAACTTGATCTGAAAGGACTATATTAGTTTGTTGTTCTAAGTGTCTTTTTAGTTACAAAACATGTACATATTTGTCTCCATTTGTTTGCTTAAGGATTGAGGAATTTAACCATGAAACATAGATGAAGTTGTGAATTTCAAGCATGGAAATAAGCCTAAATAAAATTTAACAACAATGTATAACATAGAAATAAAACCACACATAATATTTACATAGTAGGCTTGATGAATCAGTTCACCCCTCCTGGGCTACATCTGCTGGTCCAGCTCCCAATGGCATGTCCATCATTCAGTATGCTCAAAATATTTCAAATACATGTGTTTACAAGCCTTCAATGGTCATTTTCTCTGCACCAATTGCTCCAGAATTCTAAAATTAGTCTAGGTAGACTCTTGTTTCACCCAAATTGGTCAAAAATTGACCCTGTTATGCTTTTTCCCAATATCTCCTACAAAAACTCCACTAAAAATGGAGGACTACAATTAAAAATGGCATAACCTCCGAAATTGGAGGGCGCGCTAAACTCCTTCTAGTCAAACTAACCGTTGCATTAAATTTCAAAGTTAGGGGAGGGGGTGGCCACATGCCAACCCCCTTAATCCCTGCAATCACATTTAAAATGGAGCAAAATCTGGAACAATTGAACTGATCGTAAAAGGTGGCATATAACTATAGTGGGTGTTAAATGTGGAGAAAATATTTAATGGTAGGCATACAAACATTTGTCACAGTTTTATGTATGTGAGATGTGATCAAAATTTGGGGCCACCAGTGGGTTGGGACCACTAGTGGTCCCCCCCACCATATACACATGTAATGAAATTTATATAATGTTGGCGCCCTTAGAGGGTAAGAAACACCATGTAGTGGAGATGGTGGAGAGTCTTTGTGTGCACCTGAGGTCGTGGGGTCGAACCCCCTGGACCTATAAAAAAATTTAATCAACCAAACAGGGGAAATGTGGCAGTCTCAGGGCTAGCCACGTGTCACCCAACCATTGGCCCTCAAATATATGTGCAACCACATCAAATGAACCAGAATGTTCCACTTGGTGAAATATTATAGGCTTGGGAAAACATAATATTCTTAAGAATATTCCCCTTTTTGCAGACTGTATACTTGCATGCTGATTGGGAATCCTAGTCAAACCTGTCGAAATTTTAGCTATTTGGGAAATTGATTAGAATGTGATATCACTCTTATACGACATCATTTTTTCGAACCATTCACGGTGCCGGAATCAGAAAGAAAAGATATACCTGGTCGCTCCGGTTCAGTATAGTTTCGTGCACGTTCAATTTTTGAGAAAAATTCATGAACTCCTAATCAGTAGCTTAAACATGTTCTTCATTTTCATACTGTAGAAATATACTTTGATTTTATTTCCATTTCAAATTCTCTTTTGTATTTCCATAGTATAGACAATCAATTTTCCTATTATTCTTTGACTCTTGTTATCTTCATTTGCAGAATATGGTTATGTTAATATAGATAGATGCTTTTGATTGAATAGACTTAGAGATAATCTATCATAGTGGCTATCGTAGGTTGATTGAATTCATATTTTTCATTTAGCTTAATCTATTTTCATGTAAAATAAGTTTATCATAGATTAGTTTTTATTCTTTCAAAACATTTTCTTTTCTTCCTTATTGCAAATTTGATTTCTCAATTATTAAAACCTTTCTTTTAGTAAGTTAAAACACTTTTTAGTGATATATTGTCTTAAATTTTATTCACATAAGGATTACAAAAACATACAGAAATATTATAATTTCTTTTTGTTTCTTAAGATTTAGTTTTTCTAAAAGTCAATCATTAACTATTAAACATGCTAAAATAGGATTCTCATCATAGTCTTGAATAGTTGAATTTAGATTTCATTTCACAAATCATAAGTTTTAAGTTTCTCAATTCCATTTAGACATTCAAGATAGACACAAAATCCTAAAACAAATTTAAACATATAAAATCAACACAATGAACTAATTAAGAAAATGCTTCTAGCATATATAGTGCACTTGCACTTCATAATATTACCAACTCTGGTTGATAATTTATGATAGCAATTTAAGACTTTAAATTGACTAAACATACACAATCACCATTAGTATCAACACAACCAATGGAGGTTGGCTCCTCCAGCATGCAAACTCATATTTAAAAGGCTCCTAGGGCTATTGAGGTCACTCACACCTATGAGAAGGGAAAGAGGCAAGTCTTTTCTTGGAGAAAGTAACAACATCACCCATCACTATTCCTCATGTCATGCATAGCTCACCATCACCATCAGTATTAGCACAACCAATGGAGGTTGGATCTTCCAGCATGCAAACTAAGATTTCAAAGGCTCCTAGGGTTGCTGAGGTCACTCACACCTATGAGAAGGGAAAGAGGCAAATATTTTCTCCCCAATCCATCAAAAGTGTATATATACTTGATGCTATAGTTGAGCAAAGAGAAAAAGAGAAGAAACCAATCATGCATAAGATTGAATCACCATTGCACCAACATGATGAAAGAGTGCCCATATATTTTGACATGGCAGAACAAGTTGAGGAAAAATCATTTGAAGAGATCATAAAGGAGAAGGATGAGGAAATAACAGAGTTGAGGGAGATTTTATCCATTGAAAATTATCAAATTACTTTCCCACAGTAAGAGAATGTTCAATTAAAGGTAAAACTACTCCTCCAAGAGAAACCTAAAGTACATGTTGATGCAGACAAGGGAAAGGGAAAAGAGATCACATATGATGATGAGATGGATTATGCATAGGTTGAAACAAAAAGAGGAAGACTAAGGACAATGGGCCTAAAAAAGGCACTTCAAAGAGAAAGAGAATCACTAGCTCCCAAACCATGTTGGCAGACCATTGGTGAGTTGATTCTTGATGAGATCAATCAAGACAGAGAGTATTGGCTTGATAGGGTCAATGGGAACCTTGAGAAGTGGTTGAAGAAATCCAAGAAGAACAATAACCTCCAAAGGCATATGGCCAATCATTATTGAACCAAGAACAAAATTTCACAAATCAGGCTTAAACAAGTGAAAAAGAAGATTAAAGAGGCTCAAAGGAACCTTAATTAGTAATAAAAGTTAGACCTCCTTGCTGAAGAATATAAGGTTGCTTACCCACCCTCCACAGGTCTTATAGAAGAAAATTTGGACATTTTTGAGCAATTTTTTCATTTTTGGTGATTTTTGCACTAAACTAGAAATTCAACCTCTATAGATGTGTAACACCAAGTTGTTACACTTTTTACTAGGGAATATAAATGATGAATGGATTAGTAAATCATAGATCAGGAACCCTTGCTGCATGAAAAACTCTATTTTGGAAGAAAACTCCAAAAAACCACCATTTTTCTATGCTTTTGCCACTATTTTTGATAATTTGTTACACATATGGGGTAACCTTAGGAGAATCAAATTTTGGAGACCTTCCCATGGGTGATTTTTCAACATTAAAGAGGTTATGGAAACTAGACACACATGGCTAGTTGAACTATCTTCTAGATTTCGATTTGGAGTCCTAAAAGTCCCTCAAAATTAGCTGCAAAAAGTGTTACTTATCTATAAAATGTGTTACGAATATGCCAAAAAGTGTTACACATCTGCATAGGATTCCTCAGGACACTTGCCAATCCTAGAAAAAGTCAGAATTTCAAGTTTTTTATGTCATTTGAGCTATAATTGGAGTAATTGAGTTGGATTTTTCCTCTTTTCATGAGGAAACATGTAATTTAGTGTGGGGGACACACACTCCTAGTCACTAGATGAATTTGAGGGAATGGTTTCTAACCTCCCTAGAGTCTAGGAAGTGACACATCTCATCTATTTATGATGAATTTTGGATGGGATTTCAACCCTATGAGGTGTCATTGTGCATATTTTCTATAAGTAGACCCACTTTAGTCTTTTCTTGGGTTGGATAGTTGTTTTTTGTAGTGGATCTATTGTACAAGCCTTTTGGAATGAAATGAAAGACAATGTTGCAGAATTTGTGTTGAGAATCCTGTGGTATGCCTTGGATAATTTGTACTTTATATATATGTTTATCTTATCATTTTTACTGATATGTTTTCCTATTTCATATACATGCTTATATGTGTTTATATTGTTAGTTTATAAGCATAAATCATACCTTTTCATGCTCTGTGTTAACAGGATTTACATTATGTGTTTATTTTATTATAAATGAATTAATTCACCTCAGTGCTCATTCAGAATTTCTATCATTTCATCCTATACACAATAAAAAACTAAACATTCTTTCAAACTACCTACCTAGCCTCATCAATATCTATACAAATTTACCTTGAAATTTAAGCTAAACCCTAGACCTAGTCTCCTTACTTTCATTCCTCTCCAGCACTCAAACATCAAACAAAAAACCCTATTTACTGAGCTTACATACCTAGAATAAGATCATTAAATATTTAGTAATTTATTTGATTTCAAAGTGAATTTGAGAGATCCCTCTTTGGTCATGGTAGGGCTAGCTACTTTACCTAAAGCCTAGTTTCTAGTTACCTTCCTTTAATCCACTCTTAGCCTTGGGAATTTTGGGGGAGTGATAACAGAAGGAAAAACGAAGGAAAATGAAATAAAGGCCTCAATGATAAAAAATTGTATGAGGATTAGTTCATGGATTTTTTTGGTTTACCTTTTTTCAGTTCAGTTTTGTAGCTCTCTTCTATTCACTCATTCTCTCATACTCTTGCACACTTAGAGTAGTATTGGAGCATACTTGGATCACTATAGTATTCACTTGGATTTGGAGAAAGAAAATAAAGGAAAGCAGGAACGGGTGGATAAACAACTACAATTGGATTTCTTTGCAGGAAGCAGGTTGCATGTAGTTTTTTGGTTTGTGTTGTTATTAGAGTGGAGGCCTATATTGACAATGGTTTTATCCTTTCGTTTCCATTTCCCAGATAGCCATGGTGTTGTTGGTTTTTCTACTTGATTTTTTTCTTATTAAAGCTCATAATTATTTATGGTTGTGGGTTGGAATAAATGCTCTAGAAGCCCTGAAACAACTTGGGTTGAGTTACCAGTCCTAGATCCTAGGTTGGGAAAAAATCTATAGAAACCTTGGTGGGTTGAATAACTAGTCCCTAGATCCAGGTTGGACAAACACTTTTGAGCCCTCAAAAGGTTATGGGTTGAGTTACTAGTTCTTGGAGCCCTAGACAACTTGCGTAGAGACTGATCTGGTCCGGTTGGTGTTAGTGATGTTCGACTATGAGGTGAAACCACTAGTTGAGGGTTGAGGTGGTTTTTCATCTGGAAGCCTTGGTTTGTTTTTCTTTGTTTTATTCCATAATATATCACATTCATGTTTTGAATATGGTGCGGGATTGATTGGTTGAAAGAGAGATTTTTCTCAACCCAATCTATGGTCAGGTGGTACATGGAAGTCCTAACTTGATTGGTATTTTCATATGTTAATAAGAGCTATTATTCTATTGTGATTCATGTATATTTGTAGTGAATATATTGGTGATATTATGGTTGAGTTTCCATGGTTTCTATGTTGGTTATTTCTTGGTTATATGCTAATTATATAATGTGAAATATCTATGGCTCTTGGCATGAACTGTTTAGTTATCGATTTGTAGATGAATGTATGGACTAATAAGTGTTGTTGCAGTTATGTGCATAGGGAATAGGGCCTTCTTGGTGATTCATAGATGAATCTCATACTATTATTATCATATATGCATTCATGACCTGTATCTTACAATTTTTCCATGTGTTTGAAGAAATTTCTAGTGTGTTCTAGGAAGTCTAGTTCAAGTTTCCAGCTCAAGTTTTATTTTTTAGCCTTGTTTTCATGTCATGTATCATTCTGGAAAGTTTAAGGAAATTCTGGGAAATGGTATGGAGGTTGACCTGGAATCGTGGCTTAGATCTTGGGACTAAACCATATGAACTGGGTCATTTGAGTCTCAACCACACTCAAGTAGTAATGTGCATGTGGTTGGAGGCCTTCAACCACACCTACGAATTTTCATGCATGTAATTTCGGGTCTAGGTTAGTGAAAAGGAGTCTCGACTCAGCATTTGGTCACATGGGGTGCTTCCTTGGCCCCTAAGTGTCCTGTAGCCCCGAGGGATGTTGTGAGTTGTCATTTTTTTGTCAATTTTTAGGCCCCACTAATTCCTTAACTAGAGGTTGGATGACGAGTCATGTCACAGTAACTCCTCATCTCATGTTTACCTTTGCAGGCTAGAGAAATTGGATAAATGTCAGAGAGGTGGTTACGTATTTTTATCGGACCTCCTAGGTTCAAACACTTGGATTAGATGGGAGGAATATGTTTTTCATGCATGCATGTCAATTTTCTGTGTTTTTCTATGCATGCATCATAATAGTCATTGTTATAGTTATGTCATCATGTAAAGGTTGATGATGTTGATTTTAAGATTATTGATATGATTATTTCATTATATATACATATGTTGTGCTAATTCATATTGATTTTTAAGACTAGACATCATCCCCTAAACTTCAAATAGGTATGTTTTATCATGTTTATAATTGGTTTATCTAACATGGTATGCTTGTAGGAAGAATAAGGCCAAGATGACTAGCAGAATTTTGGATTACAATATACATGATTCTCCATATAGATAATATGAATATCATGTTAATGAGTACTCCCCTGACATAGAAAATACATTGAGAAGTTTGAAAGAAGATATCAAAAGTTGTAAGGCATATAATTACATGATAATTCAGTCATAGGAAAGGCTTTCCAGGGCATATGAAAAGCAAGTAGAATTTAATATAATCATCCTTTAGATTCTATCATATTTGCAGAGACAAGGACCACTTAGGATCAGACATTAATAGGAGGAAATGACCAATGGTTCATATGGTAGTAGGTCTTAATCAAGATACATGCTTGAAATGGATGACACAATCAAACATGGTTGGTTCTTGGATACACCTGACAGGAGGGGTAATGGTTGTGGGTTCTATTCTAGTTTTCGTTAAGAGATATATCATCATCATCACTACCACCATCCATATAGGAGGATTAAGAAGCATTACTTTCCAAATGAGTTCAAGAAAGAAAAGCATTCGAAATTTGATGGAAAAATGAAAAATTCACAAGATGTAGAAGTTTGGTTGCTTGGGATGAATAATTTTTTCAGATTGCATGATTATTTAGAAAATATGAAAGTCAGAATAGATACTTTCAGTATTAAAGGAAATTAATACATTTAGTGGGAATATGTGAAGATTTTCAGATGGATTTTAGAAGAGGAGTTGACTTGGAGTGAGTTCGAGATACTTTTCAGGAATAAGTATCAATATGAAAGATAATATGATGATAGGGAAAAGAATTTATATGAGTTGAAGATGGGATTTATGAATGATGAGGATTATACTAGCATATTCTTAGAGTTTTTAAGATGTGTGCATTATCTTAAGTAGGAGATGTTATCACTCAGGTTTTCCTAGAAGTTGTGTAAGAGGAAAGTATACCCGAGGTAACCACAAACCAACCTTTTAGATGCAGAATCTAGCCAATATGCATCCAGAGAGGGCTCTCTCTTTATGATTTATCTTTGTTCTTGAATGGTTTTAGGCTAGTTATAGATTCAAATTTTGTTTTGGGAAAATGGTGGAATCCACAAACTAAGGGCAAGGTTGAGGGCTTTCAGTCCATTGGGCTATGGAGTCAAAGGATGGCTTTACTGGATTTCTATTCTAAACACAAGATGGTATTACAGGGCAAGATAGTTAGACAGAGAACAATCCTTAAAATTTAAAGTGGATGGGATGATCTTGAAGGGATGAAAGGCAGCTAAGAATCTTTCACCATGTTCAAAGGAAAGAAATGAGATGACTACAAACAAAGAGCAATGAAGAATTCTTTATCATAGTAATCAACAATGTTTAAATTAGCAAAGCAAGAGCATTTAAGAATTCATGCTTATAACTAATTTAGAGGAAAACATTAAGAACACCACATTTAAAAACAGAGTACAATTAAGCAAATTCTGTTTCAATCCTTTATGTAAATTATTCAAAAATGGATAAGATGGTATTATAAACTAATATAAAATTTCAGACAAAAGGTAGAAACACTTATTGAACTGTAGTCCAACACATGAATCCTGCAACAAGTCCAGTGCTTCAAATCGTCATCCAGTAAGCCACAAGTAAATTTCTCCAAAAGATTTTATTCCGAAAATCTCAATGTTACAGCAGAGTAATAGAATCCACCCCAAATGCTTCCAAGAGTGGAGTATTTATACAAATTCTAAACTAAAATATCTTGAAACAAATATCAAAATTGGTTCACAAATCTCTCTAACTATTTACATAAATAGAACTTAATTAAAGGACACTCAAACTAATGCATCTATTTGGCACTATTTTGTATGGATAGGTGATGACAAATAGGAGAATTCGAATTTGATCCAACTCTTAGTTGATGATGAGGCATCCAAGTCACTAACTGCTTCCTTTCTTTGTGCAATCTGCTCCAACAATTCTGCAAACTTGGGGTCCAATGATATCTTTTTATATCTCAATCCGTAATAGATATGTAAAAATTGAAAGAGGTTATTGTAGATAAATATGTTTTTGAGAGAAACCTCTTTCACTTTCCTAAAATTCCTTTCCAGCTATGCGCAATAGGTTCTACAAAAAGATGTTTAAAACAGAGTTTTACAGAGTCTGAAAAATAGCCTCTAACGATGTGCACGTATCTCTCAGTCTGAAATCAATGTCCCAAAAATGAGATAGGTTTTTGTATATGGGTCTCTTAGGAACAAAATCCTCCTTCAGTTTTGTAAGATGTATTTCGGATTGGCCACAATATTCTCTGCAAAATTATGACTTAACTGGTATTTTCTGCAAAAAGTGCTTTCCATCTTTGTTTAATATTTCCAAAACCATAATAGCTGTTAGAAAAGTGAGAGAGGTTTTTGTAGATAATCCTCTTAAGAACATAAACCTCCTTCATTTTTTCAAAATTCATCTTGGATTGATCACAATAGTTTCTGCAAAACTATGACTAAAATATGCAATTTCTGCAAAAATGTTCCTTCTTGTTGTATTTTTCATCTTTTCACTTTTTTGTTCCTTTGACTGTTTTACTTTCACTTGAGATAAACTTCAATGTTGGTGAAAGTATTTTCATCTCTTTTTACCATTTTACTGCCTCTGTAATTACTTTTACTGTTTTACCTTTGACCGCTCTGTAACTTCATTTTTACTTTCACTCTGACTTTTACCTGATACACTTTAACCACTGATACTCTTTAACTGTTATGCTTTTCCTATCCCTGTAATTTCTCATTTCACTTTTACCATTCATTGTGCACATTTCATCATTCTAATCTCTCTCTGACTTTGTATACAAACTGTTTGTTGAATGAAGATATTGAATTAAAATCTGAGAATTTGGAGTAACAATTTTGTCAACTAGTATTGAAATTGTTGGTCCAAATCCATATTCTGATGATAACCTGCTAAAATCAAACAATTTGTTAATGAAATCCAGGTCTCTATGAGGGGCATTCAATGGGGTTACATTCAGGGTTGCCGGAGCTTCCATTTTGGTTCTTGTGTATTCAAAATGGAAGTTTCTGGGTTTTCTTCACAGAATGAGCGCGATTTCAGTTTTAATGAGGGAAATTGGCACAATTGCAGGTTCGGGGGGAACAATTCACAGTTTAAAAATCAGGGAATGATCTTAGCAATAAGATTTTAACACTGATCCAGCGGAAAAACAAGGAACACAGAGTTTCTTTTCAAGTTCGAAGCACAATAGAAGAAATACCTGTTCTTGGAAGCAAACTGGGTTTTAACAGGTATCAGGTGGTGGCAAGATGATGCTCGAACACAGGTCCGGCGGAATTCTGGAGCGAAGTCGAATGGAACAGTGGATTTCAATGAAAATTCGAAAACCGTAGCAGAGAGCACAGTCGCTTTCAAATAATGAAAATAACAGAAAAACACGAAAAATGGCTTTATTTACAAGTTAAAAGGGTTTTTGATTTTTCCTAGGTGTGACGTCATCGATGTACGGGCTGACGTATGCAAGGTCGGGCGGTAAGCGGTAAGTGGTAACCCCGCACCGCTTTTGGTCGAGGGTGGTTTAAATCGGGAGGGCAGCGATTCCACAGAATGATCGCCACGTGGACGGTGGACTATTCAAAAACCACCCGTTCCCCGCTGGTTAACATTCTCACAAAGGATGGGTAGCGGGGTTCACGTGGATCGTTGATCTGCGGAGGATTGATCCGATGGCTGAGGCGATGGAGGAATAAGCGGAGGTTTCAGATGTGGGCCCGTCGGACTTTTAACACTTTTTAACGTTATTTAATCACTTCGGGGGATATCTAATAGGCGGATAAAAGGTTATTAATTAGTCATGATGACTAATTAATCTCGTATGAAAAGAAAGGGGTGGCGGCGGGGTTTGGTTAAGTGGAATGCCAGGTGGACAAACCACGGTGACACAAGACTTTTCCGAAGTTTTATTCATATTTTTGTGTTTAAACATACATATCGCATGTTTAAAGTTTTTTGTATATATGTTTTTTATTATATGGTAACAAATAAACATTATTTAATTACCATAAGGGCGGGATTAATGTATAATGCTATATTTTAACCAAAGGGCTTGTAGAAGCGGGTTTTAATGAATATTAGGGAGGTAAATACTTTGGTCAAAACATTATAATAAAGGGGTTTTTGGGGTATATATAAAAAAAGAATTATATACTTAGGATAGGGTTTTTCACTAGGGATTTAGTAAAATAAAGTTAAAACATTAATATGGCAAAGGGACAAGGGAACTCAAAACACTTTGCACATCTAAGAAAGTGATAACTTCTGAAGTAAATTGCAATATTTTATCTTCAACACTTAAACTTAGAATAGCAAGTTATCTTGAGGGTTTTTTATGGAATTTTGCATGATTTCCCTAAGTAAAATAGGATTTTACTTAGGATAAAGTTAAAGGTGAATGATTATAATGATGAATTATCTCAAGTACTTAGGTCTTTTTGATCATTAGGCCGAGGGTCCGGTCCCTCCAGAAGTCAAGGAAATGCCTTGAGCCCCTTTGATCTCCAAAAACCTTAGTATTTTGGGGGAAATTAGTAAAACTTTTGAGGGGAAAGTGATGAGGGAAGTTAATGAGTTTGATTCTGCTTGCTGTGATTTTCCAGTGTATTTCCTGCTTCAGTATTTGTGATGAAAGTAAAGTATCAAGAAAACATGTAGCAGCATCATTCATCAGATAACACTTTGCAGCACCATCTACCTACCCTATCTACTTGACACTACCATTTTCTCTTCTTTATTAGGGTGCATTTAGACTTGCAAGCCCTTATCAATCTTTTCTTTTTACAAGGCAAATCTATCTAATTCTACCCTTATTACATCCAAGGGCTCAGATTAAACTGTTGAGCACCTTTTATTCACTCTACCTATCTACTTATCTGCCAAGATTAAACTGTTTGGTCAGATCTTTATTCTCTAATCTATAACATGAAATTGAAATATGAGTAAGCCAAGTTTAAACAGTTTGACTTATTCATGAATTGTGGCAAAAGTTTAACAAGCTGCACACAATTTCTTATTACATCAGAGTAAAAAGTAGTGGCATTTAGACTTGCACACTTTCCTTGGCCTTTGTTTTTTTGATGGGGTTCATTTCTTTTACTTTTTGGCCATTTTTATTATTTTTACCCTTTGATTTTTCTTTTAGGGTATACCCTCTTTACATTTTTAAAATTTTTTGATTTTTTGGTTTTTCAAGAATATGGAACACCTTTGTCCAAGAAAAAGGTTTGAACATATTCCATAGTTCAATCAAGACAATCATGAAAAATGACACCTATTGGTATAGGAGTCTAACAGGAGAGAGAAAATATTCAGAAAATTCATCAAAAATTTGAAGCAATATTATGAGCAATTGAAGGACAAGATTGATTCTAAGAAGGATTGAAAAGATAATGAGAATAATAAAGGAAAGTGGGCTAAGAAGCGAGGAATAATTCAAGATTTAGGTGACAAGGAGAATGAAAAACCTTGTAATAAGTTCAATGCAACTAATAGAGGACACAGGTCTTCACCTGACGAGAAGAGAAAAGGAAGAGCAAGAAGCCTTTGTAGTGTTTGAGTTGTGGTGGAGAGCATTACAGGAGTGAGTTCCCATTGCACCATGGTGGAAGGCCTCATATTTATTGAGCTAAGGAGGAAAAATTAGTTAGATATGTTGGGAGAGTATTCCTCAGATTTATGTAGTGGTGGATAACAAGTACATTTATCATCAATCACCCATTACTGATATGGAAGAAGTGCATGAAAAATATTGGTTGGTGTAGTTAGGTATAGGAACGAAGAGAAGAGTTCATCATTGGGTGAGATCATGTGCATTTGAATTGAATGGTAAGCCTACATAAACACATTTAATTATGATTCCTTTGGGATCATATATATAGTATTATTTTTGGCATGGTTTGGTTGTTCATTAACAAGACTAAAGTGGACTACTATGCTAAGGCTATTGAGTGTCTGGATGATGATGGGGAAAGGAGAATATTGCAGGGAAAGAGGAAGCCTATATTAGTGAGAATGCTTATAGTTGTGTAGATAAAGCGTAGTTGGAGGAAAGGATGTGTATTATTTTCAATTCATAATTTCAGTGACAAAGGGAACGATGTTGAGGATGATGAATTTTTAAATAGGTATCTTGTTTTGTAATAGTTTTAGGATGTGTTTCCAGTAGATATTTCAGAGTTGAATCCTCATAGGGAATTTGAATTTTCTATTGAGTTGATGCCAAGAACAACACCAGCATCTAAGGCACCATATAGGATGAGTACTCTAGAGTTGGTTGAATTGAAGTTGCAACTTAAGGAAATTCTTGATAAGGCATACATAAGTCCAAGCATGTTGCCTTGGGGTACACCAATATTGTTTGTAAATAAGAAGGATGGTACTCTTAAATTTTGCATTGATTACATGCAATTGAAAACGGTAACTATTAAGAACATGTACCCTTTTCCACAGATTTATGACTTGTTTGATCAGATGAAGGGAGTATCATTGTTCTCAAAGATTGATTTAAGGTCAATATATCATCAGGTCTGCATAAAAAAAGAGGACATCTACAAAATTTCATTTCAAACCAGGTATGGGCATTATGAGTATACACTAGTTCCTTTTGGTCTTACTAATGCTTGAGCTACTTTTATGTTTTTGATGAGTAGTGTGTTGCATTATTATATGTAAAATATTGTGATAATATTCATTGATGACATATTGATATATTCTAAGAATGAGGAAGAGCATAAAAAATATCTAGCAACAACATTGAGATTGCTAAGAGAGCATCAATTATATGCCAAACTTAGTAAATGCAGTTCCTTTCAGACATAGGTTCATTACTTGGGACATGTTGTTTCTAAGGAATATATAGCAGTGGACCCAAAAAATATTAGAGCTATCATGGAGTGGAAAACTCTTGGGAATGTAGATGAGCTCAGATCATTTATGGGACTAGTAGGTTACTACAAGCAGTTCATCATGAACTTCTCACATATTTCCTATCCTATTACATCCTTGCAAAGGAAAGGAAATAAATTTGAATGGATAGAGGAATGTGCAACTAGTTTTGAGTATTTGAAGCAGTTTCTTACAAATTCTCCAGTATTGAATATTGTAGATACAAACAAAGATTTTTTGTTATGTACAAATGCTTACAAGAGAGGACTTGGTGGTGTCCTCATCTAGGAAGGATAGGTGGTATGTTGTGAGTCAAGGAATTTGAATGAGCACAAGACGAACTACGTGACTCATGATATAGATTTGGAAGTTATCATCCATGCCTTGAAGATGTGGAGACACTATCTTCTTTGCAAGAGGTTCATTTTGATGAGTGATGATAGTGGGTTGAGATACTTATTTGACCAACCTAATCTAGAGGCTAGGAAAGCTAAATGGTTGGACACGCTCAGTGAGTTTGACTTAAGGATTAGGTACGTTAAGGGTAAAGACTCAATAGGGTTGTAGATGCTCTTAGCAAAAGAGTGCAGGTAAATCACATTGCATCTATGATTTCATATGAGACGGAATTGCAGGAGTGGATCTTGTAGGAAAGACAACATGATGACAAATACCAACACCTTAAGCATGGGTTACAACAATACTAGGGTATAGGTGATCAGGATGTGGATTATCATCTCACAACCAATGGTTCGGTCATATTTAAGGACATTATTATGTGTCGAACAAAAATGAGCTCAAGAAGCTTATCTTGAGGAAATTTCATGTCAAGCCATGTTCAGATCACCCAGGATATCAGAAGACATTCACAGTGGTTAAGAAGTTTTATCATTGGTTGAACTTGAAGAAAGAGTTGGCTGAGTATGTTGAGAAATGTTTGGATTGTTAGCTAGTAAAAGAAGAGTGTAAGCATCCAGGTGGTTTACTGTAGTCGATTTCGATTCCAAAACTCACTAGTACAAAATTTCTAATTAGCTACTAAAAACATGACTAAAATTTACATATGAACGACCATTTTTCAGTGTGTGACCAATAGTAGCTAATTTATAGTATCTTATAAAACGACCAACCTTTAGTCGTTTTTAGCTTAGTCATTAGTTGGTTGTCTCAATTTAATAGTCTAGTAGTATATTTAGTTATAAATTTGGTCATTAATATAGTCATTGATTTAGTCATTTCTTGCCACAATTAATGACCAAATACACAACAAACTATACTACTATATGATCACCCAAGAAAACCAATTAATGACCAAAGAAATATGACCAAAATGTTGGTTCTTTGATAAGATATTGTAAATTCACTACTAATAGTCATACATATAAAAAATTTAGTCATCATTTGAAACCAATTAATGACCAAAGAAATATGACTAAATTTTGGACCTGTTATAAGATACTATAAATTAGCTACTACTAGTCGTATATATGAAAAATTTAGTCATCATTTGTAATCACAAATTTATCATTGATAGTAGTCGTTTTTGTTTTGTAGATTCATATTCATTATATAAACGTTTGACTTAGTAGTTTATATTCATTTCATTTACTTTCATTAATAATCATCGTAAAAAAAATAATTTAGTCATTGTATATTTATTTTATTTGTCTTCTTCATTATTCAATATAAACTACTAATTTAGTAGTTTTATATTGATTTTATTTTTTTATTATTTTAATCAACATAAATTAATTAGTAAGGTTTTCCGACTAAATTAAAAAAAAAAAAATCATACAATATGCATGTTCATCTAATATTAAAATGCAGAGTTAAATATGTTAATTACAATACTAAAAAATATCAAGTACAACTATAAATAATTTCAAACACACATTATATTATATGAAATGTCAAATATTATAATATGAGTTTCCAACTTAATATTGGTTGGACTACAATTTACACATGAAATATTGTTACATCACTTCAAAACATTATTGTTGTGTTTCCAAGGCATTGTAGATGAATTCACAAACTCTAATGTCTTGACCATCAATATGTATGTGTGTGTCTCATGCAAAATATTAGATTTAAGAGTATTAGTATTCTGGTTCTCTATTGGATCCAAAATGCCTTCCACTCCACCAAGAGCCTGAATAATATTTGTTCAATAATTGTTCATATTCCACAACTTCCCATCATGTCATTGATGAGTCCAACAAAATGGGTTTTGTTTCAACACCTTATATTTTTTGAAGCTTGTTTGTACCCTCCAATGTAGTGTAAATGAGAGTTCATTTCCATGGACTTTATTATAGGTTTGTCGAGGAAATCGAAGCAACATGATTCTATTATGGCATTGGTTGACAGTTTACCATTGTAGCTCATTTCATCGTAGTTAAGTCTACGAACTCATCTAATGACATAGCTCAAATTTTCATTAGGGAGATAGTGAGATTGCATGGTATTCATAAGAAGATTTTGTTAGACAAAGATTCCAACTTCACTTCCAGGTTTTGGAAAGATTTTTTTGCAATTTTTGAGATATATTTATCTTTCAGCACATCTTATCATCCAGAGACAGATGGGTAGACTGTGAGGGCTAGGATTATTGAGGAGATGTTGAGAATGTATGTCATGCATAAACAGAGGAAGTGGGAGGAGTATCTTCCATTAGTAGAATTTTTATATAATAATGGGTATCAATAGTCCCTATAGATGAGTCCATTTGAGGAAATTTATAGGAATAGTTGTAATACTTCTATCATTTGGAGTGATCCAGTGAACAAGGTATTGATTGGACCAGACATGTTGGTAGAGATGGAATAGGAAATGAAGGTTATAAGAAGAATCTAAAGCCAACATAGGACAAATAGAAGAGTTATGCAGATAATCACAGGGTATTTAAGGATTTTCATGTTGGGGAGCATGTTTACTTGTGCATCAAGCCTAAGAGGATTTCCTTGATGATTGGACTATGTGCCAAGTTGGCATCTTGGTATTGCAAGCCTTTCAAGATCATTGAGAGGATTTTACTAGTGACATACCGAGTTACACTATCTCTGGCAGTGAAAGTCCATGATTTTTCCATGTGTCATTGCTTAAAATATATGTGAAGGGTGTCGATCATGTGATTAATTGGTTTGTATTGAAGGCGGAACGAGAAAGATAATTCTAGTTGAAACCTCAATGCATTTTGTAGGAAAAGATGCTCATGTTATGGAATCGATAAATCGAGAAAGTTAAAGTGTAGTGAAATCAATTTGGGCATGATGAAGCTACATGGGAGATGGTTGATAGGATGTGGGCTATGTATCCTTCTCTATTATTTGGTTTAGTAGATGTATTCTAATACAAGTTTGGATGTTGTGTTTTAATTATGTCTATATATGAATATGTATATGAATACCGCATCAATATGTGTTATAAATATCCAATAAGTGGTATGGTGTTCATGTTATGATGGTCATAGTCTCATAAATATGATATGATGTAAATGTTGCATCAAGCTATATTATAAAGCTCCATGGGACAAATATGTTTTACTAGTTTATAAGCGTTATTGAACATCGAGGATGGTGTTCCCCCAAGGGCAAAGGGTTTTTAACAAACCCTGGTTGATTTGTTATGTAAGTAAAAATAGGACCAAGGTCATGGGACATGTATTCCAAGTTGAATGTTGAGAAAAAATTTGTGATGGGTATCACTAGTGATTTTATGGTTATGGAAATTGGCAAAGGAAAAGTGGCAATAATTGACATTTTATTTATGAAATAAAGGAAAATAGGAGAAAAGGAAGGTACATATTCACATATTTGCATGAAAGCGAATTTGAAATAAAAATGAAGGAAAATAAAAAAATAGACTCCATTAATGATAAAAAGGCTTCTGAGGATCAACTCACAATTTTTTTGGTTTACCTTTTGCCAGTTCAATTTTGGAGCTCTCTTGTATTCAGTCATTCTCTCATACTCTTGCACACTTAGAGAATTCTTGGATTACTCATATTAACTTGGGTTTTGAGAAAGAAGGTAAAGGAAAGTGGGAAAGAAAAATGGAATAGGTAGATCAAAAACTACAACTATATTCCTTTGCAGGTAATAGTTTTCATGTCTGATTTCCTTGTTGATTTATCGATGCATGGTATATGAATGTGGTTTTATGGTTATGTGTTGTCATTGGAATGGAGGATTTTCTAGATTGAAAATGGTTTTATCATTTCCTTTCCATTTCCTGGATATCCATGGTGTTATGGGTTTTTCCACTTGATTGTTTTCTTATTGGTGCTCATAATTACTTATGGTTGTGGGTTGGAACAAATGCTCTAGAAACCTTGGGATAACTTGGGTTGATTTAATAATCTTGGAGCCTAGGTTGGGAAAAATGCTCTAGATCCCTTGGTGGGTTGAGATACTAGTTCTTGGAGCTGGGTTAGAAAAATCCTCTAGAGCCTTGGATGGTTATGGGTTGAGTTACTAGTTCCTAGAGCCCTAGATAGTTTGGGTAGAGGTCGATCTATTTTTTTTTAGTGATGCCTGACTGTAATTTGGAATCACTGGTTGAGCATTGAGATGGTTTGGCCTGTAGAATCCTTGGTGTGTTTTTTTTTTTAATTCAATGAGATTCCACATTCATTCTTGGAATATGACGTGGGGGTGATTGGTTGTGTTATCACTCCACCAGATCTCTGAAGGATGAGAAGGAGACAAACAAAGGTAACCACAAACCACTTTGACCTAGTAGCTAGCCCTACTAGGCTGAGAGGGCTCTCTCAATGAGATCATAGCCAAATTGATTGGATCATGGATATTTTAGGCTAGATATGGTAGGCTCTAGGGTTTGTTTTTATTTTTTGAAGGTTTTCTGGATGGTGAATTAGGTCTAGGAAAAACTAGGTCAGGGCTTTGAAAATCAAATTTGAAGAGATGTAATGGGGCTAGGTAGGCACACACTTTAGCACTTTAAAGGTATCTTGGTGAATATGGTATATTTTGAGGGTTTCAAAATGAGCATGAATATCATGAATTCATTTATATCAGAAGAAAATGAACATAAATGTTAAAGCTTCTCCAAAACAGAGCATTGAATTAATGAATTCTGCTTATCAAACCTAGAAATCAATCACATAAGAAATGGAAATGAAGATGGAAGGAAAAACAATTTCAAACATATGATAAAATAAGAAGAAAAAATTCTAAAACACATACCACATGAATCCCACCACAATAGCTGCAAACTATGTCTATTAGTTCCTACCAAAAATCACAAAATACACTAGTGTTTCAAGCTCAATTACACAACATCCAACCCTTGAAAATGATTACAAACTATCTAATATAGCCACTGAGGTAGAAATCCTCCCTTGGAGGTCAAATTTTCCAGCAAGAAAGTCACATTCATGCATCTATCTGAAGTCAACTACACCCTAGGGAGGTTGCACAACTACACCGAATCTCTGAAGGCTAAGAAGGATACCAGCAAAGGTAACCACAAACCACTTTGACCTAGTAGCTATCCCTAATAGGCTTAGAGGGCTCTCTCAATGAGATCACAACCAAATTTACTGGATCATGGATATTTTAGGCTAGATATAGTAGGCTTTAGGGATTGTTTGATTTTTTTAAGGTTTGTTGGATTGTGAATTAGTCTAGGAAAAACTAGGTCAGGGCTCTGAAAAAAAGATTTGCATAGATGTAATGGGGCAAGGTAGGCACACACTTTAGCAATTTAAAGTTATCCTAGTGACTATGGTAGATTGATAGGGTTTCAAAACAATCATGAATATCATGAATTCGTTTATATTAGAGGAAAATTAACATAAATGTGAAAGCTTCTCCAAAACAGAGAATTGGATTAATGAATTATGCTTATCAAACTTAGAAATCAATCACATAAGACATGGAGGTGAAGATGGACGGCATAATAATTTCAAACATATGATAAAAAAAGAAGAAACATTGCTAAAATACATACCACATGAATCCCACCACAATAGCTGCAAACTCTAACTATTAGTTCCTGTTGTTATCACTCTGTGGATATCCGAGGATGAGAAGAGACCAGAAAAGGTAACTACAAACCAAGCTTAGCCAATTAGATAGCCCTAATAGGAAGGAGAGGGCTCTCTCCAAGGGATATTAGCTAAGAGGGCTAGATCAAATTAGGTTTTAGGCTAGGTGTAGTAGCACAGGGGTTTTGATTGGTTGATTTGGGTGTTGGATGAGTGAATTAGGTCAAAGAGGTAACTAGGTCAAGGAAAATAAGATCAAAATTGTAGGAATATAATGGGGCAAGGTAGGTAAGCACTATAACACTTTATAATTTTAGGGTGAGATGGATCATACTGGTGAGGTGCTAAAAAGTGGATTGCAGTGCATGAATTCCTTTTAAACTGAAGAAACTGAACAAATTATGGTGATTCTCCCAAAACAGAGCATAAGATATGTATTCTGGCTATCAAACTTGAGAAATAAACATTAGAGCTGAAATGAACATGGAAGATACTAAACATTCATACCTATGAAACCGAAGAAGAAACTATGTCATAGCACCATACCATATGAATCCCAAAAGAATATCTGCAACTCATCCAATATATTCCTGCCAAAATCTAAATGCACTAGTGTATCTGATCAATAGAACAACGTCAAACCTTCTCTAATGAGTCATGAGTTGAAATATATAGGAAAGAAAAAAAGTATCCCAACCTCAAGCATCAAATCCCTCAGTTGACGAGTTGATCCAAAAAAGTTTGAACTACAAACCTAGAGTGTAGGCAGGTCAAACTGACTCGTCCCTAACTTTAGTGAAACTGGTTCATTCATCCTCTCAAAGAGTTTTACCTAATGTATTTACACCTAGGTAACTAAAAAAAAACATTATTACATTGACATATATGAAGTACATCAGTAAAAACCCATAAATTCTATCAATTACTGAGAAAAAATAAAAAACTGGAAAATATCAAGCAACTAGAAACAATGCAGCGCCAATGTCAAGGTGAGTTTTGGAGGCCTTCCTAAATTCCAAATTTTTCTCAGGATAGCTCATTGGAAAACCTAGCCTTCTTAGTTTCCAAATCTATTCTTAGTTTCCAAAAGTGACTAGATGTGACCGTCCAAAAATTCAATCTCCCAAGATTGTTTAAAAGCGCAGCGACAAGCTAAAAAAGAGGGCAGAAACATGATTGTTTGGATATTTTTGGCCATTTCTCCCTGTCAGAATGTCCAAATTTGATGTGAAAATAGGAAAAATTTGATGTACAGGGCCTTATAAATCCAATGTTGGTGACCATTTTTCATTTGGAAGCTCCTATAAAAAGCACAACACCTAGGGCGTTGTGCTTCTGACAGTCAAATTGTCTAGTGAGTGTCAAGAAATGCACAAAAACTCAAAAATATTCAAAATTGACCAAAAATTTGCAAAAATTTGTTGAATGGTTTCTGATGATGTATGTTAGGCATGGAGGGAGGCCTCAACAAGAATGTCAAATTTTTCTACTTCCTTTTTCTTTTCTAGGGTTTTCTTATGTTTCTCCTACAATTGCTTGAGTTTGATGCTACAAACCTTGTTTCTTATGATGTACCTGTTTGACAATTTTTTGAGCATATTGTTTTCCTTGTTTGCCTTGTGGAGGTTTTATTGTCAAGGATAATGATGCCCAAATTAGAGAGCTTTTGACTAACTTAGATATATCTAATTTTGTTATTTCTTTACTTGAGCAGGAGAATGAGCAACTGAAGGATAAGAAAATTCTCATGGAGCTAGAGCTGCTTAAAAAAAAGAAAGGTAAAGCTATGATGCCACTTAATGACCCTATCAAGCCATGTCTCTCTGTTGTCTTCAATCTCCTTGGTAATCCCCTCCTCAAAAGTGTGTTTTTCATCTTTAATCCTTTTCTACTGTAAAGCCCTCTTAAGACCCCTTGTTTTTGTTATTTTTCTCCTACTTTGGATGTCATCATGGATAGGGTCACTAAGTGGCATCATAGATTTAACTTTATTTTTTTTTTAAACTATAGCTCCATGAGAATTTCATATCCTTCATTTTCTTATTCTCCTGCTCAAGAAAATAAATGGGAAACCTATATCTATCTAAGTTAGTCTGAAGTTGTCTAATTTTTGCATCCTTCTCCTTGACAATCAAACTGGAGGCCTCATGATCATCCTCCTAATCCAAGTCAACCAACTCAAATTCTGTCTCTATCTCATGGAGGTCTTCCTCCTCATGCCTGACTTCCTCATGAACATCTTCCTCTGTCATCTTTTTCTTTCCCTTCTATACCTATTTTTCCAATGAAGAAGGAAATGTCCCTTCCAAAATATGTGGAGAAAACATCTACTTATTCCCTCTCTAATATATTCATTCCAATGCGCCTATTTCAGCCCTTTTAGTATTGCTGACCATAACTCTTCTAGGTGACCCAATCTGACTCTGAAATGGTGATGATGGTGATGAAATGGGTCTAGTAGGATGAGATTCTGAAGAAGTAGGTGTTATGGGCTGAGATGGAGGAAAATATGTAGTAGGATGAGATGAGGGAGGCACATATTTAGCAAGTTGAGCTTGTGGAGCAATGAAGATGTCATTGGCAATGAAAGTGTCCCAGGAGATATTCAATTAGTTAAGGTGATGAATGACTCTTGATGAGAGAGTGTTGAAAGAGGTTGTTCATTTGCTGGTCATAATCTCTCTTCTGTACAATGTATTCCATTTTGTCAATGCTCCTGAATAGATAATATGGAATATTGATCATCTTGACCCTTGTGAAGTGCATGAGTAGTATAATATGTTAGATATAAATTTTGGAGAACCTTCCTTCACAATAGAAGTACTTCATGATGATTTTCAACATGGGGGCATACCTCTCAAGGAGGTAATCGCAATGAAAAAATTTCTTTACTTCATTTATGTACCTTTGCTTGATGTATGGCTCATAATAGTAATCATCCAAGTCTCTGGACTTTAAAAAATTCTTACCTACATTTGGAATTCCAATGGTAGTTGCAATGATGGCTAAAGATATGGTGAAAGTCACACCAATAAGGGTCACTTGATTATCCTGAAGATTTGATATGAAAATTCTACTCAAAATAGGGTGGTGTTGGACTCTTTGTATCCTTTCACAAGAATAAAATCATCCTGCATGCTTGAAACAAGTGATAGTCATGGGATATGCCATTAGTTCTCTGGTGTTGGTAGGCTCAAGTCTAAGAATCCTTCCTCCCTTGTGTGGCCTTCTTTCTTCCCTCTATTCTTCCTCCATGTAGTCTATGTTTCCCTCCTCCATGGTATTTTGGTCTAGAAATTGTTGGCGAAAAGGGAGGTCTTTAGGAAAGACCGAGGTTTAGGCTTGAGGCCAACAAGGTTTTTGTAGTAGTCTAGAACAATGCCGGCATTTTCACCCTGCCCAAGGGAGAAAGGAGTCACACCCAAGGAATGTCGAGACCTTACTAAGATTAGATGCTAGATCATTGATTTTGAGGGAATATTACTGACACAGACAATAACTATGAGCATACAGAAAACATATATATCTTAACTCTAACAAGTAATCTATCATTCATCATGACATGTTTAGAGTACCAAATTAAATTTAAACTAGGCATACATTCACCATAATCAAGTAAGAATCAACCAATTTATGATACAAAACACAACAACAATCCAATTCTATTAACTTGAATCAAAACAACGTAGACATACTCTGCAGAGTCTATTACAATTTAGTTCAATAAAAAAGGCTTCACACAGAGCTCTCCTGAGGCTCTACTTCCTATCAACCTCCCGCCTTGAATGCCTGACTGACTAACTAACTAACTAACTAACCACAGGGTCAGTTCTTTCCTGCCTATTTGTTCCTGCTGACTGACATTGTCAGTCCTTTCCTCTTTTGTGCTCGTCTGCTCCATTGCACTCTGTTGCCTTCCGTTTCTTCTTTATCACTTGGGGTTCTATTATTTGTTTCTTCCCTCTCGTCTCTACCATTTTCATCGTTCTCTGTCTATGCCCTGCCACTTGTCTTCTGGCTTTTCACAACCATGACAGCTCATTTCCTACCTTGACTGCATTCTACCACCTATCTTCTGACTTTCTGCAACTCCAAAACTGTTATGTCCAAAAAGGAAGGCCCCAATAGGCCCTGACCAAATGCTATTGACTCGTCCTGAGTCAATATTTCCCTGATGTTGTGGCTTCTGGTGGTCTGTCGGCTTCCAGTGCTGGCCTAGTTTCTCCTGTTTCTTCCATCTATGTCATTTCTTGTTTCGATTTTCCCTGGTACAACAAAGGCCCCAACTCAGGAGCCTTGCTCAATGCTGATGTTTTGAGCTCTGTAAACTCAGCTATTTCTTGTTGCTACATTTTAAGCATAGGCTCCATTTTAGAGATGACTTTTTTAGCCTCAGGCGCATCCGTTACCTAAGTTAGCTTTCTTAACACTTCTTGGACCTTCGATTTGGATTCAACCGCCAATTGCTAAATTTTCTCGACCTTTTGGTTCACAGGTTGCCTTAGGTCCCTGAGAATTTTCTTTATGGATGCTGAGTGTTCTTCAATGGCCTCAATTTTTGTTTCAAGCATATTTTCTTGGTCATACAGTTGAGTTATGCTAACTAGATCTTTGGCTCCTCTGATTTCAAAGAAAATCTTCTGAATTTTCTCTAAAACTGGTCGTGCTTTGATTTCCAGTGAATTTGAGCATTCATGTAGCTCCTCCAACAAGTTGCATGCTTCCTTTAACATCGTCCCAAGGGTTTCCTTTATGCTATGCATCTGTCTCTGCCTCTCCACTAATTTTTCAGCATATACTGTGGAGGGATATGGCAATGTTGGCTTGGCTGCAAGCGCCTCTTTCAGTTCTTCGTTTGTTCGGTTTAGGCTCGTGCATGCCATTTTGACTCGAATGGATCTTTTGACCATTGAGCATGATGAATTATCTTTGGGTGTGTTTTTTTCCTAGGCAATGATGGTCGGCCATAGGTCTTTAAAGACCTATGTTACTTGCTCTAGCTGCTTCTATAGGCTATCCTTCTCACCTTGGAGTTGATTGCACTCATCAGTAAGCACAATCACTTGTTGTTGCTGCTGATCGAATCTCTGTTGGAGATCATTATTCATACCTTCTGCTTGTCATGATGCCATCTGGATGAAAATAAATAGTTCTCTAGGTCCCCAACTTTTCATGTTCTCACTGCTCGAAATATCTCGGGTTGGATGTATCTCCCTGAGCGGTATCCTGCTGGCGATTGATCTTTCAGAATGTCCCTGTGGGGATGTTGGCTGACTCTGCTGCTGCGGTAGGGGTTTAAGGATGTGCATACTAGTAAATGGAATGAACTGTTGCAACATTAGATTGGATTTCTGGAATGGGTTTAGCTCCGGTGGGGTGGGCGTTGTATCAGAAATGAGGGACCCTTCCTGGATTAATAACTTTAGAAATGTGCTTTGTCTCACTGTGGTTTGGTCAACCTTGGGTACTCCAGCTATACTCGAGTTAAATTCTACCTTGATATCAACATTTTTTAGGGTCCCTATTGGTATTGGATCTGAAATGGTTTTAGATTTGGACAAAGTGTGGGTGGGGTGGTCCTTAGATGCGAATGAGGTGTGCGGTGACAAATTGTGTGTATATAGTGGCAATGAGGTTTGGATGTTCAGGACTAATGATGGATCAAATATAGGTAGCACAGAGGTGGTCTGGGTGGCAACCTTTGGCTCTTCTTGAATTAGTATTCCCATCACTATAGGCTAGGGTTAGTCTTCTCTTGTGAGACCAATCACTTGTTCAGGTCCCGTGGTTCGTGCTCTTTTTCCTTTAGGTGCTGGCATTAGGGGTTTATTAGGCTTGGTTTTGTGGATTGGAGTGACTGTGGTCAGTGAAGGGGAGTTAAATGCGGTGGATGGTAGTGCAGTAAGGAAGGGGGTGGTGGTGGATGAGGATGCAAAATTTAATGTTTGAAACTAAGAAAAAGTTGGAAACACAGTAGATGTGATGCTAAGAGTTTCTATTACCTTATTGAAGCCTTTTACCTGTGTGTCGATTTGGTCCAGTCGTGGCCATAGTTGCAGTTGTGAGATCCTCTACACTGTTTCTTCCAGTGTCTCCCCCAGGAGTGATTTTGGTAGCATTGCATCAAACGATTAAAATGGGATCTCACTTCTAATTTCCATTTCCGCTCCTGGCCATGAAGAAACTTCTATGTGAAAGGCCTCTTCCTCTATTTGGAATTTCAATGGCTTCTTATGGAAAGTATTTTTTTTCACACAACTTGGTCAGACATAAGTTCTATTATGGGTCACCCCAAACCATATTTGTGGAAAGTAACTATCCGGTAGGCTTCTTGGAACTCTTTGTTGGCTCCCAACCACATCCATCATACATCTGTACCAAACTGTAAAATCTTCCTCATTGAACTCTTTGGTACATGGGTCTCCTAATACTCTCCATGGTGTGAACATTAGGGCCATCGATTGGTCGTGAGTAATCTCTGCGAGCTGTCTGATCCCTGGTGGACTCCACTTCCACATTGCGAGGGTCATGATCAGATAACCATATATGAACCATGTGGCTCACCTGTAGTTATCCTTGCAAGCCTCAAACAACTCATTTAACAATAATGTGCACCAATTCAACTGTGCTCCTTGAATGCAATGCTCCGCAACTAAGATTGTGTCTAGGGTGCATTCCCCCTTAGTGTAGTGCCTCATCATTTTCCCAGCTATGAAATAGTAGGCCAATTTTACCACTGGGTTGTTTATGAGGTCAATTTTTTCTCCCTTTCCTCCTCTTCTTGTTTCATACTCTCTGTAGTAGTCACAATATCCTGTCTTCTTAGCTCTCTTGGAAATATTTTGAAAGGTTGATGAGATGTCGTTTCTTACTGTTGATAATCCTGTAAGTCTGTGTATGTATTCCGCATGAATTGGGATCTCCCTCCCAAGCCATAGTGATCCATTTTTAATTCTTCTCATCAAGAAATTAGTGCATTGAATTGTTGCTCTTGTCGTCTCGAATACTGGAAGGCTCTTGAGGCGTAGGATAGTTGAACTCTAGATGCCTATGAAGTTTGGGTCTGTTACACAACATTTTTTCACCGTCCCTGCAATCCATCGCCCCGTACATTGGAGGACTATTCCCGTGACCTGTGAACAGTAAAATGTCCTGAAAACACCTTGGTTGTATCCTTCTGCATAAGGGAAAGAATTCTCCTGAAGAAAATTTCCTCAGAAATGCCCCAAAAACCCATCTTTTGGCATGACTCTGCTATTGGTTCCATGATTGTGTTTGTCCATTATATAATGCAATTTCATTCGTTCCTCTCTGACTGATCGATAGTTATAAAGTGTGAAATATTACATTTAATGTTGTCTCTCTTCTTTGCATGTGTAGAGGTATCTGGATGCAGCAAGCTCATGGATTGTGACCTGTCCATCTAGGAATGGAAGCACCACTTCTTCTTCGACAACAGAAGTGAAGGAATCATGGTAAGAGATCTATCACGATTCTATCTCTTGTAACTAGGAATCAATATCTTTGCGTGTTTCGATTGTTGCTAGACCCACTGTAGGGCTAGTGTGATCACCTCTGTCCACAGAGGGGATTTACCTCCACAATAACTTGGTGACTCCACTGCGGATCAACGGGAGTTGGTCCTTCCTCCATTAGGTTTTTTTTGGCTTTTTTTATTATTATTCTGCTTTTATGGTTCACCTTCCTTGGTGTTAAAACCATATTCAGCCACTAGAAGACCAGATCTAGGATCTATTAGTTCATTTTCATAATTTTTTAGGGTAAGCCTGATTGGCATGGTTATCCATCTAACAGTCGCACCAAAGGGAATGAGTTTCTAGTTAGGCACCCACGCCATCCCCTATTTGGCACAGATTACAGCCAGACAGGCACGCCAACCCCACTTGGTTTTAGTGTTTGCCTTTTTTTGGACTTTCTAAGCTTGAGTCTTAGTCTTGGTTTGTTTTTCCTGATTTTTTGAGTGCTTCAAAGTCATTTTTTATTGTGTTTAGCCCTTTTGCTCCAGTATTTTTCCCTTTTCTGTTAGTTTTTTATTTTAGCCCTAAGGCTTCTAGGTGCTTCAATGTGCTGAGCCTATTGTGGGGAGTTTTGGGTCTTTGCTTTCCTGGTCAACTTTGTTTCTGCTTCTTTGCATTCATCTTGCTGAATCAGATTGAGTCATTACATTTATTGAGTGATTTTCCTCTCTTTCATTCAGTTTCACTTTGTGTTGCTCCAAGCCTAGATCACACGGTTTGTTTGAGTCTCTTTCGAGATTCTTATTCGTTTTGAGGGATTTCATCATCGGTTTGAGTTTTGATTGTGCTTGTTTGAGTTGAGTGAACTTCTTTGATTTCGGCTCTCTCTTTATCATTCTCAAATTGATGTTTTCATGAGTTTTTCATTTATTTAGTGCATTTGCTCTAATATATTGAAAAATACAAAAAAAATCTTTTGCATTTTTTGATTGGCATAGTGAAAATTGAGAACTCTTTCACATTACTAGTGTTGTATAAATTCAAGAGAAAAGTTTTCCAGTTTCATTAGCTTGCATTGAAATCGGTAGTGGATGTTTTTGTGTGTTCATTTCACTATCATTTGAAAGCTCTCAACTCTCCCATAGATAGCTCTTCAATGAACGAAATTATTTTTTGTGGCATTTAGTTTACATCTAGAGGTTTTATGAGATCCAACATTTGATAGGGCCTTGAAATCGAAACGTAAATTGAAGATCAACTCTAAAATTCACTGAATTAACCTAAAGTAGCATTGAAACGTAACAGAACATCTATTAGTCTAAGGTAGAGTCGTGTTCCGTCATCTTTAAGCCTAGCAGCTATCGCTCGCCATCTGGCTATAGACAACGCTAGTACAGACTTGTGCTCCCCATACTTTCGCGTATGTAAAGGGAGATCACATTACATTGTAAACCCTTTATCCATAGGAAGACGAGTCTGCCGCCTATTACCCGTGATACACCAAACACAACATTCGAGGAGATTACCTGCATGTATGTTAATTCCTTGGTTGATTTCTTTTTCATTTTTACCAAGGTGTATATGGCAGTTCACGGATATCTAGTACACCCATTTACCTAGATTACCAAAGCAATCATTTTGATCTTCACTAACTCTTTTAATTGAAAAGATCATCAAGCTCTTGTCCTTTCAAGCTCGTGTCCAACCTAAAAGAGATATAGTCACCTTTTTCTTGTTTCTCGACTCTTAAAATATGAAAAAGTAGAGTCTGGTTCCAGTGTCTTAAAAAATTAATCGCCCATGAAATATTCTTGGTTAGAATTTTTCTCCTTAGTGTTTTATTTCAAGGTCGTTTCCGATGGCAACCTTTCTAGATTTCTCCAATCAAGGAGTCCCCTCTGAAGGGAGTCCTAGTCCTTTTCTTACTTTAGGAAATATTGGTGCTCCTTATATGGCCAGGTTATCCCTCCCTGGGTTAACTGTTGGGTTGCATGTTTGGTTGTTTTCAACCACTGTAGTCTCAAGCGTTTCAGCTACTGTACCATCCACTCCTTCGCCTAAGCAATGCCATGTTGATTCGAAGGTGGACCTCTCCCCTTCTTCACCTGTTTCTTCATCCTCATCTTCTACTTCGCCTGGTGAAATTTTGGATTCTAGTACCCAGGTGGCTAAGAAGAAGAAGAAGAAGAGGACTAAGAAGAAGAAGTTAGATAAGAAGGTGGAAAATTCTGTAGATGTTGCTTCTAAAACATCTGCTCTCGATGAACCTTCCAACCCTCTACGGAAAGTTAATTTCCCTTGCATGTTGTGCCAGGGAAACCATCTTCTTTGAGATTGCCGTGGAATTCTGAAGGTGCTCAAAGTATGGTCCAATGGTCATCTGCCATTGCCTTTGGCTTCTTGGAGTTAGGTTGGGGGCACGTCTTCAGCTAGTGTTGGTAAAGCTCCTAAGATTCAGGGTATGCTCACCAATCCCTGTAAGTTGTGTGAAGGGAATCATGCCATTCACCTTTGTCCCTATATGGATGAAGCCAAGAGATTTTTGGACAACTCGACTATTTCTGCACCGTGCCTTCCGGCCGGCTACAAACAGCTTTCTTTGTTCCTTCACCAGTTGATTCAACGATCAATCAAGAGTCATCCTTGCTTGATCCCGCTACCCTGGAAATTCACCATCATGAATCCACCCCTGACCAACCATTGGTCATGGGATTGGTTGACCTGGCCCCATCTGCGATGCACCAAGTCTTTTCCATTGAGAGTGGATCTCATATCTCTCGTGTTCTTCTTGTTTCTTCAGATTCCTCGGACTTGGAGAAAGATTCTCTTGTCCCTGTACCTTTGGAAGCTACTCCTCCACCAATAATGGAGGTCCCAGAGGATACTCCTTCCTCCATGATGGAGGTGTCAAAGGATTCTCCTTCTTCTCCCATAACACTAGGGGAAGACCATCTCGGTTCTATGGTAGCCCCTCCAAGTAGTTTAGTCGCTTCCTTCGATTGGGGTCGATTTGCAGGTTATCGCCTTCCTTCTTATGTGCCCTTTGAGATCACGGTACAGGCCTCCCATCTGGTCATACCCAACACCATTATAGATGAAGGCGTGTTTGTCAGTATTTTTTCTTCAACTACTTGGCAAGCATTTGGTTCACCTTCGCTTATGCCTATTACCCAGAATCTGTTGGCGTTTAACAGAGGAACTAGTCAACCATTAGGGATCCTTCTGAAGTTTCTTGTTACTTTGGGAGGGAAAACTATCCATATGGACGTGATAGTTGTTCCTGGCCCCTTGAACTTTAATTTAATCTTGTACCATGATTATACTTATTCCATGGGAGTGCTTGTCTCCTCCCTCTTTCGTGTGATGTGTTTTCCGCACCAAGGTTGGATCATGACCATCAATCAACTTGCGTTATTTGGTCCTAATATGACAACTAGCCCACCATCATCCCTATCAGATCTTTATCTACCGGTTGTGTCATCCTTGCCACATGTCAATTATGTGGCTACCTGTCCTGTGCCCATATTCAGTGATAGTGACGTTGTAGATCATGTGCTGGGGGCACTGGGTCCAGACTTCCAAGATTTTTTCCTTCCATCGGACGGGCAGCCCTCTGAAGCTATGAATTCTTATTCATTGTGATGAGGTCTGGTGGAGAAAGGCTCGTTTTCTTGCATCAAGCACCTTAAAAAATGAAGCAAGGTCTTCGGAGCATGGTTCATCTACTTGTGCCAAGCTCCCTAAAAATGAAACAAGGTCATTTGAGGATGGTTCGTTTTATATGTCAACCTCATTAGAAAATGAATTCGGATTTGAGGATGGTTCGTTTTCTATTTCAACCTCGTCAAAAAATGAATTAGTTCACGAGGATGGTTGTTTTAATGTGTCAACCTCGTTAAAACAATGAAACACGTTCCCGTTCAATTCGATTCTTTGTTTAGATCTCGTAAAATCATAGTCGAGTCTTTCCCTTAATCTCGTAATTTGAACCTTCAGTCCGTCTGCCTTTCATATGGATTGAAGCTGGGGGGGCATGTAGCTTGAATTGAGTCACCATGCTGGGGGCATGCTTACTTTTTCAAGCATAGTTTGTTTCCGTTTCAAGCTTGTGTAAAAATGAAACCAACGTCAAGCAGAGTTTCCTGATTTCAAGCTTGTGTAAAAATGAAACCTTTCCCATTTTACCTCTCGTGATTTCCATTTTATCAGCTTGTTTTGTCAGATGAGCCTTGGTTTTCTCATTCCATTGTCCCCATCTGCTTGGCGAATCAGACACCTTCACTTGATTGTTTTATCCAATCCCGAGGAATCGATGCGATGAGTGGTCTTTTTAGCCAACCTCTTGACCTTTACTTGTTCTGAGCAGTTCCACCAACACCAGAACCAATTGCTACCCTTTATACCACTTTTTCCTTCAGGAGGAGTCACTTTTCAGCTCTTTTCTGACTCTCTAAAACTGAAAAGATTGCTGAGATGCTTGTCGTTTTGAACTTGTTAAATTGGCTGCAAAACGATATCTACCTAGTATACGTTTACCCCTTTTTGGGCTAGGATAGATTATTTACGAAAAAAGAATACCTTAGCCTATCGCGACTAAGAGGTTCTCTCAGACACAGTTTTCTACCTTTTCGGATCTATGAGACTACCTACAAAAAGGGACTGCTGGAGTTTTCTTTTCCACTATATTTTTAAACTCGCTAAACATGAAAAGAAGTTGAGTTCTTCCTTTGTCAAACTCATTAAAAACAAATGACATCGGACTTCATCGTAATGATGTCACTCGAGTTCCTCCTTCCTAGGGCTCGTAAAATGTACTAGGTTGGATTTATCTGAAGGAAAAACTTACATCACAAGCATATGCTATCCACTTCAAGCTTGTTTCCAAAAATAATTGGGGTACTCGCCCGAAATGGTGGGGGGAAATGGAACCAATATCATAGTCGTGTCTGCAGTATGTCGCTCTTGAACCCATATGGCACTTGTCTGCGTTCGTGTCAGGCTGGGGACATCTCATCTCGTTATTTGCTTGCCTTAGTGGGTTTGGGTAATCTCTTTTGATCACTCATCTAATCTTTGTCACGTCACCATGACCTCAGATCCCTTGATGTCAAATACTGCCAAATCCAGTGTCATGTCACCTATATGTTCAAGAGAATTTTTCCTCTGAAGTTTTCAACCTCCTTCTGATTCTCTGCTGGTCTTGATTCAAAAACATTATGTTCACTTGTCTCATGTCAATGATGTGGGAAAAATTATGGCTCACCTTCGATCAAGGTCACTTCCTATCGAATCCAACTCATTATCCAGGAAGTTGGTCTAGAGACTCCCTTCAGGTACCTTGGAGCCTGCGTGCCTCAATGGTAGGTTCTTCGCATTCAACGCAAGGTTTTCATTATTGTCCTTCGATCGAATGTTTCTGTGGGTGTTCGACGCCAGATCATTGTTCACAATAAATGTATTGTACCTCTTGTACCTTGAGGGCCATCATCATTATTGGTGGTTTCTCTTGCATCTGTTAATAACTTTCATTATTGGCTGGTAATTAGACGATGTTATTGCATGTTCAACTTTAGCTCACATATTCGCATGCTCGAACTTGTACTCTATTCAGGTCGAGATGGAGCGCAAGACCCTAGATTTTTGTCTGATAAAATCTAGGCTGTGGGTTCTTTGTGAATTATTATGACTTATTACCCCACTCTTTGTATTGGATGGTTGCGACCATACCTAAGTCTACTTGTTGATCCTTATTTTACTGTATGGCTGCGTCCATACCTTGGATCTCGTTTTGTACACTTTATTATGGATGGTTACGCCCACACCACATATCATGTATCAGAGATATCAGTTTTATTTGTACTCACAGGTCTTTCGATGGTAGTGTTTTCAGTTGAACACATTCTCATAAAGAATTTCACCCCTCCCTCTCTCTCTGACCTCATGCTTTAAGGGGCATCTGTTACACAGCATTTTGTCACCGTCCCTGCAATCCCTCGTCCCATACATTGGAGGAATATTCTGGTGACCTGTGAATAGTAAAATGTCTTGAAAACACCTTGATAGTATCCTTCTGCATAAGGGCAAGAATTCTCCTGAAGAACATTTCCTCAGAAAAGCCCCAAAAACCCATGTTTTGGCATTGGCGCAATTAGCCAGTTCATCCCTCGCGCCAATGGGAAAAATATACACTAGTGGGCGTGCCAGCTCGCGCTCTGTCCCTGTGTATTTCCCGCGCCAAGCCTATTAAGGAATGTTTTTTAACAATATAAGGCAGAATTTTGATTCTAACAACTTCAGAACGAGTCATAAAAAAGAGGTTGGGTTGTTTGGCTCCGGATCTCCTTGATTAGGAAGTGGTTTTCCACCTCTCATGGAACCTTCCTAAGAGATAGGACTCTATCCCATGATTATAGGGATCCCAACTTCCCTTCCTCCCTCTATAAAAGCCTGACCTCTCCATTTGCAAGCTAGCTGAACACTTGGAAGCTAAAATTTTGGGAAGGAAATTATAGCTGAGTGACAATCAAGAGCAGAGCTAAGGGGAACCCTGTGAGAGAGAGAGTTTTGTCATATCCTTGACGAGCTTTGTGAGACACGTCCTGTTGGAATCTTATCGAAGGAAGATAATGACGTCAGAGCACTGGTTGTAATCATTCTCTCGTATCTTAATATACATGACTCTACTATTGTTTCCATGATTGTGTTTGTCCATTATATAATGCAATTTCATTCGTTCCTCTCTGACTGATAGATAGTTATAAAGTGTGAAATATTAAGTTGCATGTTGTCTCTCTTCTTTTCATGTGTACAGGTATCTGGATGCAGCAAGCTCACGGATCGTGACTTGTCCAGCTAGGAACGGAAGTGCCACTGCTTCTTTGACAACAACAACGAAGGAATCACGGTAAGAAATCTATCACGATTATATCTCTTGTAAATAGGAATCAATAGCTTTGCATGTTTTGATTGTTGCTAGACCCACTTTAGGGCTAGTGGGATCTCCTCTATCCATAGAGGGGATTTACCTCCACATCAGGGTGTAGCTTCACTGCTTACCCTCCTCCCTCCTTTGCATAATTTTTGATGTACACTTGCCTTTTCATGGCTGGAAACTAGTATGAGTATGTGAAGTCTGTATCTATCAATGAGGCATTGTCATATTTTCCTATCAATGACTCCATCCTTTGAATTCTTCCATCGATCTTCGGCTCGATGACTGAGGTAGCCATATTTGTCATTTTTTCCTTCTACTGTATACTTGAACTGTTGCTGCTAGTCTATTTCTCTGAACTTCTGTTACTGGTTTTCTACTTTGAACTTCTGCTATTGGTTTGTTGCTTTGAACTTTTGCTGCTGAAATTGGGCTTATTGTTATAGCTATTTCTTTATCTAATAACTCGAAAAAAAACATTCTCGTGTTTCCCTCCTTCATGCGGTTTAAGTATAATATTAATGGCACAAATGATGTTGATGTGACGCCATAACTAATTAATTTATGTTGTCTTTCCCATGGCTATAATCATGTGATTAGTTACCTAGGTGAGGTGTATTCTAACATTGTTGATGCTGGCTTCGAGAGTTGGGTAAACATGAGGGGCAATAATTATGGATTAATATGTAAACTTTATTACGGTATGAGGGTTACTAACTAAGACAATTATTTTTCAAATTCAGATGATCTTATGGATTGATAACGGTATGATGGGTCATTATGAGTGAATGATATTTGCCATTCTTAGGCTATGTGACACTGTATATTATCCCCCCAACCACAATTGGTTGCGATGTGGTCTCCACATTGCAACAGGGACGATTGTTGTTTTTGCGCGACTTTGTGTGCTTATTAAGGATTCATATTCTAATGGGATGAAAATATTAAAACATAACTACTCTATGGATCATCTCAGTTGTGAGAGAGTTATTGACTCTACTCTACTGACTGCTCTCGGTTGTGAGAGTTATTAAAAAAAAAAATTGGTGCTTACTCATGATAGGGTTTTAGGCATGCGCCGTCTGCCCATCCTTGAAGTATTTCTCTATCTAGTTGCGCCAACCTGACCATGCCTACGTATTTTATCTCTACGAAGTAAAACAGTCCCATCCAGTGCATTCTAAGCTTCCCCGGGAACTTATAGAATTTGTTTTCATAGAGCATTACCTTTCCACCAATAGTGAACATTTTTTTCTTGATTTGGTGGTCATGCCAGGCTTTCTTTCATTGTTTCTATACTGATTGATGCAAATCAGCAAGAAATCTATCTTCTTCAAGCTCCTGCAATTCATGGAGGAATAGATAGATGGAGTCTTCCTCTATCATGTGTGTTGTTGATGCAATTAAGAGGCTTGGTATGATGACCTTGGCTGCTATTACTACCTCTTTCCTGTATACCAACTAGAATGGAGTTTGATTATGCAGTATCTTTATGTTGTCCTATATGCCCACAACGTGGCTGGTATCCTTTCATCCCAATCATCTTGATTAGCATTGCATATCTTTGTTAGTCCTTTCTCCAGGTTTTTGTTAAACGCCTCGACGGTTCCATTCGCCTGAGGGTGGTACGGGTTGCTCTTGTGGTATTGTATCATATAATTGTCTAGCAGTGATTTAACTATAGCATTAATGAAATGCATGCCTTGATCACTTGTTAGGCTCCTTAGACAGCTGAACCTACTAATGATGTTCTAAAAAATAAATATGGATGTTGTGTCTGCTGTACAGTCCCTTACTGGTGTTGCCTCTTCCCATCTTGTGAGATAGTCAGTTGCGGTGATTATATATCTTTCCTGTGAGTGTTGTGCCATTGGTGAAATTGATCCTATGAGGTCGACGACTCATTTCTCAAATTCATAAATAACCCTCACATGTTGCAGTGGGAACTCATCACAGTGTGACAGTCGTCCTGTTATTTTTCAAACATCACATTTTTTCACATATTGCTAACTATATTTGTGCACTGTGGGCCACCATAATCCTACATGTAGTATTTTCCCTGCGGTGGGTTTTGCGCCGACATGGCCTCCCACAACTCTGATGTGACACTCCCACAAGATGTCTTCTCTTTCGTGATATAGGACACATCTTTGTAGGATATAATCTAGTCCTATTTTATATAATTTCCCTGCTATGAGTTGATATTCAACCGCTTTAATGACTAGATGTCTTTTTTGGGTTGCTGTGTATTCTGATGGACATTGACCTATGGCCAAGTATGTCGCTATCTGTTCTAGATAATATGGGATGGATTCTACTTGGAAAATATCAACATCTGGCAACTAGTCATCAAGGGATCCCCCATTTTCCCCATTCTCCAATATTGATAAGTGGTCAAGACCAACATTTAGCCTTCTTGGTTTTACTATTACTTCAAAAGTGAATTCCTGGAATAGTAGGAGCCATCTACAGATTATGCCTTCAAGTATAGGTTTCTTTACCAGATATTTTAGTGCTGAGTGATCTGTGAAGAACTTGAATGTTCCTCCCAATACGTAGTGGCAAAATTTCTATAGAGAGAATACCATAGAAAGAGCCTCTCTTTCTGTTGTTGTGTAATTCCTTTCAGCCGTTGACAACTTCCTGCTTCCGAAGTATACTGGGTGATCTATGAAGGTTTCTCCTAGCTGAGCTAGCACTGTTCCCAAAGAAATACTTGAAGTGTTAATGTGGACATGAAACTGTTTATCCCAATTGGGATGGGCCAATATGGGTGCACTTGCTAGTTTCTCTTTCAACGTGTTCAATGCCTTAGTGAATTCTTCGTTCCATACAAATTGTTCTGAATTCCGCAATAGTTTTTCTAATGATGATGTGATTTTTGCATAGTTGAGGATGAACCTCCTATAGTGTCATTTGTGTCCCAGTAGTGACCTAAAATATTTTACAGTATCTGGTGCTTCCATGTTTATAATTACTGGCACCTTCATGGGGTCCACACATACACCTTGCTTGTAGACGACATTTCCCAAAGGTGTTCCAAAAGGTAGTCTAAAGATGCACTTTTTGAGATTCAGAGAAATTTGAAGTTGTCTGCACCTGCCAAAAATTATTATGAGTAGATTTGCATGGTTCTTCAGTAGACTGTACACCATCCAATTATCCATGTATACTTCTAGGAAGTTATGGATACAGTCTCTGAATGTTGTTATTACTATCCGTGAAAATACAGCTGGTGCATTATTTAGCCCAAAAGGCATGACATGATAGGAAAAATATCCCCATTATGTTGTGAAAGTAGTTTTTCTTTTGTCTTCTTCTTCTATTCTCACCTAATGATATCCTGATAAGCCATCTATGAATGAGTATGCTTCATTTCTCACAACATTTTCAAGAAATTTGTAGCTAAATGGAGTTTGAAATGGATCATGAATGCATGCATGATTCATACTTCTGTAGTCCACACATACTCTAATTTCTTATTTCTCCTTTTTAATTTTTATCACAATTGGGTTGACCCATTCTGCTTCCTCAATTGGAAAAATCAAGCCTTCCTTCAACATTTTGTTTATCTTTGCTTTGACCTTTTCATTTACTCCTAGATTCAGGTGATAAATTTTGTGTTTTACTGGCCTCACATCAATTTTTAGGACTATGTGAATCTCCCAAATATCTCCCTTGATTCGTTTGAGCTCCGCCACCGAAGATGGGAATAAGTCTTCATACTCTTGTAGCAGGTCAACGATTTCTTTTGTTGTCTCTGTATCCCAATAATCTCTGATAGATGCAATCTTGGGCTTCTCTACACTTCCGATATTTTCCTTCTTTGTCCTCAAGGATAACAGGTGAAATCCATATATAGCTGGCTCTTCTTATCTTTCTCGTTCCCCTTCCTTCTCATAAAAGTATAGATGTTGAAGATTCTCTAAATCATTCTATCTCCCGATCTATCCTTTTACATGATACTGAATCCTTGAATTTCTGATATGATAAATATATCTCTTCATTCTCCTGAATCTCTGGAAAGAACAATATTATTTTAATTGCTTGAAGGGTATCTGTAACTTTTTCTGTCTCCCATAAAAGAAAAACATTGTGTAAATCTTTTCGCAATTGTTTCCCAGGTACCAGTTCTTGTCTTCTTCTCTTCTATACAGTACCAAGCTTGTGGAATAGTGTCCAGTGAATATATAAAGTTGTGTACCCATAAATACTATGGATATCCTTCTTTCCTCAACTTATACTTGCAACTGCTTAGATGTGCTAGGGGGTCGGAATTCCCTTGGTATTTCTTCCCGAGTTGTGGTCCTGAATCCACATGAAATATTGTTCTTAACACTCTAGCAATGTCTTCCCATCATGAAAGAGAGTTGTGATGGGTTGCATGCCATCTTCGTGATGGGGATTGTAGTGTTGCATCCATGAGAGAGACTCGATGTTATATTGGTACTTTTTCTTCCACTTTGGTAATAAATGTATTCACAACCTACATGTTTGATAGATTTGGATATTCTCTTACCTTTGTACTAATCCAATTGATTCCACCAACGTTGGTGCATCTTCTGGTGTTGATCTCATATCCTCCCTGCTACCAATCATCCCATGCTACTTCTGACCATAGTTTAGAACTCTAAATGCTTCTCTATCTTATGGTTCCCCCTATTGTAGGATTATTGTAATATTTTCTCCTTCCTTCTGTCATCTAGAAGAGTTGATCTAGACTTTGTGCATCTTCTCTGTTGTCAACAGTCTCTATGTATCAGGGTTCTGGATATGGGTCCAATGGCTAAACTACTCTGACTTCACCATCTTGGAATATCATTAATTCCTTCTTTAAATCAATGAATACATAATTTTCAAAGGCCCAATCTATCCCCAGCAAGGCAGGATAGGGATCTTTGTCACTGATGACGTCTATTACTTCAAAGTCTGTATAGGTCTTTACTGTTGCGAGATCAACCTGAATTTCTTCCAGCCTTCCTATTGTTACAATATAGTATTGATTTTCCATTATCATTTGTATTTGTGAGTATGTCAGCTTTGGTTTTCCAAGTGCTTCCCATGTCTTTTGGGGTAGAATATTGACATCTGATCTGAGATCTAGCATTGTTTCTTTGATTTGGAATCCCGCAACTTGCGTGTTTACACGGAACTCCTTTCTGGTCCTTCTCTTATTTATTTTTACTCTTCTTATGTATTTTTTAGTTGAATTGCCTGAGTTTCCAGGTCCTGCTTCTCCTTTCATGAACATTTCCAGTTTTTTTTTAATTGTTCCAGCATTTGTCCATTGTTCACAATTTTCAAGAATAGTCGGAACCACTTTTCTATATTTGTGCTTGTATGGATTCCCTTCCATCCTTTGATGGATTGTTTCAGAAGTTACATACTCTAATTTCTTCCTCTCTGTGAAAATGTTTCTAGTGCTTCTTTGAAATACTGCTTCTATCGGTCCAAGCTGAAAGATTTCTTTGGGGATGCAAGTTTTATTAGCTTTATTGGGTCCATGTCTCGTGCATATTCTCCTATTTTCTTCACTCCTCACGTGACTATGGCTACTCTTTGCATGGGATGAGCATAAACTATCCTTGGTTCTACATTAACCAGGTTATCTCCCCTTTGTCTCACTCTCTCTTCCCATCTCTTAATCAGCTCCGGGTAGTCTTCAGTAGCATGTGCAATGACTCTGGATTTAGGGCACCATGGCATCCTAGGTAGCGGACATTCTCTCACTACATTCCCTTCTTGATCACAGTTATAACACCTTACTAGTCCTTGTTCTCCAGTTCTGCTACGTCTCATTCCTCCTCCTCGCCCCCTTGGAGTCTCATTTACTATATAAGAAGGCATGTCTAATAATTTTGCCAATGGATCAAAGGATCCGCATTGCTCCGTATTATGAGTTGTAGAAGCACAAAATTCACAGTAGATATTGTTTGGTACATTTGAGTATTTTTTCAGAATTGGACACAATCATGGAGGATGACCAATGCCTTTGCATATCTCACAACATTTTGCTGTTGTTTGATTCTATTGATTTGGGAACCCTGGGAAGTGGGATTGTGGTTGATATATCCCTTGAGTGTTTATCTGTGAAAATCCATCGACTGGTGGGGCCCCTTGTGTTCCGGCCACCGAAGTTCCAACGTTTACTCCCCGTAACCTTGGACATTCTGTGGCCACGTGTCCTTCCATAAAGTAGTGTGTGCACTAGACATTGGGCCTTGCAGGTTGTATTGGTTGAAATATTTCAGTTTCTCCATTAAACTGGCTATTTGATGTTGTAGTCCTAGTATGGATGAATCTTGTACCACTACTCCTCCTTTGAACTCCTGCAGGTATCTCGCACTTTCTTCTATCTTAATCGGTTACTTGAGAGCATCCTAAAGGGTATCAATAATTTTTTGTGTCAATGGTGTCCTTGTCCGCTATAGGAGTGCCTTGATGAACCAATCCCACTAGTGATTTGGATCGATTGGGTAACTTAACTTCTGAACCGTGTCTTTAAATATTCTCATAAAATCCCGGGTTGTTTCTCCTTCTCATCATTTGATTTCCCATAGCTCAGACAATCCTTACTGATTCGTATGAGGCAGCTTGAATTCTTGAAAAAATTATTTCTTAACATCATCTATTGCTGGGTTCTAGTGTTCTTCTGACCATTTGATGAACCAGCACAAATCTCTTACCCTTAGTGTGGTTTGAAACTCAATAAACTTGACTGCATCTGGTGTCTTTCGAGCTCTCCAAATTGCTTCACAGAGATACTAGTGTTGTTCTACATCGTTTTTAACTTTTCCAGAGAATTCTGGGTAGGGTGAATGATCCCGCCATATTTCCTTATGTTGGTGGTACTAAAAAAAACCTCTGATTCCCAATTGAGAGATTCCACTACCAACACTGTTGTTAATATATATCTTTACTATGGATTTAGTACAACTCAACTTGCTAAACTCCTGTAGCTTAATAAATAACTTATTAGGTGGATGATAGAGCACCATGGGAAGGTTAGGACTAGTGCTACCTGAAACTCTAGGAATAGGATTACCTTGCGTTATGGGTGTTGGCCTATCTTGGAATAGTTGCTCCATTGAAACATGCAGCTCCACATCAGACTCCGCCTCAGGGTGCGCATCCTCCTCATTGGATTTTTCTCCCTTTTCTCTTCGGGCTAGGCTCCTGTAAACTTGCCTAAATTCCTTGACAATCCCTTCCATTCCTTGGGATCTCGTCTGACCTTCTCTTTCATATGCCATTTGCAGTGCCTTTTCCTTGTTATGTTGATTCATCTCCTACTTCTCAAATTCTCTCATCACCCTTTACCACCACTTCTCATCAATCTATACCCTCTGATCTGCTCTCTGCTCTCTCAACCTACTGAAGGTTCTGACATCCATATCCCTATTCCCCCTTTTTCTTTACTCATAGCATATTTCCCTCAAATCCTTCCCCCATTACTAGAGGTTTAGGTCTCCATATCAGGGTTTTGGAATGACATCAGACCCTTGTCCACCATTAGAGATTTAATCCACAATGAGATATCTTTCAACAGTTCTCCCCACAACCCAGATCTAAATATGTCTTCGGCTTTTGTAGAATATTGGTAACACTTAACTGCAAACTCTACAATGTACCCCTCCAAGGTAGTTTGTACCCAAAAATATATTGATCAGGTTATATCTATATCTATTTGATGTAGTGCTACTAGATATGCGTGCGTCCAATTTCGAAAAACTCTCCACAGTCCTTCAATCAATGACTTGATCTGGATTCTCTGAAACCAGTTGTAAAGCTGTTCGGGAAACTTTCCCTTGAAAATTTTGTATAGGTCACTCGCAGAGTTAGAAAACAAGACTTGATCCTTAACAGTCTTTTCTCTCTGCTGCCGAAGTTATACTTTTTGCGATATGAATTGATCTATGTGCTTGTACCACCAGCTTTGTAGTTTCTCCTCATAGATCCTCGATACCATGATCTAGCTTCTAAATAAATTTTTCAGGTCCCAACAAGGGAACCATTTGTTGGCGAAAAAGGAGGTCTTTGGGAAAGACCCAAGTTCAGGCTTGAGGCCAACAAGGTTTCCGTAGTAGTCTAGAACAACGTTGTAATTTTCACCCTGCCCAAGGGAGAAAAGAGTCTCACCTGAGGCGTGTCGCAACCTTACTAAGATTAGATGCTAGATCATTGATGTTGAGGGAAGATTACTAACATAGATAATAACTATGAGCATACAGAAAAAATATATATCTTAACTCTAAAAAGCAAGCTATCATTCATCATGGCATGTTGAGAGTACCAAATTAAAATTTAAACTAGGCATACATTCACCATAAGAAAGTAAGCATCAACCAATTCATGATACACAACACGGAAACAATATGATTCCATTAACTTGGATCAAAACAACATAGACATACTCCGCAGATTCTATTACAATTCAATTTAATAGAAAAGGCTTCACACAGAGCTCTCATGAGGCTCTACTTCCTATCAGCCTCCCACCCTGATTGACTGATTGAATAACTAACTAACTAACCATGGGGTAACTTCTTTCCTGCCTATTTGTTCCTGCCAACTGGCACTATCAGTCCTTGCATTGTTTGTACTCATATACTCCCTTGCACTTTGCTACCTTCCATTTCTTCTTTATCACTGGGAGTTCTACTGTTTGTTTCTTGTCTCCCATCTCTTCCATTGGCGTCGTTCTCTCTCTATGCCCCACCACCTATCTTCTATATTTTTGCAACCATGAAAGCTCCCTTCCTACCTTGATTGCATTCCGCCACATGTCTTTTGGCTCTCCGCATGTCCAAAACTATTCTGTCCAAAAACAAAGGCCCCAACAGAAACCCAAGGGATGAGGAAATGGGAGTGGGGAATGGGGTAGGAAAAGTTGGGAAGATAGGGGAAGGGTTAGTAAACTTAGGTAGGTGGTGGGGGTTAAAATATTTAGGGAATTTCGAATGGTAATTTTATTACAGGTTTGATGGTAATGGGTGCCTAGGAAATTGAGATGCCTAAGTATTAGGGTTTAGGGGAAAAGGGATTTAGGGACAGAGATATAGTAATGTAAGTGTGGTGATGGGTTTGACTATGATGTGGGAAGGAAATGTGAGGTCTTAGGAAATCAAATTGGGAATGAGGGAATAAGATTAGGGTTTTGAACTAGACAAACTCCAAATTTTGCATGAAAACTCAAACAACATTAAAATTATCTTGAAAGATGCAAGGAGGTGGAATTTATATCTTACTTGTTAAGAGGTGGTAAGAACCTTTGCTGAAGGTTAGAAGCAGTTTGGATGAAGTTTGGAGCTTGCTGAGAAAAAAACACAGATGTGCAACACCTTTGAGAGATTAGCAATTCCCTCTCTTCCAAGAGTGCAACGCACTTAAGATATGTGTAGCTCTAATTACATAAGCGCAATGCCTCTTGTCCAGAAGTGCAACGCCACAAAAAAATTCAATCTTTCACCCTCCAAACTAGAAATTCAAGTTGTGGAAGTGGTAGCTCGATGTTGTGAGAGACAAATGAGAAAGAATTTAATGTCTTGGTGAGCTTTATACTTGGTGTATTTGATGTTTTGGGACTTGGGACCCACTTTACCTTCTTCACATTCACCTTTAAACTTTGAAACTTTATCCTTTCACTATGACTTCATTCTTTGACAATTTATCATTTGATGGATTTGATACACTTTAAACTCTGACATTTTGATGCTTTGGCATATGGAATTATGAGTTGGCAGCTTTGGAAGCCATGAAATTATTACAAATTAAGTGATATAAAATTACATAATAACAATATTTTTTTACATCTTGAAATAAAAAATACTCCTTACAAATCATATTTACATGGTAAAGAGAATTTTATTTGATCACTCTCTTACTTGTTGGTTTTATTCAATGGAATGGTGTTTTATTGAACCTTGAAAACCATAGGACCTAACGGGAATCTTAACTGACAGAAATTCATGATGACATGACAGAATGGATGATGTAATCTCATGAAATACTGAACACTCAGAAAGTGACAAAGTGAGCGAGCAAGTGATGAAATGATATTTTTGAAAAGAGTGAAATTTGATGAAAATCTGCACCAAGTGACTAAATTTTTTCATGACCTAGTAGAGTGATAAAAAAAATTTGAGTGGGACCCCTAAAATGACATGAAAGAGTTAATTTTGATCACTGGTGGAAGGATAAAAATACTGACACTAACATTGGCTCTAGCTGGGGATGGTAGCTCCTTGGAGGTGCCAATAATGTCATAGACCAAGCTCCTATCCATTAGGCATGGATTCAAATACTAAAAACTATGTGAAAACTGAAAAATCAAGCTATTTTGTGACAAAATCAAACCAACTGAAAATTGAATTTAAAATTGACTCAAAAATGACTTGACTAAAATAAAAAATTACTAAACTTATTGATAGAATTATATCACAGAGACTTGAGGGCTTCAAATCCCGATGAAAACCACCTGTCTGTTGAAGGAATACGTGGAACTAGGCGATATCAAAATTCCGGTGTAGCCAATCAAGGAAATTCCTACTTACTTTAATCATGCTCACACTTTCCTCGAGCAGGGAGAAAAAAAAAACTAGACAACTCCATGTGTACAGTGAACATGTGCTTCTAGTCCATGAACACAAGAAACCACATCTTCCCTGCTAATTGTAGAAAATCATTAATTGGATCTTAAAAAATCTGAAATTTTACCTTGTCTTGAAATTCAACAAAAACACAAGCACACTCTTCATTCTGATTTGACATAACACTTGGTTGTTGATCCATAGGAAGGCATATGGAAGTATGAATTTCTACTATCTAAGTGTTAGCTTTAAATTCCTCAAGCATGGGCAACTCTGACTTTATCTCTTGCGCGTTGTCTATCTTAGGCTCATACTCCTCAAATTCATAGTCTAAATCATCCTTGAATAGAAAACATTCTTCAAAATTTTCAAACATGACAGCTTTATCCTCTTCATGAAAGAAAATAGTCCCTGTTAGTTTATCTCTTTGCAAGAAATCATCATCACAAATTGGCTTACTCACAACAACTTCGTGTATAGTTTCATGAGTTTCATGACTGTCATCATTTGAACTCATATTTTCATTTTCAAGGATGGAAGAAGTTTCACTAACACATTCTTGACTATGTGAACATTGCAAACCTGAATTATCTTGGGCTGTAACATGAATTTTCAGGAGTTGATCTATCTCATATTCAGACAAAGGAGAAAACTAAGTTCTATAGCAGTAATTATTGGCTTGATAATTTTCACTTTCAGGATTGGGAATTGGCATTTCTCTTTCTTGGTCCTAGTCTTTGTCATCCAAGGAGGAAGCTACTGATTCTTGTTGGGAGGAAAAATCATACAGGGCTTCTATGATCTCATCATCTATACACTCTTCGTCCCCATACAAATTTTCAATAAACTCAATGAAATTATCAGAGATCTCACAACAACTATCAATCATCAACACAGAATAATTAGAGCTTTGATAATGTTGAAGTAAAATTAAATGAAAGTCATTTAGAGAATATAAACTAGTAGATGCTAGACTCTCATACCATGATCTTTCTTTTTTCTCCAAGGTAGCCATGAAAATTTTCATCATACAAGCTTCAGGAAACTCAATATTTAGTCTGTGAACATGAAAATGAAATTTGACCAAATGCAAACTAGCATCTTCATCGTCATGACCCTTAAACTTTGACAGTCATGATTGTCAATATATACAAGGAATACGGTTCGGAAAATAAGTAATATGAGCTTGATTCATAGGAGCATAACTTTGATTAGTTGAATCCATCTTGAAAACAATGATATCACTAAGAATTTCTTTAGACTACTGGTTCTTGAAAAGTGGAGTCACCCTGTAAATTATGAACCTTTGATTCTGCAACATTGGAGTCGCCAGGTGAATGATGCACAACCTTCTTGTGCCTGATCATTGTTCACCATAAAAAATCAGATATGATCTTTGATGATGGTTGTCCCAGGGAAGATCTTTCACTTTCTTTCCCAGTATGGCACCAAGATGTTAGCACTCTACTAGATCTCCGAGGCTGAGAAAAGACCAGCAAAGGTAACTACAAACCAAGCTTAGCCAAGTAGCTAGCTCTACTAAGTAGGAGAGGGATCTCTTGAAGGGATCTCAGCCAAGAGGTATGGATCAAATTAGGTTTTAAGCTTGGTATAGTAGCACAGGGGTTTTGATTGGTTGATTTGGGTGCTGGGTGAGTGAATTATGTCAAACAGGTAACCAGGTTAGGGAAAATAAGATTAGAATTGCATGCATATAATGGGGCAAGGTAGGTAAGCACTCTAACACTTTAGGGTTTCAAGGTGAGATGGATCAGACTGGTGAGGTGCTAAAAATAGTATGACAGTGCGTGAATTCCTTTCAAACTGAAGAACTGAACAAATTATGGCAATTATCCCAAAACAGAGCATAAGAGATGTATTTTGCGTATAAAACTTGAGACATCAACATATCATAGAGCTGAAATGAACATGAAAGATGCAAAACATTCATACATATGAAATTGAAGAAGAAAATATGTCATAGCACCATACCACATGAATCCCAAAAGAATAGCTACAACTCATCCAATATATTCCTTCCAAAATCTGAATACACTAGTGTCTTTGATCAATACAACAACATCCAACCTTATCTAATGAGTCAAGAGGTGAAAGATATATGCAAGAAAAAAATTCTTCGAACCTTGTGGGTCGAATCCTTGATTTGAGGAGTTGTTCCACGAAAGTCTAAACTGCAAACCTAGAGCGTAGGGAGGTCAAACTGACTCATCCCTAACTTTAGTGAAACTGATTCATTCATCTTCTCAAAGAGTTTTTCCTAATGTATTTACTCCTAGGTAACTCGAAAACATAATTATTACTTTTACATCCATGAATTACATCAATAAAAACTCATAAATTCTATAAACAACTTAGAAAAATTGAAAAACTATAAAATATTAGGTAACTGGCAAAAGCACAGTGTTAGAAGCAAAAACACAACGCCTGAAGCAAAAGCGCAGTGCCAACTTCACAGTGAGTTTTGGAGGCCTTCCTAAAGTAAAAATTGAGCTCAGGAGAGCTCATTGGAAAGCCTTTCCTATCTAGTTTCAAAATCTATGCTTATTTTCAAAATTTTACTATATTTTAGCCTCCAAAAAGTCAATCTCCCAAGACTGGTAAAAAGCGCAGTGCCAAGCTCAAAAAGAAGTTAGAAACATGAATTTTTTGGATATTTTTGGCCATTTCTTCCTGTCATAATGTCCAAATTTGATGTTCCAATAGTCAAAATTTTATTTATAGGGCATTATGAATCCAATGGTGGTGACCATTTGTCATTTTTAGGCTCCTAGAAAAAGCACGGTGCCTAAGGCGTTGTACTTCTCACAATTAAATTGTCTAATGGCTGTCAAGAAATTCACAAAAACTCAAAAATATTCAAAATCACCCAAAACTTTGCCAAAATTTGCTGAATGGTTGCTGATGATGTATGTTAAGTGTTGAGGGAGGTCTCAGCAAAAATTTCAGGTTTTTCTCCTTCCTTTTGCTTGGCTATGGTTTGCTTATGTTTCTCCTGCAATTGCTTGAGTTTGATGCTACAAACCTTGTTTCTTGTGATGTACCTATTAGACAAGTATTTGAGAATCTTGTTGTCCTTGTTTTCCTTGTGGAGGATTTTATCGAGATGGATGTTTACCCTATCAAGCCATGTCTCTCTGTCATATCCAATCTCCTTGGAAATCCTCTCCTCAAAAGTGAGTTTTTCATCTTCAATTCTCTATTGCTGTAAAGCCCTCTTAAGACCCCTTGTTTTTGGTCTTTTTCTATTTCTTTGGATGTCATCATGGTTAGGGTCATTAAGTGGCATCATAGATTTACCTTTATTTTTTTTAAGCAACTCTAGATCCATGATAATTTTCTTATCCTTCAACTTCTTATTCTCCTCGTCAAGAAAATAAATGGAAAACTTAGATCTATCTAAGTTAGTCTGAAGCTCTCTAATTTGGGCATCCTTCTCTTTGAAAATAAAACTGGAGGCCTCATGATCATCCTTCTGATCCAAGTCAACCAACTCAAATTTTCTCTCTGTCTCATGGAGGTCTTCCTCCTCATGCTTGACTTCCTCATGAACATCTTCGTTTGTCATAATTTTCTTTCCCTTATGTACCTGCTTTGCTGATGAATAAGGCAAGGTCCATTCCACAATATATGGAGAAAACACCTACCTATGCCCTCTATGATATTTTCTTTCCAATGTGCCCATTTCAACCCTTTTAGGCTTTCTGACCATAACTCTTCTAGGTGACCCAATGTGACTCTGAAATGGTGATGATGGTGATGAAATGGGTCTAGTAGGATGAGCTGATGAAGAATTAGGTCCTATGGGCTGAGATGGAGGAATAGATGTAGTAGGATGAGATGGGGGAGGCACATATTCAATATGTTGATCTTGTGGAGAAGTGAAGATGTCATTGGAAATGAAAGTGTCCCATGAGATATTAAATTGGTTAAGGTGATGGAGAACAATTATATTGATGAGAGAGTGGTGAAATAGGTTGTTCATATTTTGTTCATAATCTCACTTATGTACAATGTATGCCATTTTGTCAATGCTCCTGAATAGATAATATGGAATATTGAGCATCTTGACCCTTGTGAAGTGCATGAGCAGTCTAATATGGTAAATATAAAGTCTGCGAAACCTTCCTTCACAAGAGAAGTACTTCATGATGATTTTCATCATGGGGGAATACATATGAAGGAGGTAATCAAAAGGAAAAGCTTCATTTACTTCATTTTTGTACCTTGGATTGATGTATGGCTCATAATAGTGATCATCCAAGTCTCTGGACTTGAACCACTACTCACCTACATTTGGAATTCCGGTGGAAACTTCAATGATGGCTGAAGATATGGTGAAAGTCACACCAGCAAGGGTCACTTGATTATCCTGAATATTTGATATGAAAATTCTTCTCAAAACAGGGTGGTGTTGGACTCTTTGTATCATTTCACAAAAATCAAAGAAACCTACATGCTTGAAACAAGTGACACTCATGGGAGATGCCATTAGTTCTCTGGTGTTGGTAGGCTCAAGTATAAGATTCCTTCCTCCCTTTAGTGGCCTTATTTCTTCCCTCTCTTCTTCCTCCATGTAGTCTCTATTTTCATCCTCCATGGTATTTTGGTCTAGAAACCCTAGGGATGAAGAAATGGGAGTGGGGAATGGGGTAGGAAAAATTGGGAAAATGGGGGAAGTGGTTATTAAACTTAGGGAGGTGGTGGGGGGTTAAAATATTTAGGGAATTTTAAATGGTAATTTATTATAGGTTTGATGGTAATGGGTGCCTAGGAAATTGAGATTCCTAGGACTAAGTGTTTAGGGGAAAAGAGATTAGGGACAAACATATAGTAATGTAGGGGTAGGGATGGGTTTGACTGTGATGTGGGAAGGAAATGTGAGATCTTAGGAAATCAAATTTGGAATGAGGGAATGTGATTAGGGTTTTGAACTAGACAAACTCCAAATTTTGCATGAAAACTCAAACACCATGAAAATACTCTTGAAGAATGCAAGGAGGTGGTATTTATGTCTTACTTACTTGTTAAGAGGTGGTAAGAACCTTTTTTGAAGTTTTGAGCTTGCTGAACAAAAAGGCTAGATGCGCAATGCCTTTGAGAGATGTGCAACACCCTCTCTTCGAGGAGTGCATCGCACTTAATAGATGCACAATGCCTCTTGTCCAAAAGTGTAGCGCCACCAAAAAATTAAATCTTTTGCCTTCCAAACTAGAAGTTCAAAGCGTGGAAGTGGTAGCTCGATGTTGTGAGAGACAAATGAGAATTAATTTGATGTCTTTGTGAGCTTTATACTTGGTGGATTTGATGTTTTGGACATTGGGACCCAGTTTACCTTCTTCACATTCACCTTTAAACTTTGAAACTTTACCCTTTCACTATGAATTCATTCTTTTAAAATTGATCATTTTATGGATTTGAGACACTTTAAACTCTGACATTTTGATGCTTTGGCATATGGAACTCTGAGTTGGCAGCTTGGAAGCCATGAACTTATTACAAATTGAGTGACATAAAATTACATAATAATAAAAAAATTACATATTGAAACAAAAATTTCTTCTTGAAATGAAAATTACTCCTTAAAAATCATATTTACATGGTAAAGAGAAGTTTATTTTATCACTCTTGTACTTTATGGTTTTATGCAATGGAAATGGTGTTATTGAACCTTGAAAACCCTAGGTCCTAATGGGAACCTTGACTGAATAGAATTAATGATGAAATGAATGAATGGATGATGTAATCTCATGAAATAATGAAAACTTAGCAAGTGATGAAATGATATTTTTGAAAAGAGTGAACTTTGATGAAAATCTACACCAAGTGATCAAATGTTTACATGACCTAGTGGAATGATAAAATATTTCTGAGTGGGACTCCTAAAATGACATGAAAGAGTTAATTTTGATCATTGGTTGAAGGATTCAAATATTGACACTAACACCTGCCAAAAATCATAAAATATCCATGGGAAGGCCTTCAAAAACTCATTCTCCCAAGGTGTCTCTAGAAGTGTCGCGCCTGGTCCAAAACAGTGGCAGAAGCATAAAAATAAGGTGGGTTTTTGCATTTTTCTTCAAAACCTGATATTTTCATGGAAAAAAACTCCAAATATGGCATGTAATCATCATTATCTATCCATCCATGTATAAAAAAGTTCATTTGGATGCCCAAGGAAAAAGGGTCGTGCCACTTGTGCGACGCTTCTGTGTGCCAATTTTTGCAAAATTTCCAAGTTTTATGGTATAGGTCTCATAGATAGAGTCATATATCTTTAACCATGAAACGTTTTGAAAAAATGAGAGTTTTTTTGTTATTTGGTATGTTAGGGACAAAAAATTCCTTCAGTTTCGTAATATGCTTCTCCTATTTTCCACAATATTCTTTGTAAAAGGTTGACTAAACCAGGAAATTGCATAGTAAGAAAAATAGGTTGTGAAGATGTGAATGGATCTATCATTTTGTAATACATGTGTAAAAATGGAGAGAATTTTTTATTATTTTTCATGTTAGGAACAAAATCCTCCTCTAGTTTATATACAGTTGGTTCCAGTTGTTCACAATATTCTCTACAAAAAAATGTCTAAAACATAATTATTCTAGAAAATTTCACAAAAGGGTCGTGAAAGGGTCGTGCCACTTTGAAAGGGATTTTGGAGGTCTTTCTAGAGGGTTTTTGGGATAAAAGTGGTATGGTTGGAAATATTAGGATGTATTCTATAAAATGGAGTCATTAAGCACTACAAAACCCTTCTCCAAACCTCTGAAAAAGTTGATTTGAAGACAACTTGTCTAGAATTGGAGAAAATGACCTAGAGCAAGTGCATTGTTGGAATTTATCTAAAACCATAACAACTATGAATAAAATGAAGGATTTTGTTGTTATTTGGCATATTATTGAAAAAAACCTTTGTCACTTTTGTAAAATTCATCTCCATTACTTCAGAAATGGATTTTGAATCCAAACTATCCCTGTGTGCACTATGAACCCTAGAAAATGATCACAAAACTCTGAAAATTATGCCATGGGTCTGAGTTGAATCAAACTGGGAATATTTCCCTCTTTTTTTTTACTTTTTATTTTCATTTTTCATGGTTTTTTTTGTATAATAGAAACCCTAGCTTGATGATAAGGAAGGAAAGGGTAGAATCTAGGAAAACAGGTGAAAATGGGGCAGCAAGTTTAGGGAGGGAAAGAGAGGGGATTGGAGTTAGGGAAAAATATGAAAAAATAAAGTGATATAGGTGATTTTTTTAGGAACATATTTCAAGTGGAATTAATTTAAATGGATAAGAGAAAGAGGGGAAAATGGCTAAAACATTGTCCTAACCCAGAATCTCTGCAAAAATGCAGTGAGAAATAGGGTTTGAGTGAAAATGGGAGTAATGAGAGGTATGAATGATATGGAATGATTTGGTAAGGAATATAGGTGATGTATGAAGGTTTGTATGTGATAAAACTAGGGGTTTTCCAACTGAAAGAAACCAAACATCTTAACAATCCAAAAACCAATTTGAAAACCCTAAAAGAGGGAATCCACTCTTTTCTGAAGAAATTCACTTGAAGGAGAAGTAAGGAATGTTCACTTACTATTTTGGAAGCACCTGAACCTTTAAGAAATGATGAATTGACCCTTATTTCACCTTATTATGACATAATTTGGAAATTTATGGTGGAAAAATGAAAGACACCTAGACACTAACCTAGGTGAAAACATGGTGACTGACCTAAGACTCTAGATGATAATGGTGGACATGACTCATGAAATGATGATGACCATGAGTGAATGGAGGGAGAAACATTGACCTAGAAAACAACCAATGATAATTTTTTTTTGAAAAATTATTTGAAACTATAAAATATGACTATGAGACCATAACAGAACATGAAAAGAGGCCATTGATCACTAGTGACAGGATGTAAAGATTGACACTAATAGGTTGAAGGAGAGATTTGGTTCAGCCCAATCTATGGTCGATTGGTACATGGGATTCCCTAACTTGGTTGGTGTTTTCATACGTTAATAATAGCTACTCTTCTATTTTGAATCAAGTATATTTTTAATGATTATGTTGGAAATATTATGGGTAAGTTGTCATGGTTTCTCTGTTGGTTATTTCCAGGTTATAGGTTGATTATGCAATGTGAATTATATATAGTTGTTTTCATGAATTGTTTAGTTATCAATTGGTAGATGAAAGTATGGACTAATAAGGGTTTTTTCAGCTATTTGGAGAGGGAATAGGGTCTTATTGGTGATTCCTATATGAATCTTAGACTATTATGATCATATATGCATTCATGACCTATAGCTTACATGTTTTCCATGTGTTTGACTAAATGTCTAATGTGTTATAGGCAGGCTCAGTCAAGTTTTTTACTCAATTTTGAATGTTTAGCATTGTTTTCATGTCATGTATCATTTTAGAAAGTCTAAATTAGTTCTAAGCAGTGGTCTAAATTTTGACCTAGAATCGTGGCTCAAATCTCATGACTGCACCCTTCGAACTAGGAAAGTTGGGTCACAAATGCACTTAGGCATTGTTGTGCATGCAGTTGGAGGCCTTTAACTACTCCCAAGCCTTTTCATGCATGCGATTTGGGGTCTAGGTCAGTGAAAAGGAGCCCCAACTTAGGTTTTGTTCACCTAGGTGGTTCCTTGGCCCCTAAGTGTCATGTATCCCTAAGGGATTTTGTGATTTGTTAGTTTGTGGTCAGTTTGTAGGCCCCACTTAGTTGGAGCTTGGAGGTCACGTCATGTCATAGTAACTCATTTTCCCATGTTTACCCTAGTAGACTAGTCAAATTGGGTAAATTTGGGATGGGTGGTTATAGAGGGATTGCACAATGTGTTTTTCTAGAGGCCAGGAGTGGAGGATTGGTGCTTGTGACTGTGCATTATGTAGTTCTGGAGGCTTGGGAAGGAACACTATGTATTTGAGGATCTCAATGAGGAAATATTACCCATTGAGACTTGGAAATGCACATTTTAGGAGAGATAGAAGCCATGTGATTGCATAGTTGTGGAACTTAGGAAGGAAGGGAGGAAACTTGTTGTTTTCTATTACCCAATGTGCAAAAGGAGACTGACACGAAGGCTTGATTACTATATTGTGGAGGTCGAGAGTTCAGGATTAAGAATTTTAACTGTAAAATGCACATTTATGGGAAGAATTGAATCTACATTAGATAATTCTAAGAGGAAAGGATACATTTTTTATTCTTTCCACTACATAATGTACAGTTCCTTAGGGGCAGAATGAGGCGAAGTTGGTCGGGCAAGGTACTTTCCAGAATTCGGTTAAGTGTGGGAACGATGAGGAAAATATGAAACCAAGGACATAGTATTTGAACATGAGTATACAATAAGAATCATCAAAGACGCAAAATGGAACACTCAACACATAGAAACAACATGATCCTTTTATTACAATGACAAAACTACATACTTCTCCAAATGCGATAGTAAATATACACTTTGCAATGATGGTGATGACACTGATGCGACAATGCATGAAAGTTTAGGAATGATTTTAATACATATCTATATGATGAGTAGGACCCATCAACGCCAAATTTTACCTTTGAAATGAGCCATAACTATGCTTTTGTGATGTGCAACACTTCCCATGCCAAATGACGACACTTGATTTTTCTTCACAAAGGGACAAGAAAACTTAGAGAATATACATGGGATGACTCTTAATATTAGATATGATAGCTTGCAAGGTCAATGTAGGCTCCAAAATTTGAATGTAGGCTGAAATTTTTTAGGGTATTGTAGCAGTGACAACACTAACACACTAGTAGAACTCCAACTTCTCTGCCTTGGTATAACTCTATATACAGGGTCTAGTTATTTAGGAAGTACTGATTAATCATGTGGATTAATATGGTTTTCCAACTTAAACCAATTATATATATATTCCCCTCCATTCCTTTCTCGGTTAAAACAAATTTATAGAGCTAGCTATATCATAATTGTTAGGATTCAAGAGAAGGGTAATATAATTCACAAGTTTAAGATAATTAGAGTATGAGTTTCCATTTTTGGTGTCGCTCTCATGCTATTAAGCCTGGGAAGTACCACGATAGATTCACTATAGGAATACAAGCATTACTTCTCTACTAGTGAGCCCGGTCAATACCCCGATAAAGTTTCTTGCTTCACCTCTCTTATTTCACCCTTTATTTATTTTATTTATAAAACTGTGCTTCGACACTTATTCATTTTAATGGGGTGGAAGAGGGATATGGAATTATTGAGAGTATGTGAGATTTTTACTTCAAAGAAGCATATATATAACCTTTGATATAATTTTTCTCGTTAAATATTTTCCCCTTGTCCTTCTCTACTTGATTGGATGAACATGTAAAACAATGAAACATTAAATGACCAAGCTTAGAAATGAGATTCCTATAATAGATACAAGTATCATGGTTCTACACAAATATCTCCTCATGAAGGATCAAATTTTCCATTGAAACATCATTGACCAAAATATATGGACCAAGATAAGGAAGAAGGATGAAGGTTAGAAAATTTTTGTAGTGTCACAATGCCCTTTTCCATTTTCCCACATGCATTGGAACCAAACACAACACCTCCACACAAGGCTTATTCACAAGAATGAAAATTCAACGGAAAATATTGAAGATGAGAAGCAACAAACAAAGATGAAGGAATATATACATAGGGTAGGGTACAATCCTATAATTCTATTGAAAATATTGTTTCAAATATTGGCCATTGATAGGAAGAGATTCAAACTTCCCATCCAAATATTAGATACGATAAGTGTGTCAGCTATGCTTATCATGAACAACATATAGTCTTATCCATAGGGTATGGAATTTAGTGTGATTCCCTTTCTCTTCGTGGGATTTATCACACTTCAATACTAAGTATCCCACACTGAACTCATTTTTCTCTGCATACCTATTATCAAACCATTATGATGAATGGAAATTTGTTCTTTTACTTTCCTCATTTCTTTCTGTAACTTCAAGAGAGTCTATATCCTACTTTTAAACACAAGACAAGGCTTACCCCGCGACTCTTGAAAACTTTGAAGGGTTGGGAGATATATGTTCAGAGGTGGGATGGCTTCTTTTCTAGACACTAGAAAGTAAGGGATGTTTTTAGAGAGGGTTTAGGCATAACATAGTTAACCCATAGAAAATTCACCAAATCATTGTTCCAATTCCTATGTTTAGAGTATGTAATATTCCAAATAGGAAAACAACACTAATACAAGAAAATAAAACAATAATGACGGGATATAAAAACACCATAAAATAAAACAAAAAGAGTTGGGCCATTTTATTAATGAAAAGGTGCAATACAAGTACAACAATGCTAAAAGAAAATAGAACTCAAGCTGACAGAGATGGTTAGAGTGACCCTCAAGTCCTCCCACTAAGAACACTGTGTAACTACTGCTCTGTTGGAGACCCTATTGTGTTGCCCCTGTTGGAAATGATGTAAATGTAACTATTGGATGAAAATGGGCGCATAGATAAGTTTGTTCTGGTGCTCAGAAAATGTCGAGATTTGGAATCCAGACTCTATGATGAAAACCCAAAAACACCTGTAAATGATTTCCGGAAATGACAATAATGGAAAATGTAGCCCTAGGGATGATTTATGCTTTACAAATATGAGACTGTTGTGAGGTGGCTGAACTAATGAGAAATCTACTACTACTCCTACCAATCAACTTCCTGTTGGAAATATTATCATTGATGGCAAAGGAATTGGAAAAGCAAAGACAGGAAGGCAAAAGAAACAGAGAGGTAGCAAAGGCAGCAGATGAAACAGAGGAATTAGAGACAGATCAGTAGAGTTGAATTAGGGGTTTAATACAGTTTGCATACTTGTGTGATCAATTTCATAATGGGCAGAGGATACCTATGGTGCCCAGAGAAGAATGAAATCATCATTGAAGAGTTAGGATATGTGTATTATTTGTGTATTAACTGATGTAATTCTTGTATGGAATCCCCTGAACCTCTGTGTGAATATTCTCTGTAATGGAGTCGAATGATGTCCTGTGTAATTGGAAGGGTTGAATGATACTCTGTATCTGATGAGGGAGTTGATGGGAGATGGCACAGATTAATGGAGTAGCGGAACACTTGGTGACGACGGAACGCAAAACATTAAAGCGCAATTTAATTATAATAATACATTTAAAAGGTGACGGAACCCTGCGTGGAAGAGCGGAACCATGACCGTATGAACAATAAAGGTGGTCTACGGTTTTCATCGCACCACCTATGCAGAGTAAGTGGTATTTCCTGAATGAGGAGCGATTCCATAGAATATTCGACACGCGTCCCTGTACGATTTTACAAAACTGCTTTTCACTATGCGCCATCGCACGTTATAGTTCGACCCAGGTTGCCTAGCGGTATCGTTGAGCACCGTTGATCTGGGAAGGGGTCATCGAACAGTCATCTATTGTTGAAGGTGCACAAAGATTAAAACAGGTACGGTGGGCCATCGCCCGTTAACATTAGGCATCGGAGGTCGAGCGATATGCATATACGCCATTGATCTGGAAGCTTGCTAATCTAATGGTGATCAGACACTGGACTTGCGCGAGGTTTAATGTGGTATGATGGGCGTATTGGATTGGATATTAACTATGTTTCTAGGCCCGGGGTCAAAGGTTTATTGCAAGATTAATATATTTGGAAGCGTTGGATGTTTCTATAAAGTTCGAAGGGTTAATCTTTAGATATAAGGCTTGGGAATTCAAAAAGTTGTAAATATAATTATTTGTCAATTTCTTTAAAATTGATAAATAAATTAAAAAGAGATCAAAATCCTCGTGGGACAAACTAAAAGGATTACCACTAGCGGTTCGTGGTTTTGACTGATGGTTTTAATAAAGGGAAAAACTATATAAGAAAAAAAATAAAGAACGTGGTGTGCATGGTAAGGGGGGTGAATAAATTTTCCAAAAAGGAATATCTGTATGGGTGAGCTCTATTCTTAACTGATAAATCTGAGACTACGATGCACCCATGAATATAATGATCTGACGATGATAAATCTCTGGTTTGAATGACGGATGATATCATGAAGAACTGGTGTGAGTATACAGAAAACCAATAAATCAGGTGACCGGCAAGGTATGTCGTAAGGAAACTGGTTGATACAGTATGAAAATTGATGAAACAAGGTCCGCAGTGGTGCTGAGGGTTGAAGTCGTCAGAGAGGGGGTTGTAGCTCCCTTCCAGTGGTAGCTGGTAAATGAGAGAAGGTTGTAGCCTTCTGCAGGTGGGTGCCTGCGTGCTGGTATAAGTCTGCACCAGCATATATTGTAAGATGTTTTCTCTATAATAAATATTGAAGACTGAGATTACAGCAGTCGTGGTTTTCTCCCAAATTGGGTTTCCACCTTAAATCTTGGTGTTCATATGTGTTGTGTATGTTTGATGGTTTGTTCTATTATTTCTGTTCATGCTTAATGCAATGCTCTAAGTAAAGACATAATAAGTTATCTGGACATACATGTTGGATGCAGTACTGTAACATAAGGTTTTAAGAAAAAGAAAAGAAAAATAGTTCAGCCCTAAATAATGATTCACCCCCCCTCTCAGTATTTTTCCCAGCAATTGGTATCAGAGCAAGTCCTTCTGAAAATATTATCCGCTAGAAGGAAGATCAAGCAAGATGAGCAATCAATATGGAACAACATCTATCAGGCCTCCGCTCTTTAACGGAAACAATTTAATCTTCTGGAAAACAAGGATGAGATCATATCTTCAGTCTCTGGGAGCCGAGGTATGGGAGATTGTTGAACGAGGATATCAATACCCAGCTGCAGTACCAACAGATCCGACGAAAAGAAAGAATTATGAAATGAATGCAAAGGCAGTCAATGCTCTATTGGGAAGTCTAACTGAATCAGAATTTGTCAAAGTCATGCAGCTGAATACAGCCAAGACAATATGGGACAAAATAATTCTAAGTTATGAAGGTGATGCAAAGGTAAAAAGTGCTAAACTCCAAACTCTCAGAATTCAATATGAGAATCTAAAAATGGATAATGAGGAGAGCATTGCCAATTTTTTTTTACGTCTTGATGATATTGTAAAACGTATGATAAATATGGGAGAATCAATAACCGAATCTACCTTGGTTGAGAAAGTCTTAAGATCACTAACGACAAAATTTGAGTCAAAAGTTTCTGCCCTTGAAGAAAAGTAGGATCTTCAAAACCTTACTGTGGTGCAACTTCATGGCATACTAACTGCATATGAAATGAGAAGAGGAGGACCTTCTGAAATCAAAGAAGTAGTCTTTAGAACTTCTACAAAAGGGAAGGAATTACAAAAACCAGAAGGATCAGGATATATCTCAGAAGAAGATGAGATAAAATTTGTAAAGAAACTTCAACTTGGCACAGGACGGTTCAGAGGTAAGCTTCCTTTCAAATGTTTTGATTGTGGAAGATTTGTTCATTATGCTGCTAAGTGTCCTGATAAAGAAACACATAAAAAGGGGAAGGAAGTAGCAAAAAGGAATAAGAATCGTTTTAGCACTAGAAAGAGTTACTATACTCATGAAGATAGTGATGGGTTATCTGATAGTGAGGAAGAATGTGAACAAGATCTTAGACTTCTCATGGCATTTGAAAAAGAATCTAGAGAAGAAAAATATACTTTTGTGGATGCTCTAGAAGACAGTGATTTTCTTGATGAAAACAATAAACTCAAAATTTTCTTAGAAGAAAGTAAAATAACCATAGAAACTCTGAAAAATCAGCTTGAAGAAAAGGGGAAACATAATGAGAAATTAGAGTGTAAAGTGGTAAGTCTAAGAAAAGAACTTGAGAAAGGAAAAACTCTGAATCTTAGATTTTCTAAAGGATCTGAAACATTAGATGAGATTATGAAGGTACAAAGTTCTCCTCTTATAAAGACAGGTCTTGGATATATTGGAGAATCTTCTCAGGTTTCAGTACCAAATTATCTAAAAGCAGTTACAACTGGTTTACAACATGATGCCACTTAGCAAGGGAATAAAGAATCTTTACAGATAAAGCACGATCATCTCAATTAAAAGAACACTAACAGGAATGTCTTTCGAAGAAACACCAATCAACAAGTAAATTCGTATAGAAGATTTTATGATCGCAGAAATTTCTTCTTCAATGGACAATGTTTCTCATGTCATAATTTTGGTCATAAAGTTGTTCAATGTGTTGCATATAAAACCATCATGAAAAGAGAAGTAAGAAAGAAAAGGATTGATATTGAAACAAAGAAGAATACTTATAACAACTTTTATCCTCTTCAAAATGAATTTGAATGTGCTTATTGCAATAACTTTGGCCATGAATAATCTGAATGCAGGAGCAAAGTTCAGCCAAAAGAACATGTTCATTCAAGCTCCAAAGTATTGAAAAAGAAGGAATTATAGGTTGAAAATTGTGGCATAGCATTATTTTCAGAAGATGAAGAAAACCAATGGTACATTGATAGTGGATGCTCAAGACACATGACAGGTGATAAAGACAAACTTCTTGCATATAGTGCTCTAGAAAAAGAAAAAAATGTTACATTTTGAAATGACACTCCTGCGGTCATTAAGGGAAAGGGATCGGTTTTCCTAAAAGAAAAGGTGAAAGCAAATGAAGTCATGTATGTGGATGGATTAAAGCATAACTTGTTAAGTGTAAGTCAAATGTGTGATCAAGGAACTGAAGTTGTCTTTAGTTCAAAAATATGTGTGGTACGTGATCTTGATATAGGTAAAGCAATTATAAAAAGGAAAAAAAACTCCAAACAACCTGTATATATTGAAGAACCCCAAAGAAAAATGTTATTTGAGTAAATCTTCAGAAAATTGGCTATGGCATAGGAGGTTGGGGCATCTGAGCTTCTCTCAAATCAACAAATCAAGCAGACTTAAAGCTATTCGTGATCTTCCCAATATTACTCTACCTAAAAATATCATATGCAAATCTTGCCAATTCGGTAAGCAAACCAGAGTACAATTTAATGCCAAGGAAGGATCATCAAGTAAGCCTCTTGAACTCATTCATACTGACATATGTGGACCTATGAAGAAAAATTCACCACGTGGTGAAGAATACTATATCTTATTCATTGATGATTTCTCTAGAATGTGTTGGATTGGGCTGCTTAAACACAAAGATGAAGAATTTGAGAAATTTCAGATCTTCAAAGCACTAGTTGAGAATGAATTAGATCTAAAAATCAATTGTCTCAGATCTAATCGAGGAGGAGAATATACATCCAATGAATTCCTTGAATTTTGTGAACAACATGGCATAAAAAGACAGTTCTCTGTAGCTGGCACTCCACAACAGAATGGCATTGCAGAAAGAATGAACAGAATAGTTCAACAAATGGATAGAGATATGCTTGATGATTCCGGAACACCTGACACATTTTGGGGAGAAGCAACACATACAACAGTAAACATTCTCAACAAAGAACATGTTCGTGTAAATAGTGATAAAACTCCATATGAACTCTAGTATGGTAATCCTCCCACTATAAAGCATTTTAGAATTTTTGGGAGAAAACGCTTTATCAAGAATAATGACGAAAAACTTGGCAAGTTTGAACCCAGAGCAGATGAAGGAATATTTCTTGGTTACTCCTCTAGGAGTAGGGCATATAAATGTTACAATAAAAGACTTCGGAAGATTGTTGAATGTATTGATGTTGTTATTAATGAGTCTCCTGCAGCTCCAAAAGAAGAAAATCAAACAACAAATGAAGATGATGATGACACATATCCTTCTACATCAAATAGTAATGATACAAATAGTGAACCCAATGAATAACCTGAAGAGGATTTGTCTAAAAAGGCTCCATCTAGATTTGTTCAAAATAATCATCCAGAATCTCAAATTTTGGGAGAAAAGGGATCAGGTGTACAAACAAGAAGGACTCTTGTGGGATCTTCTAGCAATCTGGCATTTTTGTCCACTACTGAACCTCACAATGTTAGTAAAGCTAGCAAAGATGAATGTTGGATTCAAGCCATGACTAAAGAGCTTGATCAAATTGAAAAGAATCACACTTGGGAATTAGTACCAAGACCTCATGACAAAAATGTCATTGGAACTAAATGGATATTCAAAAAAAAGTTAAATGAGAATGGGGATGTTATAAGAAATAAAGCTAGACTTGTGTGCAAAGGGTATGCTCAACAAGAAGGTATAGACTTTGAAGAAACCTTTGCTCCTGTAGCCAGACTTGAAGCCATAAGAATGTTTCTTACTTTTTCAAGCTTCCAACAAATCAAAGTTTATCAAATGGATGTTAAGTCTTCTTTTCTCAATGGTGATCTAGAAAAAGAAGTTTATATAGAACAACCAGAAGGATTCAGTTTGGGAAATGATGAAAAACTTGTTTATAGACTTAAAAAGGCTCTATATGGTCTCAAACAAGCTCTAAGGGCATGGTACTATCGTCTTGACAAATATCTTCATCAATAAGGATTTTCAAAAGGGTCTGTTGATAGCAACTTATACACAAAAACTGGAAATGACAAACTATTGATTGTGGTTGTATATGTTGATGATACCAGTTTTGGAAGTAAAAAAGAATCTATGAGTCAGAAATCTTCTTCTGATATGCAGCAAGAATTTGAAATGTCTTTTCTTGGGGAACTAACATTCTTTCTTGGCTTGCAAGTACAACAAGCAACAGATGGCATATTCTTATCACAAGCAAAATACCTCAAGCAAATCCTGAAGAAGTATGGCATGGAAGACTGCAAACTTGTAAGTACACCAATGATAACCAGATGTAATCTTAGTTCTAATGATGATTCTCCCACGGTGAATCAACCTAAATATAGATCTATGATAGGAAGTCTACTTTATCTCACTGGGACAAGACCAGACATCATGCATGCAGTTGGGATTGTTGGACGATTCCAAGCTAATCCAAAAGATTCTCATCTTTAGGCTGTGAAAAGAATATTCAAATATCTACAAGGAACTCAATACTTTGGGCTATGGTATCGAAAGAATGCTGATCTTCAGGGTGTGAAAATAATATTCAAATATCTACAAGGAACTCAAGACTTTGGACTATGGTATCCAAAAAATGCTGATCTTACTCTTCATGCATACACTGATGCAGATTGGGCTAGAAGTGTTGATGATCAGAAAATCACTAGTGGTGGTGCATTCTATATGGGGCCCCGGTTAGTATCTTGGTTCAGCAAGAAGCAAAGCTCCATTTCCTTATCTACAGCAGAAGCAGAATATGTGGCTGCTGCATCATGTTGCACTCAACTTCTCTGGATGATGCAAACCCTACAAGACTTTCAAATCAAATGTTCACCTCCTATCTCCATTATGTGTGATAATACAAGTGCTATCCGTATCTCAAAGAATCCTGTTATGCATTCCAAGACCAAGCACATTCCCATCAAATATCACTTCTGACGTGAACAAGTGCTTGAACAAAAGGTGAAATTGGAGTATGTTTCCTCCAAAGAACAAGTTGCTGATATATTTACCAAACCTCTACCTAGGGAAGCATTCGAATATCTCAGACAAAAACTGGGAGTAGTCTCTGCCAAGCAGAGGATCAAGTCTACTTAAATACAGAAGATTAAATTGGTTTTGAGGTGCTGGTAGGCATATCTGAATGCACAGGCTCAAGGGGAGCATGTAATTATCGGTTCTTGATCAAAATCTTTGCCATTGATGTCAAAGGGGGAGGAAAACCAATAAAGGGCTTATGAAAGGCCATCAGAGGAAGAGTATTGCCATCAATGCCAAAGGGGGAGATTGTTGGAAATATTGTCATTGATGGAAAAGGAATTGGTAAAGCAAAGACAGGAAGGAAAAATAAACAGAGAGGTAGCAAAGGCAGCAGATGAAACAGAGGAATTAGAGACATAGCAATAGAGTTGAATTAGGGCTTTAATACAGTTTGCAGACCTGTGTGATCAATTTCATAATGGGAAGAGGATACCTACGGTGCCTAGAGAAGAATGAAATCATCGTTGCAGAGTTAGGATATGTGTATTATTTGTGTATTAACTGATGTAATTCTTATATGGAATCCCCTGAACCTCTGTGTGAATATTCTCTGTAATGGAGTCGAATGATGTCCTGTATAATTGGAAGGGTTGAATGATACTCTGTATCTGATGAGGGAGTTTATGGGAGATGGCGCAGATTAATGGAGTAGCAGAACACTTGGTGACAACGAAACACAAAACATTAAAGTGCAATTTAATTATAATAATACATTTAAAAGGTGATGGAACCCTGCATGGAAGAGCGGAACCATGACCGTATGAATAGTAAAGGTGGTCTACGGTTTTCATCGCACCACCTATGCAGAGTAAGTGGTATTTCCTGAATGAGGAGCGATTCCATATAATACTCAACACGCGTCCCTGTACGATTTTACAAAACCGCTTTTCACTATGCGCCATCACGCATTATAGTTCGATCCAGGTTACCCAGCGATATCGTTGAGCGCCATTGATCTGGGAAGGGGTCATCAAACGGTCATCTATTGTTGAAGGTGCGCAAATATTAACACAGGTACGGCGGGCCATCGCCCGTTAACGTTCGACATCGGAGGTCGAGCAATATGCATATACGTCGTTGATCTGGAAGCTTGCTAATCTAACGGTGATCGGACACTGGACTTGTGTGAGGTTTAATGTGGTACGATGGGTGTATTGGATTGGCTATTAACTATGTTTGTAGGCCCGGGGTCAAAGGTTTATTGCAAGATTAATTTATTTGGAAGCGTTGGATGTTTTTATAAAGTCCGAAGGGTTAATCTTTAGATATAAGGCTTGGGAATTCAAAAAGTTGTAAATATAATTATTTGTAAATTTATTTAAAATTGATAAATAAATTAAAAAGAGATCAAAATCCCCGTGGGACAAACTAAAAGGATTACCACCAGCGGTTCATGGTTTTGACTGATGGTTTTAATAAAGGGAAAAACTATATAAGAAAAAAAATAAAGAATGTGGTGTGCATGGTAAGGGGGGTGAATAAATTTTCCAAAAAGGAATATTTGTATGGGCGAGCTCTGTTCTTAACTCATAAATCTGAGACTACAATGCACCCATGAATATAATGATCTGACGATGATAAATTTCTAGTTTGAATGATGAACGATATCATGAAGAACTGGTGTGAGTATACAAAAAACCAATAAATCAAGTGACCGGCAAGGTATGTCGTAAGGAAACTGGTTGATACAGTATGAAAATTGATGAAACAAGGTCTGCAGTGGTGCTGAGGGTTGAAGTCGTCAGAGAGGGGGTTGTAGCTCCCTTCCAGTGGTAGCTGGTAAATGAGAGAAGGTTGTAGCCTTCTGCAGGTGGGTGCCTGCGTGTTGGTATAAGTCTGCACCAGCATTTATTGTAAGATGTTTTCTCTATAATAAATATTAAAGACTAAGATTACAGTAGCAGTGGTTTTCTCCCAAATTGGGCTTCCACCTTAAATCTTGGTGTTCATATGTGTTGTGTATGTTTGATGGTTTGTTCTGTTATTTCGGTTCATGCTTAATGCAATGCTCTAAGTAAAGACATAATAAGTTATCTAGACATACATGTTGGATGCAGTACTATAACATAAGGTTTTAAGAAAAAGAAAAGAAAAATAGTTCAGCCCTAAATACTGATTCATCCCCCCTCTTATTATTTTTCCCAACACTTCCTAGATGAAGGGTTGCTCCCCTCACTGCATTCCAAGCTCAGAAACTTGGGCTATTGCTCCTCCAATAGATTTTCCCTCCTGGATTGGGAAATTCCTGAAGGAGACCGCACTGCTGATAGGGGATGAATATTGTCATGTTTATTGATAATGAAATCAAACTCAAGAACCTTTCCTAAGTGTGCACTCAAAGTCCCCTGAGGATAAGGGTTGGATTTACGCTCGGAAACACCCCTGTGCTAAAAAACACAATAGACTTTGCTAAACAGCTAAAGCGTGTAGAAAGTATTAAAATAATATTCATAAGAAATATTCAAAAGTCTTTCTATGGCTGCCATCCCCTTCCTTATATGCTTGTGATACCTCACCCCTTTGGCCCCACATAATAATCATGCTATTGCCATGGCCACAATCCTCCATTACGACTGTGTTGTCCGTTGTGGCCCTATAATTTATAAGATTTGCAAGAATAAATGATAGAGGACAACATCAAACCACTTTGGAATCCAGGACCTAGCCTTCCTAGACTCAGAGAGGGCTTTCTCTATTCTTATGATTTAGCTTGATGGTTATAAATTTTGATATTAGGCTATTTATAGAAATTATGAGGGCTGATTTTTTTTTTATTGTACGGTTGGATAGATAGAGCTGTGAAACTTAATCCTTTGGGCTATGGAGTCATAAAAGGTTGGATTATGCATCAACTTTTTAAGGGCATTCACAAGGAAAGATAACTATGAATACTAGATGTTACTGGTAGCATGAATATGAAATGAAATAAAGTAGTGAGTTCAGTAATAGCTAAAGAGAAATTAAGAATTCTTTAACCATAATTTAGAAGAAAAATTTATGATAGTAAACACGGACATAATTAAGGTGCTCTCTCAGCAAATATTAATCTAAAATTTATGTTTTACAATCAGATAAATCAATTCATAACATGAAAGACAGAGAAAACATTAACACAGAGGGAAAAAAATCACCATTAACATAGCTCAAGAATCCTGTGAATGGTCTCTTATTATTGATGCCCAGCTCAAAAACTATAATTCTCCAATAAAAAAGTTCTTATAATGTGAGTTCAATAATGTCAAACCATTGATAATGAAAATACATGCAGTATTTAATTACGAACTATGTCAGTTGCCCTATCAACTTTGGCAAATTTTCAATAAATTACAATTAAACTAAAATTAGAAGAGTGTGGCCATGCAAGTCTTGAACAAAAAATCTCTGAAAAAACATCACATGTAGAATTAACTTTGGTAGCTATTCGTAAATTAAAAATTAGGCTGAAGGTGGCTGAGGTGGTCACGAAGAGGCAAAAATGGGTGGCTATGACATATGGCTCTACTTTTGGGTCACCTCTGCCGGATCATTAAAGATGATGCGATGCTGGCACTTCGGATCATTCGGTGGTTGTGCTAATGTGTCAATCATGCCTTTTTAATCTTGTTACATGCATTATTTTCCCCACTCCTTCTTTCCTAGAATTATCGTACCTATGACTTGTCGGTAGACTTCATCCACCTCTGTGTATTTGCTGAAAGTGGGCCTGGTGAGGAAAACATGCTTTAGCTCATGTTGAATAAAGATATAATATCTCAAGAGATTTAAGACATATTTCCCAGTCACATTCCCTTTGATGTTGGAAAATTTGGTGGTATCCTTAGCTGCTTCCCTGATCTTGGTCATATAATATCCCTTTTGGACCAGCTTGTTATTAATTACATATAGTGAGCGAAACCCCTTTGCCCTCAGGGGCTCAATTTTATTTAAGAATATATTGATGGCCATGTCTAATTCATGACATTTCTCCTCCAATTGCCTCACTAAATTCCTCTTAGTGAGGACCCTTTTCACCTCTAATATGGTTGTTTTTCTATCCTATACATCCATCTCTTCAATCTCAAAAATGGTTTTGGAGTTAAGGAATTTTATGATCTTGGGGGTTGTGATTGGCATATTTCCCAATTCCTGATTTTCTTTCTCAATAGTCATTGTGCATTTGTCAATCAACTCTTTCTGTTTAAAAATAATGTGGATGGAGTGCCACATTTGATCCACTCACTCTATGATACTGCCCCAAATTATTAGGTTCATTTTTCCCAGAATGTGTTACACAGCATTTTGTCACCATCCCTACAATCCCTCGTTTTGTACATTTGAGGACTATTCCTGTGACCTGTGAACAGTAAAATGTCTTGAAAACACCTTGATGGTATCCATCTGCATAAGGGAAAGAATTCTCCTGAAGAACATTTCCTCAGAAAATCCCCAAAAACCCATTTTTTGGCATTGGCACGATTATCCAGTTCATCCCTCGCGCCAATGGGGAAAATATACACTAGTGGGCGCGCTAGCTGGCGTTCTGTCCCTATGTATTACCTACGCCAAGCCTATTAAGGAATGTTTTTTAGCAATATAAGGTGGAAGTTTTATTCTAACAACTTCAGAATGAGTCATCAAAAAGAGGTTGGGCTATTTGGCTCCGGATCTCCTTGATTAGGAAGTGGTTTTCCATCTCTCATGGAACCTTCCTAAGAGATAGGACTTTATCCCATGATTATAGGGATACCAACTTCCCTTCCTCCCTTTATAAAAGCCTGCCCTCTCCATTTGCAAGTTAGTTGAATGCTTGGAAGCTGAACTTTTGGGAAGGAAATTATAGCTGAGTGACAATCAAGAGCAGAGCTAAGGAGAACCCTGTGAGAGAGAGTTTTTTCATATCCCTAATGAGCTTTGTGATACAAATCCTGCTGGAATCCTATAGAAGGAAGATCACAACATCAGAGCACCAGTTGTAATCGTTCTCTCAGATCTTAATATACATGACTCTGCTATTGGTTCCATGATTGTGTTTTTCCATTATATAATGCAATTTCATTCATTCCTCTCTGACTGATCGATAGATATAAAGTGTGAAATATTACGTTGCATGTTGTCTCTCTTATTTTCATGTGTAGAGGTATCTGGATGCAGCAAGCTCACGGATCGTGACCTGTCCAATTAGGAACGGAAGTGCCACTTCTTCTTCGACAACAACAACGAAGGAATCATGGTAAGAAACCTATTGCAATTCTATCTCTTGTAACTAGGAATCAATAGCTTGCTAAATCAGATTGATTCATTGCATTCATCTTGCTAAATTAGATTGATTCATTGTGTTTATTGATTGATTTTCCCGTTTTTCATTCAATTTCGCTTTTTTTTGCTCCAAGCCTAGATCACACGGCATGTTTGAGTCTCTTTCGAGATTCTTCTTCACTTTGAGGGATTTTGTCATCGGTTTGAGTCTTGATTATGATTGTTTGAGTTGAGTGAACTTTTTTGGTTTCAACTCTCTCTTATCATTCTCAAATTGATGTTTTCATTATTTTTTCATTTATTTAGTGCATTTTCTCTAATATATTGAAAAATAAAAAAAAATCTTTTGCATTTTTTGATTGGCATAGTGAAAATTGAAAACTATTTCACATTACTAGTATTGTATAAATTCTAGAGAAAATTTTTCCAGTTTCATTAGCTTGCATTGAAATCGGCAGTGGATGTTTTTGTGTGTTCATTTCGCTATTATTTGAAAGCTCTCAAATCTCCCGTAGATAGCTCTTCATTGAATGAAATGATGTTTTGTGGCATGTAGTTTGCATCTAGAGGTTTTATGAGATCCAAAATTCGATAGGGCCTTGAAATAGAAACATAAATTGAAGATCAACTTTAAAATTTACTGAATTAATCTAAGGAAGCATTGAAGCTTGATGGAAAATCTAGTAGTCTAAGGTAGAGACGTGTTCCGACGTCTTTAAGCCTAGCAGCTGTCGCTCGCCATCTGGCTATAGACAACACTAGTACGGACTTGTTCTCCCCATACCATTGCATATATAAAGGGAGACCCCATTAGGTTTCAAATCCTCTATCCATAGGAAGCCAAGTATGCTGCCTTTTACCCATGATACACCGGACACAGCATTCAAGGAGATTACTTGCACGTACGTTAAGTCCTTGGTTGATTTCTCTTTCATTTTTACCAAGGTGTATATGGCAGTTCACGGATATATAGTACACCCATTTACCTAGATTATCAAAGCAGTCATTTTGATCTTTATTGACTCTTTTAACTGAAAAGATCATCAAGCTCTTGTCATTTCAAGCTCGTTTCCAACCTAAAAGTGATAGAGTCACCTTTTTCTTGTTTCTCGACTCTTAAAATATGAAATAGCAGATTCTAGTTTCAGTGTCTTAAAAATTAATCACCCACGAAATATTCTTGGTTAGAAGTTTTGTCCTTAGTGTTTTATTTCAATGACGTTTCCGATGGAAACTTTTCCAGAGTTTCCAATCAAGGAGTCCCCTCTGAAGGGATTCATAGTCCTTTTCCTGCTTTAGGAATATTGGTGTTCCTTATATGGCCATGTTATCCCTCGTTGGGTTAACTGTTGGGTTTCCTTTTTGGTTGTTTTCAACCTCTATAGTCTCAAGTGTTCTGGCTACCATAACATTCACTCCTCCACCTGAGCAATGCCATGTTGATTCAAAGGTGGACCTCTCCCCTTCTTTTCCTGTTTCTTCATCCTTATCTTCTACTTTGCCTGGTGAAATTTTCGATTATAGTACCCAGGTGGCTAAGAAGAAGAAGAAGAATACTAAGAATAAGAAGTCAAATAAGTGAGAGGCTAATTCTGCAATTGTTGCTTCTAAAACACCTGCTCTCGATGAACCTTCCAACCCCCCATGGAAAGTTAATTTCCCTTGCATGTTGTGCCAGGGAAACCATTTTCTTCAAGATTGCCCCATCATTCCCAAGGTGCTCGAAGTATGGTCCAAAAGTCGTCCAACATTGCCTTTGGCTTCCGAGAGTCAAGGTGGGGGCACGTCTTCAGCTAGTGCTGGTAAAGCTCCTAAGATTCAGGGTAAGCTCACCAATCCCTGTAAGTTGTGTGAAGGGCATCATGCCATTCACCTTTTTCCATATATGGATGAAGCCAAGATAGTTTTGGACAACTCGAATGTTTTTGCGTTGTGCCTTCTAGCTGATTATAAACAGCTTTATTTGAGTCCTTCACCAGTTGATTCAACGATCAGTCAAGAGTCATCCTTGCTTGTTCCCGCTCCCCTGGAAATTCACCATCATGAATCCATCCCTGACCAGCCATTGGTTGTGGGATCGGTTGAGCTAGCCCCATTTGTGGCACACTAGGTCTTTTCCATTGAGATTCGATCTCACATCCCTCATGTTCTTCTTGTTTCTTCAAATTCCCTAAACTTGGAGAAAGATTCTCCTGTAACTGTACCTCTGGAAGCTACTCCTCTGCCTCCCATGATGGAGGTCCTAGAGGATACTCCTTATGCCTCCATCGTGGAGGTGGCGGAGGATGCTCCTTATTCTCTTGTAACACTAGGGGGAGACCATATCGGTTCGATGGTAGCCCCTCCAAGTAGTTTGGTCGCTTCCTTCGATTGGGGTCGATTCACAGGTTATCGCCTTCCTTCTTATGTGATCTTTGAGATCACAGTACAGGCCTCCCATCTGGTCGTACCTAGCACCATTATATATGAAGGAGCATTAGTTAGTATTTTATCCTCAACTACTTGGCAAGCTTTCGGTTCGCCGCCGCTTATGCCTGTTACACAGAATCTGTTGGCATTTAACAGAGGAACTATTCAACCGTTAGGGATCCTTCCGAATTTTCCTGTTACTTTGGGAGGGAAAAATTTCCATATGGATGTGATGTTTGTTCTAGGCACCTTGGACTTTGATTTACTCTTGGGCCGCAATTATACTTATGCCATGGGAGCGCTTGTCTCCTCCCTCTTTTGTGTGATGTGTTTTCCACACTAAGGTCAGATCGTGACCATCGATCAGCTTGCGTTCTTTGGTCCTAATATGGAAGCTAGCCCACCATCATCCCTGCTGGATCTTTATCTTCTAGTTGTGTCATTCCTGCCGTATGTCAATTATGTGGCTACCTGTCCTGTGCCCATATTCAGTGATAGTGCCGTTGTACATCGTGTGCTGGGGGCATTGGGTCCAGACTTCCAAGATGTTTTCCTTCCATCAGATGGGAAACCCTTGGAAGATATGACTTCTTATTCATTATGATGAGGTATGTCGGAGCATATCTCATCTGCTTGTGTCAAGCTCCTTAAAAAATGAAACAAGGTCTTCAGAGCATGGTTCATCTTCTTGTGTCAAGCTCCTTAAAAAATGAAACAAGGTCTTTGGAGCATGGTTCATCTTCTTGTGTCAAGCTTCTTAAAAAATGAAACAAGGTCTTCGGAGCAGAGTTCATTTTCTTGTGTCAAGCTCCTTAAAAAATGAAACAAGGTCCTCAGAGCAGAGTTCATTTTCTTGTGTCAAGCTCCTTAAAAATGAAACAAGGTCATCGGAGCAGAGTTCGTTTCCTTGTGTCAAGCTCCTTAAAAAATGAAACAAGCTCTTATGAGGATAGATCTTTTAATGTGTCAACCTTGTTAAAACAATGAAGCACGTTCCCATTCAATTCGATTCTTTGTTTAGATCTCGTAAAATCCCAGTCAAGTCTTTCCCTTAATCTTGTAATTTGAACCTTCACTCCATCTTCCTTTCATATGGATTGAAGCTTAGGGGGCATGTACCTCAATTTGAGTCACCATGCTGGGGGCATGCTTACTTTTTAAAGCATAGTTTATTTTTGTTTCAAGATTGTGTAAAAATGAAACCAACTTCAAGCAAAGTTTCCTGATTTCAAGCTTGTGTAAAAATGAAAACTTTCCCATTTTACCTCTCATGATTGCCATTTTATCAGCCTGTTTTGTCAGATGAGCCTTGGTTTTCTCATTCCATCGTCCCCATCTCCTTGCTCGATCATATGCCTTCACTTGATTGTTTTACCCAATCCTGAGGAACCAATGTGATGAGTGCTCTTGTTAGCCAGCCTCTTGACCTTTACTTGTTCTGAGAAGTTCCACCAACACCGGAACCAATTGCTACGCTTTATACCACTCATTCCTCCAGGAGGAGTCACATTTCAGCTCTTTTCTAACTCTCTAAAACTGAAAAGATTGTCGAGATGCTTGTCGTTTTGAACTCGTTAAATTAGCTGTGAAACGATATCTACCTAGTATACAATTACCCCTTTTCAGGGTGGGATAGATTATTTACAAAAAAGGAATACCTTAGCCTATCACTACTAAGAGGTTCTCTCAGACACAGTTTCTACCTTTTCGGATCTATGAGACTACGTACGAAAATGGATTGCTGGAGTTTTCTTTTCTGCTGTCTTTTTAAACTCTCTAAACATGAAAATATGCCGAGTTATTCATTTGTCAGACTCATTAAAAACTAATGACATCGGACTCCGTCGTAATGATGTCACTCGAGTTCCTCCTTCCTAGGGCACATAAAATATACTAGGTTGGATTTTTCTGAAGGACAAACTTACATCGCAAGCATATACTAACTCCTTCAAGCTTGTTTCCAAAAATAATTGGGGTACTCACCAGAAATGGTGGGGGAACATGGAACCAATATCATAGTCGTGTCGGCAGTATGTCGCTCTTGAACATGGCACTTGTCTGCATTTGTGTCGGGCTGGGGACATCTCATCTCATTATCTGCTTGCCTTTGTGGGTTTGGGTAATATCTTTTGACCTCTCATCTGCTCTTTTCCACGTCCCCATGACCTCAAATCCCTTGATGTCAAATACTGCCAAATCTAGTGTCGTGTTGCCGATATGTTCAAGAGAAGTTTGCCTCTGAATTTTTCAACCTCCCTCCGATTCTCTGCTGGTCTTGATTCACAAAAATTATGTTCCTCTATCTCGTGTCGATGATGTGGGAAACATTATGGCCCACCTTTGATCAAGGTCACTTCTTGTCGACCACAACTCATTATCAAGGAAGTTGGTATAGAGACTCCCTTTAGGTACCTTGGAGCCTGCATGCCTCAATGGTAGGTTCTTCGCATTCAATGCAAGGTTTTCATTATTGGCCTTCGATGGGATGATTCTGTGGGTGTTTGACACCAGATCACTGTTTACATTCCGTGGATTGTACCTCTTGTACCTTGAGGGCCATAATAATTATTGGTGGTTTTTCTCGCGTCTGTTAACAACTTTTATTACTATCTGGTAATGAGACGATGTTCTTGCATATTCAACTTTAGCTCACATATTCACATGCTCAAACTTGTACTCTGTTTGGGTCGAGATGGAGCGCAAGACCTTGGATTTTTGTCTGATGAAATCTGGGCTGTGGGTTATTTTTTAATTATTATGACTTATTAACTCACTCTTTGGATTGGATGGTTGTGAACATACCTAAGTCTACTTTTTGATCCTTATTTTACTGGATGGCTGCGTCCATACCTTGGATCTCGTTTTGTATACTTTATTATGGATGGTTGTGCCCATATAACATATCATGTATCAGAGATATCAGTTGTATTTTTACTCGCAGGTCTTCCGATGGCAGTGTTTTCAGTTGAATGCGTTTTCATAAAGCATTTCACCCCTCCCACTCTCTCAGACCTCATGCTTTAGGGGGCATCTGTTACACAACATTTTGTCACCGTCCTTGTAATCCTTTGTCCCGTACATTGGAGGACTATTCCCATGACCTGTGAATAGTAAAATGTCTTTAAAACACCTTGATGGTATCCTTCTGCATAAGGGAAAGAATTCTCCTGAAGAAAATTTCCTCAGAAATCCCCAAAAACCCATGTTTTGGCATTAGCGCGATTAGCTAGTTCATACCTCGCGCCAATGGGGAAAATATACATTAGTGGACGCGCTAGCTGGCGCTTTGTTCTTGTGTATTGCCCATGCCATGCCTATTAAGGAATGTTTTTTAACAATAGAAGGCGGAAGTTTGATTATAAAAACTTTAGAACAAGTCATCAAAAAGAGGTTGGGTTGTTTGGCTGCAGATCTCCTTGATTAGGAAGTGTTTTTCCACCTCTCATGGAACTTCCTAAGAGATAGGACTCTATCCCATGATTATAGGGATCCCAACTTCCCTTCCTCCCTCTATAAAAGCCTACCCTCTCCCTTACAAGCTAGCTAAACACTTGGAAGCTAAACTTTTGGGAAGGAAATCATAGCTAAGTGAAAATCAAGAGCAGAGCTAAGGAGAACCCTGTGAGAGAGAGAATTTGGTCATATCCCTGACGAGTTTTGTGAGACACGTCCCGTTGGAATCCTATCAAAGGAAGATCACGACGTCAGAGCACCAGTTGTAATTGTTCCCTCATATCTTAATATACATGACTCTGCTATTGGTTCCATGATTGTGTTTTTCCATTGTATAATGCAATTTGATTCGTTCCTTTCTGACTGATCGATAGTTATAAAGTATGAAATATTACGTTGCATTTTGTCTCTCTTCTTTTCATGTGTACAAGTATCTGGATACAACAAGCTCATAGATCATGACCTGTCTAGTTAGGAATGGAAGCACCACTTCTTCTTTGACAACAACAGTGAAGGAATCACGGTAAGCGATCTATCGTGATTCTATCTCTTGTAACTAGGAATCAATAGCTTTGCGTGTTTCGATTGTTGCTAGACCCACTTTAGGGCTAGTGGGATCGCCTATATCCGCAGAGGGGATTTACCTGCACAACAGAATGTTGATGGCCGAAAATTCCTTCTCTGCCATATCCAACCTCTCGATCTTCTTTTTGGATATCTCATGGGTAGTTTCTGATCTTTCCTTTTGATCGCTTAGGATTCCAATCTGTGTCTCCAATTTCTTGATCTCTTGTGACTGTAAGGTCATGCTTTCCATGGCCTTGGAAAAATGATCTGTCCCACTGGATGCTCCAGCAGTTGCTGGAAAAACTAATGGGATTGATGAAATGGGGACAACCTCTAGTGGGATGAGTGCGACTCGAGCTGCTTCTTCTTTTTACTTCAGTAGCTTCTCCATCTCTGTCTCCATCTGTTTGATTTGGGTAGACTATTCCATAACTAACTTCATTAGCTCTACCTTCTATGACTCATATTCCTCAATGCCTTTAACCAAGGGGCCTTCTATTACTGGCATCTTGAGATGTTTCTTGAGGGCTGTTATGTCAAAATTATTTTTCTTCAAAAGTTCCTCCACAGCTTGAACATTGGTTGGGTCATACCCAAGCTTCACTATCAAATCTTCTGAAGACTTGATCCTTGAGTCTTTATCCATGGTAGATATATTCTCCATGTTGAGCTGTGATTGAGTATTGGATAGATATACCTATAGTTTTGACAATCTCATAACAGTGCTTGTCAAGGTGGAGGCCGCCATATCTCCGATCTACTTGTGTAAGTCCATTTTGGAAATATGATGGATGTCCTTGGTATTGAAATCGAATGATGCCTTCTTGTAATCTATTTATCCTTGAGGTTGTGGGACCAAGGCTTCTAAAAATTCCATCTACATCCTTCCCTTCTCAGTGTCAAAGGCAGACAGTAGCCTGCTTTGTGAACTTGAGGTCTACTTCCAGAATTGGTTGTAGGTGTTAGTCTTCATCACCTCATTCCTCATCTTTATCTCCTTCAATGTGTCATAAATTGGTTTTTCTTGGCCTTCTATGGTAGGCCTAGAAGTAGATGTATGCAAACACTATTGTTTTAGAGACACTGTGGTTGAATATGTATGGGATGCCATTGTTTGACCACCCACTGGAGATGACTTAGCGGTGTCCATGATGTGAATTAATATATTTTTCTCTGATTCAACTCCTTGATCAATATCCATATGAATTATTTCCCTCTTCCTATATTTAAATTTGAATTCTTTGCTAGAGGTATCAGTCACTATAGGTGATTGATCCTCTCTTTGCCTCTTGCTCCCTATCTTTTTCTCTTTCTCTTTTCCCTTGTCTTCATTTTCTTCTACACTCTTCCTTTCTTGTAGTGTTGGGGTCTGGATGCCTGAAGTGGAGATCACTTGCTCTTCATATTCTTATAGGGTGTTGGTCACCCATTCTGTTTGATTCGCATATTTCTCAATTGCAGACATGTGCATGTGAACATAGGGTGTGGATATGTTTTCCACCTTTCTCTTGGAGATAATCCTTGCAGGGTCATAAGACCAAGTGAAACTATGACTGAAACCCATACCCTTCAGTAACTTATCTTCCTCATCCCTTGCTACTCTAATGTTGCAGATGGAAGGCCCAATTTGTGTCTTGATCTTGAGCTAAGCCTTATTCTTTACAGAAACAAAGTGGAGGTCATCTACATGTACCATTTTCCTTATGTAATCTAGTGCAAAGACCCTCATGGAGAGGAACTTTGGAAATTTGTAAGGGGATATCTCACTCCCATAGACTCGACTCTATGTGTAATTTTGGTACAATTACCAATCTACTATCTTCACTTTCTCTACTATATGCATGGTTTTCCTGATTTCTTGTTATGAAAATAGCTCCAAAAATAGAAGAAAAGATAGATCAACGCCTTAGAAATAGCCACTTCGAGGGGGCAACCTCCAATACATTACATAAATGAACAATTCTTGAATGATACAAATGAAAAAACCTCCACTCTCTATATAGGAGTCAATGGGGCCACAATGTAATCCTAGCCGACCTAACAATAATAATGTAAGGGCACAATAATAATAATATGGGGCTTACATGGGTACAACAATAACAATAAGGGGGTTACACTAACAACAATAAGGGACTATACTAGTAATATAAGGACGTAACATTATCCTCTCATTCAAAAAAGTGTTGTGCTCAACGCTTGAGTAGCTCGGGTGCTTCTGTATAAAATTCTCATCCTCCCATGTAGAATCTTCAGTGGGTAAGTTCTTCCACTTGATGAGATACTCTGAAATTGATCGATTTCATAGCTGTCGAGTTCTTTTTTTTGTGACTGATCCAGGTTTCAATATGGTTTTTCCTTCCTGATTAAGTTCTGGCAATATTGTTTGAACTGGAATTTTTTCCCCTAAAACCTTTTTTAAGCATGAAACATGGAAAACTAGATGCACTCGCGAAGAAGCAGGAAGCTCCAATCTGTATGCCATAGTACCAATCTTTTGCAGCAGCTTGTAAGGGCCATAGTACTTTGGCAATAATTTATTATCCTTCTTAGCTTGCTTAAGGGACATTTGTTTGTATGGTTGTAGCCGTAAAAATACCCAGTCTCCCACATAAAAAATTCTCTCACTGCGATGTTGATATGCCTGTTGTTTCATTCAATTTTGTGCCAAATTTAGGTTATCCTTTAAGAGTTGGAGAACTTCTTGTTGATGCTCGATGTGATCCTACACTGCTTGAACCCTAGAATTTTCCCTTAAATAAGATGTGATGGATGGTGGATGATATCCATAAAGTGCCATAAATTGAGTCATTTTTTCCGCAGTATGGAAGGAAGTGTTATACCACCATTCAACAAGAGGTAACCACTTGACCCATTTTTCTTTCTTACCATATATAAAACAACGAAGATATCCTTCCAAACATTTATTCAATATCTCTATTTGACCATCAGATTGAGGATGATAAGATGAGATATGAGCTAGTTGAGTACCCAAACAAGAAATAATTCCATCCAAAAATTTCCTGTAAAAATGGAATCTCTGTCACTTACAATAATCTTTGGGTTTCCATGTAGTTTTTGAATTGTTTCCATAAATGTAGTAGCAACTGTAATTTCTTTAAATGGATGAGATAATGCACAAAAGTGTGCATACTTGGTAAGTGTATGAACTACCACCATGATGACACTCCTTCCTTCGGAGTTGGGTAAAATTGTGAGAAAATACATTGAAATCTCCTCCCAACGTTGACTTGGAATGGATAAAGGTTGTAGAAGACCTGGGGTCTTAATTGTCTCAACTTTATTTTGCTAGAAAACCAAACATTCTGCCTAAAACTTTTGAATATTAGATTTAAGGCCATCCCAAAAAATTTCTTTCTTCACCCTATGGTAAGTTTTTAAAAATCTCGAGTGTCCTCCTAAAGGATAAGTGTGCAATTCCAAAAGAATAATTTGTTTTAGTTGGGAACTATTGCAAATACATAAGCGATCTTTGTACCATAAGGAATCATTTTTCCAACTAAATGTATCAGATGTACTAGGATCTTGCTACAAATTTTTAATGAGTGTCCAAACTTCTTCGTCCTTCTTCCATTCATCCCTTGCTTTGGTTATCCAATCTGGTTGGATAATAAAAATGGCACAAAGCAATGCTTCCACCTCTTCATCCTTTCTTGAGAGTTCATATGCAAAAAAATTTAGCTTTCCTTTTTTGTAGATGATTTCAAAGTCATAACCCAACATCTTTGTGACCCATTTTTGCTGCTCTTCTGAAGATAGTATTTGTTCCAAAAAGTGTTTAAGACTATCATGATCAGTTTTTACCTTGAAGTGTCTTCCCATTAGGTAAGGTCTCCATTTCTTTAGTGCATGTAGTATTGCCAACATTTCCTTCTCATAAATAGCATTTTGTAAATACTTTCCTTTGATTGAATGACTTTCAAAAGCAATGGGTCTTCCTTCTTGCATTAAAACAACACCAATTCCATTTCCTGAGGCATCACATTCCACAATAAAGGTTTTTGTGAAGTCCGGCGTAGCTAAGACTGGTGCTAGGCACATTGCCTCTTTAAGATGTTCAAAGGCCTTAGTTGCTTCAGGAGTCCATGAAAATGCATCTTTCTTCAATAATGTTGTTAGAGGTGCTGCTATTCTCCCATAATTCTTAACAAACTTTCGATAATACCCTATTAACCCAAGAAATCCTTGCAACTTCTTTATGGTTGTGGGGACTTTCCATTCCTTAATGGCTTTAATTTTGTGAGGGTCTACCTTAACACCCTCATGAGATACAATATGACCCAGATATTCCACCTCTTGTACTCCAAAGAAACATTTGGATGTTTTTGCATATAATTGTTTCTCCTACAATAGTTTGAGAACCCTGTCAACATGTTGAACATGATCCTTCCAAGACCTGCTGTAGATTAGTATATCATCAAAAAATACTAGCACAAATTTTCTAAGGAAGGGTTTGAAAATGGAATTCATCAACCCCTGAAATGTAGAAGGTGCATTGGTAAGGCCAAAAGGCATGACCAAAAATTCATAATGACCCTCATGAGTTCGAAATGTTGTTTTCGGAATATCTTCAGTCTTCATTCTAATTTGATGATATCCTGAACGAAGATCCAATTTGGTAAAATAAATTGCTCCATGTAATTCATCCAATAATTCATGAATCATAGGAATGGAAAATTTATCTTTAATATTGAGCTTATTGAGCTCCCTATAATCTAGACACATGCGCCATGATCCAACCTTCTTGTGCACCAATACTACTGGAGCAGAAAAAGAACTTTGACTAGGTTGAATTATACCAGCCTCTAACATTTCTGCAATCATATGTTTAATTTCACTCTTTTGGACATAAGCATATCTGTAAGGATGAATGTTTGGAGGAACACTTCTTGGAATAAAATTAATAACATGATCATGATCCCGAATAGGTGGGAGTCCTTTGGGAGTATCAAACACCTTGGATTGATTTTCCAAGAATTTTTGGAGATCTGGAGAAATAGATGATTTTGATGTTGGAACTTCTAGTGAGCAGAATTGTGAAATTACGCATTGTTGTTCTTTCTTCAGAAGCTTTGTCATGACATTAGAGCTTATTATCTTTCCTAGCTTCCCCATCATACCCCATAATTTGATTTCCTTTCCTTCCAAAAACAATTTCAATAAAAGTTCTTGAAAATTAAAAGCTACCATCCCCAAAGATTGTAACCATTATACTCCTAGTATAACATCAACACCTCCCACTGGGATGGAAAGAATTGGAATATTCAATACATATTCCCCCATGGATAGCTTGATATTATGGCATTTTCCATAGCAATTTATAGTTCCTCCATTTGCAACCATCACTTGACATTCTGGTTTTGGGTATAGGAAAAAATTCAATTCCTTGGCTACCTTACAATAAATAAAATTATGGGTACTACCTGAATCAATCAACACTATTACCTTTTTCTTCTCGATATGTCCTTCTATCTTAAGATTTTGAGGAGTGGTAATTCCTACCAATGCATTACATGATATGGTCGGACTCATTTCTTCTTATTGTAGGGTTGCTTCCTGGTGTATATCCTTTTATTTTAAAGTTTCTTGTTCATTTTCTTCCTCCTCTTCACAACCTATGCAAAATAATTTCTTCTCAACACACATGTGACCTTTAGTGTATTTTCTATCACAACTGTAGCAAAGCCCTTTTGCTATTTTTTCTTCCAATTTTTGTGGTGTCAACCTTGTAGGTTGTGGAAGTCTAGGAGCAGCAACACTTCCATCTTTATAGATGTGAGTGTTAGGCTTCCTTGTCGCCATAATTTTACATTCAAGTTTTCTTGCCAGCCTGAATGCCTTCTCTAATGAATCAGGGTCCCAAACGTGAACTTCATGTTGGATGTTATCCTTTAAAGTCCATATGAAGGCATCAATCTTGTGTTCCTCTAGAATATCAATTACCCTTATATTCAATTTTTGGAAGTCCTAAATGTGCTTTGCCACTGAACCCTTTTGTTTGAGATTTATCAATTAGCTAAAGAAGGTGTTGCTCTTTGTACCCTCATAATGTGCTATCATTTCCTCTATAAAAATTTACCAAGTGACCATTTTTTTACGGGAGAAAAGCCATCGATCCCATACAAATGTACTTTGTTCTAAATGTAAAGTAGTATCCATGTTACAGGATCCTTGCCATTAAACTTCCTCATATCCATCTTTGGAATATGGTGGTTCTTTAATCCAACAATAGAGTTTATAAAATCATGATTAAAATTTGTTTTTTTCTCATCATGAGTTTCCTCTACTATGTTTTCGCCATTAGGAATCATTTATTGTATCAACTTTGAAAAATCTTCCTCCAAACCTTCCATGTCTTCCTTCAAACCTTCCATTTTTTCTTCCATACCATCCATTTTTTCTTCCATGCCATTCTTCAAACCATCCATCATATCTTCCATGCCTTTCTTCAAACCATCCATATTAGCTTCCATGTTTTTCTTCAAAACATTCATTTCATTTTTTGTTGCTCTTTGTGAGAGTGAATTTTGGTGCACTTGCTCTTCTAATTTTGGTAGATCATGTTGCAATTATTCATATTCATGACTCATATTAGAGTACTCTGAGGGCTTAATGGGTGTTGAATTATTTTTAGAAGGCATTTTAGAACCCAATACTAATATCTATGCTCAATAGGCCTTTGGAATCACTTAAAACTATTTTTTGAAACAAGACTTATGCAATTTGAAAAAAAAATACACACCTTTTTCTTGATTTTGAGGAGCTTGATATTGAAATTGAATTATCTCTATGATTTTGGATCTTCAATATCTAAAAATTGGCCCTGAAGTATCCCTCTGAAGATTCTTTTGAATGCCATAGGTCTGACTTGATTTTGATTCTTGAAGACAAAGGTATGCCCAATCTCCTACAATGACCTAATTATGGATTGGTTAAATAGAGGGAACTTGTACGACTTGCCACATGTCATTGTTTCCTCAATCTCTAAAATTGATATGAAAAAACTACAGTCTGTGTGTTTGTGTCCACTTTTTATAGAATCCCAATCCGATGCTCAGAGAGAGAGTTATGATGTTTTTCCCACAGTCACCTCTTTGAGATGAAATTCAGGAGCCTGAAACGATCCTAACGTCCCCAGATCATACCTCCCAAAATATTGTGAACCAAGATCTGAAATTTTTACAAGAGGTTCCTTAGGCTTTTAGCTTCGCTCTATGAAAATTTTAGCTTCTAAACCCTCATATAAAAAAATTTATAGCAAAAATTATGTGATGACATGTTTAGGTGAAATTCAGGAGCCTGCAAAAAGCCCTAACATTCGCAGATCATATCTCTAAAAATATTGTGAACCAAGCTCTAAAATTTTGCGAAAATGTTCCTCAGGATTTCGGCTTCGCACTCTAAACATTTCAGCTTCTAAAAATTCACAGAAAAAAATTTATAGTGAAAATTCCATAGTGACTTTTTTGGATCATCGAAACCCTAGAATCCAAAGCTCTGATACCAAATGTTATGAAACCAACTCCAAAAATAGAAGAAAAGAGAGATCAACGCCTTTGAAATAGCCACTTCAAGGGGGAAACCTCCAATAAATTACATAAATGAACAATTCTTGGATGATACAAATGAAAAAACCTCCACTCTATATATAGGAGTCCATGGTGCCACAATGTAATCCTAGTGGGGCCATAATGTAATCCTAGCCGACCTAAAAATAATAATAACCATTTGTATGACCCAATAAAAAAGTGAGTGAGGGGTATGCCTATATTAAGGCTGATAGTATTAGCTTTCAAATTTGGTTGTTTCTCTCTCAAGTATAGTTATGAAATTGAAAGAGACATCAAGTAGCTTGAGAGGTGCACTAGGTTGTGCCTTGGGATTAGTAAGCGAGATATTAAGTGACTATTTTCATAAAGGATGTATGGTACCAATATGATACATAGTAGTGTTAGCTCCTAGTATAGTAAGTGATGGGATGATAGAGTGATCTAAACACTCAACAAGTGGTGGCTTACTATGGCAATGTGATAGTGGATCTAAATATTCAAGAATACAACAATAACAATAAGGGGGTTACACTAACAGCAATAAGGGACTATACTAGTAATACAAGGACCTAAAATTTCTTCACTTATCCTTGACTCTGCTACGCTATTGAGTGTGATTATGGATATATGCACAAACAAATCCACAAAATCCTTGTATGTATAATTCTTCTTATCCTTTAATAGAAGTGCGGTCTAGAGGATGAGAGATTGAGGCTCGACATCTTCATTTACCTTGGTCATATGAAATTGAAACCTTCTAGACTAGAAATAAAACAAACATATACACTAATACAAAGGTGTATTTGAAAACATCCTCTATATTAAACTTTAAAAATTGTTCATGAATGGCCACTGCAAGAAACTGAGCATAGTTGAACATGATTGTGGGTTTTGCATCTGAGGAAAGAATGGAAAAAAAGCCCATCATAGCTTCATCTACCAACTTATTAGTTTGATACCCCAATAAATAAGATATAAAAATGATAATGTGCAGGGTCCTACCATGGAAGATAGATGAAAGATAGGGTGGATTCTTGGTAGGCATTGGGGCATCAGTGGCCATGAAAAGCTGCAAAGTTTTGGCTCTGCTAGCAAAGTCAATTTTCTGATAAAGTTCCCTAAGGGGTTCATAAAAGAAGGGGATTTTTTGTTCAGGAGTGGGGGCCTGCATCATTTATGAATGGATTGGGCATTAATGGTGAATATTATTTCTCCAGTTGGGGTGACTATGGTCCTCTAATTAATATCATAGCAGGCCTGGCATTTTATGATGAATTCTGTGAAACTATGGTTTTCGGGAAAGATGTAAAGAGGTAGTTGGGTCTCCCATAGGCCAATGTCATAAGCTTCATCAAGAAATTTTTCCTCGAGCTAGCAGTACACATCGAAAAATTCGAAATATGACTATGTCTTGTGGGTCTTGTAATCTTTTTCGGCCAGGGGTATGTGATTTAAGTTTACCTGAGGATAGACCATGGGATTAAAAGGTTGTTGGTATGCATTTGGAGGAATTTCTTATTATGTGCTTAGCTTTAACCGGTCTCCTTCACTGTATAAGAAATAATTGGAATAAAGAAGAGGGAATCAAGGAAGGGAAACAGTGGCAGATTAAGAATTGGAAAGGAGAAAATAGAGGGGACCATGATTAGAACATAATAGTTTAAAGAGGAAATTGTAAACCAATTTTCACAGAGCTGTTGATTATTTTGATGAAAAAACGTTCTTCTGCGATAGTGGTTAACTGTGATTTCTCTATAAAATATATTCAAATTCAATACCTGCAATATTAAAAAAATTGAGCACAATAAAATCTGCATTGGGCATGAATTTTGGCTTTAATATATAATTTGTGGAACATTTGATTAGGCGCGGGCTTGTTGGATAATGGATCATCCATTTATGGTATAACGACTAGATGGTGGGAGGTGGATTGATTGGGTGAAGCAGGAGCACATGTGGCACCAACAATACAGAAAACGGTCAATAGGCTCAGTGGCTTGAGTTGTGGAAGGAGAGGTTTTCGGTTGGGGGGGGGGGGGTGATGGCAGTAACCAGTAACGGAGGAGGGGGTTGCGAACTATCCTAGGGGTGACATGTAGCGGGAATGGCGCACTGGTACCACTCTTATTTTAATTTCCCCCCCCCCCCCCCCACCTTCTCACCCCCCCAACCCACCCCCGTTGTTAAAGTTCAGAGGGTGAGGGGGGGCAAACGACATTGTTTGCAATTAGATCTATATCGGGGAGTGGAGATGGTGGGGATTTTCGGGGTGGTTAGCGTGGATGGGATGTGTGATGGGATGGTGGGGTTGGAAGATAAGAAAATTTCAGGGGGTAGGATAAGACTTAGGATAAAATGAAAAGGGTGGGATAAGAGGATAATAATATTTCTGGGCTTAGGGTAAAATGGAAACATAAGATATGCCTAAAATGATTTTGAAATGTATTTAAGTCCCAAAACTTCACAACATAACCTCTTTTCTAATATTTTGAGTGCAAGCACCCTCTACTTTGGTCTTTCTTCTTCCACCATAGGAAAAATGGAATTTAGATGCTGTACTTTGTAAAATAATCTTTGAATTTTTCTTTCATTCTTCCTTCTCAATGTATCTACCTACCCAAACTACAAATCTAACAATTTTCTTATTTTTAGGGTGAATTTAGACTTGCAAACCCTGAAACATTTTTATTTTTAAAGTTATAACCTACCACCTATCCCGTATTTCTCCTATTGGTTCAGATTAATCTGTTGAACCGATGCCATTTTATACTTATCTATTGATAAGCCAAGATTAAACAATTTGGAAAATGTTCATTTTCTAATCTAACAACAAAAATTCAAAATTGTACAATCATGCTTAAAATGTATGATTGAACAAACGTTTCCAAATAGTAGTGGCAATTTGATTTGTTGCACTTTGAGAAATATTCACTTTTTGTGGGGCTTTCTTTTCCTTTTTTCTATTTTTATATTCTCTTTTCTTTTCTTTTCTTTTTTATTTCTTCTTATATCCTTTGGAAATGCTTTGAATATTGAAATAAATATATAATATGAAAATTTGAAAGGAAAAAATATTCACCCACCTTGTGATATTGTAAATTACAGGACTCTAACAATGGCTCCAGCTGGGGATGGCACTTATTCTTAGGGAAGTTTCAAGAACACCAAGACCAGTAGCCTTGCATACTCCTTCTGCAATGATTTCCATGAATTTTCTCTTGTTGTTTTTATGAATCTGTCTTGCTGTTTTTCAACATAAAAAGGTAGCCTTCAAAATAATCTGAACCAAAAATTGCAGTATTTACAATGGAGTGGGAAATTTATCTATCCTTAGGAGAGGTAACGATTCAACATCCTGCCATTCACAGGACCTCCAGGTAGCTCTGTTCCATCCATTTCTTGCAGAAAAAAAGGCATTATCCCCCCTGAAAGAATAAACAATGTATGGGCCCTTCCACAGGTTGTCAAATTTGTCATGTTTCCCTTTATATTCTCTTCAGGAATCCCATCTTAGTACTTTATCTCCTATATTAAAATAATTTTCCTTTGTTCTTTTTTCAAATATCTTATTTATATTTTCTTGCACAACCTGAATTTTTTTGTAAACTTCTTCTCTAGACTGTTGTAGCTAAATGGTCTGGTTTATCCTTCTTTGTACATCATTCTCTTTAGTTTGTACCTCTTGAATGATTTTCATGGCTTGCACTCCTAAGGATGTTGGGAAATTTGCATCCATCCCATAAACCAACAAGTATGGTGACATGCCAACTGATTTATTAGTTGTCAATTTGTCAGCCCATAATGCATGCACCAATTTATTATGCCAAGATTTCTTATTGTCTTCCAGTAGCTTCTTGATGATATTAACCAATCTCTTGTTGGAGGAGTCAGCTATTCCATTACCTTGAGGGTAATAAGTTGTTGAATGCCCCAAGGAAGTGATATTTGTGAAAAAAATCCACCATTTTATTGGACTTAAAAGAAAAAATGTTATCTAAAATGATTTTTCTAGGAAAACTAAATCTAGACATGATATTGGCTTCAAGGAATCTGATGATCACTGAATCAGTAGCAGTTCTGGAAGGGATGGCTTCTATCCATTTGGTAAAGTAGTCTATGGTAGTAAGGATCCGTCTATGTTGGGTAGAGGATGAGGGGTGGATTTCTCCAATGAAGTCTAAACCCCATTGTTGAAAATGAGCCTCCATAGAAATTGGTTGTAAGGGAAATGGACGCAACTTTATTTTCCATTCAAAAATTTGACATTTGTGACAGGTGGCTACCATTTTGTGGATATCTAGGAAAAGAGTAGGCGAATAGAAACCAGCTCTAAGGATCTTGTTAGCAGTGGTTTTCGAGTAGATATGGGCTCCACAATCCCCTTTGTGAAACTCTTGCATAACCCTATATGCATTTCCTTTAAGAAAACATTTAAGAAATATGCCCCCAGAATATTTCCAGTACAAGACATTTTCTAGGATGTAAAATTTGACAGCTTTCAATTTCAAGAATCTAGCTTTTGTTTTGGACAAACTAGAAGGAGAATTTAAATTAAATAGAACATATAATATATATGTGTACCAGGGAGAATTTAGGAATGCTTCCTCAATAGGTGGAGTTGTCGGCTCCTCTTGTTCATCTAGTGAATAGATCATGTTAATGTCTAGTCCTTGAAAATTGGTTGTAGCCATCAATTTGGCTAACCCTTCTCCCTTGATCAATTTGGTGGGCCTGATCTCTAGATCATACTATAATATTACAACAATCCACTTGCCTCTTTTTCCATCAGCATCCTACATTAGGATCTCTTTGACAACAGTGTTGGGCATTAAGGCAATGATATGAGAATGTAAGATGTAGAACCTGAAAACCTTCAGTGCTTTGATCAAAGAAAAGGCCTACTTTTTCATGATATTGTAATTTAGAGGTGCATCTGTCAAAGCTTGGCTGAAAATTGCAATGGGATGTTCTTGTCCCTCCTTGTTTTTCTGCAGCAATACAACAACAATAGTGTGTTTTGAAGCGAAGGAAAAAATGATGAAATATTTGGTGAAATCAAGGTTAATTAGAATCAATGCTTTAGTGAGTGCTTGCTTTACCAAGTCAAAGGAATGTTTATCCTCCATGCTCCATTTAACTCTTGAGTCTCTCTTGAGAATTTTGGTGATATTTCTCAATAGTTCTGCAAGGTTTGGTATAAGCCTTCTCAAAAAATTTATCTTACCAATGAAATATTGAAGTTCTTTGATATTTCTGGGATGAATGATTTTAAGTACTTCCTCGATCCTGCTGGATCAATTATGATTCCCTCTTCAGATATAATATGACCCATAAGCTTCCCTTATTCAAGATCAAATAATGATTTCTTGGGATTCAGAGGTAGTCCGAACCTGCTGCAATTTTAAAAAAATCTTCTTAAATGGGCCAAATGTTCTTCATCATTTTTCGAATATACTGTAATATCATCAAGGTAGATCATAATGAAAATACTAATTTATTCTGAAAAATCAATTTCCATCTCTCTCTGGAAAGTGGCACCAACATTTATTAATACAAAAGGCATTTTCACATACATGAAGGTCCCCCAAGGAGTAGTAAAAGTTGTTTTGTATTGATCATCTGGATGCACCAGCATTTGATTATACCATGAAAAGCCATCTAGAAAAGAGATCCTTCTAGAGCCCACTACCTTTTGCAATATGTGGTCCATCTTTAGTAAAGGGTAGTTGTCCTTAAGTGATACCTTGTTCAGATTTCTAAAGTCAATGCAAAGTCTGATCTCACCTATTTTCTTTCTTACATGCAAAATATTGGAAACCCATTCGAAGTATCAGATTGGGAATATTATTTTGGCATCATACATCTTCTTGATATCCTTCTCAACCAAGGGCATTAGGACAGGATTTATCCTGTACAGTTTCTGTTTGAAAGGTTTATGGTTCTCCTTGACTAGAATCTTGTACTGGATAATATTAGTGTCATAATATTTAAGGTCTTCATAGCTCCAATAAAACACATCAATGAAATCCTTAAACAAGGAAATGTATTTCTATTTTGTGGATGTTGGTAGTGTATTTGATAAATTTATCATCTTGGGATACTGCTCATTATCCAGATCGCACTCCTCAATGTTTGCTTCTGTAGGTTCCATCTTTGTTTTTTTGGCCACGTCATTGAAATCAAAATAGTTCCTCCAAAGGGACAAGTCCTCTAGGCATGATGTTATCTTTGAATTGGAGTACTTCAAAATCTTGTTTTTTTGGGTCTTAATGTATTTATGTTCTATGCAAATCTTCATTTGCTGAAATATTAATATCATAATTATGAGGAGGTTCATCCTGACACATTTGTTCTTCAGTGGAACAATATTATTCATGATCTAGGCCTGAGATGGAATCTTCAAACTCACCTTTAGATTACAGGAAATTTTCAATCTGTTTGTAATTACTAAATACTTGCCAATATCTCATATTATCAGGGACTATTGGGTGGTGTTTAATCTGCACTGTGTATTGCTTGTTGGGATGAGGTAATTGACAAGTGCTTGTTGAAAATGCTAAACCATTGGCTAGGACATTTTGATTTCTTGGGACTGCAACAAGGTCATAATCTTGAAATGTTTTCAAGAGGTCAAGGGCAACGTTCCTGTATGATCTCAATCTGGGATGTTTGGATGAATATTCTCCCTTGATTTGTTTAATAATCAGCTCATAATCTACATGAACAGAAATTCTTTTGGCTCCTAATCACTTCAGTAGTTGTAAACCCAAAAGGAGAGCCTCATATTCTGCTATATTTCTAGTGCACTGAAAATTTATTTTGTAAGAATGACCTTCTGCATGGTTATTTCCAGTATTGCAGACCCACACCCCTTCTCCCGAACCTTCTTTGCCACAAGAGCCATCAAAGCTCATGCTCCAAAAAGGTTCATATTCAAACTTGTGTTTTAAAATTTCCATTTGGTCTACTTATTCTCTATCCTGGTCCTTTTCTTCTCCAACTACTTGTTTGTAAAATTATTCATCATTGTAAAGAATGAATGAGTCAAGGTCAGAATGAACAGAGTAAAGGGGGTAGTTATGTGGTTTTTCTTGACTTCTCACCATGTATTTCATTAAAGTTTCCCTATACAGTCTTATTTGTTGGGAAAACACTGATATAGTAGAATAGGTCATGTACATTTGGAGGGTCCCTTGTAGCTTGGATCCCCATGAGCGTGATAAAAGCATACCATACTTAGGATGAATGTCAGCCACTACTATATCCATCACTAGAATCTTGGCTAGTATCTGGGCTAAAGTAATACAAATATCTTTGATGAGGCCTAGACATCTGACTTTGCTGGATTCAAATGAGTACAAGTCTTTGTAGGTTCTAGTTATCTCAAGGCCAAGTTTCTCCATGAATTACTTTGCAATAGGATTATGAGATGCACCATAATCTAACATGGCGTTATGGAGGATTTTATCATGAGCTTTCAGACTAATATAAAATGGGGGAACACCTCCATCCTGGGATTTACCATCTACTTCTGGCCAAATTTTTTTTTTAGATTTATCATCATTCAAATTGACAGTGTCATTAATTTTTCCTATGTTCAGCACATTTAGGACCTGGGACCTATATACATCCTTGTTTACCAATTCAGTGAGAGGAATTGAGATTTTTATTTTAGAAATTTCGTTATCAATGCTTAATGGTGTCTAAATTTTTGGCAGATTTGAATAATCAATCTGCTCAAGCACTATTTTTACAACAATCTCAGCTTGTGGACTTGTAGTGGGGATATCAACTTGAGAAGTTTTGACAAGGCCGATAGCTGGTTTGCTAGTGGTGCTCTCTATATCATTATTTCCTAGGATGTTAACAGTTTTCTTTGAACTTTCCACTGTTTTCTTGGGCTTAGTTTCTGGGGATTTTTTAGCATAATTTTCAAAACTCCTTTTCTTGGAATTATCAGAGTTTTTCTTGCTTCCGAGGTTATATTGTCTATGCACCTCCATGATGGAATTCTCGAATCCTTTTTTATAATCCTCAGACTCTTTAGATTCCACTTTAGTTTGAGTTAGATAAAATAAAAATTGTTCTTCTTGAGTAAGGAAAATGGAATCCTCTTCATTAATTCCCATTATATTAATCTAACTTTATTCTAATTATTTGAACACACCCTCATCTTCATCAGTGTAATTCTCTTGGAATGGGGGCCTAATTTGCTGGTCAGGGCCTCTCTGTTGTCTCTGTCTTATTTTAGGGGGGTTCCTTCTATGGTTTTGGTTTCTATTTTGAAGAGCTAGATGATTATCCCTATGGATAGCTTTCTCATTCAAGATGATCTTCTCCATCATTCTCTCGATAGTCCTCAGAAGGTTATTAATTTTAGCATTAGATGTAGGAGTTGCAGGCTCTTCCCTTATAGTGACTCTCTTCTCATTCCTCATTCTAGCCCTCTTTGCAAGCATGTTGGCTTCTACACTTATTTCACCCCTCTACATTTCTTCTAATGTAGCAGGATCTCTTTCTCTAAGTTGATAAGCCATTTCTGGATCGAAACCATCTGGGAATTTCATCAAGGCTATGCCTTGTGGGGGTTTCATGTGAGTGGGGAGTGCGTTGTATACACTGTTAAAACTGGCGCAGTAGTCTTTGACACTCTCTCCCACCTTCCTCTTGATTTTTTCATATTATGACAAGATTTGAAGAGGTTTTTTTAAACTTCCCATATATTTATGAATAGCTGGTGCAAGGCAGGGAGGTCATGGACACTATTTGGAGTCAAGCCCTTAAACCATTTTCTTACTTCTCCTCCCAAACTTTGAGAAAACATCCTAAACTTGACACTTTCATCATCTATCTCTTGAAGGTTAAAACTTTCATTCATTTTATCCACATGTTGTTGAGTAGTCGCAAGACTAGTTCCATCAAATTATCGGATTTTGGACTGATAATGTTGTGGCATAGGCACCACAGGTGGTGGAAGAACCAATGGAGCATACCAAGCTGCCATGATTGGTGGTACGAGAACCCAAGGGGGGTTGAAAAGAGGAGGTGGAGCATTAAATGGAGGAAGGTGGATAGTGGGTGTATGAGTGGTAGTTTGGTCACTCTGGTGGGAAATGTTCAAGTGGTAGGAGCTATGGATGCACCTGGATTGGTAGGCTAAGGATGATAATATTTGGAAATAACATAGGGAGATGTTGTAGTAAGATAAAATAACTCTACATATTGTTGAAGGTAAGCATCATTGATAGCTGAGGTGAGTTCTGCTACTAGATCTTGAAAGGAGTCAAAGTGTTGAGAAGTTGAAGATCGGCTTGGGTGGATTTAGAGGCTTCCCCAACTAGACTCTGTTGTAGGATAGATGGGTCAAAAATTGTCTAGGTTGTCTAATTCTAGGATTTGGTACAAAATAATATTTTTTCAAAATGTAAATCAAGCTGGATTTCCTACAAGGTTACAAGGTTTCTAGGGAGGGAACTTTCTCTGTGGAGGGATTTGTCAACAATTTGACTCTCAATTCTGGGGGTTCTTCTCATAATTTTCTTTGGATTTTCAACTATTACTGGAAGATTTGGGCTAGGATGGGATCTGGTAAATATTCTTCTGGGAGCCAGAATTTAGACCTAGAGCACAGACATGCTAAATATTTGTAACACAACTGAAAACCAAATATTTGGAAAATACTTGAATCATACAATGTTTTGACTAGGGTTTTCTGAGTTCTGATGAAATGTTAAGATTTTTCAATAACATCCCTAGTATATTTTCCATTATTTTATGGCCCTATAATTTATAATATTGAAAAGAATACACGATAGAGGACAACATCAAACCACTTTGGAATCCAGGACCTAGCTTTCCTAGACTCAGAAAGGGATCTCTCTGTTTGTATGATTTAGCTTCATGGTTATAAATGTTGATATTAGGCTAGTTATAGAAATTATGAAGGCTGGATGTTTTGATTGATTGTAAGGTTGGACAAATAGAGTTATGAAACTTAATCCATTGGGTTATGGAGACATAAAAGGATGGAATGTGCATCAAATTCTTAAGGGCATTCATAGGGAAATCTAACTATGCAGACTGGATCTTACTGGTCATGTGAATATGAAATGAAAGAAAGAAAAAAGTTCAATAATAGCTAAAGAGAAATTAAGAATTCTTTAACCATACTTCGGAAGAAAACATTAAGATAGTAAGCACATACATAATTAAGGTTCTCTCTTAGCAAATCTTAATAAAAAAATTCTGTTTCACAATCATATAAATCAATGCACAACATGAAATACAGAGAAAACATTAACACAGAGGGAAAAACATCACCATTAACATAGCTCCAGAATCTTGTGAACGGTCTCTTATTATTGATGCCCAACTCAAAAACTATATTGCTCCAATATAGAATTTCTTACAATGTGAGTTCAATAATGTCCAACCCATGATAATGAAAATACATACAATCTTTAACTCCGAACTGTGTCAGTTGCCTTATCTACTTTGGAAAATTTTTCAATAATTACAATCAAACTAAAATTAGACAAGTGTTGCCATGCAAGGCTCAAACAAAAAATATCTGACAAAACACCACTTGTACAATTAAATTTGGTAGGACTTCATAAATAAAAAAGTAGGTTGAAGATATCTGAGGTGGTCACGAAGAGGAAACGATGGGTGGCTCTGACATTTGGCTTTACTTTTGGGCCACCTTTACTAGATCATTAAAGATGATGCGATGCTGGCACTTCTTGTACCTATGACCTGTCAGTACACTTCATCCACCTCTGTGTATTTGTTAAAAGTGGACCCGGTGAGGAAAACATACTTCAGCTCATGTTGAGTAATGATATCATTGCTCAGGAGATCCAAGACAACTTTCTCGTTCATGTTCCCTTTGATGTTGGAAAATTTGGTGGTATCCTTAGTCGCTTACCTGAACTTGGTCATATAGTCTCCCTTTTGGACAAGCTTGTTATTGATTACATACAGTGAGGGCAACCCCTTTTCCCTCAGGGGATAAATTTTGTTTAAGAATCTGTTGATGGACATGTTCAATTCATGACACTTGTCTTCTAGTTTCCTCACTAAATTCTTGTTAGTGAGGACCCTTTTCACCTCTAATATGGTTTTTTTTCTGTCCTGTACATCCATCTATTCAACCTCAAAACTAGTTCTCGAGTTCAGAAATTTTATGATCTTTGGGGTTGTGATTGCCATATTTCCCAATTCCTAATTTTCTTTCTCAGTAGGCACTTTGCATTTGTCAACCAACTCTTTCTGTTCAAAAATAATGTGGATGGAGTTCTAGATTTCATCCATTGACTCTATGATACTTCCCCAAATTATCAGCTTCATTTGTCCCAGAATATTGCTGGCCGAAAATTCCTTCTCTGCCTTATCCAACCTCTCGATATTATTTTTGGCTATCTCATGGGAAGTTACTAATATTGCCTTTTGATCGCTCAGTATGCCAATCAGTGTCTCCAATTTCTTGATCTCTTGTGACTGCAAGGTCATACTTTCCATGGCCTTGGAAAACTAATCTATCCCATTGGATGCTCCAGCAGTTGCTAGAACAATTGATGGGATTGATGAAATGGGGGAAACCTCTAGTGGGATGAGTGCCACTCGAGTTGCTTCTTATTTTTCCTTCAGTAGCTTCTCCATATTAGTCTCCATCTCTTTCATTTTGGTAGACTATTCCATAACTAACTTCATTAGCTCGGCCTTCTGTGACTCATCTTCCTTAATGCCTTTAGCCAAGGGGTCTTCTATTACTGACATCTTGAGTTGTTTCCTGAGGGCTGCTATGTCAGCATTATCTTTCTTCAAAATTTCCTCCATAGCTTGGACATTGGTTGGGTCATATCCAAGATTTACTATTAAATCTTCTAAAGACTTGATCCTTGAGTCTTTAGCCATGGAAGATATCTTCTCCGTCTTTAGTTGTGATTGAGTATTGGATAGAGATACCTGTGATTTTGACAAGCTCATAGCAGTACTTGTCAAGGTGGAGGCCACCATATCTCTGGTATGCTTGTGTAATTCCATTTGGTCAATAGGATGGATGCCCTTGATATTGAAATATAATGATGCCTTATTTTAACCTCCTGCACCTTGAGGTTGTGGGACTAAAGCTTTTAAAAATTCCATCTGCATCCTTCCCTTCTTAGTGTCAAAGGAAGACAATAGCCTTCTCTATGAACTTGAGGTCTCCTTCCAAAATTGATTATAGGTGTTAGTATTCAGCACCTCATTCCTCATATTTATCTCCTTGAATGTGTCATAAACTAATTTTTCTTGGCCTTCTATGGTAGGTCTGGAAGTAGATGTCTATAAACCCTGTTGTTATAGAGACATTGTGGCTGAAGATGTATGGGATGCCATTGTTTGACCACCCATTGGAGATGACCTAGGGGTGTCCATGATGTGAATTAATGTATGTTGCTATGATTCACCTCCTTGATCAATATACATATGAATTCTTTCCGTCTTCCTATATTTCGATTTGAATTCTTTGCTAGAGGTATCAGTCACCGAAGGTGACTGATCCTCTCTTGGCCTCTTGCTCCCTATCTCTTTATGTTTCTCTTTTCCCTTGTATTCTTTTTCTTCTGTACTCTTCCTTTCTTGTAGTGTTGGGGTCTGTATGCCTAAAGTGGAGATCACTCCCTTCATATTCTTATAGTGTGTTGGTCACCATTATGTTTTATTGGAATATTGCTCAATTGCAGGCATGTGCATGTGAACATTGGGTGTGGATCTGTTTTCCACCTTTCTCTTGGATATAATGCCTATAGGGTCTTAAGACCAAGTGAAACTATGACTAAAACCCATCCCCTTCAGTATATTATCTACCTCCTCCCCTGCTGCTCTACTGTTGCAGATGAAAGGCCCAATTTGTGTCTTGATCTTGAACTGTGCCTTCTTCTTTGCAGAAACAAAGTGGAGCTCTTATGCATGTATCATTTGACTTATGTACTCTAGCGCAAAGACCCTCATGGAGAGAAAATTTGGAAATTTGTAAGGGGCTAGATAAATTCCATAGATTCGAATCTCTATGTAATTTTGGTACATGTACCAATCTGTTGTCTTCACTTGCTCCGTTAGCTGCATGGTTTTCCTGATTTCTTCACTTATCCTTGACTCTACTACACTACTGAGTGCACTGATGGTTGGATGCACAAAAAAATCCAGAAAATACTTGTATGTATAAATATTCTTATCCTTTAATAGCAGAGTGGTCTAGAAGATGACAAATTGAGGCTCAACATCTTCATTTACCTTGGTCATCTGAAATTGAAACCTGCTGGACTGGAAATAAATAAACACATACACTAATACAAAGGTGTATTTGAAAACATCCTTGTTGGGCTGCTAGTTTTTCATTATTATTATCACTTTTTAACACCTATTTCATGCATTTCTACCATTCTTTATCACGTCATTTATCATGGTATATTATATAATTCCATTTTATAATTATTTATGCTCTTATGGATAAATCTTATGTCTTCCCCTTTATTTTTAATAAATTGATGATTTTTATGCATGATTCTACCAATGATGGTTTATTAATAAATTTGTTGTAATATCACTCACCATTTTAGCCTCCAAGATATTCTCCAGATTGCAGATTTGATCTCCAGCTCATCATTAAGTATTCCAACTCAGAAATTCGCTGGAATAAGAAGTGAAAATTTTGCATTGGATGTTTTGGGAAAATGGAGAATAATCTGGAAAATCTGAAACATGGGTTTTGTCCAGAACGGAGCAAATTAACCCTGCAAAAGAGAATTTTTCCCAAATTTGGTTCGTATTAAGAGAAAAAAAAGTTTCTTTGAAGGAAATTTTCTTAGATTTGTTGTTGCGGCCGTTTTCCAAATTATCTTAGTTGAAATAGAAAATTTGACCTGTTCTTGTTGAATGATTGATGGAAACATATTTCAGATATCATATTGCTGATCAATTTGTTGTGAACAATCCAATTTTGTTATGGGAATCATTTTGTAGTCATCTCTGTTGTAACTTCTCTCTGCTCTCTATGTATTTAAATGAAAAACAGAGATCAAAGAAGCAGATGATTTTATGATAATAATTATGGGATTATTAGATTAGAGATGATATGAGGACATAGAAGAAAGAAGAGAATGTAAATCAGACTGTATCATGTATTGTGTCATGTATCTTTCATTTACGCATCATTTTTAATGAACAAAACATAGTTTTGAAAGACATATTTGTATTGTAATTGCTATGATGATTAATACATAGTTTGCATTGCTATTCATTCGATTGTTCTGGAGTAACTAAGCAACGTTCGCTGATGGCTAAGGGCTCGGTCTCTGCTGAATTTATCTGCTATTCTTTGTGATATACCTTTCCATTTACTGCAAGTATATTATTCTTTTCTGCTTTACAAAGAATTGCCTTTGATAATTTAGATCTCTATATTTATTCCTCTACCTGCGCATTTCCAGTTTATTGAATTGTTTGTTAAAGGAATTGGTTTTGATTATTTAAAGCATAGCCTGTTATTGCTATTGAATTTTCTTTTGTTCGATTGTTTAGATCCAATTGAAAGAGCTCGGTTACTATTTATGTGCTCTCGGTTGATTGAATCATTTGAATTAAAGAATGAATCAGAGTTTTGGATTATAATGCATAAATGAATCCTTTTCTTTAAGCTTTAGATTTATGATTGCATCTATATTCAATGATTGGTTTTACCATTACTCACTAGGTTTATAGCTTGCACATATTGTGTACACTCTTGAAACAAAAATACTTACCCAAGTTGATAATTAATGTGAGGCAATTAGGAGTTTTAAAAGACACCTTTTAGCAACCAACATTTTGGCGATGTTGCTAGGGAGAGTGTTGACATTTCACAGAGACTGATGCATGTTTGATATTTGTTGCTGGGAAGGAATTGGGTATTAAAAACAAAAGGTAAGAACCTGCATAATGAGAAAGTGAATCACTTGCTCCTCTGCCCGCTTTTCAGTAGAATTGCATAGGAATTGAAGTAGGAATTTTAGAGGTAGAATTTTTAAAAAAAATCTTGTAATAACACTCAAGTGGTGATGTAAGCACCACCCATTTCACTAACCAATTGACAAGAACATTTGAAGGAGGATCCTCAAAGAAACACATGAAGAACATCTTCTATTATGGTAAGAAATATCTCACATTGCAACTTTTGAATTCCCTATCAAAGATATAGGAGGAGTGACACAAATGCACATAATTCCCCCATCATCTCTACCAAATTTTCATGATTTGACAAATGAAGATCCATATAAATTCTTATTTTTGTTTGAAATACTTTGTATAGGATATGATTATTGTACTAATGATCGAAGGTTGAAAGTGTTTCCTCTTACTCTAAAAGGAGAAACTCTCCAACGGTTCATAAAACTTAGTGGGAATTTCATCCAAACTTGGGAGGACATGAAGAATGTATTCTTGAAGAAGTAGCAAGACTATTGCAAGGCCGATGAAGATATTTTCAATATGATATAAGGGGAATATGAAAGCTTGGAAGACTATGTGGAGCGATTTCGATACAACCTTCAAAAATCAAAGCATAAGTATTTGGAAAAGGAGATCTTAAAAACACTCCTACTCAAAGGAATCAAAGATGAATTTTTATAACTCTTAAATCTAATAGGAAAAGGCGATGCTTTTTAGTTATTATATGATGATGTTTGTAAATTATGCATAAGGTATTCAAGAGGAATCTACAAGGCTAGTAAGAATTCTAGAGAAGCTTCTTATTTCCTTACCAAATATACTACAAGAAGAGGAGACATAAGAGCTGAAATAAATGTTTTATTTGAAAATTTTAAATGTGATTTTATTAGCTCTCTAAATTCACAATTGGATGTTTTACAGGTTCAGAAAAATCAAGAAATTGAAGAAGTGTTTTTATCTCATTGTCAAAAGGAGCATCCCATAGATACTCACTCTTCCTTATCTAGGATGGAAGTAGCATATCAAAGAGATGTGGATGTTGCAATAATGTCAAAACCATGGAAATTGTGGCCTACATATATGGTTCAAAACACTTCCCCTACATTTTCTTACTTGTATAATCCATTATGGAATACTCATGTGTTATGGCAGCAATGTCAATCTTGATATAACCTCCACCAATCTTGTCTACAAGTTTGGCATGGTTCATCTTATGATTGCATGAATACTCTCCCTCATATTGTAGCACAAACACATCCTCCATATTCTGCACCATCTCTTCCACAACATCTTTCTTGCCTATCAAAATCATCCACTGAACCCAATCAAATACATCTTCAAAATGCTCCATTCCCTACACAATTTCCTGCTCAACTCATTCCACACCCTCACCATAACAAACCAGTACAACATGCTTACTATTTTGAACTACAAAATTTACCCACCCTTCCCACCCATTATATCTCACATTCACCATTGGAGAAAAATTATACTAAGATTCAGAATGTATCAAATCCAAAAATTGTAGAGGTTATGAAAGAAAATGAGGTTTCTTCTAGCCTGCATCAACAAGCTATTTTAAACACTCAAGAAATTTATGATATGATGGCTATGGGAAATCAAGAAATTAAGGGATATGTTGAATATTGGTTTCACTCCATTTTTTTGCAGCATCACTCCATACTTCAACAATTTTTGGCACCATCTTTTCAAGGGAAGTTGGCTTATCATACCCTACTATTTATTAACATGCATTTTTCAAATTTGGTTATGTACATACTGGAGGCCTTATTTCGAAAATGGCTCCACTGGAAGTACTCTTATATGTAAGCATATTCAATTTTCAAAGAAGATTAGGTTAGTGTAGAAAATAAATAAATAAGGACATAAATAAATACATTTTTATTATTATGTAAAAATAATTGTTTTTGTTGCAACACGTTGTGGAAATCAACATTGGTGATAAATATTTTAATTTATTTGTGTATATAGATGTATTATATTGAAAATAACAGTTCTACAAACACTCATATTCATTTTTATCACCAATATGAAAAATTTCTTGAATATCATTTTTTTTGGCTTGCGAGCTTGATGAAATTTCTGAAAATAGAGTCGGGACAATCATGCTTTGAGGGAAAAAAAGTGAATATTAAAAAAAATGTTTATATCCTAAGTATCCCTTGATGTCTACTTTCCAACCCAATTTTAATCACTCCATTTGGATTTGAAACGAAAAAGTTATAACCAAAACATTGACAGGGCGTCTCATAGGCAGCTCAGGAATAGAGTCGGGACGGTCATGTTTTGAGCGACCAAAAGTAAATATTTTAAAAATATGTTTCTATCATAATTATTCCTTGATTTTTAATTTCCAATCCAATTTTAATCACTCCATTTGGATTTGAAAATAAAATGTTATAACCAAAACATTGACAGGGCGTCTAGTAGGCAGTTCAAGAACAGAGTCGGGAGAGTCATGTTTTGAGGGACCAAAAGTGAATGTTTTAAAAACATATTTCTATCCTAAGTAGCCCTTGATGTCTACTTTCCAACCCAATTTGAATCACTCCATTTTTATTTTAAACGAAAAATTTATAACCAAAACATTGACAGGGTGTGTAGTAGGCACCTCAAGAACAGAGTTGGGACAGTGAGTTGTTGGAGGCCTAAATGACTATATTTAAAAAAAAAATTTCTATGGTATATTCCTCTATGAATATAATTTACAAGGCCATTTGAATCACTCAATTTCGATATCGTATGAGAAATATATGACCCAAATACTGACTGTTTATCTTAAATCAGCACTCTTAAAACTCTGTTTTTCCAACTGTTCATTAAAGTATTTGACCCATCAATTCTTCTTGTCTTAAAAACCTATTTCTATTGGAGATAAATAAATGAATCTAATTTCATTTCCAACTTGAATCATATTAATTTGTCATCAAACGAAGAAGGTATGCTTAATATATCCATTGTTGGTCTAATATGGGTAATCGAAAATGACTCCGTTATGCATCTTGTTCTAAGTAAAATTGACATATCATATCATTGCTTTAAAAAAAAAAAAAACTATTTATATTGGTAATATATCTTTGAAGTAGCTCTCATTTGGCTTTTTAATCACTCAAATTGGACGAAAAACAAAGATTTATGATTAAAACACTGTAGGTTAGCATGATTGGCCACTACTTTCCTGCAGGTAATAAATTAATTTTGTCTGTGGATTTGTTTTACAGAGTAACTACTTGTTAGTTTTTTTGCATAGTTCTTGGATTATTGGAGCGCAATCACCTCTCTTTCTCCATGATTTAATGTTTTATTGCAAGTAGACACTATTTTTTTTGCAGGTCTTAGGAGAAGAAGGAAGGTCAATTTATGGATGAGCGATTATTGAAAGAAATTTTAATGAAACAAGAGCATTTCATCCAATTCATTACCTAATGGATTCATAACAGAAAAAATGAAGAATTGATTCCCATTCGAAGATTCTTGTCACTGCTGCCAAAACATTTTTCCAAGAGATCATTTATTTTTCCATTGGAAGATTGATATTTCCTTAGGAAATAACATCATATCTGTTGTAACTTAATTTATTTAAATCCTGTTTTTAAATAAAGCATTGTTTTTTTTATGATTTCTCTTACGTTTTTGTATTTCAGGTGTTGCTTCCTTCAAATTGTAGTTTCTACTCCATTGGTGATTGAACAATGAGGACCCCACCATACAAGTTTCAGTTGTAGAAGGCAATTCTTCGGCAACACCAATTCTGTAAAAATTTACTTTTTCTTGAAACCTGTACATAAATTTTCCTTTCTGTTTGATTGGATTTTCTTGATAATAGATTGTACATTAGTTTTTTTTCTTCTTTCCTCTATTTTTCCTTTGCTTTTCCCCATAGGGAACAGCTGTTGTTCCCTCTAAGGAACAACAATGATCGTGTGTATTTTTCTTTGTTTTTCCTTACAGGGAACAGTTACTATTCCCTACAGGGAACAACAATTTCTGCGTGCATTTTTCCTTTGTTGTTCCCCATATGAAACAGCTGATATTCCCTCTAAGGAACAACAATTATCGTGTGTATTTTGCTTTGTTGTTCCTTACAGGGAACAGTCGTTGTTCCCTACAGGGAACAGTCGTTGTTCCCTACAGGGAACAACAATTTCTACGTGAATTTTGCTTTGTTGTTCCCTACAAGGAACAACTGCTGTTCCTTACAGGGAACAACAATTTTGTGTGTATTTCGCTTTGATGTTCCCTACAAGGAACAACTGTTTTTCCTTATAGGGAACATCAATTTTTGTGTAAATTTTGTTTTTTTGTTCCCTACAGGGAACAACTACTGTTCCCTCTAAGGAACAACAATTTTGGCGTGTACTTTTTTCTTGCTATTCCCTACAAGGAATAACAATTTTTGTGTGTAGCTTGCTTTTCTGTTCTTTACAGGGAACAATTGTTGTTCCCTATAAGGAACAACAATTTTTGTGTGTATTTTCTCTTGCTGGTCCCTATAAGGCACAACGCATTTTTTTTTGCGTGTTTTTTTAATGTTGTTCCCTATAGGGAACAACTACTGTTCCCTTTGAGGAACATCACTTTTTTTTGTGGTTTTTTTTCTTTTACTATTCCTTTTAAAGAACAACACTTTTGTGTGTTTACTGTTCCAACTTTGGAACAACACTTTTTGTTGTTTACTATTCAAACGTTTGAACGATACCTTTTTCTCTTAGCGTGTCTTGTTGTTCCCACTTTTGAACAACTGTTGTTCCATCTTTGAAACAAAATTTTTTCTTCTTCTAAGTTTTGTGCTTTGTGAATGACACTTCCTTCCTCTTGTGGGATTATTCCTAGCTCATCTCAGCCCCATTTCTATGATTCCCTTTCATGACATGAATTACAATACTTATATGAGGACAAGAATTATGGATTCTATTGAAGCAGGTGAATATCATTAATATTATGATCTTTAACAGGACAAATTCTGGATGAGAGATTCTTTTTAAGAAAAGGGACACATTTATTTATATACTACTTTACTGCATCATTTTCTGCTGTACATGATACTGATTGATTATCTTAATACCATGCTGGTTCCACCCTTCCTGGTTATAATCTTCTCTGTCTGTAATAAATGAGATTATGGGTATATTTTTTTTCTATTGACATGTTCAACTTCTTCCACCCTCCCTACTCTTAAGGAGTACTGAGCCTCCCTCTTTTTATCATAAACCTGTGTAATCAGAGCAAAATTTTGTTTGTAGATAGAGGATAGGGGGTCTCATTACGAGCCAGCCTACCATCTTCATAAGGTTGTAATGAAGTGACATTCCCATTATGTCCACCACACTAAGGTTATGGTCCATTGGATAGCCAAAATATCCTTGGAACATGAGGTCTCATCATGAGCCAGCCTGATCACTTTTGCTACATCCCAGTGAATGGAAATGTGGTTATCTGGTTACCACACCAGCACACTGATCTCTTCTATAGAACAACACGGGAACTCTCCATTTATAAATTGAGGATCCTGGCTCATACAGGTTAAAAAGAAACTCCGCCGAGGCTATGGACGCCTGCTGGTAGAAGAGGCTCTGCTTATGGTATTGAAGTTATATCTTATCATCAATTATTATTATAATACCCTTTTCTTATTCTTTTTTTTTTATTAGAGAAGTTATTTCCTTAATTTTTCCTTGTTTTTAACCTTTATGCATGAGAAATTGTTTTCCGATCAATCGCATCATTTTCGGCTAGAATACTGTCAGAAAAGCATCTTTTTGGAATATTTCTGTCCTTTTCTTTTTCGCATAACTTATCATCAATCCAAAGCATCCTATCTCTTGTTCATAACTATCTTTACATAATATTCTCTCATTATAACCATACTTCTTGCCGTCCTATCATTGATATGTGTACTCTGCTTTATTTACTGTCATATTGATCATTCCCTTGCCTTGATGTCAGCACAACACCTTTCATATGCTTTATGGTCATGGAATCCCTTTTCCAATTGGAGGGGGTAATGTATGCATTATGGGATAACATGTGATATAATTACTGAACTTTGCCACAACTTGATGATTTGAAAAAATATTAGTACTGCATTTATACAAAAGTTTTTCTGATTAAAATTTTTGCATGCATCTTATCTGTTGCTAATCAAAAATAAAACTGTGGACTCAAAAAATTTGCATGAAAAATAATGACTTGTTATATGAGAACAACAAGTATGGAGGGAATTCTATTCACAGCAAGGCCACACTATCACCCCTAACAACAGAGGCTCGCGCAACTCACGAACGCGTACAATTGTTCAGACATGATGTGCTTGCATGGCTTCCACATTTTGCATCACTTTCAGTATCCGCTTAGCCTACTTCAGCTTCAACAACTGCCAATCCATACATGTCATTCCACATTTTTTTTCGGAGGTAAAACTTGAGGTAAAATAGCATAATTTTTTTATTTATTACGAATTTAGGAGAATTTCATGCAAAATCCATTGAGAATTATTTATTATCATTCATTCCACATCTTTACCAGTTACCATTCTTCAAAGACAAAATATTTAAGTTTGGGGGAGTGTTCCTTTCATTTATTTATTTATTATGACCATCTTATTCATTCTCAACACCTCCCTTCTTCCATGTTGTTTTACACCAAGCATAGATTTCAACAGATTGTAGCAATCAACTCTATTCGTTTTCTAGCATTGCATGAGGGCATGCTAATTCTTCAGTTTGGGGGAGGAATTGCTACACATGATGGATGTTTTCTACTTTCTTTTTCATTTAAGGCACACAATTTCATTTTTATACAGTGCAAAAATTGATTTGCATATATCTTTAAAACTATGAACTAAATTCTTGTGATTTTTGGATAACAAAGAGGTATCATTAAAATACACGAACCCAGATAATTTCACGCTAAATTAGTTCATAAAATTTTGAAAATCATTCACTATCACCTACAGCCATTTTGTTTATATATTATGATCCGTGCATCAAAACGATCTGATTTTTGGATCATAGAAGCATTAATATAGTAGAAATCTAGTTTTTGAGAAAATGGTTAATGAATTTTTCTGTTACTTATATCATATTTTGCTGCAACTTCATATACATATAGTTGAACGTAAAGTGTAAAAATTGTTACACCTTCATCAAGATTGCTAAAATTTAATATTAATTATTTGAGGAAGAATTCATTTGTTCCATCCATTTCATGAGTTGGGATGAACAATTTTTTTATTATTGCTTAGTTAATAAAGAGGCTTTGGGTTGCATGAGGACATGCAATATATTTAGTTTGGGAGTATGTTGGGCTGCTAGTTTTTCATTATTATTATCACTTTTTAACACCTATTTCATCCATTTCTACCATTCTTTATCACATAATTTATCATGGTTTATCATATAATTCCATTTTATAATTATTTATGCTCTTATAGATAAATATTATTTCTTCTCCTTTATTTTTAATAAATTGATGATTATTATGCATGATTCTACCAATGATGGTTTATTAATAAATTTGTTGTAACATCACTGACCATTTTAGCCTCCAAGATATTCTCCATATTTCATAATTGATCTCCATCTCATCATTAAATATTCCAACTCAGAAATTTGCTGGAATAAGAAGGGACAGTTTTGCATTGGACATTTTGGGTAAATGGAGAAGAATCTGGAAAAACAAAAACATGGGTTTTGTCTAGAACGGACCAAATTAACTGTATTGAAGAGAAATTTTCCCAAATTCAGTTCGTATTAAGAGAAACAAAAGGTTCTATGAAGATGATTTTCTCAGATTCGCCGTTGTGGCCGTTTTCCAAATTATCTCAGTTGCAATACCAAATTTGACCTGTTGTTGTTGAATGATTGATGGAAAGATATTTCAGATATGATCTTGCTGATCAGTTTTTTGTGAACAATCCAATTTTGTTATGGGAATCATTTTGTAATCATCTCTGTTGTAACTTCTCTCTGCTCTCTGTGTATTTAAATGAAAAATAGAGATCAAAGAAGCATATGATTTTATGAGAATAATTATGGGATTATTATGGGATTATTAGATTAGAGATGATATGAGGATATAGCAGAAAGCGGAGAATGTAAATCAGACTATATCATGTATTATGTTATGTATCTTTCATTTATGCATCATTTGTAATGAAAAAAACGTAGTCCTAAAAGATAGATTCATATTGTAATTGTTGCAATGATTAATACATAGTTTGCATTGTTGTTCATTCAATTGTTCTGGAGTAACTAAGAAGCATTCGCTGATGGATAAGGGCCCGGTATCTGGTGAATTTCGTTGCTATTCTTTGTGCTATACCTTTCCATTTAATGCAAGTATATTATGATTTTCTGCTTTACAGTGAATTGCCTTTGATAATTTAGATCTTTGTATTTATTCCTCTGTGTGCGCATTTCCAATTTATTGAATAGTTTGTTAAAAGAATTTTTTCTGATTATTTAAAGAAGAGCCTATTATTTCTATTTAATTTCCTTTTGTTCGATTGTTTAGATCCAACTTAAAGAGCTCGGTTACTGTTTCTGTGCTCTCGGTTTATTGACTCGTTTGAATTAAATAATGAATCATTGTTTTGGATTATAATGCATAAATGAATCCTTTTATTTAAGCTTCATATTTATGATTGCATCTATATTCAACGATTGGTTTTACCATCACTCTCTAGGTTTATAGCTTGCACATATTGTGTACACTCTTGAAACAAAAAGACTTACCCAGGTTGATAATTAATGTGAGGAAATTAGGAGTTTTAAAAGACACCTTTTAGCACCCAACACTCCTCTGTATTAAACTTTAAAAACTTTTCATGAATGGCATATACAAGAAACTGAGCATAGTTGAACATGACTGTGGGTTTAGAATCTAAGGAAAGAATGGACAAAAATCCTATCACAGCTTCATCTTCCCACTGATCAGTGTGATACCCAATAAATAAGATGGAACAGTGATAATGTGTTGGGTCCTATCAAGAAAGATAGATGAAATATAGGGCAGATTCTTGGTAGGCATTAGGGCATAAATAGCCATGAAAAGTTGCAAAGTTTTGGCTCTGTTGGCAAAGTCAATTTTCTAATAAATTTCTCTAAGGGCTTCATAAGAGAAGGGAACTGTTTTTTTAGGAGTTGGGGCCTGCATCAATTGCTAAATGGTTTGGGCATTAATGGTGAATAATATTTCTCCTGTTGGGGTGACTATGGTCCTTTGATTAACATCATAGCTAGCCTAACATTTTCTAATGAATTATGGGCAACTATGGGTTTTCAGAAAGATGTAAAGAGGTAGTTGGGTCTCCCATAAGCCAATGTCATCAGCTTCATCGAGAAATTTTTCCTCGAGATAGAAGTAGACATCGAAGAAGTCGAAATCTGACCGTGTCTCATTAATCTTGTAATCTCTGTCAACCAAGGGTATGTGATCTAAGTCTACCTAAGGATAGACCATGGGATTAAAAGGTTGCTGGTATGCCTTTGGAGGCATTTCTTCTTCTATGATTAGCTTTAACTGGTCTCCTTCACTATATAAGAAATAATGGGAATAAAGAAGAGGGAATCAGGGAAGGGAAATGGTGGAAGATTAAGGATGGGAAAGGAGAAAATATAGGGGGCCACGATCATAACATAAAAATTTAAAGGGGAAACTGTAAACCAATTTACAGAGTGTTGTCAATTATTTTTATGAACAAAGGTTCTTCTATGATAGTGGTTAACGGTGATTTCTCTGTAAATATCTCCAAATTCAATACCTGCAATATTCAACAAATTGAGCACAGTAAAATCTGCATCGGGCATGAAATTGGGCTTTAATCTGTAATTTGAGGAACATTTTATTAGGCACGGGCCCATTGGATAATGGTCCAACCATTTATGGTACAATGGCTAGTTGGCGGGAGGCGGGGTGATTGGGTGAAGTGGGTGGGATGAGGGGATAGTAATATTTCGGGGCTTAGGGTAAAATGGAAACATAAGATATGCCTGAAATGATTTTAAAATATATTTAAGTCCCAAAAATTCACAACATAACCCCTTTTCCCAATATTTTTAATGCAAGCACCCTCTGCTTTGGTCTTTCTTCTTCCACCATAGGAAAAATGGAATTTGGATGTTGTACTTTGTAAAACAATATTTTCATTTTTCTTTCATTCTTCCTTCTCAATGTATCTATCTACCCAAACTACAAATATAACAATTTTCTTCTTTTTAGGGTGCATTTAGACTTGCAAACCCTGAAAATTTTTTCTTTTTAAATTTCTATGTTGAGCTTCAACAAGATGATGAGCTTAGTGAAAAGAGTCGCCTTCACTAAGTGGGCCCGCAAGCTATTTTTGGCACAAGTGTATTTTTAGACTATGTCTATTTTTAGACATGGTGATCATATTTCAAAAGTTGCAGGATGCTATTTTTGGATGGTTGATCAAGTTGGAAAAACAAATGAAATTATATTTTTAGAATATTGGGTGAAGTCTATTTATAGATCATCGATCTAAAAATAGATGCATGTCGATTATTATTAGCTCTTAATAATATTCAGATTCTAAACAACAACTTATTCTCTTGGAGAAGTTTGTTTCAGTGCACAGATGTGGCACATCAATGGACTGAGGGAATTACGCAATTCCCAAGGGTTTACTGGAGTTCATGCATGGAGGACTTAGTTAGAACTCAAGTGGTAGAGTTATGACAGAGTTGGAAGAGTAGTTTATGGAGTTGTATTCAGTTTAACTCAGTTAGACTCAATTGAGCTAGTTGTATCTAGTCTAACTGAATGATACATTAGTGAGAATGGAGTGAATTAATTAGTTAATTAATTCAAAAATAATAACTCATTAATCAACTGAATAATACAACAAATGACTACAATGCATGGCAGTTCCAGTGGAGACCTAGTGGAGAGATAGGTGAAAGGGAAAGATGGACTATCTGTTGTGACTATAGTGATGCATTGATTGCATCACACACACATTGGAGTTTCTAATGAGGATTGCGCAGTCAAGGCAAGGGTAATTCAAATTTATTCAGAGATATTCTTCAGTAGGGATTATGCAGTGGAGGCAGGCTAGCAGGGGGCAAAGATCGGTACATGGATTTGCATATTTTTCCTGATTAGTGTGTGACAATTTTATTGTACTGAGAGCTTGATGTACTAATATTTGTATGAGGATAGTTACATGATCTCCATGATACATAATATATGATAGTTGGGGTTTTCCGCTTCAGGCTTTCCCGTTAAACAACTGTGTTATGTGCGATTGTTTTTATTTATGTTTCACATATGTGTGCAATTAATTTCCTGCAAAAGATTAATAGTGGAATTATTCTTTATTTTGCAAGAAGTTAAATATTGTGAGATCAGGGGAATCTAGGACATATGCATGCTTAATGTATATATTTTCTACATGTTATCGGAGCATTATTAATTCTTGAAGATTGAAATTGTGAAGTATTGGTGAGTTTGTGCTAGTGGGAAATTCGAATTTTCTACAGAAGATTCTTGGTGCAGAGGTTGAGTATACATTGAAATGGATTTCAATGGGTTGCAATTGGAGTATGCCCTTGATGGGAGCTCGAATTACATATCCTGGAAAGACAGGATGGAGGCAGTTCTGGAGGATAATGGACTAAAGGAGTTCATCGATAGTGATGTTGCTAAGTTGGGATCTAGCGATGATGCATTACTTGATGCATGGCAAAAGAAGACAACAAAGACGAAAATAATTCTATTGGAAGGTGTCAAGGACAACATTATGTCTAGCCTTCACAGGAAAGCCACTCCATTCTTAATGTGTAAGGCTTTGACAGATTTTTTCCAAATCATAAGTGACCAGAGGAAGTTGGCGCTTAAAGACAAGCTCAGAAAAATAAAAATGGAGAAGGGCGACAGTATTCCAAAATACCTCACGAAGTTTATCCACTGAAAGGATGAACTGGGAAGTGTGGGGGTTACTGTTGATGATGAAGACTTGGTGAGCTTGGCTCTACATGGGATTCCTAAGAGTTAGCATAGCTACGAAGACTCTGTCAATGGATGGGAGAAACTGCCGGGATGGGAGTGACTTTGGTCGGATCTTGTGTAGGAGGAGATAAGGCGGGGTACCAGGGATGGATATTCATCGAAGAATGAAGATGACTAGAATTGCGCTTTGGCTACTAAAGAATGGAAAGGGAAGGGGAAGAAATTTCCTTCAAAATATGAAGCTAAAGGAAAGAAGTAGGATTTTTCCAAAGTGAAGTGTTTTCATTTTCACGAACATGGGCATTTTGCCACTAACTATCCACAGAAGAACAAGAACAAGAAGGATGCTGGAGCTGCAGCTGGAGAGGCCCTAGCCTCAAAATTTGAACTTGATTTCTCTTTGATCACATGCTTGGTTCCAAGCTGTATGGGATCGTTGTGGTATCTTGATAGTGGTGCGTCTTTCCGTATGACGGGAGACAAGGAGCTGTTTAGTGACTTGGAGGAGAAGGACCTCCAGACGCATATAGAGATGGGCGACGATGGTCGGTACATTGCGACTAGAATTAGGACCATTAACTTTGAGAGGGAGTCTGATAATCCATTCTTGTTGAATAATGTTATGCATGTTCCAGGTTTGAAGAAGAACTTGGTCTCAGTCGCAATGCTGGAAGAAAAAGGTTATGATGTTGTTTTCAGTGAGGGAAAAGCCTTCCTTCGACATAAAAAAATGGGTCAAACCAAGAATATAGGGGTTCGAATTAAGAATCTCTACAAGCTGGAGGTAGATGGCTACACTACAATGGTGGGCAAAGTCGAAGAACTGATGAGCCAGGATGAGGGCGAATTATGGCACAGGAAATTGGGCCATTTTCACCATGGCGCTTTGAAGATTTTGCAGCAGATTTCTACTGGAATTCCCAAGGGTACTCTTGCACAGTTAGATTAGTGCAAGGGATGTACTATGGGTAAGTTTGTAAATACCACCTTTCATGAGAAGGATAACTGTGCTTTGGTGATCCTGGAGAGAATTCATACAGACGTGTGTGGACCTTTCTCGGTTGCTTCAATAGCAAAACACAGATATTATGTTATATTTGTTGATGAATATTCTCTTATATGTTGGATATTCTTCATGTAGAAGAAGAGTGAAACGTTCTCAAATTTCTATGAGTTCAAGGAATTAGTGGAGAAGGAGTCGGCGAAGCAAGTGAAAGCTCTACGGGGAGATAATGGTGGTGAATACATCTCAGGTGAATTCAAAGACTTCTTTAGCAAAGAAGGAATTCAAAGAGAACTCATAGTGCCTCATAACCCACAGCAAAATGGGGTCACGAAGAGAAAGAGCATAACCATCGTGGGTGTTGCATGAACGATTCTACATGACCAGGGCCTACTGATGCACTTGTGGGCGGAAGCATGCAACACTGTGGTTTATGTGCAAAACTGTTGTCCTCATAGATTACTTGGCATGAGTACACTCGAAGAAGCTTTTACTAGTAAGAAGCCTGATATTTCTCATTTGAATATTTTTGGCTCACCTGTTTACATTCATGTGACAAAGGACGCTAGGAAGAAGTTGGAGCCGACTACAAAAGTTGGGATATTTGTGGGGTACACACAAACACCCCATAATTATTGTGTGTATTTTCCAAATAGTCGGATGATGGTGGTGCGACGGGATATAAAATTCAATGAGGTGAAAGCCGTGAAGTTTTCACTTGAGAGGGAGCTACACTTGCATGCGGAGGAGGAACTTCTTGTTCCCAAAGATGAGCCTCTAGATGTGGATCAGCCACATGAGGAGATTCATGGAGTGGAGAAGTCCACTCATGCAGAACCAAACATCATACAAGGCAAAAAAGTGTACCACAAAAGCTGAGAGACTGAAGCTTGATGTGGCACAGAGTGTAGGAGTCCCTACATCACAGCACAGACAAAGATAGTCACCTAACCAATTTACTAGATACATGGATCTTATGAGAAAGTGTATCGTGATATAGCCATATTCCTTTGAAGAAGCAGTGCAGGAGCCCACATAGGTAGATGCCATGGTGGAGGAGTATGACTCCATTGTCAGAAACGGTGCTTGGGAGATTGTTCCAAGACTGGTGGGAAAATTAGTTGTAGGATCAAGATGGATCTACAAGGTAAAGCAAGCTGATTATGGGAGCGTCGAGAAGTATAAGGCAAGATTTGTTGCTCGGGGCTTCTCACAGATCGAGGGGATTGACTATGAAGAAACCTTTGCACCTATCTCACGGTATTCTTCCATACGAACCATCCTTTCTCTCTCAGCGCAGATGGGTTGGCACATTCATTAGATGGATGTGAAGACTGCGTTCCTTAATGGGACCATTGAGGAAGAGGTGTACATTGAGCAGCCTGAAGGATTTGAGATCTTCAGCAGCGAGTCGCATGTGTGCAGGCTCAAAAGAGCGTTGTATGGGTTGAAACAAGCACCACGTGCTTGGTACACTCAGATCGACAACTATTTCACTGGACTTGGCTTCACCAAGAGTGAGGTGGATGCAAACCTGTACCATATTGTGGTGGAGGGTAATATTTTAATCAATGTTCTTTATGTTTATGATTTAAAACTAATAGGTGATGAGCAGGTGATACACTCATGCAAGGCAGATCTTGCAAAGGAGTTTGAGATGAGGGATTTGGGCCTGCTTCATTATTTCCTTAGATTGGAAATATGGCAGCAGGAAGGTGAATTGTTTGTGTCTCAAGGCAAGTATGCCCGGGAGATACTGGAGAAGTTTCACATGCAAGGTTGCAAGCCTATCGACACTCCTCTTCTAGGAAATTGGAAGAAAGAGGATGATACATCAGTAAAGGTAGTGGATTCCACTTTTTATCAACAGTTAGTGGGTTTGCTCATGTATTTAGTCAATACAAGACTGAACATATGCTATGCGGTGAACCAGCTTTCACGAGCGATGGTTAAGCCTACCAAACTATTTTGGAAGGCAGGAAAGCATGTCCTGAGATTTCTTAGGGGCACATCTGAGTATGGTTTATGGTACAGACAGATGGATGAGGTGAAGTTTCATGGCTTCATGGATGCAGATTGGGCAGGAAGTCCAACAGACAGAAAGAGCACATCAGAAGGGATTTTCAATATCGGATCTACGACAGTTTCTTGGTACAGTAGGAAATAAAGATCTGTGGCACTCAGTTCAGCGGAAGCAGAATACATGGCAGCAAGTCAAGCTGCATGTGAGGCCATATGGATGAGGAATATTCTGGTTGGTTTGTTCGGTTCACATTTAGATCCCACAGTGATACATTGTGATAAGCAGAGTTGCATTAAACTCTCCTTTAATCCTGTGTTTCATGATAGATCTAAACATATTGATATATGGTATCATCATATCAGAGATTGTGTGCAGCGGAAGATCATGTTGCATAAGTACATTCCTACAGAGGATTAGGATGCAGATATTCTGACGAAGGCACTCACCAGGAGAAAATTCGAATACCATAGAGGCAGGATCATGGTGAAGGATAATCCCTATCTTGTTGAGAGGGAGTGTTGAGATTCAACAATATGATGAGCTTAGTGAAAAGAGTCGCCTTCACTAAGTGGCCCACAGGCTATTTTTGGCGCAAGTCTATTTTTAGACATGGTGATCATATTTCAGAAGTTGTAGGATGCTATTTGTGGATGGTTGATTACTTTGGAAAAATAGATTAAATTCTATTTTTATAATATTGGGCAAAGTCTATTTATAGATCGTCGATCTAAAAATAGATGCATGTCGATTATTGTTAGCTCTTAATAATAATCAGACTCTAAACAGAAACTTATTCTCTTGGAGAAATTTGTTTCAGTGCATAGATGTGACACATCAGTGGAATGAGGGAATTACAAAATTCCCAAGGTTTTACTGGAGTTCATGCATGGAGGACTCAATTAGAACTCAAGTGGAAGAGTTATGACAGAGTTGGAAGAGTAGTTTATGGAGTTGTATTCAGTTTAAATTAGTTAGACTCAGTTGAGCTAGTTGTATCTAGTCTAAATGAATGATACATTAGTGAGAGTGGAGTGAATTAATTAGTTAATTAATTCACAAATAATAACTCATTAATCAACTGAACAATACAATAGTTAACTACAGTGCATGGAAATTCCAGTGGAGACCCAGTGGAGAGATAGGTGAAAGGGAAAGATGGACTATCTGTTGTGACTATAGTGATGCATTGATTACATCACACACACATTGGAGTTTCCAATGAGGATTTCGAAGTCAATTCAAGGGTAATTCGAATTCATTCAGAGCTATTCTTCAGCATGGATTGCGTAGTAGAGGCAGGCTAGCAGGGGGCAAAGATCAGTGCATGGATTTGCAAATTTTTCTTGATTTGTGTGTGATGATTGTATTGTACTGAGAGCTTGATGTATTAAGATTTGTATTATGATTTTTACATGATCTCCATGATACATAATATATTATAGTTTAGGTTTTCAGCTTCAGGCTTTCCCATTAAACAACTATGTTATGTGCGATTGTTTTTATTTTTGTTTCACATGTGTGTGCAATTAATTTTCCAAAAAAGATTATGATCCAGATTTATACAGGAATGCAACAGAATAAACATATAACCATAAATACAAAGATGCAGTGGAAATAACACTTCATTTCATTAATATCAAAGAACTGAAATTTGCTTACAGACAGAATGGAAATAAAATTAGCTAGGGAGATGGTAGCTATCTCTGAGAAGAGATGTGGCGGCTACAGGCCTCTGAAATTAGTTACAATGAGGCTTGAGGGTCTGTTTATTATTTAGAAACAATGGTAAATCCTAAACAGCCAAAGCCCTAACCCTAGGAGATGAAGCGCCAAAACTATGGGCCCCGTTTGGGTAAATTGGTGTTTCAACTTCCCGAGGATGTAACTATGGAATACGATCTCCATTTGATGCATACCATACCTTGTTAGAAATATACATCTGAGGAATACAAATTTTGAGTGAGAAACATTGGTCCATGTACCCATTTTTCTCTCGGTTTTCCCAAAAAACTTCATTTAGGGCCTCAAAACAACTCCGGAAGTTCAGGACCTGAAAAACTGCTAAAAATAGTAACTTGTGCCGAAACTAAAAAAATGAAAGAGACAATGGTGGGGCCCCAAGTGGAATAGGTGGGTGACCACCAATATCCACCTAGATCATTCCTCCCCCCTTAGGAATCAATGGTCCCCATTGCGTTAAGTTCCTCCATGAGATGAGGAAATTTCTGCTGAAATTGGTCCCTGGTGAACAACTTTCCTTGGTGCAGGAGTTGGCTAGCTTTGACAACCTGATACAGTTGGATCTTCTATTGAAAAGTGTTCTTGATTTGCATGTCCATGATATAATCTATGGTGTCCTGTTCCATGCAGTCTGGGTTTAACTCTGTTTGTGTGAGTTGTTCCGCAATGTCCGAGGTGTCCAGTAGAGGTGGGAAGTAAGGACAAAGGTGGTCCACATTGAGTACTAGGTGTAGACCAAGGAATGGTGGAATACTAATCTTGAAGGCATTGTTCCCTACAACCTTGGTGATGGTTTATGACCTGTATCAGAGTGGGAGAAGCTTGCAGTGGGGTTCAATGAGGCGCTTATTCTCCAAATGTAGCCATACTTTATCGCCCACCTGGAAGCTGTGTGGCACCCAATGTTGATCATGGTGTTGCTTGTACTTAGAATTGGTTCTATCCAATATTTCATGAACCTGTTGGCGGATGTGTTGAATGCGCTCGATGAAGCTAATTGCTTTGTCAACTTCAGACTGGACATGAGCCAAATCAGCCTGAGTAGCAACAAATGGCATGGCTACGTCAATGGGACATAGTGGCTGGAATCCCAAGCCCACCTGAAAGGAGCTATGTCCGATTGAACTGTTGAGAGCTTGATTATAAATATGTTGTACATAGGGGAGGCTCTCATCCCATGTGCATGGATGCTTGGAATTTTAAATGCGCAGAAAGTGTAAAATCATTTTGTTCATGACCTTTGTCTGGCCTTCTGTTTGGGGATGGAAAGTTGTGGACTTGGTGAGCTTGGTGTCCAACATTGACCAGAGGCTAGACCAAGATGTGCTAAGGAACCTGCTATCCCGATATGATATGATAGACTATGGGATTCCAAAGTGCACCCACACTCGTTCAAAGAAGAGTTTAGCAGTGGTTTCTACTGTGATATTCTTCTTGCAGGCCGCCATAATGGCCATCTTAGAGAATCTGTCGATGACCATGAAAACACAGTCATTTCCATGCTTAGTAGAAGGAAATCCTAACATGTAATCCATGGAGATGGATTCCCAAGGTTGGCTAGGGGCAGGTAGTGGAGTATATAGGCCTTGCTTCTTGATGGTTGGTTTGGCAATGGCACGAGAAGTGCAGGATCTGATGTGCTTCCCGACATCCTTTCGAAGGCTTGGCTAATAGAAATTCCTCTGCATTATTGCTACTTTTTTCTCGACCCCGAAATTCCCAGTGACTCGACTGTAGTGTGCTTCCCATATCATCTTGACACGCTCGCTTGAAAGAACACAAAGGTGTCCCGGTGACATAAAAGTGCATCTTGGAGGTGAAAATTTGGAACTTGCGTAACCCCCAAGAGTTCCTTATAAGTGTGGCCAAATTATGGGTCGCTCTTGTAGAGAAGCGGACAATTATAAGTCTTGTGCCCACAAGAGATGAGAACGGTGGTGAGTGCCACGATCGGTGGTCGGTTGAGGAAATATGCAACATTATTGGTGCTACCCTTCTTGTACTTGATGTTTAGATGAAACTGTTGCAGATATGTGGACCACCTCTGATGGCGATCATTCTGAAACTTCCCTTGTGTCTATATGAACTGCATGGCCCAGTGGTCTGTGTGGATGATTTTTTCCTTCCCCAAAATGTAATGCTTCCATTGTTGACAAGCTTGCGCAATGGAATACATTTCTTTGTCATAAGTGGGATACTTGCGAACTGTGTTAGACAATGTCTCACTATGATATGCCACTAGATGTCCCTGTTGAGTAAGAACCGCCCCAATAGCATATTCAAAGGCATCTGTCTCGATCTCAAATGGCTGTTGAAAGTTTGGTACTGCTCAGCATTGGGGAAGAACATAGTCGATTTTTAAATTTTGTGAATTCCTTCTGTTGAGGTTCTGACCAAAATAATTTTTCTCTCGCTCCTCCCTTGGTGACGTGACTCAAGGGCCAAGTGATATGAGAGAATCCCAACATGAACCTATGGTAGAAATTAGCAAGACCTAGAAAGTTGAAAAGCTCTTTTATACTGGTTGGGGCTGGCCAATCCTGAATGACTTGGATCTTGGATGGATCAACATGCACCCCCCTTTCATCAATAATGTATCACAGATATTGAACCTGCGTCATGCAAAAAGTGCACTTCTCCAAATTGGCACACAACTTGTGTTGCCATAGTGTTTGGAGGACTCGTCGGATGTGGTGAAGGTGCTCTTCCCAATTCTAGATGAAGATCAAAATTTCATCCAAGTACACCACTACAAATGAGTTGGTGAATGGCCGAAAGATGTCATCCATCAACCTCATGAAGGTTTCGGGAGCATTCTTCAACCCTAAAGGCATGACCAACCATTCAAAAAGGCCTTCCTTGGCTTTGAAGGCAGTCTTCCACACATAAGAGGGTTCAATTGGTACCTAGTGATACCCATACTTCAAGTCGATCTTGCTGAAATATTTTTCACCTTTGAGTTGGTCCAGAAGGTCATCAATCCATGGGATTGGGTACCTATTCCGGACAGTGATCTTGTTCAACGCCCAACAGTCAATATAGAGTCTCGACATCCCATCCTTATTCTGTACCAACACGATTTGGCTCCCATAGTTCGATGAACTTGGTTAGATGTGACCTTTTTGCAGCAGCTCCTGAATCTACCTCTTGATTTCATCGTTCTCCAGTATAGAGCACCGATACATCGGTTCTTGGGTAGCAGCGCACCTGGGGTCATATCAATCGGGTGCTTGACCTGACAGTGCAGAGGAACCCTTGTGGGTGAGTTGAATATGTCCCCGTACTCCTCCACAACCTTATCCATTTGTTGTTGTCATGCAAAGGAGCCATATTTGGAGGTCATGGCCATAGTCTTCTTCTTTCCCTAGGGGTGGATCATCAGGAAAACAAATTTCCTTGTTTGGGAAATGAGCTTACTGCATTGTTTTGCAGTAACCAAAGAGATAGCGGCAGGAGGTGGTACCTCTGTCATCCTGTATAACTTATTTCCAAAAGTAACAATAACAGCACGAGGCTGAGACTCATACACAGCATGACGCTTCCACAAGTATGGTTTTCCTATTAATACATCAGAAACATCAATAGGAGCAATGTCACATAATACCTCATCTGTGAAGGGCTTGGTGCTATAGGGAAGGCGGCCCTGCTGGCTGATGTGGAGATCTCGTCCTTGGTGAAGCTACTCGATGGTGTATAGATGTGGGTGAGCTGTGGTCGGAAAGCCCAACAAATTCATGGCATCTGCTGAAATGAGGTTCTTTTGGCTCCCACTGTCAACAATGAACTGTACAGTGGAGCCCTTTACCTACATCTGGGATTGAAAGAGACATTCGTGCTCCTCTGGATCTTTTGGTTCCTCCTTCTGGATCTTCGTAGTGGAAACAGTGGTGTTGTGCTCTGCATCAATAATATGTTTCCCTTTGTCATTCCCCTTATCAATTTTTGATTCAGATTCAGAGCATGCATCTGACTCAGAAGCCCTCATCTCGACCACCAAAAACTGCTTGGCTTGACACTCACTTTTGTTGTGAGTGGAGCTCTTATGGAACTCACACCACTTTCCCGTGTCCTTCTTTGGCTTTGCGGTGTTGTTCTTTGTTTGTGGCTTTGACAGGTTTTCTTGAGTCACCATGCCTTGGCTCTGTCATTTGTTCTGCAGTTTGGGAGCAACTTTCCCTTTCTTTTTATTCGCAGATCCAAAGTCTCGCTTCTTCTGTTTGAATTTCTGCTCAATCATGGTAGCATACCGGTATGCCGTACCAAGCAAGAATATGTCAAGGAACTCCATTTCCTCCTGAATGTATCTATGCAGAAAACTATGATACTTTAGCACTAGATGTTTCTCTGAATATTTGATACCCAACTTTGTGCACAGGGTATGGAACAGATTCATTAGCTCATGCACATCTTGACCCCTTTATTATCGCAGCATGGTCCATTGTATGTACTTGTCCTCATAGATCCCCATGGGATAGTATTGTTCCTTGATGGAGTCTCAGAAATAATTCCAAGTGGGTACAACCGAGAAAAAAGAGGGTTTTGTCTCGTCCTTTTTCTCATAGTGGGTTTCTCACCAGTCCTTGACATGGGGGGCAACTTTGAGGAGTGCAAAAATAATCTTCTCCCTATCGGAAAAGTCATGAACCGAGAAATATCCTTCTAATCGATTCAACCATCTATCTACAACATCTACATCTATTTGACCCTCAAATATGGGAATGTCAAAATTTTCTTGAACCTTAAAAGGAATCGCACCTCCAGAGTAGCTGCTGGATGCAAATGCGCCACCAGTGGGCAACCGTTGAAGGATCTGGGAAAATTTATACATCATCGCATTCCTTTGTTTTTCGAGGGCCTCCTTGAGCAATATTTTGATAGGATATCCTACTTCCTCATATTTCTTTTCATCCCCCATGGGCGTCCATCATGGTTTGCAAGGCTGATCTTGCAAAGGTTCCACTAGATCGAGCCCTAGCTTCTTATACCCTGAACTCGTTGGGGACATGTGAAGAAGGATCGAGAAAAAGTAGACCACTCTGATACCACTAACTTGAATTTATGTAGGACCACAATAGAATAAACATATAACCATAAATACAAAGATGCAGTGGAAATAACACTTCATTTCATTAATATCAAATAACTGAAATTTTCTTACAAACATAATGGAAATAAAGCTAGCTAGGGCGTTGGTAGCTATCTCTGAGAAGAGATGTGGTGGGTACAAGCCTCTAAGATGAGTTACAATGAGGCTCGAGGGCCTATTTATTATTTAGAAACAATGGGAACTTCTAAACAGTCAAAACCCTAACCCTAGGAGATGAAGCACCAAAACTATGGGCCCCGTTTGGGTAGATTGGTGTTTCAAATTCTCGGGGATGTAACTTTGGCATACAATATCCGTTTCACGTTTACCATACCTTGCTAGAAAGATCTACCCGAGAAATACACATACCAAACCTGATTTTCCCAAAAAACATCGGTTAGGGCCTCATAAGATCTTCAAAAGTTCAGGAACCAAAAAAATGCTAAAAATAATAAGTTGTGCCAAAACTGAAAAACTGAAAGAGACAATGGTGGGGCCCTAAGTGGAATAGGCAGGTAACCACCAATATCCACCTAGATCATTCCTCCCCCCTTAGGAAGCAATGGTCCCTGTTGATCATCTTAACCCCTTGCTAAATTTTTGTTAAGCAGCCCCTTTAAACCATTCGAAGCCCCCTCTTTTAGCTTTGAAAATCCGTGTTTGTGCCTGTCATTGCCTTTAACACCCCTGAAATACATTAAAAAAGGCCCTAGATTTGTATCCGAAAATATAAAAAGGCCTGTCCCTTTGGCCCTGGCCCCTCTTTTTTTCCACTCCGCGCGACCAAAGGTTGTAACCAAGTGCAAAGGCATTAGACGCTTATCAAAGTTTATCAGGCTAAATTATAACTGTCGATCTGAATGGATCGGATGACATTCACAAGGCTCCATCGCGCACATACCCCACTCTTTGTCTGCACATCCATTGCATCTCAGTTGTTCATTCGCTCGCAGATCTAACAGTCTGCATCTCTCCCGCCTTATGGTCCCCGCGCTGTGCGTCGTTTCCAAAACCGGCCTGTTTATTTCGCACCACCTTTGCTGGGCAGGTGGTATTCCGCAAATCGCAGCGATTCCATACGTTGCTTGCCACGCGTCTCAGGCCACTGTTCCAATACCGTCCCATTTCGCGCGTTAACGTCCGACCCAAGACGTGCAGTGAAATCTACGTGAGCCATTCGATCTGAAAAGTATCATCTGACGGTCGTCGTGATGTGAAGATGTGCATGTGTTAAGCCCAGTGTACAATGTCCCGGGCCCGCCTTTCCATCGGTATCCAATACGTTGTTAACCGTTGATCCTGTTTGCAGATTGTATGGTCCAGAATCATTTGCAAGCCCTGCTGGTTGATCAAGTCCGCCTCCACGTCATCCTTTCCATACAATCTGTCATACGCTTAGCCACCAATAATCTACGAGTCTGTCGTATTCTCCTCGGCCCTTTATATTCTCTATTTTTGAGTCAAATTATAATGTTCACGTTAAAAACTCTCACTCTTCAACTCAACATTGTTGCGATGAGTTTTTCACCACCACCCTGTTTTGTTCTGCCATTCCACTCGCTTGCACAATCATCTCCATTCAACCCTGCCACGTCCATCATCTCTGTGTCTGTTTTTCTTCAAAGAGTTTGTGGGTTTTGCAGGTTTTCCGCGGCAGGGAATTATCATGATTCACCGCCTCCATTAAAGAAGCTGAGTACGCTTCAGAGGACCAATTATCAAATGCAGAATTATGGAGCAAGGATCCAGGAAGATATGCTGACATGACATCCATTAAAAAGCCACGGTTTAAATCTATTTAACCCTCCAGGGTCATTCAAATGCACAGGTTGAGTAGATGAAGAATTAATGGTGTTGATAGAGAATATCAGTGAAGAGCAAGGGATTAAAGAAATACATTTAAGGACTTTGGGGCTCTTACATGACCTTTTAGAGGAAAATTACCAGATCAAAGACCTTGCAGACCACTAGAAAGATCTTTTCACAGAAAACAATTCCCTCGAGGTTTATTTCAGTCGAATTTTCTTCAGGAAAGGACAGAAGGTTCATGAAGATTTCTTTCTATGCCATATTCCTGAAGATATTTTCTACTCAGTACATTTATTTCCAAAGGCAGAGCATAGAGAACATACATTATAGCATGGTTACTCAGCAATCTGGGCGCGAATGTTTCCACCATTTTGTTTTAATAAAACAATTAATTGTTTTCACCTACTTATTTTATTAGTCTCTCTTCTTCCTCTTCTATAAAAGCCAGGAAAAAAGACATTGTAAGGGTTCCAGATTTTTATCAAAGAATTGTGCAGTGAAAGGCATTTTTGTATACATTTTATAAAAGCTCTTGTATGAAGGCTCAGAGCCCGTAGGGTCTCAGTGAGGAGGATTTCTATCTGTATTAGAGGATTCTGGTCTTTGGTATCCCACAGTATGTAACTTCCTTTTATGTGTTTAATACAACATTTCATTTTATCCATCTTCTTGTATCATGTACTGGAATGCGAGTGGCTCACTGATTTTAGGTATGGATTTATCCTAGTTGATACCCATACTTGGATCAGTCAAGCGCTTTAAATATGGCTCAGGCATGATATACTGTTTCATGTTAATTTCATCCATCTTTCTGCTATATTAGTTGCTTTGGGAGGGTGCTTTTAAAACTCCATTGTCATGTATGGATTATTAGATTGATAAGCCTATATGTGGTTATTTTGTGTATCTGGGTATCAGACCAAAGTTAACTAATATCTTCTTATGTTTCTTTCCCTGCATACACCTTTTGATATTTAATTTCTGTGGCATATTACTTGAATCAGCCCTCTTTACAGTAAATTGTCTCTTAACTGTCTGATGCTTTTGTGTTGGAGCTTTGCATTTTTTCTCTGCAATATTACTTTCCCTGTGGCAGTTTCTGTAAGTTCTGGTCCCATTTAAATCACTTTCCTTGTTTACAAGAGATAGCAGGAGAGCCTTTGGATTGACACCCAAGTTTTATTACATGCTCCTTGCTATGATAAGATGTCCTAGGCACTGGTCTATGGAAACTCTAGGATGTCTCTATGAGTGACAACAATTTTCGACAACATCTTTCTAGCGCTGTTGCCGGGGATCGAAGCTAAGAAAATCATTATCCCTGGGCCTCGAAAAATCATATTCACTCTCTAATCAGGTGAGCACAGAGAGTTTAAGAGTTGTATATCTCTCACCTTGGTGACTCCACTGTTGTTTATTTGATAAATCTATTGGTAGTCCTGGCTCCTCGTAAGCCACACCTGAGGTCAGATACGTCACAGTCAAAGAAACCTTCAGTATCTGACCCTGAGAAGATTATACATAGAAGAAATTGGAAAGAAAAGAAATCAGTCCGTGCTAAGATCCCTGAATATTCTGTAGAAGATTATCCATCCTCTTCTTCTAAAGAAATCCAAGTAGAAAATCCCGACTCCACTGAGGAAAATCCTGAATATTACTCAGATAGCCCACCCCGGGGAAATGCTAGAACTAAAGAGAACTTTCATCCTACCCCTGGGGCTGAGGAAGTTAAATAAGTTACAAAAGTAGCCCATGTTAATTGTGAATTGATTCCATCTACACCTCAGGCTTCTGTACAGTATATTCCTGTTGTTATCCATACTCCACTCCCACCTCCTCCTCTTCCTCCCTTTGTACATCAGATTGTTGCAAAACCCCCACCTCCTCCAATGGCTAATGTTCCAGCTTTTTTGTTAAACAAATATGCTCCCCTGGCATTACCTCAAGTACTGAATGATATGCCACAATATTATTTGAAGATCCTGCCCAGATTCATTGGGGAAAATGAAATTGATGCTCAGAAACATCTTGAGACCTTCTGCTCTTTTGCAGAGAACTTTAATGTAGAACATTTGGATGTAGTATTAAGACTATTTGTGCAGTCTCTGGATGGTGAAGCCAGAAAATGGTTCAAAATATTAGGAAACCGTTCTGTAACCACCTGGGACGATATGGAAAATACCTTTCTCAGGAAATGGGGAGAGAAGAAAGACCATGGACAGTGCCTTACTGAGTTCAATACACTTAAGAAGAAACATAATGAAGGGGTGTCAGAATTTATCAAGAGATTCAATAAGTTATATCTAAATCTCCCTGCTGATATGAAGCCTCATTAGAATGCTGCCAAAGTTGTTTTCATAGCAACCTTTGACTCAGATTTTGGTTTCTCTCTCAGGGAAAGAAAGCCTGCCACCCTAGATGATGCTCAGTCAGATGCTCTTGAGTTGGAGGAAAATTTTGCTTCCACTGGAAAATTAAAAGGGAAAGATGAATAAGACACCAGAAGAAGAGGTAAAGAGGAAGTATCTACTTCTAATCAGGATAAGGATTCAGATAAAATTGAAGAAATGAGCAAAATGATTAAGAATATTTCTAATAAACTGGTCAAGCTTGAATTGGAGACCAAGAACTTAGCTTCCAGGAATTTCCAGAATGCTCCAAATAGGGGTTACAATCCTTAGTATAGAAATCCACCCCTACAAATATTGCCAAGAGAAGAAAAAGAGCAGCAGGATCAAGTGCCACATCCATTATACCTGGAAGGCCCAGTATATGACTCCACTGAAGAAGCTTCCTATGAACTGCAAGATGCAAACCTTGCTTTTTCAAATAATGATGAAGTAGAATGCCCATTTCACGAAGAAGAAGAAGAGATCAGAGATACAGAAGATGCAGAGATTGATCATTATTGCAAACAGTTTAATGATTTCATGCAAGCACATTTTAACAGAAGATATGATCTCAGATCTTCCAGGAAGAGAACTCGAACTCAGGACCAAGAAGAGGAACCTCTCCAGAAGGAAGTATCTGCTCAAAAGGAGTCAACAGTGCAGAAAGTTAAAGGCAAAGGTAAAAGTTCTCTAAATAAACCTTTGCAATTTGATGATCAAATTCCTTCTTCCTCAAAAGTACTCACTCCTCCTAATGCTGAGTCTGTACCAAAAGAAGTTAAACCTTCAGTTGAAATTAAAGAGTCAAAAGAAGTTGTAATAGAAAAATCCCCTCCTGCTTTCAATTTGAAAAAGGAACTTGAGAAAGTCAAAATTCTAGTCCCTTTGACTGAGTTGTTGAAACAACCTGCATATCAATCTCAAGTCACTTCTTTATTGCCCCCTCCTGAAGCACCAGTAATTCCAGATAGTCTTAACCTCCAAGAAGAAATAGCCATGGTAGTCTTTGGCCCACATGTCGAGGAGATAAACCCCTCTACTCCTCCTTTCTATGTGTCTCTAGTGATTCATGACCTATTGTTACACAATTGTATGTTAGATTTTGGAGCTTCCCATAATCTTATGCCTCTGTCTGTCATGGAATAACTAGGACTACAAATCACACGTCCATATAAATACCTATATTCATTTGATTCCAAAAGAGTTAACTTCTTGGGGATGATCAAATATTTAGTGGTCAATTTGGCCCAAATTCCAGCAAAAAGTGTAGTAATGGACATTGTGGTAGCTGACATCCCAGATCGCTTTGGCATGCTGTTATCGAGGTCCTGGGGAACAAAAATTGGTGGGTCACTCAAATTGGATTTAACCTATGCCACTATCCTAGTTTTTGGAGGTCAGGAGAGGAGATTATATAGAGAGAATAGGTTTGTCAAAATGGTAACTAAAGCTGACAGCTCAGAGAACTCACCAATCTACAGCAAAGAAGGAGATTTCTCATGTTTAATGTTAGAAGAAGATCAAAATTATGTTCATGAACCTTCCTTTTGTCAAATCAAGATTGAGAAGCCTTTAGAAGACCATGAAGCAGGAGTATGGACTCTACATTTTGATGGAGAAAATTTAAGAGAAGGTAATGGGGCTGGAGTATTATTAATCTCCCCTATAGGAAAATGGATCCCACTGTCTTTAAAATTGGAATACGAGGCTACTAAAAATGTAGCTGAATATGAAGCACTATTATTGGGATTGCAGACAGCCAAGAGTATGGGTATACAGAGTTTAAAGGTTCTGGGAGACTCTGAGCTGGTGGTCAGGCAGGTCAGAAATCAATGTCAAACCAAAAATCCTCGGTTGATAACTTATAGAAATGAAGTATGGGACATGGTGGATAACTTCTTCTTGGCATTCAATATCCAGTTCATGCCCAGGGAGAAGAATAGAATGGCAGATTCTCTTGCTGTAGCTTCCAGTACATTTCGTCCCCCTCAGAACCCTCTCTTGAGGTATGAAATCAAGGTACGTTATAGGCCATCTATCCCAGATAATATCAAGCACTGGCAGGTATTTGAAGATGAGGAACAAATGAAGAGATTCCTGGAAACAGTGGGAGAATTCTCTAGCATGGAGATTGATGATTGTGAGGAAGATGAGGCTGAGAATACTTTAGAAAATAAATGGGAGGGGAAAATGGCAGGAAGTAAAGTGCTGCAGCTGAAAGGAAATGTCATCCCTAGAGGGTTGGTGCCTCTAGAAAGATTATTTGATAAAAATGATGTCCCAGTGCAGCCTAGTAAAGTGGTAGAAGAATATCAGGTGGAAGATCTGAATCTGGGTACCAATGCTGAGCCCAAAATTGGCAAATTATCCAAGAAGGTCCCAGAGGAATATAAGGAAAAATACCTGAAATTATTTCAATCTTATAAAGATGTTTTTGCATGGTCCTATCAGGACCTGAAAACATTTGATATCAATATAATGCAGCATAAAATTCCTCTGAGGGAAGATGAAAAACCTTATAAGCAGAAGCTTAGACAGATAAATCCTCTGCTGCTTCCCTCCATTGAAAAAGAAATCAAGAAGCTGCTAAAGGCTAGAATAATTGTGCCATTGAGGTACTCAGAATGGGTTGCAAATTTGGTTCCTGTCCGAAATAAAAATGGAGAAATAAGGCTGTGTGTGGATTTCAGAAATTTAAATAGAGCATCTTTAAAAAATAATTATCCACTGCCCAAGATGGATCACATCCTGCAGAAAGTGGTTGGAGCTTCAAGGATGTCAATGATGGATGGTTTTTATGGTTATAATCAGGTATCTGTACTCCCAGAAGATCAGAAGAAAACTGCTTTCACCACACCATGGGGTACATTTATGTATGCCAAGATGCCTTTTGGATTGATTAATGCAGGGGCCACGTTTCAGAGGGCCACGGACATGGCCTTTGTTGGGGAGCAAGATAAATTTCTGGTGGTGTACCTTGATTATATTACAGTGTATTCAAAAAACGATGTTGAACACATTGAGCATTTACGAAGAACTTTTGAAAAATGCAGAAGGTATGGCCTTTCCCTTAATCCACGAAAGTATTTGTTTGCATTAGAGGAAGGCAAACTTTTGGGGCATATTGTAACTAAAGATGGGGTGAGAATAGATCCTAAAAGAGTAGAGGTGATAAATAGTATTCCTCTCCCCAGAAATAAGAAAGAGGTGCAAGTTTTTTTGGGACGAATAAATTTTCTGAGAAGATTCATCCCTAACTATGCTGAGATAGTCAGGCATATAACAGATATGCTAAAGAAGAATAATGAGGTGAAATGGTCACAAGAATCCTGGGAGGCCTTTGCTAGAATTAAAGCTGCATTTATTGAAGCTCCTGTGCTAGCTGGGCCAGATTATGCAAAGCCATTTATGATCTTTTCCTTTGCATCACCACATACAGTAGCTGGAGTGTTATTACAGAAAAATGAAGAAGGATATGAGCAGCCTATAGCTTTCTTTAGTCAGGTGCTCCATGATGCTGAATTGAAATATAACATATTGGAGAAGCAAGATTATGCCCTGGTGAAATCCCTTAAAGCTTTTCGCATGTATGTTTTGCAGTCTCACATTACAACATATGTCCCTACAGCAGCTGTCAAAGACATTCTCATTTAGGGAGACAGTGAAGGGAAAAAAGGGAGATGGATTGCAAAAATACAGGAGTATGACCTGGATATTCGCCCTACTACGCTGATAAAAGGACAGGGGCTAGCAAGGATCTTATCAGAATCAAACTACCAGACTCTGGGCATAAATTTGTCTATGATAGCAAGTGGAGAGTCCGAGAGTGAAAAAGAGCAGCAAGGAGTGAAGAGTGTTACCCAGAAATCACACATGAAATATCTCAGTAGTCCATGGTATAAAGAAATAGTTGAATATCTTTTGACACTCAGCTGTCCTCCAAGTTGTAACAAAGCAAAATATAGGGCCTTAATATTGAAATCATAGAAGTACATAGTTGCTAATGGGAAACTATATTGGAGAGATCCTTCTGGAATCCTACTCCTATGCCTCACATAAAATGAAATAGAAGGTATAATGTATAATTTCATAAGGGAATTTGTGGAGGGCATTACAGTTGGAGGGCCACAGCTCATAAAATCTTAAAGGCTGGTTTCTACTGGCCAAAATTATTTGGAGATGTTTTTACTTGGGTCAGAGCATGTGATGAGTGTAAGAAATTTGGTGAGAGATAGAAGTTGGCATCTCTGCCCCTGATTCCAGTTCATGTGAATGAGCCATTTCAACAATGGGGAATAGATTTTATAGGTGAAATTCACCCACCCTCAAGTGGACAACATAAATGGATATTAACAGCCACAAATTACTTTACAAAATAGGTGGAAGCCATACCTGCAAGGAATTCTATTGAAACTGTCATCATAAAATTCATGGAAGAAAACATCATATCCAGGTTTGGCTGCCCTGCTAGAATAGTGACTGATAATGCACAGGCCTTCAAGTCTGCAAAATTTGTAAAATTCTGCCAGCAGTATAATATCACATTGAGGCATTCTACAGCCTATTATCCACAGGGAAATGGTTTGGCAGAGTCCTCTAACAAAACTCTGGTGAGGGCCTTGAAGAAAACTATAAATGAAAATCAGAAGAATTGGGATTCCCAATTGAAGTTTTCTCTATGGGCGAATAGAATCACCAGCAAGAGAGCAACTGGGAAATATCCTTATGAGTTGGTATATGGATGAACAACAGTGTTTCCTGTGCAGTTGGCCTTACTAGTGGCACGTTTCATGCAAGACGGTCAGGAGGAACCTGATGATATGGTCAGGAGATTCAATCAATTGGTGGAATTAGAGGAAACACGAGACCGAGTGAATCAGAGATTAACGGAGTATCAAGAGAAAATGAAACACATATTTGATCAGCATGCAAAAGATAGAAAATTGCAGATTGGAGATCTAGTTCTTAGATGGGATGTACGAAGAGATGAAAAAGGAAAGCATGGAAAGTTCGATCCACTTTGGTTTGGCCCATTCAAAGTTGTGGGACAAGGAGGCAATAGCACATTCATATTGGAAAATTTGCAGGGCGACTTGTTGAATGCCCCTATAAATGGACAATTTTTAAAGCCCTACTTCCAATTCTAATTCAATTCGAGGGCTGATTGTATCATATTGTATATTAATTTTTGTTCTATTGCTGTCTGAATGATGAGAGTGTTATAATGAATCATGAGAAGAAAATATTTTGAAGGGCGGAGTCTGCATAAAAGATGATCATGTGGTCTGCGTAGTTCTAGACACGCCCAAAGATGAACATGTCGTTTCCAGGTGGAGCCAATGTTGATCATCTTAACCCCTTGCTAAAATTTTTTTAAGAAGCCCCTTTAAACCATTCGAATCCCCCTCTTTTAGCTTTGAAAATCCGTGTTTGTGCCTGTCGTTGCCTTTAACACCCCTGAAATACATTAAAAAAGGCCCTAGATTTGTATCCAAAAATATAAAAAGGCCTAGCCCTTTGGCCCTAGCCCCTCTGTTTTTCTACTCCGCGCGACCAAAGGCTGTAACCAAGTGCAAAGGCATTAGGCGCTTATCAAATTTTATCAGGCTAAATTATAACCGTCAATCTGAATGGATCAGATGACATTCGCAAGGCTCCATCGCGCCCATACCCCACTCTTTGTCCGCACATCCATTGCATCTCAGCCATTCATTCGCTCGCAGATCTAACGGTCTGCATCTCTCCCACCTTATGGTCCCCACGCTATGCGTCATTTCCAAAACCGACCTATTTATTTCGCACCACCTTTGCTGGGCAGGCAGTATTCCGCAAATCGCAGCGATTCCATACGTTGCTTGCCACGCGTCCCAGGCCACTATTCCAATACCGCCCCATTTCACGCATTAACGTTCGACCCAAGACGTGCAGCAAAATCTACGTGAGCCGTTCGATCTGAAAGGTATCATCCGATGGTCGTCGCGCTGTGAAGATGTGCATGTGTTAAGCTCAGTGTACAATGTCCCGGGCCCGCCTTTCCATCGGTCTCCAATACGCTGTTAACCGTTGATCATGTTTGCGGATCGTATGGTCCAGAATCATTTACAAGCCCTGCTGATTGGTCAAGTCCACCTCCACGTCATCCTTTCCATACAATCTATCATACGCTCACCCACCAATAATCTACGTGTCTGTCGTATTCTCCTCGGCCCTTTATATGCTCTATTTTTTAGTCAAATTATAATGTTCGCATTAAAAACTCTCACTCTTCGACTCAACACTGTTGCACTGAGTTTTTCACCACCACCCTGTTTTGTTCTGCCATTCCACTCGCTTGCACAATCATCTCCATTCAACCCTGCCACGTCCATCATCTCTGTGTCTATTTTTCTTCAACGAGTTTGTGGGTTTTGCAGGTTTACCGTGGCAGGGAATTATCATGATTCACCACCTCCATTACAGAAGCCGAGTACGCTCCAGAGGACCAATTATCAAATGAAAAATTATGGAGCAAGGATCCGGGAAGATATGCTGACATGACATCCATTAAAAATCCAGAGTTTAAATCTATTTAACCCTCCAGGGTCATTCAAATGCACAGGTTGAGCAGATGAAGAATTAATGGCGCTGATAGAGAATATCAGTGAAGAGCAGGGGATTAAAGAAATACATTTAAGGACTTTGGGGCTCTTACATGACCTTTTAGAGGAAAAGTACCAGATCAAAGACCCTGCAGACCAATAGAAAGATCTTTTCACAAAAAACAATGCCCTCGAGGTTTATTTCAGCCGAATTTTCTTCAAGAAAGGACAGAAGGTTCATGAAGATTTCTTTCTATGCCATATTCTTGAAGATATTTTCTACTCAGTACATTTATTTCCAAAGGCAGGTCATAGAGAACATACTGTACAGCATGGTTACTCAGCAATCTGGGCGCGAATGTTTCCACCATTTTTTTTAAATAAAACAATTAATTGTTTTCACCTACTTCTTTTATTAGTCTCTCTTCTTCCTCTTCTATAAAAGCCAGGAAAAAAGACATTGTAAGGGTTCCAGATTTTTATCAGAGAATTGTGTAGTGAAAGGCATTTTTGTATATATTGTGTAAGAGCTCTTGTATGAAGGCTTAGAGCCCGTAGGGTCTCAGCGAGGAGGAGTTCTATCTGTATTAGAGGATTCTGGTCTTTGGTATCCCACAGTATGTAACTTCCTTTTATGTGTTTAATACAACATTTCATTTTATCCATCTTCTTGTATCATGTACTGGAATGCGAGTGGCTCACTAATTTTAGGTAAGGATTTATCCTAGTTTATACCCATACTTGGATCAGTCAAGCACTTTAAATATGGCTCAGGCATGATATACTGTTTCATGTTCATTTCATCCATCTTTCTGCTATATTAGTTGATTTGGGAGGGTGCTTTTAAAACGCCATTGTCATGTATGGATTCTTAGATTGATAAGCCCATATGTGGTTCTGTTGTGTATCTGGGTATCAGACCAAATTTAACTAATATCCTCTTATGTTTATTTCCCTGCATACACCTTCTGATATTTAATTTCTGTGGCATATTACTTGAATCAGCCCTCTTTACAGTAAATTGTCTCTTAACTGTCTGATGCTTTTGTGTTGGAGCTTTACATTTTGTCTCTGCAATATTACTTTCCCTGTGGCAGTTTCTGTAAGTTTTGGTCCCATTTAAATCACTTTCCTTGTTTACAAGAGATAGTAGGAGAGCCTTTGGATTGACACCCAAGTTTTATTACATGCTCCTTGCTATGATAAGATTTCCTAGGCACTGGTCTATGGAAACTCTAGGCTGTCTCTAGGAGTGACAACAATTGTCAAAAACAGTCCCCATTGCATTAAGTTCCTCCATAAGATGAGGAAATTTCTGCTGAAATTGGTCCCTGGTGAACCACTTTCCTTGGTGTTGGAGTTGGCCAGCTTTGAAAACCCAATACAGCTGGATCTTCTGTTGGCAGGTGTTCTTGATTTGCATGTCCATGATACAATTTGTGGTGGCATGTTCCATGCATTCTGGGTTTAACTCTATTGGTGTGAGTTGTTCTGCAATGTCGAAGGTGTCCAGTAGAGGTGGGAAGTAAGGACGAAGGCGGTCAACATTGAATACTGGGTGCAGACCAAGGAATGGTGGAATACTGATCTCGAAGGAATTGTTCCCCACAGCCTTGATGATGGTGTACAGCCCATATCGGAGCGGGTGAATCTTGCGGTGGGTTCCAGTGAGGTGCTTCTTCTGAAAATGTAGCCATACTTTGTCAACCACCTGGAAGTTGTGTGGCACCCGATGTTGATCATGGCGTTGCTTGTACTTAGCATTGGATCTATCCAATATGTCATGAACCTATTGGTGGATGTGTTGAATGCACTCGATGAAGCTATTTACTTTGTCAACTTTAGGCTGGACATGAGCCGAATCGGCCTGAGTAGCAGCAAATGGCATGGCTATGTCAATGGGACATAGCTGCTGGAATCCAAAGCCCACCTGAAAGGGGCTATGGATGATTGAACTATGGAGAGCCTGATTATAACTATGTTGTACATAGGGTAGGCTCTTGTCCCATGTGTGTAGATGCTTGGAATTTTAATGCACAGAATGTGTACAATAATTCTATTGATGACCTCTGTCTGGCCATCTGTTTGGGGATGGAAAGCTGTGGACTTGGTGAGCTTGGTGTCCAACACTGACCAGAGGCTGGAACAAAATTTACTGAGGAACCTGCTATCTTGATCTGATATGATAGACTGTGGGATCACAAAGTGCACCCACACTCATTCAAAGAAGAGTTTAGCAGTGGCTTCTACTCTGATATTCTTCTTGCAGGATGCCATAATGACCATCTTCGAGAATCTTTCGATGATCACGAAAACACAGTCATTTCCATGCTTAGTATAAGGCAGGCCCGACATGTAATCCATGGAGATGGATTCCCAAGGTTGGCTAGGGGTAGGTAGTGGAGTATAAAGGCTTTGCTTCTTGATCGTTGGTTTGGAAATGGCACAAGCAGTGCAAGATCTGATGTGCTTCCCGACATCCTTTCGAAGGTTTGGCTAATAGAAAATACTTCTGCAATACTGCTACTATTTTCTCAACCTCGAAATGTCTAGAGACTCGACTATAGTGTGCTTCCCATATCATCTTGGCATGCTCGCTTGAAGGAACACAAAAGTGTCCCGGTTGACATAAAAGTGCATCTTGGAGGTAAAAATTTTGAACTTGCGTACCCCCCAAGAGTGCCTTGTAAGTGTGGCCGAATCTTGGGTTGCTCTCATAGAGAAGCAGCCAATTAGAAGTCTCGTGCCCAAAAGAGTTGAGAATGGTGGTGAGCGCCATGATCAGTGGTTGGCTGAGGCAATCTGCAACATTATTGGTGCTACCTTTCTTGTACTTGATGTTCAGATGAAACTGTTGCAAATATGTGGACCACTTATGATGGCGATCATTCTACAACTTCCCTTGTGTCTTTATGAACTGCAGGGGCCAGTGGTCTGTGTGGATGGTTGTTTCCTGCCCCAAAATGTAATGCTTCCATTGTCAACAAGCTTGCACATCGAATACATTTCTTTGTCATAAGTGGGATACTTGCGAACTGTGTCAGACAATGTCTCACTGTGATATGCCACTAGATGTCCCTGTTGAGTAAGAACTTCCCCAATAGCATAGTCAGAGGCATCTGTCTCGATCTCAAATGGTTGTTGCAAGTCTGGTAATGTGAGCACTGGGGCAGAATAGAGGCAATTTTTCAATTCTGTGAACGCCTTCTTTTTAGGTTCCGACCAAAAGAATTTTTCTCTCACTCCTCCCTTGGTGACTTGACTCAAGGGCCCAGTGATATGAGAGAATCCCAACACGAACCTACGGTAGAAATTAGCAAGATCCAGAAAGCTGTGAAGCTCTATTATAGTGGTTGGGGCTGGTCAATCTCGAATGACTTGGATCTTGGTTGGATCCACATGCACCCCCCTTCATAATTAATGTATCCCAGATATTGAACCTGGGTCATGCCAAAAGTGCACTTCTCGAAATTGGCACACAACTTGTGTTGCCGCAGTGTTTGGAGGAATGTTGTGAAGGTGCTCTTCCCAAGTTTGGCTAAAGATCAAAATGTCATCCAAGTACACCACTACAAATGAGTTGGTGAATGGCTGCAAGATGTCATCCATCAACCTCATGAAGGTTGCAGGAGAATTCGTCAACCTGAAAGGCATGACCCGCCATTTGAACAGGCCTTCCTTGGCTTTGAAGGTAGTCTTCCACACATCGGAGGGTTCAATTGGTACCTGGTGATAACCAGAATTCAAGTCAATCTTACTAAAATAATTTTCACCTTTGAGTTGGTCTAGAAGGTCATCAATCCATGGGATTGGGTACCTATTCCGGATAGTGATCTTGTTCAGCACCCGATAGTCAATACAAAGTCTCCACGTCCCACCCTTCTTATGTACTGACACGATCGGGCTCCCACATGGCGATTAACTTGGTCGGATGTGACCTTTTTTCAGTAGCTCCTAAATCTGCCTCTTGACTTAATCGTTCTCTAGAACAGAGCACTGATACATAATTCCATTGGGTAGTGGCACACCTGGGGTTAGATCAATTGGGTGCTTGACCTGACAGTGCAGAGGAACCCTTGTGGGTGAGGTGAAGATGTGCCCATACTCCTCCACAACCTTATCCATTTGTTATTGTCATTCAGAGGAGCCTTCTTTGGAGGTTGTGGCCACAGTCTTCTTCTTGCCTCGGGGGCGGATCATCAGGAAAACGAATTTCCTGGTTTGGGAAATGAGCTTACTGCATTGTTTTGCAGTAACCAAAGAGATAGCGGCAGGAGGTGGTACCTATAGTATCATGTACAACTTATTTCCCAAAGTAACAATAACAGTGCAAGGCCGAGACTCATACACAACATGAAACTTCCACAATTATGTTTGTCCTAATAATACATCGGAAACATCAATAGGAGCAACGTCACATAATTCCTCATCCATGAAGGGCTTGATGCTATAGGGAAGTTGACACTGCTGGCTAATGCAGAGATCTCGTCCTTGGTGAAGCTACCTGATGGTGTATAGATGTGGGTGAGCTATGCTCGGCAAGCCCAAAAACTTCACGGTGTTTGCTGAAATGAAGTTATTTTGGCTCCCATTCTCGACAATGAACTATACCGAGGAGCCCTTTACCCACATCTGGGAGTGGAGGAGACGTTCCTCCTCCTTTTGATATTCCAGTTCCTCCTTCTGGATCTTTGTAGTGGAAACAGTGGCGTTGGGCTCCACATCAATAATTTGTTTCCCTTTTTCATTCCACTTGTTAGGTTCTGATTCAGAGTCGGAGCATGCATTTGTCTCAGAAGCCCTCATCTCGGCCACCAACGACTGCTTGGACCGACACTCACTTGTGTTGTGAGTGGAGCTCTTATGGAACTCACACCACTTTCTCGTGTCCTTATTTGGCTTTACGGTGTTGTTCTTTGCTTGTGGCTTCGACAGGTTGTCTTGAGTCACCATGCTTTGGCTTTGTCCTTTGTTATGTGGTTTGGGAGCACCTTTCCCTTTCTTTTGATTCGAAGATCCAATGTATTGCTTCTTCTATTTGAATTTCTTCTCAATCTTGGCAGCATACCAGTATGTCGTACCAAGCGAGGAGATGTCGAGGAACTCCATTTCCTCCTGAATGTATCTATGTAGAAAATTGCGATACTTTAGCACCAGATGTTTCTCTGAATCTTTGATACCCAACTTTGTGCTCAGGGTATGGAATAGATTCGTCAAATCACGCACATATTGATCCCTTTGTTGTCGCAGCATGTTCCATTGTATGTACTTGTCCTCATATCTCCCCATGGGATAGTATTGTTCCTTGATGGCATCTCGGAAAGAATTACAAGTGGGTACATTCGAGAACAAATAGGGTTCTTTCTCATCCTTTTTCTCACAATGGGTTTCCCATCAATCCTTGACATGGGGGGTAGCTTTGAGGAGTGCAAAAATAATCTTCTCCCTGTCGGAAAAGTCATGAGCCGAGAAATATCCTTTTAATAGATTCAACCATATATCTACGTCATCTACATCTATTTGACCCTCAAATATGGGAATGTCAAAATTTACTTGTACCTTAAAAGGAGTGCACCTCTAGAGTGGCTGTTGGATGCAGATGCATCGTCGGTGGGCAACCGTTGAAGGATCTGGGCAAAGTTATCCATCATCGCGTACCTTTGTTTTTCGAGGGCCTCCTCGAGCAATATTTTGATAGGATCTCTTTCTCCCTCATCTTTCTTTTTGTCTCCCATGAGCATTCGTCGTGGTTTGCGAGGCTGATCTTGCAAAGGTTCCACCAGATCGAGCCCTAACTCCTTATACCCCGACCTCGTTGGGGACCTGCAAAGAAGGATCGAGAAAAAGCAGACTGATCTGATACCACTTATCCGGATTTATGAAAGAATGAAATATAATAAAAATATAACCATAAATACAAATATGCAGTGGAAATAACACTTCATTTCATTAATATCAAAGAACTGAAATTTGCTTACAGCCTGAATGGAAATAAAACTAGCTAGGGCATTGGTAGCTATCTCTGAGAATAGATGTGGCAGCTACAGGCCTCTGAACTTAGTTACAATGAGGCTCGAGGGCCTATTTATTATTTAGAAAGAATGGGAAATCCTAAACAGCCAAAACCCTAACCCTAGGAGATGAAGCGCCAAAACTATGGGCCCCGTTTGGGTAAATTGGTGTTTCAACTTCCCGGAGACGTAACTTCGGCATACGATCTCATTTTGACGCGTACCATACCTAGTTAGAAATATCTATCTGAGGAATACAAATTTTGAGTGAGAAACATCGATCCATGAACCCATGTTGCTCCCGGTTTTCCCAAAAAATGTTGTTTAGGGCCTCAAAATGGCTCCAGAAATTTAGGACCCGAAAAACTGCTAAAAATAGTAAGTTGTGCCCAAACTGAAAAACTAAAAGAGACAATGGTGGGGCCCTAAGTGGAATAGGTAGATGAACACCAATATCTACTTGTATCATTCCTCCCCCCTTAGGAAGCAATGGTCCCCATTGCGTTAATTTCCTCCATGAGATGAGGAAATTTCTGTTGAACTTGGTCCCTGGTGAACCACTTTCCTTGGTGTAGGAGTTGGCTAGCTTTGAAAACCCGATACAGGTGGATCTTCTGTTGGCGAGTGTTCTTGATTTTCATGTCCATGATACAATATATGGTGGCTTGTTCCGTGCAGTCTGGGTTTAACTCTGTTGGTGTGAGTTGTTTTGCAATGTTAGAGGTGTCCAGTAGAGGTGGGAAGTAAGGATGAAGGCAGTCCACATTGAATACTGGGTGCAAACCAAGGAATGGTGGAATAATGACCTCAAAGGCATTTTTTTTTACAGCCTTGGTTATGGTGTACGGCCTATTTCAGAGCAAGTGAAGCTTGCGGTAGGGTCCGTGAGGCACTCCTTCTGCAAATGTTGCCATACTTTGTCACCCAACTAGAAGTTGTGTGGCACCCGATGTTGATCATGGCGTTGCTTGTACTTAGCATTAGCTCTGTCCAATATGTCATGAACCTGTTGGTGGATGTGTTGAATGCACTCGATGAAGCTACTTTCTTTGTCAACTTCAGACTAGACATGAGCCGAATCGGCCTGAGTAGCAACAAATGGCATGGCTACATCAATGGGACATAGTGGCTGGAATCCCAAGCCCACCTTAAAGGGGCTATGGCCGATTGAACTATGGAGAGCCCAGTTATAACTATGTTGTACATAGGGGAGGTTCTTGTCCCATGTGTGTGGATGCTTGGAATTTTACATGCGCAGAATGTGTACAATCATTCTGTTGATGACCTCTGTCTGGCCATCTGTTTGGGGATGGAAAGTTGTGGATTTGGTGAGCTTGGTGTCCAGCATTGACCAGAGGCTGGACCAAAATGTGCTGAGGAACCTGCTATCCTGATTTGATATGATAGACTGTGGGATCCCAAAGTGCACCCACACTCGTTCAAAGAAGAGTTTAATATTGGCATCTGCTGTGATATTTTTCTTGCAGGCCGCCATAATGGCCATCTTCAAGAATCTGTCGACGACCACGAAAACAAAGTCATTTCCATGCTTAATAGAAGGCATTCCCAACATGTAATCCATGGAGATGGATTCCCAAGGCTGGCTAGGGGTAGGTAGTGGAGTATTAGTTTGGCAATGGCACAAGTAGTGCAAGATCTGATGCACTTCCCAACATCCTTTCGAAGGTTTGGCCAATAGAAATACTTATGCAGTACTGCTACTTTTTTCTCGATGCCGAAATTCCCACTGACTCGACTGTAATGTGATTCTCATATCATCTTGGCACACTCACTTAAAGGAACACAAAGGTGTCCCAGGTGACATAAAAGTGCATCTTGGAGGTAAAAATTTGGAACTTGTGTAGCCCCCAAGAGTGCCTTGTAAGTGTGGCCAAATTCTGGGTTTCTCTCGTAGAGAAGCGGCCAATTATAAGTCATGCCCACAAGAGTTGAGAATGGTGGTGAGTGCCATGATCGGTGGTCAGCTGAGGCAATCTACAACATTATTGGTGCTACCTTTATTTTACTTGATGTTCAGATGAAATTATTGCAGATATGTGGACCACTTATGATGGCGATCATTCTACAACTTCCCCTGTGTCTATATGAACTGCAGGGGTTGGTTGTCTGTGTGGATGATTGCTTCCTTTCCCAAAATGTAATGCTTCCATTGTCAACAAGCTTGCATAATGAAATACATTTCTTTGTCATAAGTGGGATACTTGCGAACTATGTCAGATAATGTCTCACTGTGATATGCCACTGGATGTCCCTATTGAGTAATAACTGCCCCAATAGCATAGTCAGAGGCATCTGTCTCGATTTCAAATGGCTGTTGCAAGTCTGGTAATGTGAGCACTGGGGCAGGACAAAGGATATTTTTCAATTTTATGAATGCCTTCTGTTGAGGTTCCGACCAAAAGAATTTTTCTCTCGCTCCTCCCTTGGTGACTTGACTCAAGGGCCAAGTGATAGGAGAGAATCCCAACACGAACCTACGGTAGAAATTAGCAAGACCCAAAAAGTTGCGAAGCTTTGTTATAGTGGTTGGGGCTGGCCAATCTCGAATTACTTGGATCTTGGTTGGATCCATATGCACCCCCCTTTCATCAATAATGTATCCCAGATATTGAACCTGGGTCATGCCAAAAGTGCACTTCTCCAAATTGGCACACAACTTGTGTTGCCGCAGTGTTTGGAGGACTTTTCAGATGTGGTGAAGGTGCTCTTCCCAAGTCTGGCTGAAGATCAGAATGTCATCCAAGTAAACCACTATGAATGAGTTGGTGAATGGCCGCAAGATGTCATCCATCAACCTCATGAAAGTTGTGGGAGCATTCATCAACCCGAAAGGCATGACCAACCATTCGAGAAGGGCTTCCTTGGCTTTGAAGGAAGTCTTCCACACATTGGAGGGTTCAATTGGTACCTGGTGATACCCAGACTTCAAGTCAATCTTGCTGAAATATTTTTCACCTTTGAGTTGGTCTAGAAGGTCATCAATCTGTGGGATCGGGTACCTAATCTAGACAGTGATCTTGTTTAGCACCCGATATTCAATACAGAGTCTCCACATCCCATCCATCTTCTATACCAACACGATCAGGCTCCCACAGGGTGATGAACTTGGTCGGAAGTGACCTTTCTGCAGTAGCTCTTGAATATGCCTCTTGATTTCATTGTTCTCCAGAATAGAGAATCGATACATCGGTCCATTGGGTAGTAGCGCACCTAGGGTCAGATCAATTGGTTGTTTGACCCGACAGTGCAGAGGAACCCCTGTGGGTGAGGTGAAGATGTCCCCGTACTCCTCCACAACCTTATCCATTTGTTTTTGTCATGCGAAGGAGCCTTATTTGGAGGTCGTGGCCACAATCTTCTTCTTGCCCTGGGGGCGGATCATTAGGAAAATTAATTTCCTGGTTTGGGAAATGAGCTTAATACATTTTTTTGTAGTAACCAAAGAGATAGCGGTAGGAGGTCGTACCTCTGGTATCCTATACAACTTATTTCCCAAAGTAATAATAACAGCGCAAGACCGAGACTCATACACAACATGACGCTTCCACAAGTATGGTTGTCATAATAATACATCAGAAACATCAATAGAAGCAATGTCACATAATACCTCATCCATGAAGGGCTTGATGCTATAGGGAAGGTGATATTGCTGGCTGACGCAGATATCTCTTCCTTGGTGAAGCCACCTGATGGTGTATGTATGTGGGTGAGATGTGGTCAGCAAGCCCAATCACTTCACGACGTCTGCTAAAATGAGGTTCTTTTGGCTCCCATTGTCGACAATGAACTATACCGGGGAGCCTTTTACCCACATCTGGGAGTGGAAGAGACGTTCCTCCTCCTCTGGATATTCTGGTTCCTCCTTTTGGATCTTCATAGTGGAGACAGTAGCGTTGGGCTCTGCATCAATAATCTGTTTCCCTTTTTCATTCCCCTTGTTAGGTTCTGATTCAGAGTCGAAGCATGCATCTGACTAAAAATACATCATCTCGGCCACCAGCGACTGCTTGGCCTGACACTCACTTATGTTGTGAGTGGAGCTCTTATGGAACTCACACCACTTTCCTGTGTCCTTCTTTGGCTTTACGGTGTTGTTCTTTGCTTGTGGCTTCGACAGGTTGTCTTGAGTCACCATGGCTTGGATTTTTCCTTTGTTCTGTGGTTTGGGAACACCTTTCCCTTACTTTTGATTCGAATATCCAAAGTCTTGCTTCTTCTGTTTAAATTTTTTCTCAATCTTGGCAGCATACTGGTATGTCGAACCAAGCGAGGAGATGTCGAGGAACTCCATTTCCTCCTGAATGTATCTGTGTAGAAAAATATGATACTTTAGCACCAGATGTTTCTCTAAATCTTTGATACCCAATTTTGCACGCAGGGTATGGAACAAATTCGTCAGATCATGCACATCTTGATCCCTTTGTTGTCGCAGCGTGGTCCATCGTATGTGCTTGTCCTCATAGCTCTCCACGGGATAGTATTGTTCCTTGATGGCGTCTTGAAAATAATTCCAAGTGGATACGACTGAGAAAAAATAGGGTTCTGTCTCGTCCTTTTTCTCACAGTGGGTTTCCCACCAATCCTTGACATGGGGGGCAGCTTTGAGGAGTGCAAAAGTAATCTTCTCCCTGTCGGAAAAGTCATGAATCGAGAAATATCCTTCCAATAGATTCAACAATATATATACGGCATCTACATCTATTTGACCCTCAAATATGGGAATGTCAAAATTTACTTGTACCTTAAAAGGAGTCGCACCTCCAGAGTGGCTGCTGGATGCAGATGTGCCACTGGTGGGCAGTTGTTGAAGGATCTGGGCAAATTTATCCATCATCCCATTCCTTTGTTTTTCGAGGGCCTCCTCGAGAACTATTTTGATAGGATCTCCTACTCCCTCATTTTTCTTTTCGTCCCAAATGGGCATTCGTCGTGGTTTGCGAGGCTGATCTTGCAAAGGTTCCACAAGATCGAGCCCTAACTCCTTATACCCTGACCTCGTTGGGGACATGCAAAGAAGGATCGAGAAAAAGCAAACCGCTCTGATACCACTGATCTTGATTTATGCAGGAACGCAAAAAAATAAACATATAACCATAAATACAAATATGTAGCAGAAATAACACTTCATTTCATTAATATAAAAAAACTGAAATTTGTTTATAGGCAGAATGGAAATAAAACTAGCTAGGGTGCTGGTAGCTATCTCTGAGAAGAGATGTGGTGGCAACATGCCTCTGAACTAAGTTACAATGAGGCTCGAGGGCCTATTTATTATTTAGAAACAATGGGAAATCCTAAATAGCCAAAACCCTAACCCTAGGAGATCAAGCTCCAAAACTATGGGCCCCGTTTGGGTAAATTGGTCTTTCAACTTCCCACGGATGTAACTTTGGCATACAATCTCCATTTGACACGTACAATACCTCGCTAGAAATATCTATCCGAGGACTACAAATTTTGAGTGAGAAACATCGATCCATGGACCATTGTTGCTCTCGGTTTTCTCAACAAACATCGTTTAGGGCCTCAAAACAGCTCTGGAAGTTGAGGACCCGAAAAACTGCTAAAAATAGTAAGTTGTGCTGAAACTGAAAAACTGAAAGAGACAATGGTGGGGTCCCAAGTGGAATAGGCGGGTGACCACCAATATCCACCTGGATCAGATTAATAGGGGAATGATTCTGTATTTTGCAAGAAGTTAAATATTGTGAGATCTTAGGAATCTAGGACATATGCATGCTTAATGTATATAATTTCTACATTCTAACCTACCACCTATCCCTTATTTCTCCTATTGGTTCAGATTAAGCTGTTGAACTAATGTCATTTAGAAAATATACTCATAAGCCAAGATTAAAAAGTTTGGCAAACTTTCATTTTCTAACCTATCAGCAAAATTTCAAAATTGGACAATCATGCTTAAACTGTATGATTGAACAAACTTTTCCAAATAGTAGTGGTAATTTGATTTGCAACACTTTTAGAAACATTCACTTTTTGTGGGGCTTCCTTTTCCTTTCTTCTATTTTTATACCCTCTTTTATTTTAATTTCTTTTTGTTTCTTTTTCTATCCTTTGGAAATGCTTTGAATATTGAAATATATATACCATATGAAAATCTTCATGAAAAAAATATTTGGTCACCTTGTGATACTGTAAATTACAGGACTCTAACACTGTCCTCCATTGTCTCCACTACCTCCATAACTACACAATTTATTTGGTTGAATTCCTTCCTAAGTGGCATCCTCATCTGGAAGGTTTGTCCATCGAACCAGAAATTCTTTGATCATCATGTTTCTTAGTTGTCTTTCTTGAGTATCCAAGATATCTTCCGGTTGTAAAACCAAATGGCCCTCATCATCAATAGGTGGGAGCTCCATAGTGGCAACTGCATGCTATCCAATGTCCTTCTTGAGGCATGAGACATGAAAAATATTATGGATCTATTGTGGTAAAATACAACCTCCCCATTTTTGACTTATGTACTCCAAATAATGGGGACCCTTTCTACAAATTTTTTAGCTAAACACCTTTTAGAATTTTCATTAAGTTAATTATCCTACGTTTTTTTTTTCATTTTTCATCTTCCTCAGAATTTTTTTTTGATTGCTTTGTTGAATTATATTTTTCACAAGCTTTCCAATGATAATTGTTTCGCTCCATTTGGTCAACCAACATGTAAATGGAACTCCTTTGAAGTTTTGATCAATTTCTCACTTGGGTTAAAAAAAATGTATAAAGTGTATGATATTTCAATTTTCACAATTAAAATAGTCTTCATTATAAATATTAATTTTTTACTAATATTTCATTTTTCACGAATGATCCTACTAAATGACCCAGCCAAATTATAGAGCATTTAAAAAACACGCTTTTCGGGATTTTGGTAATTTATCATAATTTCATTTTCTAAAACAAAATACCAAAATCAAAATTTCATAATGTCAAAGTGGTTGTCGTTTATTTTTTAGAATTATTAATTACCAAGTGGCCGTAGTTTAGAATTGGAAAATCTCACTATAAGTATTCCACACTTTGTTTCATTTTTTAACATAAATAAATTCTAGACCTCAATTAAAAAATATAAAAAAACATAAAAATTTATTGTAGATGTGTGCGATATTGTTTTTTTAACTAAACTGTAGTAAATTCATTTACTTCGAATTCATTCGAATTCATTTTGAATGAATAAGTAGTATATTAACTTTTTAATATAATATTAAAATATTTTTAATTGATAATTAAATAAATTAATTTTAATATATAATATATTATTAATTAAATTAAATTAAAATTTAATTTTATGTTTTAGTTAGTTAGATTAATATTAATTAATAATTAGTGTGTAAGTAATTGTTTTAGTTTATGATTAAAAATTAAAGTAATAATATTTTTTTTTTAATTAGTCAGAGGAATCGGCAATATCAGACAACTTTCACATGCGAGGCGTGGGGTCAAACTCCCTGGCTACCACTATAACCTCTCAGGGACTGCCCAACCTGTAAGAACGGTACCCGAATAAGACGAGTCTGGAACTCATGACCTGCTTAACAACACGAACGCCTTAACAGTGTGTCCGCTGGCCATTAGACTATGCCCATGAGAGAAAATTAATATTAATTAATGAATAATTAAAATCTAATTTAAGATTAAAATTTAATTAAAAAATTCCAATTTTTTAGCCTAAGCAACAGAAATTCCATAATTTTAGCAATTTTAACTCAACATCTTTGGAAGCTCATAAATAGAGTTTTACTTGACCAAATGAGACCCATGATAGCTTGTTTGATATATAAAATTGAGGAGAACATTTATGGGGAGATTTAGATAATAGATTTGATCATTTATTGGGTATAAAATTAGGCAGAAGATCAAGCTTCAAATTTTTAAAAGACAAAATCAATTTTTTGAGTTTTATTTTCTGCATTTTAATTTGCCCACAACTTATTCTAAATGTAGATCCATTCGTTAATGATATCATTGACCAATTAGATCATCATAGGCATCAATAGAAAGATTATATTTTGTTTTCAATTATTTATTTAATTAAGTTTTGATTGGATTTGTTTTAATTCCAGATTTGGTATTTTGATTTTGTTTTTTCATTTTAATTTTGTTTTGATTTATTTTTTGCAGGAAAATAATTGATGAAATGAGGAGAACAAGATATAAATCAATGAGAAGACTCTAGAAATTGAATAATGTGATTTTGAGCCAATGGAAATTGATTGAGCATAACCACTCTTCAACAAACTTTCTTATGAAGAAATTATTTTTAACAGATTTCAAAATGTAATAGAGGCTTCTCTCCTCTACAATTTTAAAATTCTAAAAGTACTTCTGTAATAGGAATTAAGATTTGTAGGTGGGAGGAGTGGAGTCTCAGATCTGGATATTATTGAAGTTTTTCTTTTACATTCTGAGTTATGTATAATGAACAAAGTTTTCACTATTGTAGATCTGATTTTGAAAGCAGAAGTTTAAGCATTGTAAAAGACTGTTAAAGACTAGAGCTAGAGAAATGGAATTAATAAATTGGTATTTATAATACTGTTATTTTAAATGTTGGTTTCATTTTATGATAATAGGAATGTGTCAATTTACTTCCATATTTGTGCACTTTTGTCGATATGAGTAATTTGCCTCAATTTTATGTTATTATTTATCTCTACTTTTATGGGCTGAATTCTGATTTCTGAGTAACTATTTATTCATAAATTTGTCTTATAAAACTAATTTATTGGATAGTGATATATTGTGAACTTTTTCCACATTATTGTTTAATTATTCAATTTACTAATTAAATGGTCAATATCATTTTAAGAACTTCTTCTTGAGTGTTGTTGATTGATTATTTCTATTAAGAGGTCTCTAGATATGCTGTGTTTGGTATTCCTAATGTCAGTTAATTGAAATACTTTGTTAACTTGATATTCATTATAAGCCAAAAATATTTAAATATCAATTATTTAAAATATATTGCTCTCGGTTGGGATAGATCTATATTTTCCCAATTGAGATAGGATTAAGATAATTCATTTTTCTTGCATCTTAGAATAATTTTTCATATAGATTAAATTCTACATCCTTAAAAAGTCCTCTTCCCAAAGAGGAAATACTTTATTTTTGTCTTGGCTAAGCCCAAATTAGCTTAAAGATTACTTTCTTGCCAGACGTCAGCAAGAAAAATGATTTGATGTCTCTTTTCCATTAGTAAACAGAAAGTTATAATTTAAGCCAATATAGATTGAGAGAAGGTAACTGGACCTTGTTAAACCAGTCAGAACCACCATTCCAAATGGAAAAGGAACTTCTTTAAGGTCCCGACAGGGTGTTCATCCCCCATGTTGTTGCAATGAATTTCGAGGCCTCAACATTTTTGCACTAGAATGAGGGCCCGAGACTTGTTTTCCTTTGGAATCTTTGTATTCTAACATTTAATTTTTATTACATTGTCTCCTCTAAAACTTCCAATTTGGAGTTGTATTTCCGGATGTGCATCTTCCAATACTCCACCAGAAATTGTAAGACTCTTGTCTCAGGTAAAGTTTAATGGTAAGAGGAATACTTCTGCATTTAATCATACTTTACAATTCATTCAATTTTTTTCAAATTATACTTTTTATGATATTGATGATGAAATTTTATGCAGGATTTTTACTCTTACATTCTTGGCAAAGCCAACAGCTGATGTTAATCACTTCCAGTTGCCTCAATCCACACTTGGGAACAATTTATTACAATATTCCTTTATAAATTTTATGGATATATCTATGAATAGGTATGTGAAAATTTTGAAGATCTGCGAATGTTTGAAGGTGAGTATTTAATTGATTTTACCATCAAGTTTCATTTAAATTGTTTAAAATTTAAAATTGTAGATAAACCTTCGAAAGAATAATTAATAGATTGGTTTGAACATATTTGTTCTCTTCCTTCCATTCAGAATCCATGTGAAATTATTTCAAGCTTTAATCAATCTCATTCTAATTTCATTGACATAAGAAATAATTCCAATATGGAGGTAGAAATAAATGATGACGAAGTGGCCTCTATTTTGTAAAATCAATTCCTTCAATTTCTGCATATTTCCTATAGTATTGTTAAATATCAAGGTGCACCTTCACATGGCAATAAATCTCAATCAAAAAGCTTGGAAATTTTCACTCATCAACTACAAGAAGATATTAGCAACACTCTTGAAGAAAATACCACTTTGAAATATGAAAATAGGTATGCATTAGAATCAGAAAATCAAAGCATAATCTGACAAGTACCAGCAGTGATTAAATTTTCCAATAATACGCGATCTACTGTAAAAATTTCTGAATTCTTTTACGATGAGAAAATACCAAATTTAGGACAGAAAAACAACATTCTTCAAAAAAACATAATTGTCCAAGTAAATGGTTTTAAATCTGAAATTTTCAATGAAGAAAATGTACAAGAATTCTCAAATAGAGGCATCTTCAATTACATTCTTTCAGATTCATATTTTTCTCTTTATCTTGATAATTTTTCTAATAGAAATTTTTCCTCTCTTCCTGTTAAAGATATTTCAGAAAATGGAGAGGTTGATCTAAATGAATTACCGATTATTTTTTATTAGGGTAAAAAATTAAATAATGATCATTCTACTGGAATTAATGAACATGAGCTCAATATTCCTTATTTTTTTGATACATTTAATGAGATCGAAGGGAATTATAATGAATGTCATGAGGTCATTTATGATAGCTACTTTGACATTAAGGATATTGTTTTTTCTTCTTTACAATTGAATCCTTATGATCAAAGTCTAATCACATGTGAAAATGAAGAGCAATCTGATTTAGAAATTGTTTCAAATAATTCACATTTTCAAACAATTAATCACATGCATGATTTCATCATTCAAAAAACCATTCCAATCTATGATTTATATAATGATCAATCTCACATTCCCATTCAGGGTCATAACCTTCTTTCTAATTCACAAGTGGGTATCAATAATAATTCTAATTGCATTATTATACCCAATTCTTGTGAAGAGAAAATTGATTTAAGTCAGTCCCAATTGTGTTGTAACAATAATTGTAAAACTAGTGTAAACTATGATTCAATTTTGTTATTATTTCATAATTTATTCTTAAATTCATATTTATTTTTGGTTTTTATTCTTTGATTTTTAGATACTTTGTGCTGGCATATTGAACAATTCAATTTTTAACACTCAATTAATGCATTACCTCAAGGGAAAAATGAAGTTTCAAATTGTAATTGTGAACATCAAGAATTATTAAACTTCCAATTTCAATTGATCATTTCTTATCAATTACTTCTTACTTCTCAGGAACAGTGCCAACAAGAGAGTGTATTTTCAATTTATGACCAACAATATAATTTAATTAATAATCTTTTATTGGATGTATGGATTTCCATCCTCTTTTCATTGATCCATTTGAAATACATTTGGAAAGTTTTCCTTCATGGAAGATCGTTAATAATTTAATATTTAAACATAAAACTAACAAATTCACACAGGTCATTGTTTCTGGAAGATCATTTCTACAACCTAGCCTATCATCTTCTCTTTTAAACCTTTCCCACTCAATAATGGAAATCCATATAGATATCTATGATCCAATTGAAATTCAGTTGGAAAGAGCATTTCAAGAGAAGGTAATGGTGAATAAGCTTCTAACAATAAAGATACATCCTGCTTTCAGATTTAGTTTTCTTAATTTAATTATATTTTCATTGTTACTAATGTTTGACATGTACATACATGCAAGAATTAAAATGCTTGCATGGTTTCATTGGAAGTATGACTATACCTAGTCATGTTTTCTTCATTATGTTAGAAATAGGAATATATTAATTTTCTTTTGCGTTCACATTTATTTCATTATTTCAAATTTTCAAATAAAAAAAGTAATGAATCCAATTTATTTTGGGCATACCATTTCAATTATAAGAAAGAAGCTTCTAGAGCCTTTTAGAAGCTCTTGAATTATTCGATCATACATATTTGTCAAGCCTTAAATTTTCTTGTTTTTCAAAATTCATCATATTGATCATACATGAAGAAATTCCAAGAATTTTCTACCACTTGACAATTTTTGATTCACAAGTAATTCTAAGAACTAATTTTTACCACTCTTGTCTTCTGATGTAATTTTGGAAATGATGCAGTTTGAAAAAAATCATTACTTAGCATTTTAGATTAAAAAAAGTAGGTGATGTTGAAACTTATGCAAATTTTGAGAAAATTTGAGAGAACTTGAAGATTCATGAGGTAAAACTACAATCAAAATTCTTCCAGGTATGTGTTAACAGGTTCATCGTCATCTATTTTTTTGTTTTAATTTTCAAAGGTTTTTCTTTTTATATTATGTTTTGTTTGTAAGTCTTCCTTAACTTGATTATGAAGACCCAAGATAAGCAAGCAGGCAGATCTGTCAAATCCACAACATGTTCTTGGAAGTATTGATTATTTCGTCTAAATTTGAAGATTATATAATTTTTCTTTTTGAAATCCTGATTAATCTTAATAAATTCTCGGAACAATCATATGAGATAATTATATTCTATAACTTTCTTTATAAGAAAATTATGATAAAATAACTTTCGATTAGATATTCTGATAGTTAATTAAAATATTTAAGAGTTGTTTATTCAAAAAACTAAGTTAAATCAATCACTTATTTTTTAATTGAATAATTTAAGAAATCATTGGACCCATATATGTCTCATCATATATCGCAATTCGCACACCAGAGGCTTTGAAATGAGCATACACCAAATATCTCCAATCTCACAATATTCTCATTCCCTTCAATCTCTAATGATATTTCCATCTAATATTGCATCATCCATATCACAACTATTTCTATCACAATATTCCATCAGAAGCGACTCTCAACATGTACTGATAAAAATTGCTGATGGAATACCTTTGATATTTTTTTCACTCATTATAGCATATCGCATATCGCATTTCCTAGATCCGATAGTTGATTTATCCAAATATTGCGATGACCACACAATTATGGAGCCAATATAAAATTTAAATCAAGTCATAAAAATATCGCTTCCATTCAATCGCAATAATGCTAGGGACATAGGTTTAAAAAGTCCCGATGTCCCGGACCCGATATGAGATTAAATCCATATACTAAAATTATTTAGTCCATTCTAAATCGGCATATCAACACATAATAAGTTGTTTGAATTGCGATATGAAGAAGAAGAGTAAGGGAGAAATGAAGACCATTAGATCTGAGTGATATCAACAGTGGATTTTAAATCGCACCCAGTGAGGTTTCGCATATTGAATATTTTAGTGGTTATTGTTAAGACCTCACCTGGTAAATTATATTAGTTGCGATACAATAAAAGATAAGGTAAGGAGATTGTGATGTGATTTTAAGCATATCACATATCATATGAGATAAGTAATACGTTTATTGTTAAACGTTAATGTTTCAACGAGCGGTGTGGAGTTCACTGTGAATTGTGAAATCACAAAATTGCAAAAGTGTTAAGTTTTGGTTTTCAAGTTCCTGTGGTTATTGTTTACTAAAGAGCTTGCCAGATTATCCACAGTATCATGAAACATTTGTCGATGTTTTGAATCCCAACGGGGATCCATCTTCAGGACAATGGAATGAAGAAATTTAAGAAGGGTCATAATACATTAATAGTGTTAAGTTGTGAAATTTGTGGGAAGGTAAGTTATAAAAGGTGTGAAGTGCAACCGTGCATGATTGGTCACCGTTTTTGTGGGTTGTGAAACCAAATTTTCGTGTGTATATTCTGATATTTGAATTCACGTTGCATCAATCACTTATCACATTTTCATTATCGCAAGAATAATATCGGTGTTTCCTTTTTATTGAAAAATTTTAATATTCCGATAGGACTATTCTCCATTGCAGTTTTCTATCACATATGCACATATCACAACTTTTCCATCGCAAAAATTGTATCGCATCGCTAAACTCAAATGAAGCTTTGTCTTAAAGATCTTTTGATGCAATAAACTCTCATATTCGACTTTCAATCATAATCTTTTAATTATTATAAAAAATGCTCAATCGCATATCGGCAAAGGTGGAAGTCATGAATTTTAAGTTATGCATGACGAAGAATCTCACAATGCGAAAAATTTCGCAAGACATTGACTTATACAATGATTAATTCATAATTTTTCTCTTCTATTTTGAATTTCACTCCATATTTTTCATATAAAGATTTAAATCCTCTTTATATAATGTTATATTATTCGTGATTTTGAATCAATTTCAATACTTTGGGGCTGATATAAATTCAGAATTCAAGAAGTAAAAGAACATTCATCATTTCAATTCATAAAGAAGCACATCTTCACCCTCATCTTTGATGGATTCGATTTATTTTTGATTCCTTGAACATGAAACATTTTTTTATTTTAGTTTACTGCTTATTTTACTTTAGATTTAATAAATAATGATTTTGGGTCAATAAAACTTCTTCATGCTTTTAATTATAATTAAAGGAAGAAGTTATATTTTTTTGGAGAAATGATACCTTTCAGGTAAGATTAAATGTAGTTCTCCAATGGTTAGTTTCATGTGCCCACTTTCATTTATTCCCATTTCTTCATTTTTTGTTTTAGTTTTTGATGATCTCGAACTCTGTTTTTCAGGTCTTCATAAAATTTTCACACCTCTACCAGATCAATTTTCAAAAATTTTCTTTGCTCTTTGAGATTCTTGAAAGAGAAAAAGTAATGAGCCTCTTCAAATCAGCTAGACTAGGGATTTTTTGAACCTCTAGTCTATTTCTTTAAGCATTACTTTCATTAGGAAATAGTTAAAGTGCTTTTTGCAGATTTTTTTCTTAAAGAAGAAAATTTGCAACAAATAGAAACTTCTCATTCAACATATTATCTATCATAACCACTATTTCACCCTCTAAATTTTGTGGGCCTCATTTCTTATAACTCTGCAAGATAAAAAAAATTAATCTTGACATAGGAATGAACATACATATGCATATTTTCTTTTATAATCCTTAGTTGAAAAAATTCAATAAACAATCTTGTAGGATTTTATCTTTTACATTTTTTCTTTTTCTTTTAGCTTTTACTTCATTTTTATTTTTTTCAATCGCTGATTTCTTTTCTTACTTTAGTTTAAGAATTATTTTCCTTTTTTACTTTTAGTTTTGATTTGATTTTGGTGACTTTTCCATAAATTATGTGAAATGATTTTTTCTTACCTTACAGTTGTTGACACATATGAGAAACCTTTTACTCTCCATTAAGTGAATTTCATTTATCATTAAAGGCATATCTTTATGGAACCATAAATTCATATTGTTTTAAATATTTTTTATAGACGAACACACACCCTTTCTAAGTGATTGAGCTTACTTTTTCAAGGAAAGAACTGATTTGAGTTTAATACAATGAATCCCTCCCACCCCTCCACATAAAATCCTCTAATTGATAGTTGCAGGGAAAGAATTTGGAGTCAACATTATGAAAGTATTATGTCCATTAAACAAAATTTTCTATTTTCCATCTCACATCTTTCACTCAAATACATCAAAAACTAAAATCTTGCAAATGCACTTATCAAAAGAGTGAAAAAGAGGAAACATGGAAAATATAAGTAAACCCATCGGAGCTATGGACGCCCGCTGGCAGCAGGACTAGGCTGGTATGGCATAAACAACTTCACCGGGGTACTGTTCAGGCTTGCTGGCAGTGAAGCGATGTCAGAGACAATAATAAAATGGATATATGTTTTTTCAAAAACTCATATCTTTACCTTCTATTTTTCACATGAAGAAAATTTAAAAAACAAATTTCCCCAAATTTGGATTCATCACTTTTAGTCGAGTCTATTTTAAGTACTTATCTTTACAAACTCATATTGCCTAATCTATTTATGTGGAACTTATGGAAATGTTCTACTGTTAGTTCCAGTTTGTAAATGGAACTCCTTTGAATTTTTGATCATTTTCTCGCTTGGATTAAAAAAATGTATAAAGTGTATGATATTTCATTTTTCGCAATTAAAATAGTCTTCATTATAAATATTAATTTTTAGTTAATATTTTACTAATTTTTTATTTTTCACGAATGATCCTACAAATTATAGAGCTTTTGAAAAACACGCTTTTCGGGATTTTGGTAATTTATCATAATTTCATTTTCTAAAACAAAAAGCCAACATCAAAATTTCATAATGTCAAAGTAGTCGTAGTTATTTTTTTAGAATTATTAATTACCAAATGGTTGTAGTTTAGAATTAAAAAATCTCACTATAAGTAGTCCACGCTTTGTTTCATTTTTTAACTTAACTAAATTCTGGACCTCAATTAAAATATATAAAAAACATAAAAATTTATCGCATCCACTTTCTGTGCTTTATCACAAACATTACACAATGTTATGTTTCAAAAAAACCGAAAACTATTTTGAAACGAATGCGATGTGTGCGATATTGTTTTTTTAACTAAACTGTTTAAATTCATTTATTTTGAATTCATTCGAATTAATTTTGAACGAATAAGTTGTATATTAAATTTTTAATGTAATATTACAATATTTTTAATTGATAATTAAATTAATTAATTTTAATATATAATATATTATTAATTAAATTAAATTAAAATTAAATTGTATGTTTTAGTTAGTAAGAATAATATTAATTAAAATATAATTTAAGATTAAATTTTAATTATAAAATCATGATTTTTTAGCCTAAGCAACATAAATTCTTGCAATTTTAACTCATTCGAATTCTTGCAATTTTAACTCATCATCTTTGGAAGCTCATAAATAGAGTTTTACTTGACCAAATGAGACCCAGGATAGCTCGTTGGATAGATAAAATTGAAGAGAACATTTCTCAGGAGGTTTCGATAATATATTTGATCACTTATTGGGTCTAAAATTAGGTAGAATATCAAGCTCCGAATTTTTAAAAAAACAAAATCAATTTTTTGAGTTTTATTTTCTGCATTTTAATTTGCCCACAGCTTCTTCTAAATGTAAATCCATTCGTCAATGATATCATTGACCAATTAGATCATCACATAAATCAATAGAAAGATTATATTTTATTTTCAATTATTTATGTTTTGATTGGATTTGTTTTAATTCCATATTTGGCATTTTGATTTTGTTTTTTCATTTTAATTTTGTTTTTATTTAATTTTTGTAGGAAAACAATTGAAGAGATGAGGAGAACAAGTTCTCAATCAATGAGAAGGCTCTAACAATTGAATAGTGTGATTTTGAGCCAATGGAATTGATTGAGTAGAACCACCCTTCAACAAACTTTCTTATGAAGAAATTATTTTAAATAGATTGCAATTTGTAATACTGGCTTTTCTCCTCTGCAATTATTGAATTATAAAAGTACTTCTGTAATAGGAATTTAGAGTTGTAGGTGGGAGGAGAGGAATCTCAAATCTAGAGATTATTGAAGTTTTATTTTACATTCTTAGTTATGTATAATGAATAGAGTCTGCACTATTGTAGCTTTGATTTTGAAAGAAAAAGTTCAGGCATTGTAAAAGACAGTTAGAGACCGTAGCTGGAGAAATGAAATTAATAAATTGGTATTTATAATACTATTATTTTAAATGCTGGTTTCATTTTATGACAATAGGAATGTGTCAATTTACTTCCATATTTGTTCACTTTTGTCAGTATGAGTAATTTTCCTCAATTTTATGTTATTATTTATCTCTACTCTTATGGGTTGAATTATGATTTCTGAGTAATTATTTACTCATAAATCTGTCTTATAAAACTAATTTACTAGATAGTGATATGTTGTGAACTTTTTTCGCATATTATTGTTTAATTATTCAAGTTACTGATTAAATGGTCGATATAATTTTGAGAACTTCTTCCCGAGTGTTGTTGATTGATTATCTTAGTTAAGAGGTCTCTAGATATGATGTGTTTGGTATTTCTAATGTCAGTTAATTGAACTATTTCGTTAACTTGATATTCATTATAAGCCAGACATATTTAAATCTAAATTATTTAAAATATCTTGCTCTCGGTTGGGATATATCTATATCTTCCTAATTGAGATTGGATTAAGATAGTTCATTTTTCTTGCTTCTTAGAATAATTTTGCATATAGATTAAATTCTACATCCTTAAAAAGTCCTCTTCCTGAAGAGGAAAAACTTTAATTGTGGCTTGGCTAAGCCCAAATTAGCTTAAAGATCACTTTCTTTCTAGACGTCAACAAGAAAAATGATCTGATGTCTCTTTCCCATTGGTAAACAAAAAGTTATATTTTAAGCCAATGGAGATTAAGAGAAGGTAACGTGACTGAGTTAAACTGGTCGGAACCACCATTCCAAATGGAAAAGGAACGTCTTTAAGGTTCGGACTGGGTGGTCATCCCCCATGTTCTTGCAGTGAATTTCAAGGCCTCAATAGGATCTTACTCCCAATGGGGAGCTCCAACTCATATGCTACTTCCCCAACATGACAAATCACCTTGTATGGCCCATAGAAACAGGGGCTTAAGCTTCTTAGCTCCCTTCTCCTTTAGCATAGACTGCTTATAAGGCTGAAGACGGAGATAGAAAAAATCATCCACCTCAAATTTTCTCTCCACCTGACCTCGATATGCATATAACTTTTGCTAATTTTGGGTTGTAGAAATGTTGTCCTTAAGATCACAGAGTATATCCTGACTCTTTTGGATCCACTCTTTGGCTCTAGGAGCCTTTCTTGCTCTAAACATCATATCAAAACAAAAAATGATAAAGCATCATAACGATATAGAGCTTGAAAAGGAGACATACAAATCGACATATGAAATGTCGTATTGTAGCAATATTCTCCCAAGTGGAGCCAGTGTAGCCATGCTCTCTGCTGCCTTGAAACATAGTTTCACAAGTAGCGTTCCAACCACTTGTTTACTATCTCTGTCTGTCCATATATCTAGGGGTGATAACTAGTACTCGGTGTCAACTCGGTACCCACCAAATAGAAAATCTCCTGCCAAAAGCCCCCATGAAGCGGCTATCTCTATCACTAACTATGGTCTTAGGAAGACCATGAAGTCTAAAAACATCTCTAAAGAAAAGCTTGGCCACTTGTAAAGAAGTGTACCATGAGGGGATGGAAAATAAATGTGAATACTTTGTTAGTCGATCAATGGAAAAAAAGATACAATCCTTGCCCTGCACTACTGTAAAAACGGTAATGAATTCCATAGAAATGCTCTCCCATTTCCCCTATGGAATAGGAAGTGGTTGTAACAAACCTACATGATGGTTAATCTCCCCTTTATTCCTTTGGAAAACTATGCACTCCTTGATATGCTGGAGCACATTCTCAATGAGACCCTTCCATGAGAATCTCTCTCTGATGGTCCGGTATGTCTTTGTGAAACCTTGGTGGCTTGAGAGCGGTGAATCATGTGCTGCATGCAAAATATTCTCCTTGAGTTTAGAATCTCTAATCAATAATATATGATCTCGGTAGTATATGACCTCATCTATTACTCTATATCTCTCATTGGTCACCTGCCCATTTAGTATCTCACATGTGAAGCAGTCTTTGCAATACTCCACCAATAGATGGGCCTTCCAATATGAATCCACACTCATCAAGGACAATGCTACTGTTCTCCGTGATAAGGCATCAGCTACCACATTGCTCTTCCCTTTTACATATTCAATGGGAAAGTCATATGCCTGAATTTTTCTAACCCATTTTTTTTGCCTCTCTTGCAGCTGCTTCTGCTTAAGAAAACACTGAAGACTGTTGTGATCAGTCTTTACTCAGAATCTGTTGCCTACAGGGTATTTCCTGAATTTGGACAATGCATGCATAATGGCCATCATATCCTTGTTATATATGGGATACAATGTCTCATCTGGCAGCAACTTCCGACTCTTAAAGGCTATGGGATGGCCCCCCTTCATCAAGACTATGCCAATATCCTCCCCTGAAGCATCACATTCCATCACAAAGGGTTGGGTAAAATCTGGCAATACCAACAGCGGACAACTACTCATCACCTCCTTCAGCCTATCAAATTCCCTCTGTGCAGTGTTTTTCCAACCAAAGGCTCCCTTCTTAGTCATATTTATGAGTGGTGCTTCTAGTTGGGAGAACCCTTTAACAAAATTTTGGTAGTGGGTGCAGATGCCTACAAACTCCCAAAGTTCTGTTACATTCTTTGGCTCTGGCCAATCCCGAATGACCTAGATTTTCTACTCATGGACACTCACTCCATCCAATCCAATGATTTGTCCTAAATAAATAATCTATGTGAGCCCAAACTCACAATTGGAGAGCTTGGCATAGAATTGTTGCTCTTCCCATGTGCCGTTGTAGATGAGAATGTCGTCAAAGAAAACCAACAAAAATTTCCTCAAATGAACACGGAATATGTGGTTCATACAAGACTGAAAAGTATTTAGAGCATTGGTCAACTGAAAGGGAATCACCAAGAACTAAAAGTGGCCATAGTCACATCTAAATGCAGTCTTGGGGATATTCTGATCTCTTACCCTGATATGATGGTACCCCAGCCTAAAATCATTATTTGAAAATAAATTCGATCCCCTCAGCTCATCCATAATGTTATGGGTCAATTTTGGGATCATCCCCCATGACCTGGTCAAACTGGACATCATCCCCAGGACCAATGAAATATAGTCTATCATCCCATCATATTTCAGTTGCTATATGCCCTAAGAGAAGAAAAAATCATTCATGGCTTCTATTGTGATATTTCCAAGGTTTGAAGTATATTTTATATCAATTATTGACTCACCAACGCAGCTTCTAAATGGAATAACTGTGTTGCAATGCAAGATCCTCCATTCAAGGGTTCACTGCAATGCACTTCCTAACATTCAAGAGTGCATTGGACACCTGGGAGCAGAATTATCATTGTTTCGGGAATCTCGACATGGACAATGCCTTCTAGAAGAGTACAAATGTGTTAAAATTCAAATCCAAGTGTGCATATAACACCTCTGAACTTGGGAACATGTCTTTCCTATGATTAGAAAGTCATTCATTAAGAAACTACCATCAATTTCCTTATAAATTGAGCACTCATTCTAGTGCTAGAAAATGAAGAAATTTGGTAAAGTTATGCTATTGGATTCTCATTTGAGAGAGTGAAAGTATTGATATGATGCTGGTATGATGTTGGATGTGATGAGGTTGGGATGAAGCTGGATCTCATGGCAACAAATCGATCATTGGTTGTAACCTCTCCATTCTACTCTTTAATAAAGATTGTTGTACATTTTCTCATATATATGTCTCTATTTCTTGTGCAATGGATTCTTGAATGATATATATATTTCATATCTAATCAATTTTATTGAGTAAGATAAGTAGATATTTGTACATTGCATGTTTTTTTCTATTCTCTATTTGTGTTTGCAGGAATAGATATGGAGATTTGAGTTGTATTGAGAGCGACGACAACAACGACAAAAGGAGAAGGAGACACGATTTAATCACAAGTAGGCACCTTTACCATTATGTATATCTGCTTGTTTTAAAGAAATTGATAGTAATTCTTTCCTCTGTTGTTCTAAGTGACTAGCACCACATTTAGGGAATTTGGTTTATCCATAAATCACAATTCCGCATAACAAATTGGCAACTCCTCTGGGGAGTATCATGTCATTCCTGGTGTTTTTACCTTTGCATATCCTCATCAGTAGCATTTAATTTTAGTTATTAGACATTTGAATGAAATAAATTTCATTAGAAGTGTGTTCTGCAGCTTGGTTTTTCAATCCTTGCTGCACCCAATGCACTGTTGGTCAAGACACAGTGCACTTTCCCCCACTAAGGGGTGCTCTGCAATGCACTGTCTCCCCTTAGAGACTGTGTTGGCCCCTCACCCAACCAAATTACATCCAAATTTTTCATTTCTATCATTCTCAGCCAATTTTTTGTTGTATTCTAAATTGTCTAATACCTATCAAAGACCAGTAAACTTTCCTCATTCTTCCTCCTTTGAAAAGTAAATTTGTTCAATGTCTCTTTAGTGATTTTATTTATCACTGGAAAATCAAATTCAAAGTATTTTATTTCTACATTAGTTCAATTTGTTTTCATAAAGGAAATTGTTCTTTCATTCTTTGTTTCCTGTAGGAAAAAGTGTAGTTCCATTCTTCATTTTTCTTGAAATAGAAATTGTTGTTAAATTCTTCGTTTCTCAAAGAAGAAAACACTTGTTTTTTTAATTTGATGCATATATTTTCATTTCTTGAATTCTCATTAAGGGAGATGAAAATAAAAACATGCATGTGCATAGAGTGAATTGTGTGTGTTGCATAGGAACACGTTAGGAAAGTTGCATTCTAGTTTGTGATCTTTGTTGTTTTCTCTAAAACTGATTGCTCTTTCCCTTAATATATAGGATTTTCATTGAAAGAGCTAAATTGAAAAGTTTTCTTATCATTTAGTTTTCATTTTTATGAATTTCCATTAAATCACATGGTGAACCTCAAAGAAAAACTTTTAAACAATATCAACATAAAATTTACATCAATTTACCTAAGAAAGCATTGTAACATTAACAATAACATTTAAAAGGTCTAGGCTAGAGATGTGTTATGACATCGTTAATCTTAGAAACTATCTTTAACTTATCTATGATACATTCCGAGTGTTATACCTCACTCCACGTATGTAAGTATATTGGAGCTCTTCCATGTACCTTTGGGTATATGGGGCGGTGTTATAATACAAAAATTATAAGGGGGTGCTCTCACTGTGTAGTTTCCCATTAGACAATGCTAATACAAACTTAGGCCTCCACGTACCTTCAGGTATATTTGGGAGGAAAAATTTAGGTTGCTATCCATCCATAGGTAACTAAGTCATCCACCTTGTAACTTGTGATACACCAAACATAACATTTGGGGAGATTGCTACCTGTACTTCTTGGTTTGCTAGGAGGTATTCTGCAGTTCACAATTACTTGGTAAACCTTTTTCCTAGAATTACCCTTTTATTTTATTTTTATTTTTTTGGTCATAAAATAAATCAGTCATCATGGAAGAAGAACATCCCTTTCCCTTTCATTCACGTAGAGTATCACTTAAACCACCTTTACCACTGGAAGCCATTTTTGGTCGCCAAAGGCGACATTGTTCTACTGAAACTAGTACTATCAGTACCTCTAGTGTGAAATCATCCTCACATATACAAAATTCATCTCGAGTTGTTTCTACAAATATTGTTTCATTTTCTATTATCGATACAGAGTCTTCTCATCTACCTGTGGCCACGATCCATCCAATCAGTGAGCCCATACCTCTCGAACCCGATTTTTTTCACATGGAAGTTGATCCAAATCTTGTTGTTATTTTACCACAACATCTAAATCCCAAAGTTGAAAAAATAGAATTTGTTCCTGTATCAGTCACCCCACAATCTATTGTAGACATTGAGTCTCTGATATCGCATAGACAACCACCTAAAATATACTTCAGTCATGACGTCCAAATACTTTCACTTGCTTTGATTTCAATTGAATAAATTCCACAAGATGAAATGCCTTCAACTCCAACTCATTTTGGATCAGACCTTTATCTTTACGAGACTTTTCCTCAATCACCTAACTCTACTTTCTTTGTTTCTGTGTCTATTCGAGTTCCCATAGATCCAGTAGGGTATAAATTAGGTCGTATAACCATGACTGAGCCAACATATTCGACTAGACCATCTATTCGAGTTGAAACAACACCCACTCTTGCTATCCCATCAACGTTCACAACATCACCAGAGCCACACTTATATGGTGGCCCTTTTGTCCCACCTGGTTACCAATATTTATCTGGAAGCTTCTCTGGTGAATCCTCAAATCCGTGGACTTCACCAATGTCATCATCTAGTATTCTATCTGGTACATCTCTAATGAGTATTGAACAGCTTGATCCTTTATATACATCATCAAGGCAATATCAAGCTTGTCCATCTAGGTATATTCCATCAAATACAATTTCAAATCGACGCCCGAAATTTGGAGAACAATATTTTCCATATTATTATACTACTTGTGCTAGGGGGCAACCTATGGTCACCCATTTTGAGAGTACTCCATTGTTATTTGGTCATCCTAATGTCGGAATGAATGTTTGCCAGTGGCAACCCACTCTACCCATCCAACTGCAAATGGTTGTACACTCATATCAACTGGTTCAACCTGTTTCACCCACATCTACTCTACTTGTTAATACATATTTACCCCTATTACAAGCTCAAACTATTGTACTTCAACCATCTCAGGTGGGTCCTTCCACCCAATACCCTCAAGTATTGAGCCCTCAGACTCCAACTCCTTCGGCTGGTTTACAACAAACACTTGTATCCAGAATTATTTATTCACACACCAGATTACCATAATATGGGATGTCACAGCCACAATCGGGTTATACCTATTCATAATCGAATCCAACTATTTTAGGTTATAATATTGGTGGACATACCCCTTGGAAGCCACAAGTGCAAATGCAACAAACTTCATTTCAGCAAGTACCGTACCTAGGTTTTGGTCAATAGAATCCTCAAGTGTTTTCTTATCAAAACAACCCCTATCTAGGTTACTAGCAACAGATTCATTATGCTAGTGCTGAAAGGTCTATTTCCCAAGAAATTTCATCATACCTTGACTATGCTCAACCCAACTTAAATCAACAATTACCCTTTGTTGCAACTTTAGAGTTACCAAATTAAAATTGGCTTACCAAGGATCCAATCAACTATGCTCCTTGGTGGCTGGTGATACCTCATAAATTACCCTCGGATTTTCCTAAGTTCAATGGAAACCCTGGGGAAGACCCGTTGATGGATGTTATTACTTATAATTTTTGGTTTCCATCAAACTCCTTAAATAATGACTCTGCTCAACTATGTCTTTTCCAGGGTATGCTCACTTGCCCGGCTGGGAAATGGTGCATTGAGTTACCAAGAACTTCATTTGATAATTTCACTACCATAGCTACTTTCTTTCTGACCCACTTCTAGTAACCCATACGATATGAAACTGGAATGGAAATATTGAATAATTTTAAACAGACTAATGCTACTCACATTTCTGATAATATTCATGAGTGGTGTCATCGTCGTAGAATGGTTAAGACATTTGTTCCTAATCAGCTCTTTGCTGAGTGGTTCATTAAGTACCTCTTACCATCTATAACTAAAGATGTGCCTAAGGGAGGCATCGTCACTTAAGAGCAGGTTATTTCTCCTGCCTAGTACTTGGAATTGATTTATACTCAGTTTGGCATGCTCTACGAGAAAATTCCCAATGTGCCATGATCTAATTTTACAGTTCCTCCTCCATCTAATGACTCTGTCGATGATGGTATGATCAGTACTGCAAGCACACATCACTCTACTACATATGATCGTGCACCTTTTTTTGAAATTAATTCTGTGTCATTTGATAAGGGAAAAAGTGATAAGCAACCCGGAATTAATAAAAAGGGGAAATCAAAGAAAAACAAAACTTCTACCCCTTAGGAACGATCATCTGAACAACAAACTAGAAATCAGAAACCTCGTTACCCTTGCATAATCTATAATGAGGAGAAATTTGTTTGAGACTGTCCTCACTGCACTGAAGTCTCAAAATTGATTAAGACCTCACATGCATCCGCTATGTTGACAGATCCATTTCTGAATCTAGACACAAATTTGGTTGCTATGGATCCAGCTTCTAGTTCCCAAGTGCTTACGCTATCTATTACGAAGCCAAAAACTAATGTTTTGGTGTTAACATGTAATAAAATTATGGTAGTCAAGCTACTGATCAACCTAATAACTCGACCAAGAATATGTCTATGGACTCAATACCACTAGCTGTGATTCATTAACTGAATATAAAGCCACCAAAGGGAGTCATCCACAAATCGACATTCAATCCTCAAGCCTGAGCTACTCAAAATTATAATATTGTTGAAGGTTTGGCTTAATCCCCTTCAGCTATGTCAACGCTTGAGGTACTTCAAAATTTTCCCGCCCAGAGACAGGCTTTGTTGTCGGCAATTGGTGGAATCGATTCGACAAATTCCAATCATGTAGTATTTAATCATACGAGCTATGTGTCGCAATTAATAGCAGAATTGGCATTCTCCATCCAATTAAATGTTCTCAATCACCTCGCTCATTGTACTATTATTGATGAGGGAGAAACTACCTGCATTATGTCTCTAAACTCTTGGAAGTCACTTGGCTCACCGCACCTATCTCAATCGCCTACGACGTTGAAATCTTTTGACGGGCATACATATAAGCCTTGTGGTATCATCAATAACCTACATCTCGTACTAAGGGGAAAAAAATGAAATGTTGAAGCTGAGGTCATTGAAGGACCCCTTGATTACAACATTTTACTCAGAAGGCCATGGGTATATGCTATGAATGCGATCGTCTCTACATATTTTAGAATGATCACCTTTCCACATAAAGGTGTCATCACAATCATCAATCAACTATCCTTCTTTGCCTCCATCTCCCAGGTAACTGTAAGCATTCCCTTAGTTCACACACCCCAAATAGCACTTCAAAACATTGGTGTAGGACTCTTAAAGGATTTTTCTCTCATGGGAACCTTTGCATTATCACTACCTATGACGTCGGTAGAAATTGCAAACATATAGACCTGCTACATGATATCTTCCACTCCATCTGGCTTAAGGAATATTACGGGTGATGATGAAGTTGTTACGTTGTATGAATTTATACCACCCAACCCAATTGAGCTGGCATAGTAATCAATCCACATGTCTTGGGCGGCGAATCTAAAATCATAGTCATTGATCATTTGGGTTGATCGTTCATTATATTTTGGTACTCCATCTGATCCTTTTTCATCCACTTTCTTCACTGATGAGAGAATTTTGGAATCCATGATGACAGAAGAAGAACCATGGGAAGATCATCATCATCGTTCTCATATTCAGAATTACAAAGAATATAATATTATTGAACTATATCACGCATCGATCAAAACATTTTTTTCGAATTCCTTTCCTTTTAATGCAATCGAATTCGAGCGAAATTTATCAAATATTGAAGAAACCATTTCTATCGATATCTCGACCAAACCTAGCGTTGTAGAAAAAATTCATGTCAACATGTATTTTTCTCCCTCAGAACTCGAAACATATCGATCTATATTTCATGAATTTCATGATGTATTTGCTTGGACTTACGAGGAAATTCCAGGCATAGATACTAGTATCATTGAAAAAACCATTAAAATGTACCTTGATGTCAAACTAGTACGTCAATGCCTTCGTCTTGTTCATCCGAAGAAGGTTGTTGCCATTAAAGCAAGAGTTGAAAAAATTTTGTGTGCTAGTTTCATTTACCCTGTTACACTAACTGATTGGGTTTCCAACATTTTTCTTGCTATGAAGAAACAACGGAAAATAAGAGTGTGTGTCGATTATCGGGATGGAAATCTTGCTTGTCCAAAAGATAACTATCCTACTCCCTTTATCGACTAGATTATTGACGATTGTGCTGGATGTGAAATATTTTCATTCATGGATGGATTTTCTGCCTACAATAAAATTAATATCCACCTAGAGGACCAATATAAGATAGCATTCATCTATCCCTGGGGTACATTCACTTATCAGAAACTCCTATTTGGTTTAAAGAACGCTAGGGAAACTTTTGAGAGAGCAATGGATTATGTTTTCAATGACATCAATCACATTGTTAAACCCTATATAGATGATTTACCCATTCATTCACAAAATCTGTTTGATCACTCGATGCATCTAAAGCCATCTTTATACGTTGTCAACACTACAAAATACACCTCAATCCACATAAATGTGTGTTTTGTTTTGGTTTTGGTCATTTGCTAGGATTCATTGTCTCAAAAGAAGGAATTCAAATCGAACCATTGAAGGTCTAGGCCATTCTTTATTTTCTTGCGCCATTAAATTTGCTTCAGTTACAGAAACTTCAGGGAAAGGCTAACTTCCTAAGGAGGTTCATACCCAACTATGCCAAAATGGCTAAAGGATTTACTCGGCTCTTGAAAAATGGATTCCCTTCCATTGGGATAAGGTTGCACAAGCTTCTTTTGATGCTATCAAGGATAATCTTGTCCGGGCATCCTTAATTTATCCCCCCAATTATTAGAGTGAGTATTTCTTATTTTTTTCCATGACCGATACGACCATTGCTATGCTATTGGTCCAAGAAGAAGATGTGATAGAAAATCTAATATATTATTTGAGTTGTAATCTCAATGATATGGAGTTAAATTATTCATATGTCGAAAAGCTCGCCTTGGCGACCATTCAAGATGTCCAAAGATTTTTCCATTACATACTGTTCCGGAAGACCATTGTCATTTCAGATTGAAACCCCATGACTTATATTCTGTCACGTTAATTACTGGGGGGAAGATATTCAAAATGGATTATCATTTTTCAGGAATTTTATTTGGATTTCATCAAACCCAAGTCAAAGAATTCTTTAGTTTTTGCTGAGATTATCTGCGACCTTCCCTCTGATTTTACTGATACTACATTAGAACCATCAATTCCTGATGAGCCTCTATTTTTTATCAGATCATCTAATCATTGGTATGGGGATTTTATAATTTATCTCTAGACCCAGAATTTTCAGCCTGATACCTCTCACTTTGAACAATGATGTATTCGATACTAAGCCAAAGGTTATCTGATCATCGGCGATACAATTTATCATCGTGGTGTCGATACAATTTTAAGGAGGTGCCTCATTCATGAGGAGGGAATTTTTTTAAATGATTGTCATGCTAGGGCTTGTGGTGGAAAATTGTCTAAATATGATACCACACAGAAGATACTCTGCACTGGTTACTTTTGGCCAACAATATTTTGTGACTGCATCCTCACAGTCATAATTTGTCATGCGTGCTAGATATTTGATTGTAAATTCCTCAAACTGGCAGCGCGAATTCATCCTGTTATCACTGTGGGACCTTTTTAAGAATGGGGCATTGACTTCATAAACTGCAACCCTCATTCGTATGGGAGGCATGGTTATATTATTGTCGCAGTAGAATAATTTACCAAGTGGGCTAAAGCGATACCTACATTCAACAACACAGGAAAAACAACTACATTATTCTTTTTTAATCATGACATTTCATGGTTGGTGTTCCACAGGCTATAGTCACAGATCATGGGAAGAATTTTCACAATCACATGACGAATGAGTTGAATTCCAAATTAGGACTGTCACATGATAGTTATACTCCTTATTATCTATAATAAAATGGGCAAGTTGAGGCTATTAACAAGATTCGTAAACGAATGCTTCAACAAATGATAGGAGTTCATAAGCAAAATTGGCATTTGATCCTATACTCAGATTTGTGGGCATACCGAACCTCGGTGAGAAACGAAACCGAATTCACCCCCTTTCAATTGGTGTATGGTCTGGAAGCTATATTTCCTACCCAATGTGAAATACCATCATTAAAACTCACCATTGAATTATTACCTGACACCTCTTCTAAAGAAGCACGTCTTTTTAACCTCATACATCTTGATGAAACGCATCGTGAAGCCGCATTGGCCAACGAAGCGGATAAGAGATGGATAAAGCCATAATAAAAAAAGCATGTCCAGCCTCACATATTCTCAGAGGGTGACCTGGTCCTTCCTTATGATCTGAAAGCTGATGTAATAGGTACAGGGAAATTTGAGTTGTTATGGCATTGACCCTATATTGTCAAAAGCTTTCTTGCTAAGGGGGCCTACGAGTTGGTAGATTATGATGGAATTCCATTGGCATAGCCCCAAAATGGGTTGCATCTCAAACGTTACTATGCTTAAACATGAACGTAGTAAAATATTGTATTATATTGTATATATGCTGTTGGTTTTCATTTACTGCCTTAGCTTGTTTTTCTAGAGTTTTCTTGAAGTTAGTGATCTTCTTTACATTTCATTGCAGATTTTTGAATATTTGGAACCATTCGTTGCGTATGCTAATGGTGCTAGTCGTAGTACATAGAATCTATCCTCTATAGTGTGGGCCATTTTCACTCCGAACGGCGAGTTAGTGAGTTTTTAATGGATTTGTTTTAGTCGATCTACAAACAATATCACTGAGTGTAGCACGTTGATCAAACTTCTATTCGATGACAGTTCATTTGGTATTAACCACATCATCATTGGGTTAGACTCACAACTTGTGGTACTGCAACTTACTAGTGTTTATATTGTCATAAATCCAACACTTCATCATATGTTTCTAAGAGTTTGAATTTTGGAAAGACATTTTGATTTTATTCAATATCAACACATTTCCAGAAACTTTAACACATTAACTGATTCCTTAGAGAACTATCTTATAACAAGACATTTTCAACACATGTAAAGACATATTTTAAATTCACATCACATAATTGAATAGGGTTGTGCAATAAACATAGGAATACACTGAAAACAAATAGATAGACAGTTATAGGTTTTTACAAAATTTGTGCCCAAGACACATTGGTCATCTAACCTCAAAATGTATGCAAAATGTCAAAAGTAAACTAGCGATGCTTGTGATAACATGCTACTAATCTAGCTATACTATGGAATAACTGGATCTAATAGTTATGAACACTAATAGTATGGTGCTACAGTCTCATGGGTAACTCTTCAATCCAAAAATTCAGAATCCAGAGTCATCCAATGTATGTGTTGTTGTAGCTCAGCAAGAGTCTCAGCCATATCCAAATGCTGAAGGAATACTCTCCCGACATCTCTCTCTGCTGGCTCATCTTCTCTCTACTTTGGCTGTCCCATTGGTCGAACTCAACCTAAATTTTCATTACATCAAAACTTTAGTTTAGTCTTGGGAAACATAAAAATAAAAAAACATGTATAAACCTTAGAAAAATAAAAAAACATGGTCAAAAAATTCTTACCAATTTCACCCTATGAGTGTCGTCTGGTAAAGCCAAATTTGGATCTCCTTGGAAGTCGATACCTGCATATGAATAATCATCAATGGAGACCATCTGTCGCCTGAACCAGGCGAAGAATGCAGTCAAGAACACATTGGCCAATTGAACAACATGTATATCCATCAGTTATACCCATGTCTTCATCCTTGGATCTTTAGGGCCAGATATACCCAGTGTCACATGCTAGGGCTGCATCAATGGAATCTGCTCTAAGGCAAAAGAAATCAAGATCGAACCATAGTTGAAATTTTTCTTCCTTCCTCCCTTTTCCTTGGTCAACTGTTCCTTCATATGGGAGAGGCAAAATTCAGCCCAGTTGAAAATTTTTGGCTCCAGGCACTCTATTGTATACAGTAAGTAAGATCTGTTTTCTATGTGTAGTGTAGCAGTACCATCAAGCTTTGTGATAGTGAATAGGATGGTCCTCAATGGCAGGTCACAAACATTGAAGATGTTTATTTTCCCATACTTAATAGGTTTAGTCCCTGGATTGCAATACTGCAATATATAATCTCTCACTGTCTCTCCTCTAAGAGTAGACCCTGAAAGAGAAATGGGTAGACCTCTCCTCGATAATGCTATGAGAAAATAAATATCCTCCACTAATTGGGACCACTTTTTCCTCAATGTGAGATTCCTCTATCATTGGATCTCATGAAAGAACAAGGAACTCCAATAGTTACATATTTTGCCTCATACTCGACAGTTTGAAGTACTTTGGCAACCCGCAGTCTCTGAGGGCTCTTACCATACCTTGATCGTTTAGGGAAATCATTTTATATTCCTCATGTTCCCTTTCCCTCCATGTAATCATCATTTTGGTCTGATGAATACCTGAAACACAATCATAAGACTAATAAGGATCCATTTCATTCATAAAAATAGGAAAAATTTGGGCACACTGCAAGGAAAAAAATTCTAATTGCGCCCAACACACCCCAGACTAAGGGATAGTGCATTGCAAGTGCACTCGGCCTTCAATTCCAGTGCACTGCAACACACATTTCAAAATTAAAGGGTGTGTTTCCCTTAGTTTATATTATATTTATCCTAAGGGTCCCAAATTTCTAAAAAGTTGCAAGGAAATGAAACATAAATGCTATTGAATGAAAGAGAAGGTTCATAGCTCCAACCCGGATCAAACAATGAGGAAAATCATCCACAAATTATGTCGCAATCAACTTCTAAAGTTCGGGGGAAGAAACTGGTTCAAAGCACAAAAATTCAAATGATAAAAATGAATGGTAAAACTCTTTTCACTAGTCATTTGATTATTTCAAAATCATATTTAATGTTTTGACTATGGTTTTTGTTCATTTCTTCTATGAAACAAGTATTTTTAATCCATTTGATATTGTTATGAACAGGTTTTATAGATGATATAACAGATTAGTCGTGCACACTTATTCGAGAGTGATTTGACCACAAAGCATACTTTTATCCTTATTTTTCGAGCTTTGATAAAAATGAACAAGGACTTGAAGCACACTTTTATCTCTTCTTCAAGCTTCGATAACAACGAAAAAGGAACCCCTGGAGTCTTCTTTTCGCTCTTTTCAAACTCTCATAATGTGAAAATATTACTGAGAACTTGTCCTTTCGAGCTTGTAAAATTAAAAGGAAAACCTTAGTTGAACATGCCTAAGAGGTTCTCTCAGGTATCATTTTACAGTTGTTGAGACCTGAGTGAAAAATTTACGAAAAAGGACTCATGGAGTTTTCTTTTGTCCTCTTTTTCAAACTCTCTAAATATGAAGAAGGACCAGGCTGTCACTGTCATTAGGCTTGTTAAAACATAAAATATTGATGGGCTTGTCAATCATGGCAAGAATTGAGTTTCATTTATCGCTAGACTCATTAAATTATTAAATAGAGATGCATTCGCCCAAAGGGTTGAATTATAGATCAAGCATATGTGATCCTCCTCAAGATTGTTAAAAAATAAAGAGGTGTTGGTTGACAAATGACCGAGGAAAATTTGGGAAAGTGAACATAACACTTTATGGTAGCAGGTCACTCTTAAACATGACACTTTCACTCCATCATCCTGACTTTTGGGTTGGGTAATATTCTTGACAGTTCATTCATACCTATGGTTCATAATACATTCACTTTAGTTTTGGGTCAATGCTTCCAACTCATCTCAGTGTCACCGATATGTTCAAGAGAAGTCATCCAGTGAATACTTATGCTTCTACAATACTCATAAACCTTCATTTTCATGACAATCATCCCTGAACATTGCTATATCAAGTCACATTTTGTCTCCAAAATCAGTAACTCCCATTTTGTGATAAAGTGGCTTCCTGTCAACATCATCTCATCATCCAGGAAGTTTACTTAGAAACATCATCTTCTAGTACCATGAGGCTTGTTACATCATTGAAAATTTTCTCTCTTCTAAACGTTTGACTGCAAGATTTTGTTTGGTTTTTGGCATCAAATCATCTATTCACGCCTTAAAAATTTTACTACAGTACCTTGAGATCCATTAACATCAATGGTGGTTCTCTCACATTTGTTAATATCTCACATCATTGGCTGGTAATCAAATGATGTATTTCCATGTTCAACTAAAAATCATATATTCGCATGGCTAGACTTGTACCTAAATGATCGAGTGAACAAGATAAGAAGACCTCGGATCTAGTGTCATCCATCTGGGTTTCGATTTTAGGATTTTTATACACATCATCTGTACGATTAATTTACATACAAATCGTCATCTGAACATGGGCCTATATCTATAGGCATGTCTGTATTGGGCAACATTCCAATGTAGATTAATTTATGCACTACATACATGTTATTAAATATTTTATGTGCTGATCATGGGAATAACTCCCTCAACGATTCATGATTAAGATGGAAATATCATGATGTAATGTATTGTAAGATTGATGCAGGTCACCGCTCCACTTCAGTTCCAGCTGATCAAATAGTAAATCATCTCATCCAAATGTTATTATTATTATTTTGACTTCATGCTTCAGGGGGCAGCTGTTATAGGTCAATTTGGGAATCATCCCCCATGACCTGGTCAAAATGGACATCATCCCTAGGACAAATGAAATAGGGTCTATCATCCCCTCATATTTCAATTGATATATGCCCTAAGAGAAGAAAAATTCATTCATGGCTTCTATTGTAATATTTCCAAGGTTTTAAGCATATGTTATATCACTTATTAACTCACCAATGTTGCCTCTAAAGGGACTAGCTGCGTTGCAATGCAAGATCCTCCATTCAAAGGTGCACTGCAATGCACTTCCCGACATTCAAGAGTGTGTTCGACACCTGGGAGTGGAATTCTCATTGTTTGGGGAATCTCAACATGGCGAGTGCCTTCTAACAGAGTGCATATGTATCTAATTTCGAATCCAAGTGTCCATATAACACCTCTGAACTTGGGAACATGTCTTTCCTATTATTAGAAAGTCATTCATTGAGAAAATACCATCATTTTACCTATAAATTGAGCACTCATCTAGTGCTAGAAAAGGAATAAATTTGGTAAATTTATGTTGTATTCTCATTTGAGAGAGTGAAAGTAATGGTATTGTACTGGTATGATGTTGGATGTGATGAGGCTAAGATGAAGCTAGAGCTGGTGGAAAAAAATCGATCATTAATTGTAACCTCCCCCTTCTACTTTTTAATAAATATTGTTGTTCATTTTCCCATATATATATGTCTCTATTTCTTGTGAAATGAATTCTTGAATGATATATATATTTCATATCTAATCTATTTGATTGAGTAAGATAAGTAGATATCTGTATATTCCATGTTTTTTGCTGTTCTTTGTTTGTGTTTGTAGGAATCGATCTGGTGATTTGAGTTGGATTGAGAGCAACGACAACAGTGATAGAAGGATAAGGAGAGATGATTGAATCACAAGTAGGTTGCTTTACCATTATGTATATATTCTTGTTTTAGAGAAAGTGATAGTATTTATTTCCTCTATTGTTCTAAGTGACTAGCACCACACTTAGGGAATTTGGTTTATTCGTAGATCACAATAACACATAACACATCAGCTCATTGATCATGGGAATCGGGTACCTATTCTTCATTTCCTTCTTATTCAAGGATCTATAGTCAATGCACATCCTTAAGGTACCATCCTTCTTCTTCACCAAGACCACAGAAGAAGCAAAAGGACTGGTGTGGGTTCAGAAATGTACTAAAGCCAAGAGCTCTTGAATATCCTTCTCAATCTCATCCCTATAGGCTTTGGGGTGCCTATAGGGTGTCGTTATCACTACTTGATCCACTTGTCCAAATGAATAGTATATTCAAACCCACGGTCTGGTGGCCTCCCTGGTGGAATGTCCCCAAATACTGTAGAATAGAAGTCTAGAATAGATTGTACATCAGAGTGGACTAGTTTTTCCTTGCCTCCTACCTCTGACATACGTAGTTATACTGCCCAATCTATGTCTCCTCTATGCAAATCAACCTCCATCCTATGTTTTGAGACTAACTGAGGTGGACAGGTGTGCATGAACCTGACCATTTGGTGCTTACCACTCTTCTTATCTGTCTGTTCCATCTCCAAGGTCTCCCAATCCATGGTGGCTTTTACTAGTGCAATCAACCACTATACACCCAATATCACATTGGTTTCAAGAATATCGACAACAAAAAAGTGATTGGTCAATGTGTATGTCTCCAAAGTTACAGTCAATGTGTATGTCCTCTCCTCTGCACTAGTTGGGTATCAATAAAATTGTGCGTAGCCCCACTGTCTATCAATACTGACACCCACTACCCCTGAACCGTGCCTCAAACTCTTAATGTCAAATACTATGGAACTACCATAAAAGCTGCAAGGGCCCCTCTAGTTGGACCAAATGCACCATTTCCACCTCCTGGTGGTGGTGGATCCTCTCATGGTGCCACAGTGTTAGTGTCCCCTTCTAGCTCCTCTTTTTCTTCCTCTTCACTATTAGAGAAAACTTCAATATAATGTGTCTTTATAGTAGCACATTTATGCCCTGGTGCCCATGGTTCTTGGCAAGTGAAGGAAAGCTTATTCCTCCTTAAATGTCTTTGGATATCATCACTAAGAGGTCCTTTGCCTTGGTTCCATTTTGGGAGTGGAACCTTCATATCTTTCCCCTTTGACTGGAATGTAGGTTTTTTCTGGAATGTATCTATTGCTCTTGGAAAAGCATATTTTAAGTCCCTAGCCCACTCAATGGAATCTTGGAGCATAGCTAGTCTAGTGGACTTTACTAACCCATGCAAAGGTTCTGCTAGTCCATTAATGAACATGTATACCCTCCTAGCTGTGGATAGATCTGGCACCATCACGGAAAGTTTCAGGAACTCATAGATATAAGTCTTCAGGTTTCTCGACTGCTTGAGTTTAGCTAGCTCAACAAAGTATGCCTCTGGATCTCTTCAGTCAAATCTCTCTACCAATCTCCGGTTGAACTCTTCATATGTAGTCACACCTGCATGTCCCAATGTAGACACTCCATGGAACCACCATTAATGTGCTTCACCTTCAAGGTGCATCGCTACTATATTAATAGCTTAAGTCTTCGACACTTGGTTCAACTGGAAATAAATGTATATTTTTTCCACCCAAGCCTTTGTCATGTATTTTGATGACCCATCAAAAGTAGTCAGAAAGAATGTACCCATAGTACGCTAAAGACCATTATTCTACATGTACCCTCCTCCTCTATTGTTGTTATGGGGTCTTCTATTATCTTTGATATGCAAAAAATCTTGAAAGTTCAAATTTTCTTTGAATCTTTGAGATTGAGATTCATATTCCAGAAAATAATCAATGAGAACCTCCTGCTCTTGTGGTCTTCTTCCTCCATTTATTACTACTAGGAAGGTAGGCATAGTGGAGTGTTGTGAGGCTTGTTGCACTGTCAGTTTCTCACACAACCAATGTGAAGTACCGAAATTTTTTCCATTTTACTACCCTCTTGGGGTTTCCCTTTGTCTTTCCACTCTCATCTCCTTGATTTCTTTGGAAATATCCTACATAGTTTGGAGAAGAATTTTTGGAAAATATTTCTCATCCATTTTTCCTGATATTGGATACTTGCCTTTGTCTTCTATTTCTCCTGAGATTCGGTCTTCTTTATTGGTTGTATAATCAAATTTACAACCTCTATTAATATATAACTTCTCCCAGTCTATAAGAGGTTCTTCTTTTTCAGATGACATAGATGTAAGTGCCCCACAGGCTGAGCCAAGAATATGCTTTGATACCACTGTAATATTCCAAATAGGAAAATGACAGTAATACAAGCAAATAAAACAATAATGCCAAAATATCAAAACACCATAAAATAAACCAAAAATATTTGAGCCATTTTATTAAATAGAAGGTGAAATACAAGTGCAAGAATGCTAAAAATAATAGCACTCAAGATGATAGAGATGGCTAGAGTGACCCTTAAGTCCTCCCACTAAGAACACTGCGTAACTTATTCTCTACTGGAGACCTTACTACACTGCCCCTACTGGAAATGATGGAAATGTAACTGCTAGCTAAAAATGGGTGTGTAGATAAGTTTTTTCTATCACTCAGGAAATGTCAGAATTTGGAATTCAGAATCTATGATGAAAACCCAGAAAAACCCAGAAAGGATTTCTGGAAATGGAAATAATGGAAAATGCAGCCCTAGGGTTGATTTATGCTATGCAGCTGGGAGACTGTTGGTTGAAGTGATGAGAAATTGTTGCTACTCCTCCCAATAAACTTCTCGGATGAAGGGTTTCTCCCATCACTAGATTCCAAACTTAGAAACTTGGGTTATTGCTCCTCCAATAGATATGCCCTCCTGAATTTTGCAATTCCTGAAGGAGACTGCGCTGCTGATAGGGCCTCAAGATTGTCTTGTTTCTTGATGATGAAATTCAGCTCAAGAAACTTTCCCGAGTGGGAAATCGAAGTCCCCCGAGGATAAGTTTGGGATTTCCATTCAGAAACACCTGTGTGCTAAACAACACAATACACTTCGTTGAAGAGCTGAAGCATGCAGAAAGTCATAAAAGAAAATTCATAAACAATATTCAGAATAATTTCTATGGTTGCCATCCCCTTCCTTATATTCTTGTGAGCCCTCACACCCTTGGCCTCACACAATAATGATGCTACTCCGATGGCCACTATCCTCCATTATGATTGCATTGTCCTCCATTGTCTCTACTACCTCCATAACTGCGCTATTGATTTGGTCAAATTGACCCCATCCACATGCACTAATCCACATTCACACCAAGGAGTGGTTTATTTATCTTGAACCTATCTAGATGCATTGATCCACATTCACATTAAGAAGTGGTTTTATTCCCACTAAATGGATTTATGGGTCCCTCTACCCTCTTATTCATATATCTTATTGAAAAAAACAAAAATTAATATTCTAATTAGCTAAAAGCTAATTAGGAATACTACAGAGTAAATGGTTTTCTTGATAATACAAATCAAGATTTTATTGGTTGACTCAGTAATACTGTTACCCTCTGTATAATAGTTAGATGAATGTTTCAATATGATTCCATTTCCCATGGCCTTTTATCATGTGAACTAGATTGAACTCAATATTGTACTCTTGCAAGCTTGTCATCCTGTTCTCTCTTCTTTCACCCATATCTTGTTGAAAAAACGGTGATCTAAGGTTCACTAGGTGAGGCAAAAAGATTATAACGTGATTTTTCGAAAGATAAGGCCTGAATTTTTTCACCACCTTGTACACTTCATAAGCTTTTTTATCAATGGCGTGACACTTTAATTTAGGTCCTTTCACTCTAACACTCATGAATGATATCGGTCACTCATTACCTTCATCATCCTTTTGTGTGAGAATGACAACAAGATATGTATCAGAAGTAACGGTATAAATCAAGAAGTCTTTGTGTAAATCTGGATTGTATAGTGTTGGATATTCTACAATTTCTTTATTAATACAGGAAAATGTATCCTTTTCCATTTTTTTCCACTTGCATATTGAATCCTTCTTTATCATCTCCTGAAATGTTTTCACTATCTGTGTGTAGTCTAAGGTGAAATTGCAAAGGAAATTGATCTTCCCTAAGAAGGAATGCATGGATTTCTTATTTACCGGGAAGGGAATATCGTTAATAGATTTGAATCGTTATGGGACTACATTAATCCCACTCTTTGCGACGATATGTCCCAAGAGGTTTCCCTTAGACACTGTGAAAATTATTTTCTTAGGATTAAGAGATATCTTGTATTTGCAAAATCGCTTGAAAATTTTCCTTAGATGATACAAGTGATCAGATCTCCTTTTCAAAAATGCGGTCACGTCATCTAAGTAGTCCACAATGCTTTGTCCAATCAAACCAAAAAATTCAATGTCCATCGTGCATGAAAAAGTATCACCTACATTATCCAGTCTAAAAGGAATTATTTTGAAGGAAAACATAACCCGCTTTGTTCTAAACGTGGTTTTGTGTATATCATTTTTTCCACCATAAACTAGTTGTATCCCGAGAAACCGCCCAATAATGAGAACATTTCAGACCTCGATATTGTTTGTAATATATATTCCATTGATGGAACTGGTTAATTATACTTGTCCAAGGCATGATTCAAATTGCGAAATTAAACACACAAGCATATTTCCTCATAATTATTCCTTATGAAAACTATATTGGAGACCCATGTCGAATGACAAACTTTAAATATGATTTGAGCATCCAACACTTTTCTTAATTCTTTCTAAATGAGGGGTTCAAGCGTGGGATGAACTTTTCTCAGGTTTTGTTGGAAAGGCTTGACCCCTTCCTTGATGGGAATTACATGCTTTATTATTAGCGTATCGTAAGTCTTAAGATCATCATACATCCACATGAATACATATTGGTATTGATTAAAAAGGAGGATAACCTATTTTCGCTCTTAAGGTGCATAACAAGTACCGATTTTTACATATTTTGGATCTTATTTTGTACCAATATTCACGTGTTCATGTAATAGAGTGGAACTATGAGTATTTGAGTTAAATGGTCCTTTGAAGCAATTTTTAAGGTCATATAATTTCTCCAATGATGCCACACCCTTGGGAATGGGATTTTTTATACTTTCTTGAACTGAATCATGAAAATATTTCTCATACCCATCTTCATTGATAGTTGTGTCCTTGAATACATGAACATTTTGCATCCATGAGATCTAGTATCTGTTGGTTGTCAATAAAAATGCGAAATTTTTTAATGTCATCAGGGATGGATGGCCTATAAATAATCTCAACTAAAATCCATCCCTTAAAGGTGACAACCTAGCAACAACATTTTTTAATGTATTAGCAACAACATTGTGAATTCAAGGAATATAAATAATATTAAAATATTGGAATTGTGAAATCAAATGTCATACCTCTTGTTGATAATTTATGAGATTAGGTGACACACAATGTATCATATTTTGTACATGTCGTGTGATGATTTCATATTCATCTATTGCTTTGAGCGCTTTAACTTAGAGGTTGATGGATTTATTCAAACCCATAATGAATACTTCATATTCGGCAAAGTTTTAGATGCCCTCAAATTTCAAGCAACAAGATATCAATTTTTTTTCTTTAGTCGTGGGTCTATTAAAATGAAACCAGATCAAGATCCCTCCTACATTTTCAAATCATCGAAGTACAATATCCAAATATTGGCAATACTAGGGTTTTCTTATGTTACTACTATTTACATCTAGTGTACAAGAGCCATTTTCACTTGTTGTATTTTGAGGAAGGAGTTCCAACTGTGTATCTAGTGGGATGGGGGAAGGTTGTGCTAGATAACATATGTGATCTAATTCCAAAAAGACATTTTCGAAAATAACATCTAAAAATCCCACCAATTGATTTTTTCCCTCAATCTATTTCACAGTATGTTTCATATAGGGCTCGCTTTCTACTATAATATAGTTATTTATACCCGTATATATAAGCCATAAATATGTCCATATAGTTGAAATGTACCCTTGTAACTTGTTGTACCAATATATGTTAAAACGTCCACAATTAAAATGTTTATGCATAGGTGAATTGTATGGTATGAAGACAAATGAATGATAACAATGTTGATATCACCAATGGCTTGGAAAAATGATATGTGGTAATCCCTGGTATTGCACCAATAATTCTACAATTCCCAGAGGCTACTCTACTTTAATTTATCAACATGGGGTTCATACAAACTTGGAGGTGACAGTGTTATATACACATCAGATGCATTCTACTCATGTCATCCTCTTCTAAGTCCTATGAAAGGGTGTTATTTCTATGGTTTTTGAATGAATTCTGTCACACTTCTGAATTTATAGCTAGGGCTACAAGTGATTAAAATCCATTACTCTTTCAACAATAAAAGAAATATTCTACAACAAGAAAGTAATCTAGCTACTCTACAATAAAATAAATCTACCAATTAAGTTATGGCAAGAAATGGAAGCAAACTAGGCATATTTCATGAAGTAAATTGCTCTATTGAAATTACATAAAGAAGAATAACTTAATCACACATTGCTAGGATAAATGGGTAAACACACTCTGTCTACTTCATTTTTTAACTATCATGTTTTTACTCATGCATCTAATCATGACCTAACTATATTTGTAAATGCATTGTTTTGCAACTTGTAGGAGAAAGTGCTAAGGTGGTTTAGGAAGCGCTTGAACTCACAGGTGCAAGGTTGAAGGTGTATGGGTGATTTTTGCAAGTCTAGATGAGGTGGATGGTGATTTCTAAGCTCAAGGAGAGGCCCACTGGTGTTGCTGCAAGTGCTGCTATAGGTTTCCTGTAGTGCTACAAGAAAGTCATGAATTGCTACAGGAAATAGTCCGAGGGAAATATGAGGCCAAAAATGGTGGAGAAAGGCATAGGGGATGTGGAATGAAGGTGTGTTTGGATGAATATAGGGCATCCAACCCTTTATCCAAGCTTAGAACCTATTGATAAGGCCGTCTTTCAATTCTAGGGTTTTCTCACAGTGTGAAGGTGAAAATTTTGAAAAATAGGGCTGATGGTGATTTGATGGAAAGAAGGTTGATGATGGGTGAGAAATGAAGCTAAGGGTTTTGGTGAAGTCCTCATTTGTTGCGCTACTTGAATCTGCAAGAAAACTACATGTTCACGCAATAAACATTGACAAAATCATGATGAAGGAAATGGAAAAGATGAGTTGAATTTTGAAAGAAACCTTATTTTAGCCTTCAAATATAAATATAGCTTATTATTCTCGAAATGTTCATGAAAATACAAAAAAATAACTATTATTTTTGAAAAAATCATAAAATAAAGAGAAGATGTGTCCGGTGGGTAAGGTTTTCCCTCCTCAAGCTCTAGTGAAAGAGATGAGAGAGGGAGGTTAGACACACAACTTTATAAGTTTATCAGTTATTCTACCAACATTTAAGCAAGCTTAAATACAACAAAAGACAAGTGGAAGAAAAAAAAATAGTGAATTGAAATATAAGAAAACTATCTAAAAAATCATAAAGAAAACTAGCTAGAATGACATAAAAGTAACCATGAATACACAAGAGAGACTAAGGCCAATGGATTGGGACCTAACTCAAAATCCTAGCCCTCTGAAACTAACTCGGTGAAGGAAAATCTGAATAATCATCTTATTGCAGAAAATAGTCTCATTACATAATCGTAAAAGTTTCAAAACCTATTACAAGAGCTAAGATTCTATTAGCTTCCTTCAAAATCTGAATCCTAATGAGATATTGCTCAACCCTATTTAACCTAGAGGGTAGCAACCAACAACTCCATAAAAAGTAGCTGATGTGCCCACTTTGACTGTAAGAGAAGTGGAGCTTTTGTGTGCTTGATCTCCCACTTGCTTGGCTGCCTTTGATTTCAAGTTGTTGGAGGTAATCTCGAGGATCCCTTAGCTTCCTCTCAGAGTTAAGGAGGTGGAAAAATCACCCTAGAATCTATATTTGTTGTCTAATTTAAGATTTAATTTCAAAATATTCATCAAAATTGAAATATCTTTGTGATTATCCTGCATTTAACTCATTTTAGGCATTCAAAGTATTATAAGCCTTAATCACCATCTACACTAGCAACATAAGACCATAATATAATTTAAATGTGCGAAAGAGAGACTTAATAAGGCTAAAAGGTGACAACTAACCCCTCTAATTATACCTAATTATGGAGCTCATCATCACCCCCCTACCAATTTTTTTCTCATCCTCTGAGCAACTTAGTCCTCCTTCTGCATTTCTTTCAAAGCTTTAATGGACCCTCTGACTTCCTAAGGAAGAAGTGTGGGAGTCCATTCAGGAGGGTAAAATCCATCATTATTTTTTGCTTCCTCCCATTCTATATTCTTCTCATATTGGTATTTTCCATCACTCAATCCAAGCAGCAAGGGTGGAATGAGTTTCAAACCAAGGTACTGAATCTTCCTGGCCTGCATGGGCCTCTTGTATAGTGGTGCTCTTTCTAGGGCACCTCTTAATCTCTCTTGTGTGTGGACTCCATGTTTCTAAGGCTGTGAGGGATTATATTTCATATCCTTTGACTAACCATTATGCATTCATCTCCCAACAACCTAGAAACATCATCAAAATAATTCATGGATTGAGCTTGTGTGATGAGGTATTTTTCTACAAGTGCAACATCCTTTTCTATTTTGAGATGGTTGTTGATGACTCCCCAAGGGCTGAATAGTTTTGACCTAATTTGTATAGGCTCCATGTTTTCTATCCTCATGACCCATATTACTTCTTGTGCTCTGGATTATTTATTAACCATCCAAGAGGCTAATTCCATCAACTGCATGTCTCCCATTTTAGGATTAGGGTCCCAAATGTTCAAGTCTGTCAACACAAGATTGTGCATGTAGAATTCTTCCATTTCTTCCTTGTGTGCCATACTTGACTAGTTGTAAGAGTCAATGAATTCTCTAAAATTTTGAAATGGTAAGGATCCATGAGAGTCTAGTGTCCTGATATGAAATAGGATCCAATGTTCATTGAGGTAGGATGCATAGGAATCTGATGGGTATCTATGTTGGATGGCCTCCATGCAAAAATCTTCCATGGTGGACATTTATTTGTATTTTTGCTGAAGTTAATTCTGCAATGCTACATTCTCTACTTGGGCCTTATGAAGCTACTCTTTCAACATGGCTGAGCCGAGCATCAGACAAATCCCTTCCCAACTTAGTCACTTTTTCCTCCATGAGCCCTATGTCATGCACACCTTTGGTTGTGGAAATCTTCATCCAATGATGAGTGTGTGCCCTCTTCTCCTCCAACAGATAAAATAAAGGCACTGTGAACTTCTAAGGAATCAATTTCCCCCCTTAAATAAATGTTTAGTAGGAGCTGATATTTGGTTGAGGGCTAGGCTTTGGCACTATTGATACATATTTGAGGACAGGTTTTGATGAGGTAGGCTCCTCCTTGTCATATTTCTCTTCCCCTCCTTTTGCATCTTGCCCTTCATCTTGTGACTTTTCCTTAAATTCTTGGGCCTCTTACCCATCCATGGCTATATTTTCTCCCTTGACCAAGTCTTCTTTCTATGATTCCATGTTTATTGGAGTTTCCTATAGAAAATATAGAGTCTTTTGTATCCAACTTCAATTTTCATGTTGAATACCCTCTCTTGATTGTTTTTCCCTTTTTTCTATCTTTTGGGGGTTTGTGGGGGTTATTAGATGTGTATAGGATGCCAACCATTGCTGAGGGTCTTCTTATGTAGGTCACAGGGGTCCTTATAGGTGAGGCGACCTCTTAAAACTTTCCTTCTTCTATCCTTATTTCATCATATTTCTTGGGTGACTCTTGAATGGAAATGGGTATTTTGGTTGGAGTCTGTTTTTTCCCTTGCCTCACCCATCAGCTTCTCCTAGTCCTGAAATACATTTGTGTTTGCCTCTTCCTCTTTGTTTTCGTTGGTTTGCTCAAAGTGGCTAAGGTACCAGCCACTTCCTGATATGTTATGTGTGATGAAATGTTGGTGTCCTAAGGGGAGGTATCACTGCCTAGCATAGGGTTCAAAATTTATTTCCCCTCTATATTTTATTCCTTCTTCCCTTAGTATCTTACTTCTTTGTATCTAATGCCTCTGTGTTTTCTGTTTCAACCTCCATTTCTTATTTTTCTTCCTCATCTTCAACTGCCTCTTATTCTTATTCTACCTCCTCCTCTTCTTCTTCTTCTACCTCCGTCTCTCTAGGACTACAGACAGAGGTTTTTCTAGTTTGGATGGCTATGAAGGCTTCCCTATCCATGTCCATGAATGAGGAGGAAGATACATGGATTTTTAATCTTCTTAGAGAATCATTCACTATTATTTTTATAAGGCCAAGTTAACTGACCACCTTTTTTTCCTTTTAAGTCTCTAAACCTTGACATTAAAATATTTTGGTCATTATGAGTGCATGGTGAGAGGTGAAGGGCCATACCTGAGCCTACCTAGTGTTGTTTTGTTGCAAAATGATCTGGTGCAAGGATTTAGAGCTTGTGGTTGTAGGCATGATCTTCCTCTTGTTGCGTTTTATTTTATTTTTTATTTTCTGATTGAGCAGCTTGTTTTCTAAGTGAGCTACTTATTTTCTAAGTGAGATGGTTGTTTTATGAGTGAGTTTCTTGAACTTTTATTTACTTTTTCTTCTTGCAGGTGATGCATGGAGGTCCTCAGGTGCCTTGCATGGTGTGTTAATTCTCTTGGAGTCTCCTGGTGGTCTTCTGAAGCCATCTTCATCAACTTATCTTCATATTTTGGCCTTGTTGTGCCATACAAAAAATTTCTACAGGAAATTTTCCAATTTCTTGTAACATTCTTTATGGAGGTTATGAATGGAGTCATGGAATGAGTGGAGTGGTGGATATATAAGGGGAGAGGTCTCGTGGAATGTTATAGATGATCTGGTTGCTAATGGCGCAACATAGGGTTTAGAGAGTAAATCTTTGTGCATGGAGTGAAATGAGCGGTTAGCAGTGGTAGGTACTGAAAATAAATAAATTATCACGCTCTCCTTGAATTTTATAAATCTTTGAGAGAGCTCCTTTCCTAATCAATAAGTTTCTTGTAGCATTTACAAGAGTTTCTTGTAGTGCCACAGGAATCCTGTAGCTACCAGAATTTTGTAATATTCCCTTCTTTGGTGTTACCTACGATAGGGTTAGGTTGGACTTCCAGAGTTAGGAGAAGATAGGTCACAGGTACAGATTGGTGTCATCAGCAGCCTCAGGGGTTTTTTGGAGGATTTTTTAAGTGTTTCTATGATGTTTGGTGGCATTTTCTTGATTTATTCCATCATCCAAGCAGCTTACCTTTCGTTCCAATCCATTCGGACAAGTTTCAGAAATTTGAGTTATTTTTGGGCTTAACTCAGTTAATTACGCTCAAGGTGGCATTCCTGGAGGATTACATGATAGAAAACCTTAGTGTGATAGCTCATTGGAACTGGGATGAGGATACCTATATGATGGGATGGTTGGGCATGAGTTTCAGTGATCGGAGGAGACGTGGTAGATGATTTAATCTTTTCTTCATTAAAAAGGAATATTTTAATAAGAGGGAAAAGTGCTCTGTGAATAAAATAATAATAAAATAATGCTCTAGAAGGATCCAAGAGATCTATAAACAAGAGGGATAGGGCCATTTAGGGATATATTTGGAGTAGATCATTTTATTGTGTATGAGAGGTTTGAGAAAGTGGTTCTCTCTCTACTTCAGCCGTAGCCCCAGGATGGAGACCCTCAGTTGATTTGTTGAGTGTTGGACAGAAACCCAATACTCTTGAGGAGGTTTCACTCAAAGATCTCACAGTGCTTCAGTGGAATTTGGAGAGGTTAGTTTTTCCATAACCGATTTGCAACAGTCATCTCGCCGAGCCATCTACATCATTTCCAGTGCCATTCATCAGTTGGGCCAGATATATTTCTGGGTTTTGATTCGCTTGCTTGGCAAGCTCAGGTTCTGTTGTTCCTTCATGTTGATGTACTTTATCCATGGATTAGTAAAATGGCTCAGTGATTTTATCGACATCCATTGTGTATTATTTGTGGTTGTGTGTATATTTTCATTATTTTTGCTATTGAAGTTTATTTCTGGTACCTATTTTTAAAATCCTTGTTTGGGGATATTACAGTGGTATTAGAGCTTTGACCTTGGCTCAGCCATGGAGTTGATTTGAAAATCCAAAATCAAGGGTTTTAGTTGCAACTATTATTGTTCAAATATTATTCATATATTTGCTGGAGTTGTTGGATTTGAAACTTCATATGTATTTTTCCAAAGAAACCAAACACCCAATTCTCACAGCGGAAGGAGAATTGGTTAATGAAAATATGACACAATTTGGTGTGGAAAAATATTTTATCGGTAATTCCTTGCCAGACCGAAAGCATTCAAGGATGCTTTTATTAAATTATCAAGAGGCTGAATATATTTAGCCAAAGTTTGAAGTGGCCAAATTACGAGAGGTGGAGCCATCCCAAGGCCGCAACATATGATTAGATCTCAGAAGCAGGCCGCTTTGAAAATTGAATTTCAAGGAGGAGATTAATTCAAAATCATTGTTCAAAATCATTTCTGATACAATTGGCACGTGGGCAAGCAAAAAAATTCATTGAAAGCCAAATCCACGAGGATATCCGAAAGCATTTTCTTTTAAAGGCTGATCTTAGCTAGCAAGGGAAAGAAGCCATGTAACATCATGAACACCATAGAGAGGCAGAATCCACTGATAATAATAAAAGTGTTGATGTTATAAGGGAAACGAGAGGGTCATGTGAAACCAAATTTCCAAAATCTGTAACCGACTCATTATTTGCAAAGGCTGAAAGCCAAAATCATACACATGGATGGGGGCATGAAATATTAATTACGAAAATCGGTGTTAAAGTTTCCACTGCTAAATCAGGTTGAAGTGGAAATTGACACATATGTAGATTTTCTATGGGAAGGTTGTTGTTGTTCCGTCTTCATTGGCCGAAATTTTTGGAAGGGATCAAACTGAATCTCAAACCCCATTCTGCGAGATTATTTGGGAATTTTAAGGCATTCTCAAGAGTTGAAAATTGACCCAAGACTATGAGCCACCATTTATTGAAGGACCCTTGGAACTTGAGCGTAATTTCCACAATTCCCGGTAGCTTTCTGTCCAACGATTTTATTACACAGGCCGTATACATTCTCAAGGAGGGCCGAATTTTCCTGGACGTCAATTTTTCCTGTAGGAGGTAGGATTTCTTTGAGGGTTAATCTCTACCATATATCGAGGATTGACTACAAAAATATAGCCTATGCTCAACGGTCGAGTCTCTCTGCTAAAAGGAGTGTGTTCCTCTGATATTCTGCTGTTGGTCAAGATTTTTTGTGGCTTGTAGTTTTATAGCTACATTGGGTAGCATGCACATATATGGACGTATTGGTATATACAAAATGGCAGCCTTTCAATAGTGATAAGATGAAAAGAGCTAGGCTAAAAGACTTATTCCTAGGATCAATTCTTCAAACGTTATCATTTATGGGATTGAAATTTGTGGTGGCCAACATATCCCATAAATGAATTTGTGTTTTCTATTGTAACAGAGTAGAATTGTTTGTTGTTCATCACTATTTCACCACTGCTTATCATTGATCCCATAACTCATGCTTGTGAATTTATTGTCAGCATCTAAACTAGGTTTAATTGCTCTCTCATCTTCTCACCATATATTCCCGTTTCAAGTTGATAAAGGACTGTTTATGTTGGTGTCATTTCCATATTGTCAAATATCAGAAATATGTTAATTTTTGGGTCTGATATCAATTAGATCAAGTCTATTTTAAAGTTTTTTGAGCACTTAATAAACTGATCCAGAAGAAAAATTATGAAAGTCACCCACAACATGTTCATCACCTAACCATTTGACAAATTCTCTCAAAAAAAATTTCCTAAGCACACTCAGAAAATTATTGAGATAAAAAAGATATTTGTACAAGGGGAATCTCACAGATTCCACTATAGTTTTTAATTGTTCGACGTTATTCTGTTGGGGTTGCATGGTGATAGGGATTACGATTCAACAACAATTTTAATCCTTGTATGATGCAGGTCTGAGTAAGGAAAACATGTAAGTTTTTTTCATGAGAAGAGATTGTATGGCAGAGTCTATTTTAACACCATTGATGTTGTTTGTACAAGTCAGTGCCTTGATTGGGTGAAAAAGGATATTTGTATGTGTGGTGTTGCTAGTGTTTGGATGTGATTTGTAAGAAGGAAGAAAGGTTGTTGTTGAGAAGTCTACATCTGTTATTGTATTTAACCTTGTATATATTGTTGAACCATGGAGAGGTTCCTAAATAGTTTGAGAAAAATAAAAAAAGAATTTTGTTACTTGAACCACCATGCATCAAAAGACCAGGAAAAAGAGAAATTTATGCCATCCGTGAAAAATAACAACCAAAATATTTGCATGGAGGATTGGGGATTGGTCACAAAATTCTTACACTTGGGATAGATTTGAAACACATGAAGATGACATGGAAAGTTCTGTCCAAACTTGATGATCTTAATGAATACCTATCCAAAATAAGCCAAGTAGAAGGGCATAAACTGATTTGGGCTCTAAAACCTGTTATGCTTGCTCTTATACAACCCAAATTCTTGGAGGAACCTTATGAAGGGGTCAGACTCCCAGTTGCATCATGTCTTAGGAACATCATGAAGTTGACCGCACTTATATCTCCAGACAATGATGATGTTATGAGGAGGATTATGAGATTGATAGTAGAGACTTTTCAGGATTTGGACAACAGTGCAGGCTCTACCTTCGGGAAGAAGCTTGAGATTTTAGGGAGTATGACCACATTCAAGATGTATGTAATCATGTTTGACTTTGAGTGTGATGAATTTATTTTGTAGATATTCCAATGTTTCTTCAGCATTAGGATAAATCATCCTAACACCGTCATAGGAGACATGCAGTCCATCATGTCGTCATATATGAGAGACCATGAGACCATTTTTTGAGAGTTGCAGACTAGGTTGTTGAGCATTTGGAGGAGAGAGAAGTTGGTCTCACCTACTGCTTATGAGTTATATGAAGGGCTAGTTGAGCAGAATATTGGGTTATCTAGGAGACAATTTACCAAGGACGAGATGCTCCAGTTCGGTGGATCAGGTAGTAGAAATGAGCTGAGGAGGAAGGGAATTTTCTTCATTTTCAAAGAACCTTGGGGACCTCATCACTCATGTTTGAGAGATGAAGATGAGGTGGAAGAGGTAGAGAAGGCAGAAATTCCTTCTGTATTCCAGGATGAGGACTCTTCTTTAAATGATTCCATACTGGATCAGCTGAGGATGTTTCTGGGGAGCGAGAGTAGTCATGTAGAGATGATGACAGTAGGCTAGAGTTATATTCCAGTGTGCAGGGTGAGCAATCAGGAGAATCTACGAGAGGTATTCAGGGTGATGAGTCACTGGTGACGATTCATCTGGAGCAGCATATGATGCAGCAGGAGTCAGTAGAGGAGGATACTATGCACATCATGCATGATAGTCCTCTGGGGGAGAGCCAGATCGAGGCTCACATTAAGTCTATGATGGATATTTTTAGCCACCTATAAAATTTGTTATAGCAAAAGGTGGCTAAGAATTTTTGAGCCTTCAAGGAACAAGTTTCATTGCTAAAAATTGTTGGCTCTTGAAGACTCTTGAAGGCCTCATGCCTTTTCCTCTATCCGAACTTCACTACTGTTCCCATTTTACACTTAGAAATCCTGCTGATTTCCAAGCCAGAATATTGTTGCAAACAACTTTTTCCTTTTCCCCTTTTGCCAAAAATAACCTTAGTTTTTATCCCTCCATTCCCCATGAAAATCCCTCATTTTCATACTTTTCCCTTTTTCCATTTCTTCAGAATCCCCTTGACAAGGTTGAAAACTCCTTTTTTGACTTATCGGAACCCCTCTAACCCTTTGAAAATCATTCAAAAACCATAAAAATCACATTTTTTATGGTGTGGACTTAAGCCCCCTTAGGCTAAGTTTTCAGCCCTTTCTTCATAAGCCTCCAGTCTTATTATCTCCCATGTGCCCCACGGCCTCGTAATCTGGCGCCAAGCCATTTTTTGTATTAATTTTTTCCTCCCAAAGTTTAAAACCTTTGGTTATATATTAAAACTAGTTGGTTTTATTATATTATAATTTTTGGCCGGTTCAAAATTTCAACCGATCTCCAACGTCGATCTGATATGTAGATTGACGAAGCGGAGTCTGTCTTCTCGGTGGTCCCCGCATTCCACTCACCTGTCCAAAAACCGCGCGGTATTCATCACACCGCCTTTGGGCGACGGTGGTTTTTTCCCGATCGCCAACGATTCCACTCATCGATTGATGCCTAGCCTGGCCACTGTTCATAAAACCGCCGTCCATCGCGCGTTAATGTTCGGACGTGGACCCCGCGTGATATCGTTGTACACCGTCCGATCTGGGGCGGGCCATCCAATGGCTATCACTCACTAAAGATGCCTGAAAGTTAACCGGGATACGGTGCGACATCCAATTAATTTCCGCTGTCGATTTGATCTGCAGATCGATGGTTCATATTTCATCGCCCACTTTCGTCGCCCAGTCAACATTTCTTGTTTTGAATTTCCATTTTCTGCTCCCAACCGTCGATCTTTGCGTGATCGACGACTCTGATTTAAACAAATCTTCCGCCTTCTCTATCACTTCTCCCGATCAATTGTGACCGTTGGATAATCCCATCCAATGGCCACGCTTCCCCCACACGTCCTCCGCAGCAATAAACCTATATATGAAGGATTTTTTAATATTTGTTTGTATTTTTTAGGGTTTAAATGGTTTTCTCACCATTTTTGAAGAAAATTCGAAGGCAGAGGATGACGATATTCCTGCCTTCGATTCACCAAAGAAAATCATCACAGGCTGTTAAAAACATGGTTTCATCAGTGTTTCTTTAGGCATTGATGCCATATCGCCCCTGCGCAGACCTGTACATCAGCAAAAACCATGAATCGGGCGCAGTCAGAGAGTATCAGTGACGAAGACCAAAATTTATCAGAACAGAGGATTAAAAGGCAGATTTTGTGGGGATCACGGTTAAGAATGTTTATCAAAATCCTAAACCTCAATTTAAAACACAGTTTAAAGAAAATCTGAAGTGTTTTATCGACAGGAAAACCTCCACCACCACAATTGAGGAAAATTGATCCCTCTAGCTACCATGATGCCACCTGTGCCTCAAAGTATTCAATCAGAGGCCGAATTTATTGATCAAGATCAGATATTCATCTCAAAATGCAGCCAAAGAGGAAACCCTGCCAAGGAAATTAATGACAAACATTTGCAGAGTTACTTCGATGCCACATAGAGCCTTAAAGGTCAAAAAAAGCTCCCACCGAGCTTAAAATTTATGTAAAACATTTAATACAGAGTGCACCCATGTAAGTTTCTTCATTGAGCCCCTCAAAGGCCAAGAAGCCATTAAATCTATATTAATTGTAATTGGAGATATTTTATCAGATCTCACCTCCTCATTCTTCTATATATACTTCTGCAGAAGATGAGTGAGGGGTTGGTTGCAGAACTTTGAAATACACTTGAGCTTAAAATTCTGATTGTAAATAGTGTTCACTGGCCCTTGGAGCTCTGCTTGTGATAGATTAGTTAGGCTGAATAGTGAAGATGATTGCTGAACTGAAACATTAGACTTGAGTACTGTAACTGGTTTGACATCAATAAACAAGTTGTTTCTTGGGATCCTGGTCTATATCACTGGTGAAGTGCCCCTTTCTTTGTTATTGTTTTCCTTCTATGTATGCCATATTTTTTCACTATTCTCTGATAAAGGATAACATTTATAGAGTTAGGACCTGCTGTACATCAGTAACCTTCTCTGACTGAAAAGATTTATCTCAATGTTTTCCTCCAAATTGTTTATTTAAGAATGATTTAATATAGTTTAAGCAGTTAGGAACGCTGGAGTTCCCTCGTCCTACTGTTTTCTTTAAACATTGTTCTTGAAAGTTATTTTCCTTATTTTCTTATTAAAGTTAGACTAGAAAGTGATGGTTTGCCCTGTTTCTAGCTTCTATTCTCCAAAGGCAGATTCTGAAAGTTTCCCTTGGTGTTGGCTGAAAGCAGACTAGGTTTAAAAGTACTTTATCTGATCTTAGGTTACACTTTGTTTCTCTTATGTGTTTTCATACTTTCTGAAAGTAATTATGTGGATTACTGGATTGTTTTTCAATTAAGCTGCTTTAATACAAACTTGCCCAAGAAGTCAATGGTTAGCCCTGCACTTGGTTGGTTTTAAACAGTTACTTAAGAGGCTTTTCTTGTTTGGACTGACTATAAATCCTTTGTGAAATTATTATCAGTTTCCACCTCTCCAACACTTTATTGTTCCCATTCCATCATTATAATCTCAATAATCTTGTGATGTAGATGACTTTCCCCTTGGATCACTCTTGATGTTGTTGTTAAATTAAAGCCCTGTTATGACTCCATAGCCCAATGGACTAAAAACCAGCGTTATATCTATCTTTTTATCCTAATTGTTCCATTCACTTGCAACTTCTCACCTTTGAAACTCTTTGCACTTAGGACTTTCCACCTCAAATAGTATTCATGCTCAACCATCCAAAAACAAAACAAAACCCTTGGCCTTCATAACTAGCCTAATATCATTACCCCAAAATTCAAAGACAAATCCATCTTTGCACTTATTAGAGAGATCCCTCTCCGGATTCAGGAGGGCTAGATCCTATAATCCCAAAGTTGGTTGAAAATATGTTGCTTCTGTAGTTTTAGTCTCACCAATCTGCTAAAATTACAGATTCCTAACATTTCTGGCAACTCCACTGGGGAAGAAACCCATAATATTTTTTTTTTGTATAAAACTTTGAGAGTAAAAATCAGCCTTTTCAAGCACTACCAAGGAACCAGTAATCATGGTAAAACTTGTTTGAATCAGTGACAAACTAGGTAAAACCTAGGATTCTCTTAAGACTTTATCTAACCTTGAAAGATTAGCTGGCTTAGCCATAAGAGTAAACTGTCTTTGTCTCATAACCGTAGCTAAGTTTTGAAACAGAGTTAGAATATTCTTAGAAACCACACAACTGAAAAATATCTCAGAAAACACCAAAAATATTTTAGATTGGTATCCAATAAACATGGTGGTGGACCATAAAACCTTTTACCTCTGAAAAGAGCTAAAAAATTCCACTTGGCGACTCCACAATCCTTAAAAGACCTTAAGAATCCACTGGGAAGAACCCTTAATATGATCATATCATTCAAACATAGTTAGAGGACTATAGGATTGAAATTTCTGTAAACATATTAGTTAACCTCTCAAATATTGTCATACCTAGTTGAACTTTTCTTGTTTATTTAGGTCTGAAAAACACAACATAGTGGCTCCTAGAAAGATTCATACTAGAGCCTATCCTGACCCTGATCCACCTGAGATAGTTGATAACCTAGAAAGTATTCTTAGGAAGTCTCCTAGGATTGAATTGTCAACTGTTTTCAGATCACCCTTGAGATCTAATTCAGTTCCTGAAAATCTTTCAGCTCTGCAAAAATCACAGGTTGACATAGTGAATCCATTTAGAACTAGGTCTCTTGGTGATTTAGATCAGTTATAATTTGAATCTTCACTTTCTTCTCCTGAAACAAGTGAGCATCCTGGCAGTAGAGAAACAACACCTCCTGATTTGCATTTCCTTCACAATTTAGGTGTCTCTCATCCAAGATCAGCTCAGCAATCTATTCCTGGTCCATCCACTTCTGCTCACCCTACATCCACTATTCAAACCACTTCACTTCATCCCACTTTCCCTTTTGTTAATCCACCTCTAGTAAATCCACCCCCACCACATATCATGGCAACATGGTATGCTCCCTTAGTCCTTCCTGCACCATTATTCAATCTTCCAGAGGACTATCAGTCCAAAATTCCATTATATGATGCCAGTAACGCTACAACTGCATCATAACATGCGGATAAGATGAATGACTACTTTGTCAGAAATGAAATTGATGATGATTCTGTCAAGCTTAGATTATTTTCTTAGAGCTTAGGAGGAGAAGCAAGAAAATGGTTCAAAGGCCTAGCCCCCCATAGTATTAATGATCTCCAAGCCTTCCATCAAACATCCTTAAACAAATGGGAAGTAAAGAAGAATCCTCTCCAAGTCCTTTCTGATTACAAGAACCTCTATAGAAACACTGGGGAAAGTGTGCAAGCTTATTGCACTAGATTTAATAGTGTGTATAATGCACTTTCCCCAGAACTAAAACCTCCACAAGTCTCAACTTTAAACAAGTTTCCTGAAGGGTTTGACTCTAACATGACCTATCAGCTGAGAGAGAGAGATTTTTCAACTCTTGAAGATATGCAAAAAGGTGCTCTTTCTGTGGAAGTCAACTTAATGGAGAAGAGAGCCAGAATGAAAAATGAAAAGAGAGTATCTTTTAGAGAGGAATCCACACCTTCTACTTCAAACTCAAATATGGAGAAAATGATGGAAGAAATTATGAAATAAATGAGCATAATTAAGAGAGCACAAGCAAGCCAAAACCAAACTGCTCCTCAACATAGAAACCAGAACCAAAACCAGAATTTTAGAAGAAACCAACCTCCAAACAGACCTAGAGAATATGATCAGCAGATCATTCCTCCCTTTCAACAAAACTATGTAAGTGAGGTTGAGGAAATAGATGAAATAGCAGAGGAAGATGATGTCAACATGTTTGGGGTGGAAGATGATGACTTTGAGATTCATCGCGACAAAAAACAAGGTCTATACACAACTTATGATGATAGAAGAGCTGATGATGAAAATTATTATCAAGACACGGAAAATGTCATCATAGAACCTCAAAAAGAATATGACCTTAGAAGAAAAACCAGTCAACAGACCCCGAACAACAAAACCTCTGACAAATCTTCACAAAACAGCACTACAACCAAGCCTAGAGTTGTCAAACAAAAGGATAAAGTAGTGGCTATAAATTATGGTAATGATAAAGACAAAGACAATCAAAACAAAGAAAAATAGAGTGAAGACCTTAGTAGTACTAACACTTCAGCTAGTACTCCTGTGAAAACAATTTTTTCAGGTATAAATAAAAAAAATCAGCAAGCTGATATTGCTGATAGAATGACAGCTAATAAGGTTGAAACCAATACTTTAAAGAGTCAAATTCCTTTGAGCCTGGAGCAGGAAATTTCAAAGATCAAAATATCTATTCCCTTGACTGAGTTAGCTACCCAACATGTATATAGAACCCAAATTTTGAAGGCTTTGAAAATAGAAGAGAATGAGGACACAGTCGATCTTAATGATGACCAGCCCGAGCTGATTTTCGGTCCTAAGATTGAAGGTAGATATCAAGAGGGACCTGTTCCTCCCTTTTATGTGAGTTTAAACGTTCATGACAAAAATTTTCACAAGGCTATGCATGATTCTGGGGCTTCTTATAATTTAATGCCAAAAGCTGTAATGGAGAGCCTTGGTCTAGAAATCACCAGACCTTACAAATACCTTTACTCCTTTGATTCCAACAGAGTAAAATGTTTAGGATTAATCAAAGACCTTTGTGTTAACTTAGCCCAAATTCCAACCAAATTTTTAGTCATGGATATTGTTGTGGCTGATGTGCCCCCAAAATATGGAATGTTATTATCAAGATCTTGGGGGGCTAAGTTACAAGGAACTATGAAAATGGACATGACCTATGCCACTATCCCTGTTTTCAATCAAAGTAGAAGACTTTACAGGGAGTCCCATATGAAATTCACAGTTACAAGTCAAGATGGACCACAAAACTCTCCCCTGTATTCTGTAAATACATGCCTTGATTCTTTTATTATGTTTAATGATGAAACACTTGGTGAACAAGTCACTTTAACAAGATTAACGGCCGACAGGGAGGAAGAACAACACAACGCAGAAATGTTAAAACAGTTTGCTGCATTTGAAGGCATTAGAAAAATAAACAAAGGTCTTGAACTACAGGTCATGTGTCCTTTTCTTTTAAACCTAGACACTAAAGAAAAAGACCCTCAAATGAATGAAAATATTGGGGAATCAAAACAAATACAACTAAGTGCTGAGTTTCCACAACAACCTTTGAGCACGTTAGTTGAAGAGGACGGTAACCAGGATGAAACTAAGAAATGTCCTCTATGGAGTATGTATTTTGATGGATCCTGCACTAAGAACAATGCTGGTGCAGGGGTCTGGATTACTAACACTGAAAATAACCACATAGAAAACATTTCTTGCAAAATAAACTTTCGGTGTTCCAATAACATAGCGGAATATGAATCACTTCTCTTAGGCTTACATTTATTGAAAAATTTAGGAGCCAGAAGAATTAATGTGTATGGGGATTCAGAGTTAGTCATTAGGCAAGTCAATGGGGAGTATAATGCAAATCATCCCAGACTTAGAGCCTACCGAAACGATGTCATGGACCTTTTGAAAACCTTTGAGGAGTCCAAACTATTTTTTGTGCCAAGAAAAAGAAATATTGCGGCCCACAATTTAGCCTTTGTAGCTAGGACATGCTTGACGCCATATGAAACCAAAGACTGCACAACTGAGATAAAATTTAGACCAGCTGTACCTGATAATGAAAATTATGGGCAAGTGTTTGAAAATGATAAACAAATAGAAGACTTCATGCAATTCAGAAATGAATTTGAACTACACAGTTCGGACTCAAATTATGATACAGACTGCAGTGAAGAAAATTTCCTTGGTGAAGAAGAACTGTCTCCTGAACCTGTTAATATTAACCTGTTGTCAAGAAAACTAAAAAACAAAACGGAATTGGATGCAGAGTTCAAAAAAGATGAGTTAGAAACTCTGCACTCTAAAGATGAAAGTTTGCCAAGAGGTATAGTGCCTTTAGAAGAGTTGTTTGATCTTAACGATGTGGCCAAAAAGCAAAAAATGGAACCTGTATAGACTGAAGTGGAGGAGTGCAATATAGGCAGTGAACTTAAACCTATGATGATTAAACTGTCTAAAAATTTACCAGCTCACATTAAACTTAAATACATAGAGTTATTTAAAGAGTTTTCTGATGTTTTTGCATGGAGTTACGAAGATCTTAAATCCTATGACACTGAAATAATACAACACATAATTCCCCTCAAAGAAAACCAAAAACCATTCAAACAGAAACTGCGCAGAATAAAACCTATTCAGTTGCCTTTGGTTCAGAAGGAGATCATGAAAATGTACAATGCTGGTATTATTGTCCCTATTAGATATTCTAAGTGGGTATCTAATCTGGTGTATGTTAGGAAGAAAACTAGAGAGATCAGGCTTTGTATAGACTTTAGAGACTTGAACAAAGCTTCATTAAAAGACAACTACCCTTTACCCAAGATGGACTATATTTTACAAAGGGTGGTAGGGTCTAGAAGAATTTCTTTGCTGAATGGCTATTCAGGGTACAATCAGATTTTAGTTCACCCTGCTGATCAATTAAATACAACATTTACTACACCATGGGGCACTTTCATGTATGCGAAAATGCCCTTTGGTCTAATGAATGCTGGAGCAGCTTTTCAAAGAGCCATGGACATATCATTCTCGGAGGAATTGGGCTTCTTCATCATTATCTATCTTGATGATGTTACTGTGTTTTCAAAAACAGATGAAGAGAACTTAGAACATTTAAGAAAAGTTTTCAAGAAGTGCAGAAAGTTTGGGATATCTTTAAACCCTAAGAAGACACTTTTTGGTCTCTAAGAAGGTAAACTTCTTGGGCACATTATTTCTGAGGAGGGTATTAAGATAGATCCAAAGATGATTGAGGCCATATTGCAAATCTCTCATCCTAGGAACATCAAAGAGTTGCAATCTTTCATTGGAAAGATTAACTTTTTGAGAAGGTTCATCCCCAACTTGGCTGAGCTCCTTCGGAATATCAAAAACATGTTGAAAAAGGAGAAAGGGGTAAAATGGACCTTGGAAGCAAAGAAATCCTTTGAGCTGGTGAAACAAGTGTTAACCAAAACACCGGTTCTTATAAGTCCTGATTTTTCAAAATATTTTTATATTTTTTCATTTGCATCAGAACATACCATAGCTGTTGTCCTTTTATAGAAAAATCCACAAGGACGAGAGCATCCTATTGCATTCTTTAGCAAGACATTGAAAGATGCCCCTTTGAAGTATAAAATTATGGAAAAGCAAGATTTTTCTTTGGTTAAAGCTTTAAAAGACTTCAAAGTGTACATCCTTCACTCACACATCATTTCCTTTGTCCCAAACTCAGTTGTTAAAGAAATTTTAACGCAAGACCCAGATGGTAAGAGAGGTAAGTGGATTGCTATTATCCTTGAGTATGATTTAGAGATAAAACCCATTAAACTCATCAAAGGCCAAGGTCTAGCTAGATTAATGGCTGAATCCAATTTTGAAGTTCTTGATATTAATATGATTAATGCTTTGGATGAACAAGAAGAATTCTCAACTCCTATGGTTGAAGATCATTTTATGAATTCTCCTTGGTATGCTGATATTGTTTATGTTTTACTTAAATTGAATACACCTCCTGGTTTGACAAAAACAAAGGCAAGGTTCCTAAATTTAAAAGCTGTAAACTATTGCATTATAGATAGATGTCTTTATTGGAAAAATGCAAGTGGTGTATTACTTAAATGTTTTCCTGAGTTTTATGCAGAGAAGATTAAATACCAGTTCCATGAAGGAGAGTGTGAATGCCATTTGTACTGGAAGACAACAGCCAACAAAATTTTGAGGGCTAGTTTATATTGGCCTACTCTTTTCCATGATGTGCACAAGATGATCCTAGCCTGTCATAAATGTCAAATTTTTGAAGGAAAAAGAAAACTGCTACCTCTGCCTCTACATTCAATCACTGTTGAAGCCCCATTTCAACAGTGGGGACCTGACTTCATAGGAGAAATACATCCCCCCTCTGCCCAGCATAGATGGATTCTCACTACCACATACTATTTCACTAAGTGGATAGAAGCCATACCTTGTTGGCAGGCCAATGATTCAGTTATTATAAAATTTATGGAGACTAATATTCTCTCCAGATTTGGCTGTCCTACCAACATTATCACTGATAATGTAGCAACATTTGGATCAAACAAGATGGTTGATTTCTGTCACAGATATCAGATAACATTGGGGCATTCCATGACCTATTACCCTTAAGTTAATGGACTTGCAAAATCCTCAAACAAAATTTTAGTGAACATAATCAAGAAACTATTGGAAGACAACAAAAATACTTGGCACACAAAGCTAGTTCATGCACTATGGGCTGACAGATTGACTTTGAAGAAATCCATTGGTATGTCACCTTTCCAGCTTGTATATGGTACTAATGCAATTTTTCCAAACAGCCTTGGTGTACCAGTAATGAAGTTGATTCAAGAGTTACAAACTGAAGGTAATGACATGATAAGAAGAATAAACCAGACCATTCATCTTCAGAAAACCAGAGAGGAGGTTTATAACAAAGCATTGCAGAAACAAGGCAGCATTAAAAAGATTTTTGACAGAGGAAAAAAGGCCAACAATTTCAAAATTGGCGACAAAGTTTTAAAGTGGGACTCAAGGAGGGAAGAGAAGGGAAAGCATGGAAAATTTGACAACTTATGGCTTGGCCCTTACTCTATTCATTCAGCTGCTGGAAACAATGCATTTTTCTTGCAGGAGTTGAATGGAGCAGAGTTGTTTGGGGCTCCTGTCAATGGCAGGATGCTTAAGAATTACTTCTCTTGATCCATGTTATGTTCCAAAAGCCTTTTTATCTTTTTTCCACTATAAATATTTCATCCACCGTTGCATTCAAAGTTGTAAAAATCAAAAATACAAAAACAATGAAAAGAAAGAAAAGAGGGCAGATTGTGAAAACAAGAAAGGTATAACGCCATACCAAAAAAGAGAAACAAATCTAAAAGTGTGCAAGCTCAAATGCCACTCCTGAATAACACACTTATAGTTATTCAAACTGTCTAAACTTGACTAATTAGCTTTAAATTTTCTCCTGATAGGATAGTGAAATTGATTTTCCAAACTGTGTAATCTTGGCTTATCAGTAGATAGTTTAGGATAGAAATTGAAGGTTCAAACATGTTCAAAATCTGAACCTAAGTTTCCAAAGAGAGATGAATCAAATCTATTTTATTTTATGAGTCAAAAAAGAAGTAAATCTGGTACTAATTAGCTCAAAATCTAAACCAGAAAACAAGGAAGAGGCAGCTCAAACAAAAGCCAAAACAGAGCTGTAAAAAGAGAAGGCGGTACTTTGGATTTTCAGATCTTAAGCCTTCCATTTTGATTTAATTTTTTGTAAAATAAATGTCTATGTGCAGCTTTTTTTTATGCCATAGATCATAGCAAGTCAAACAACTTAATATTGACTTGACTATTTTTAAATTTATGTTTTAGAATTTAAAGAATAAAAATTTGTCAGACTGTTTAATCCTGACAGATTGGTAGAATAGGTAGAGAATCATATGGGCTCAACTGTTTAATCTGATTCCATGGAGAAATAAGGAGTAGAATTAGATTAGTTTTATGCTTTTAAAAGAATAAAATGTTGTAAAAGAGTTTGCCAATCCAAGTGCACTCTAATGAAGAAAAAATGTTAGATCAGTAGGATTGGGTAGGTAGAAAGTTTGTATTGATGAAGGTCCATTGTTTTTATGACTGTTAATATGTTTTTAGAACACATCATCCAAAGAAAGAAAGGTAGCCCAATGGATGAGGCAACTGATCAGCCTCCCAGAGAACATGAATGGATCAAGCATAGGTCAGCCTCCCAGAGAATGCAGGTTTGAAGTTCTTGATGCCTTCAATAAGGCATCATCCAGAAGTGGAGCCACTGTTAGCCACCTATAAAGTTTGTTATAGCAAAAGGTGGCTAAGAATTTTTGAGCCTTCAAGGAACAAGTTTCATTGCTAAAAATTGTTGGCTCTTGAAGACTCTTGAAGGCCTCATGCCTTTTCCTCTGTCCGAACTTCACTGCTGTTCCCATTTTACACTTAGAAATCCTACTTATTTCCAAGCCAGAATACTGCTGCAAACACCTTTTTCCTTTTCCCCTTTTGCCAAAACTAACCTCAGTTTTTATCCCTCCATTTCCCATGAAAATCCCTCATTTTCATACTTTTCCCTTTTTCCCCATCTTCAGAATCCCCTTGACAAGGTTGAAAACTCCTTTTCTGCCTTATCATAACCCCTCTAACCCTTTGAAAATCATTCAAAAACCATAAAAATCACATTTTTTATGGTGTGGACTTAAGCCACCTCGGGCTAAGATTTTAACCCTTTCTTCATAAGCCTCCGGTCTTATTATCTCCCATGTGCCCCACAGCCCTGCAATCGAGCGCCAAGCCATTTTTTGTATTAATTATTTCCGCACAAAGTTTAAAACCTTTGGTTATATATTAAAACTCATCAGTTTTATTATATTATAATTTTCCACCGGTTCAAAATTTCAGCCAATCTCCACCGTCAATCTTATCTGCAGATCGACGGAGCGGAGTCCGTCTCCCCGGTGGTCCCCGCATTCCACTCACCTATCCAAAAACCGTGCGGTATTCATCGCACCGCCTTTGGTCGACGACGGTTTTTTCCCGATCGCCAGCGATTCCACTCATCGATTGACGCGTGGCCTGGACATTGTTCATAAAATCTCCATCCATCGCACGTTAACGTTCGGATGTGGACCCCGAGCGATATCGCTGTACACCGTCCGATCTGGGGCAGGCCATCTAATAGCTATCGCTCACCGAAGATGCTCAACAGTTAACCGGGCTACGGTGCGGCATCCAATTAATTTCTGTTGTCGATTTGATCTGCAAATCGACGGTTCATATTTCATCACCCACTTCTGTCGCCCAGTCAACATTTCTCGTTTTGAATTTCCATTTTCCGCTCCCGACCGTCAATCTCTGCGCGATCGATGACTCTGGTTTAAGCAAATCTTTCACCTTCTCTATCACTTCTCCCGATCAATCCTAACAGTTGGGTGATGCCATCCAACGGCCACGCTTCCCCCACACATCCTCCGCAACAATAAACCTATATATGCAGGATTTTTTAATATTTGTTTGTATTTTTAAGGGTTTAAATGGTTTTCTCGCCATTTTTGAAGAAAATTCGAAGGCAGAGGATGACGATCTTCCTGCCTTTGATTCACTAAAGGAAATCATCACAAGGTATTAAAAAATGGCTTCATCAGTGTTTCTTCAGGCATTGATGCCATATCGCCCTTGTGCAGCCCTGTACATCAGCAAAAACCATGAATCGGGCGCAATCAGAGAGTATCAGTGACGAAGACAAAAATTTATTAGAACAGAGGATTAAAAGGAAGATTTTGCGGGGATCATGGATAATAACGTTTATCAAAAGCCTAATCCCCAATTTAAAACACAGTTTAAAGAAAATATGAAGTGTTTTATCGAAAGGAAAACCTCCACCACCACAATTGAGGCAAATTGATCCCTCTAGCTACCATGATGCCACCTGTGCCTCAAATTATTCAATAAGAGGCCGAATTTATTGATTAGGATCAGATATTCGTCTCAAAACACAACCAAAGAGGAAACCCTGCCAAGGAAATTAATGAAAAACATCTACAGAGTTACTTCGATGCCACACAGAGCCTCAAAGGTCAACAAAAGCTCCCATCGAGCTTAAAATTTATGTAAAAAATTTAATACAGAGTGCACCCATGTAATTTTCTTCATTGAGCCCCTCAAAGGCCAAGAAGCCATTAAATCTGTATTAATTGTAATTGGGGATCTTTTATCAGATATCACCTCCTCATTCTTCTATATATACTTCTGCAGAAGATGAGTGAGGGGTTGGTTGCAGAAATTTGAAATACACTTGAGCTTAAACTTCTGATTGTAAATAGTGTTCACTGGCCCTTGGAGCTCTGCTTGTGATAGATTAGTTAGGCTGAATAGTGAAGATGATTATTGAACTGAAACATTGGACCTGAGTACTGTAGTTGGTTTGACATCAATAACAAGTTGTTTCTTGGGATCCTGGTCTATATCACTAGTGAAGTGCTCCTTTCTTTGTTATTGTTTTCCTTCTATGTATGTCATATTGTTCACTATTCTCTGATAAAGGACAACATTTATAGAGTTAGGACCTGCTGTATATCATTAATATTCTCTGACTGAAAAGCTTTATCTCAATGTTTTCCTCCAATTTGTTTATTTAAGAATGATTTAATACATTTTAAGCAGTTAGGAATGTTGGAGTTCCCTCGTCCTACTGTTTGCTTTAAACATTGTTCTTGAAAGTTATTTTCCTTATTTTCTTATTAAAGTTAGACTAGAAAAGTGATGGTTTGCCCTGTTTCTAGATTCTATTCTCCAAAAGCAGATTCTGAAAGTTTCCCTTGGTTTTGACTGAAAGCAGACTAGGTTTAAAAGTAATTTATCCGATCTTAAGTTTACACTCTGTCTTCTCTTATATGTTTTCATACTTTCTGAAGGTAATTATGTGGATTACTGGATTGTTTTTCAATTAAGCTGCTTTAATACAAACTTTCCCAAGAATTCAATGGTTAGCCCTGCACTTGGTTGGTTTTAAACAGTTACTTAAGAGGATTTTCTTGTTTGGACTGACTATAAATCCTTTGTGAAATTATTATTAGTTTCCACCTCTCCAGAACTTTATTGTTCCCATTCCATCATTATAATCTCAATAATCTTGTGATGTAGATGACTTTCCCCTTGGATCACTCTTGATGTTTTTGTTCAATTAAAGCCCTATTATGACTCCATAGCCCAATGGACTAAAAAACAACGTTATATCTATCTTTTTAGCCTAATTGTTCCATTCACTTGCAACTTCTCACCTTTGAAACTCTTTGCACTTAAGACTTTCCACCTCAAACAGTATTCATGCTCAACCATCCAAAAACAAAACAAAACCCTTGGCCTTCATAACTAGCCTAATATCGTTACCCCAAACTTCAAAGACAAATCCATATTTGCACTTATTGGAGAGATCCCTCTCCGGATTCAGGAGGGCTAGATCCTAGAATCCCAAAGTTGGTTGAAACGATGTTGCTTTTGCAGTTTTAGTCTCACCAATCTGCTAAAATTACATATTCCTAACATTTCTGGTGACTCCACTAGGGAAGAAACCCAAAATCTTTTTCATTTTTATAAAACTTTGAGAGTAAAAAGCAGCCTTTTCAAGCACTACCAAGAAACTGGTAATCATGGTAAAACTTGTTTGAATCAGTGACAAACTAGGTAAAACCTAGGATTCTCTTAAGACTTTATCTAACCTTGAAAGATTAGCTGGCTTAGCCATAAGAGTAAACTGTCTTTGGCTCATAACTGTAGCTAAGTTTTGAAACAGAGTTAGAATATTCTTAGAAACCACACAACTGAAAAATAACTCAGAAAACACCAAAAATATTTCAGATTGGTATCCAATAAACATGGTGGTGGACCATAAAACCTTTTACCTATGAAAAGAGCTAAAAATTTCCACTTGGCGACTCCACAATCCTTAACAGACCTTAAGACTCCACTGGAAAGAACCCTTACTATGATAATATCATTCAAACACAATTAGAGGACTGTAGGATTGAAATTTCTGTAAATAGATTAGTTAAACTCTCAAAGATTGTCATACCTAGTTGAAATTTTCTTATTTATTTGGGTCTGAAAAACACAACATAGTGGCTCCTAGAAATATTCATACTAGAGCCTATCCTGACCCTGATCCACCTGAGATAGTTGATAACCTAGAAAGTATTCTTAGGAATTTTCCTAGGATTGAATTGTCAACTGTTTTCAGATCACCCTTGAGAGCTAATTCAGTTCGTGAAAATCTTTCAGCTCTGCAAAAGTCACAAGTTGACTTAGTGAATCCTTTTATAACTAGGTCTCTTGGTGATTTAGATCAGTTAGATTCTGAATCTTCTCTTTCTTCTCCCGAAACAAGTGAACATCGTGGTAGTAGAGAAAAAACACCTCCTGATTTTCATTTCCTTCACAATTTAGTTGTTTCTCATCCAAGATCAGCTTAGCAATCTATTCTTGGTCCATCCACTTCTGCTCACCCTACATCCACTGTTCAAACCACTTCACTTCATCCCACTTTCCCTTTTGTTAATCCACCTCTAGTAAATCCACCCCCACCACATATCATGGCAACATGGTATGCTCCCTTACTCATTCCTGCACCATTACTCAATCTTCCACAGGACTATCAGTCCAAAATTCCATTATATGATGCTAGGAACGCTACAAATGCATCACAACATGTGGATAAGATGAATGACTACTTTGACAGAAATGAAATTGATGATGATTCTATCAAGCTTAGGTTATTTTCTCAGAGATTAGGGGGAGAAGCAAGAAAATGGTTGAAAGGCCTAGCCCCCCATAGTATTAATGATCTCCAAGCCTTCCATCAAACATTCTTAAACAAATGGGAAGTAAAGAATAATCCTCTCCAAGTCCTTTATGATTACAAGAACCTCCATAGAAACACTGGGGAAAGTGTGCAAGCTTATTGCACTAGATTTAATAGTGTGTATAATGCACTTTCCCCAGAACTAAAACCTCCACAAGTCTCAGCTTTAAACAAGTTTCCTGAAGGGTTTGACTCTGACATGACCTATCAGCTGAGAGAGAGAGATTTTGCAACTCTTGAAGATATGCAAAAAGGTGCTCTTTCTGTGGAAGTCAACTTAATGGAGAAGAGAGCCAGAATAAAAAATGAAAAGAGAGTATCTTTTAGAGAGGAATCCACATCTTCTACTTCAAACTCAAAGATGGAGAAAATGATGGAAGAAATGAAGAAATAAATGAGCATAATTAAGAGAGCACAAGCAAGCCAAAACCAAATTTCTCCTCAAAATAGAAACCAGAACCAAAACCAGAATTTTAGAAGAAACCAACCTCCAAACAGACCTAGGGAAGATGATCAGCAGATCATTCCTCCCTTTCAACAAAACTATGTAAGTGAGGTTGAGTAAATAGGTGAAATAGCAGAGGAATATGATGTCAACATATTTGGGGTAGAAGATGATGACTTTGAGATTCATCGCGACAAACAACAAGGTCTATACACAGCTTATGATGATGGAAGAGATGATGATGAAAATTATTATCAAGACATGGAAAATGTCATCATAGAACCTCAAAAATAATATGACCTTAGAAGCAAAACCAGTCAACAGACCCCCAAAAACAAAACCTCTGACAAATCTTCACAAAACAACACTACAACCAAGCCTAGAGTTGTCAAACAAAAGGATAAATCAGTGGCTGTAAATTCTGGTAATGATAAAGACAAAGACACTCAAAACAAAGAAAAATAGAGTGCAGACCTTAGTAGTACTAACACTTCAGCTAGTACTCCTGTGAAAACAATTTGTCAAGTATAAATAAAACAAATCAGCAAGTTGATATTGCTGATAGAATGACAAATAATAAGGCTGAAACCAACACTTTAAAGAGTCAAATTCCTTTTAGCTTGGAGGAGGAAATTTCAAAGATCCAAATCTTTGTTCCCTTGACTGGGTTAGCTGCCCAACATGTATATAGAACCCAAATTTTGAAGGCTTTGAAAATAGAAGAAAATGAGGACACATTCAATCTTAATGATGACCAACCCAAGCTAATTTTCAGTCCTAAGATTGAACGTAGATATCAAGAGGGACCTGTTCCTCCCTTTTATGTGAGTTTAAATGTTCATGACAAAATTTTGCACAATTCTATGCATGATTTCGGGGCTTCTCATAATTTAATGCCAAAAGTTGTAATGGAGAGCCTGGGTCTAGAAATCACCAGACCTTCCAAAGACCTTTACTCCTTTGATTCCAGCAGAGTAAAATGTTTAAGATTAATCAAATACCTCTGTGTTAACTTAGCCCAAATTCCATCCAAATGTTTATTCATGGATATTGTTGTGGCTGATGTGCCCCCAAAATATGGAATGTTATTATCAAGATGTTGGGGGGCTAAGTTACAAGGAACTATGCAAATGGACATGACCTATGCGACTATCCTTGTTTTCAATCAAAATAGAAGACTTTAGAGGGAGTCCCATATGAAATTCACAGTTACAAGTCAAGACAGACCACAAAACTCTCCCCTGTATTCTGTAAATACAAGCCTTGATTCTTTTATTATGTTTAATGATGAAACACTTGGTGAACAAGTCACTTTAACAGGATTAACAACCGACAGGGAGGAAGAACAACACAACGCAGAAATGTTAAAAAAATTTGCTGCATTTGAAGACATTAGAAAACTAAAAAAAGGTCTTGAAATATAGGTCATGCGTCCTTTTCTTTTAAACCTGGACACTAAAGAAAATGATCCTCAAATGAACGCAAATCTTGGGGAATCAAAACAAATACAACTAAGTGCTGAGTTTCCACAACAACCTTTGAGCACGTTAGTTGAAGAGGATAGTAACCAGGATGAAACTAAGAAATTTCCTCTATGGAGTATGTATTTTTATGGATCCTACACTAAGAACAATGCTCGTGCAGGGGTCTGGATTAATAACACTGAAAATAACCACATAGAAAACATTTCTTGCAAACTAAACTTTCAGTGTTCCAATAACATAGTGGAATATGAATCCCTTCTCTTAGGCTTACATTTATTGAAAAAGTTAGGAGCCAGAAGAACTAATGTGTATAGGGATTCAGAGTTAGTCATTAGGCAAATCAATGGGGAATATAACGCAAATCATCCCAGACTTAGAGCCTACTGAAACGATGTCATGGACCTTTTTCAAACCTTTGAGGAGTCCAAACTATTTTTTGTCCCAAGAAAAAGAAATATTGTGGCCCACAATTTAGCCTTTGCAGCTAGGACATGCTTGATGCCATATGAAACAAAGACTGCACAACTGAGATAAAATTTAGACCAGTTGTACCTGATAATGAAAAGTATTGGCAGGTGTTTGATAATGATAAACAAATAGAAGACTTCGTGCAATTCAGAAATGAATTTGAACTACACAGTTCGAACTCAGATTATGATAGAGACTGCAGTGAAGAAAATTTCCTTGGTGAAGAAGAACCGTCTCCTAAACATGTTAATATTAACCTGCTGTCAAGCAAACTAAAAAAAAAAACAGAATTGGATGTAGATTTCGAAACATATGAGTTAGAAACTATGCACTCTAAAGATGAAAGTTTTCCAAGCGGTCTAGCGCCTTTAGAAGAGTTGTTTGATCTTAACAATGTGGCCAAGAAGCCAAAACTGGAACCTGTAGAGAATGAAGTAGAGGAGTGCAATATAGGCAGTGAACTTAAACCTATGATGATTAAACTATCTAAAACTTTACCAGCTCACATTAAACTTAAATACATAGAGTTTTTTTAGGATTTTTTTGATGTTTTTGCATGGAGTTACGAAGATCTTAAATCCTATGGCAATGAAATAATACAACACAAAATTCCCCTCAATGAAAACCAAAAACCATTCAAACAGAAACTGCGCAGAATAAACCCTGTTCAATTGCCTTTGGTTCAAAAGGAGATCATGAAAATGTACGATGTTGGTATTATTGTCCGTATTAGATATTCTGAGTGGGCATCTAATCTGGTGTCTGTTAGGAAGAAAACTAGAGAGATCAGGCTTTGTATAGACTTTAGAGACTTGAAAAAAGATTCATTAAAAGACAACTACCCTTTACCCAAGATGGACCATATTTTACAAAGGTTGGTAGGGTCTAGAAGAATTTCTTTGCTGGATGGCTATTCAAGGTACAATCAGATTTTAGTTCACCCTATTGATCAATTAAAGACAACATTTACTACACCATGGGGCACTTTCATGTATGCGAAAATGCCCTTTGGTCTAATGAATGCTGGAGCAACTTTTCAAAGAGCCATGGACATAGCATTCTCGGAAGAACTGGGCTTCTTCATCATTATCTATCTTGATGATGTTACTGTGTTTTCAGAAACAGATGAAGAGAACTTAGAACATTTAAGAAATTTTTTTGAGAAGTGCAGAAATTTTGGGATATTCTTAAACCCTAAGAAGACACTTTTTGGTCTCCAAGAAGGTAAACTTCTTGGGCACATTATTTCTGAGGAAGGTATTAAAATAGATCCAAAGAGTATTGAGGCCATATTGCAAATCTCTCATCCTAGGAACATCAAAGAGTTGCAATCTTTCATTAGAAAGATTAACTTTTTGAGAAGTTTCATCCCCAACTTGGCTGAGCTCCTTAGGAATATCACAAACATGTTGAAAAAGGATAAAGGGGTAAAATGGACCTTTGAAACAAAGAAATCCTTTGAGATGGTGAAACAAGCGTTAACCAAAACACCGGTTCTTATAAGTCCTGATTTTTCAAAATATTTTATATTTTTTCATTTGCATCAGAACATACCATAGCTTCTGTCCTTTTACAGAAAAATCCACAAGGACAAGAGCAGCCTATTGCATTCTTTAGCAAGACATTGAAGGATGCCCCTTTGAAGTATAAAATTATGGAAAATCAAGCTTTTGCTTTGGTTAAAGCTTTAAAAGACTTCAAAGTGTACATCCTTCACTCACACACCATTGCCTTTTTCCCAAACTCAGTTGTTAAAGACATATTAACGCAGGACCCAGATGGTAAGAGAGGTAAGTGGATTGCTATTATCCTTGAGTATGATTTAGAGATAAAACCCACTAAACTCATCAAAGGCCAAGGTCTAGCTAGATAGATGGCTGAATCCAATTTTGAAGTTCTTGATATTAATATGATTAATGCTTTGGATGATCAAGAAGAATTCTCAACTCCTATGGTTGAAGATCATTTTACGAATTCTCCTTGGTATGCTGATATTGTTTATGTTTTACTTAATTTGAATACACCTCCTGGTTTGACAAAAACAAAGGCAAGGTTCCTAAAGTTAAAAGTTATAAACTATTGCATTATAGATAGATGTCTTTATTGGAAAAATGCAAGTGGTGTATTTCTTAAATGTTTTCCTGAGTTTTATGCAGAGAAGATTAAATACCAGTTCCATGAAGGAGAGTGTGGAGGCCATTTGTACTGGAAGACAACAGCCAACAAAATTTTGAGGGCTAGTTTCTATTGGCCTACTCTTTTCCATGATGTGCACAAGATGATCCTAGCCTGTCATAAATGTCAAATTTTTGAAGGCAAAAGAAAACTACTACCTCTGCCCCTGCATCCAATCACTGTTGAAGCCCCATTTCAACAGTGGGGACTTGAATTCATAGGAGAAATCCATCCCCCATATTCTGACCAGCATAGATGGATTCTCACTACCACATACTATTTCAATAAGTGGATAGAAGCCATACCTTGTAGGCATGCCAATGATTTAGTAATTATAAAATTTATGGAGACTAGTATTCTCTCCAGATTTGGTTGTCCTGCCAAGACTATCACTGATAATGCAACAACATTTGGATCAAACAAGATGGTTGATTTCTGTCACAGATATCAGATAACATTGGGGCATTCCACGGCCTATTACCCTCAAGGTAATGGAATTGCAGAATCCTCAAACAAAATTTTAGTGAACATAATCAATAAACTGTTGGAAGAAAACAAAAATTCTTGACACATAAAGCTAGTTCATGCACTGTGGGCTAAAAGATTGACTTTGAAGAAATCCATTGGTATGTCACCTTTCCAGCTTGTATATGGTACTGATGCAATTTTTCCAAACAACCTTGGTGTACCAGTAATGAAGTTGATTCAAGAGTTACAAACTGAAGGTAATGACATGATCAGAAGAATAAACCAGACCATTCATCTTCAGCAAACCAGAGAGGAGGTTTATAACAAAGCATTGCAGAAACAGGGCAACATTAAAAAGATTTTTGACAAAAGAACAAAGGCCAGAAATTTCAAAATTGGGGAAAAAGTTTTAAAGTGGGACTCAAGGAGGGAAGAGAAGGGCAAGCATGGAAAATTTGACAACTTATGGCTTGGCCCTTACTCTATTCATTCAGCTGCTGGAAACAATGCATTTTTCTTGTAGGAGTTGAATGGAGCAGAGTTGTTTGGGGGTCCTGTCAATGGCAGGATGCTTAAGCATTACTTCTCTTGATCCATGTTATGTTACAAAAGCCTTTTTATCTTTTTTCCACTATAAATATTTTATCCACCATCGCATTCAAAGTTGTAAAAATCAAAAATAAAAAAACAATGAAAAGAAAGAAAATAGGGCAGATTGTGAAAACAAGAAAGGTATAGCCCCATACCAAAAAAGAGAAACAAATCTGAAAGTGTGCAAGCTCAAATGCCACTCCTGAATAACACACTTCTAGTTAGTCAAACTGTCTAAACTTGACTAATTAGCTTTAAATTTTCTGCTGATAGGATAGTGAAATTGATTTTCCAAACTATTTAATCTTGGCTTATTAGTAGATAGTTTAGGATAGAAATTAAAGGTTCAAACATATTCAAAATCTGAACCTAAGTTTCCAAAGAGAGATGACTCAAATCTTTTTTATTTTCTGAGTCAAAAAAGAAGTAAATCTGGTTCTAATTATCTCAAAATCTGAACTAGAAAACAAGGAAGAGGCAGCTCAAACAAGAGCCAAAACAGAGCTGTAAAAAGAGAAGGCAATACTTTGGATTTTCAGATCTTAAGCCTTCCATTTTGATTTAATTTTTTGTAAAATAAATGTCTATGTGCAGCTTGTTTTAATGCCATAGATCACAACAAGTCAAACATCTTAATATTGACTTGACTGTTTTTAAATTTATTTTTTAGAATTTAGAGAATAAAAATCTATCAGATTGTTTAATCCTGATAGATTGGTAGAATAGGTAGAGAATCATATGGGCTCAACTATTTAATATGAGTCCATGGAGAAATAAGGAGTAGAATTAGATTAGTTTTATGATTTTAAAAGAATAAAATGTTGTAAAAGAGTTTGCCAATCTAAGTGCACTCTAATGAAGAAAAAATGTTAGATCAGTAGGATTGGGTAGGTAGAAAGTTTGTATTGATGAAGGTCCATTGTTTTTATGGTTGTTAATATGTTTTCAGAACACATCATCCACAGAGAGAAAGGTATCCCAATAGATGAGGCAACTGATTAGCCTCCCAGAGAACATAAATGGATCAGGCACAGGTCAGCCTCTCAGAGAATGCAGGTCTGAAGTTCTTGATGCCTTTGAGAAGGCATCATCCCCAAGTGGAGCCACTGTTAGCCACCTATAAAATTTGTTATAGCAAAAGGTGGCTAAGAATTTTTGAGCCTTCAAGGAACAAGTTTCATTGATAAAAATTGTTTGCTCTTGAAGACTCTTGATGGTCTCATGCCTTTTCCTCTGTCCTAACTTCACTGCTGTTCCCATTTTACACTTAGAAATCCTGTTGATTTCGAAGCCAGAATACTGTTGCAAACACCTTTTTCCTTTTCCCCTTTTTTCAAAACTAACCTCAGTTTTTATCCCTCCATTTCCCATGAAAATCCCTCATTTTCATACTTTTTCCTTTTTTCCCTTCTTCAGAATCCCCTTGACAAGGTTGAAAACTCCTTTTTTGCCTTATCGGAACCCCTCTAACCCTTTGAAAATAATTCAAAAACAATAAAAATAACATTTTTTATGGTGTGGACTTCAGCCCCCTCGGGCTAAGTTTTTAGCCCTTTCTTCATAAGCCTCCGGTCTTATTATCTCCCATGTTCCCCATGGCCCCGCAATCGGGCGCCAAGCCATTTTCTGTATTAATTATTTCCGCCCAAAGTTTAAAACCTTTGGTTATATATTAAAACTCGTCGGTTTTATTATATTATAATTTTCCGCTGGTTCAAAATTTCAGCCGATATCCACCGTCGATCTGATCTGCAGATCGACTGAGCAGAGTCCGTCTCCCTGATGGTCCCCGCATTCCACTCACCTATCCAAAAACCGCGCAGTATTCATCGCACCACCTTTGGGCGATGATGGTTTTCTCCCGATCGCCAACGATTCCACTCATCAATTGACGCGTGGCCTGGGCACTATTCATAAATCGCCATCCATCGCGCGTTAATGTTCAGATGTGGACCCTGTGCGATATTGCTATACACCGTCTGATCTGGGGCGGGCCATCCAACGGCTATCGCTCACCGAAGATGACCGACAGTTAACCGGGCTATGACGTGGCATCTAGTTAATTTCCACTGTTGATATGATCTGCAGATCGACGCTTCATATTTCATCGCCCATTTCCGTCGGCCAGTCAACATTTCTCATTTTGACTTTCCATTTTCCGCTCCCGACTGTCGATCTTTGCACGATCGACAACTCTGATTTAAACAAATATTCCACCTTCTCTATCACTTCTCCTGATCAATCCTGACTATTGGATGATGCCATCCAACGGCCACGCTTCCCCCACACGTCCTCCGCAGCAATAAACCTATATATGCATGATTTTTAATTTTTTTTTGTATTTTGCAGGGTTTAAATGGTTTTCTCGCCATTTTTGAAGAAAATTCAAAGGCAGAGGATGACAATATTCCTGCCTTCGATTCACTAAATAAAATCATCACAGGGTGTTAAAAACACGGTTTCATCAGTGTTTCTTCAGGCATTGATTCCATATCGCCCCTGTGCAGCCCTGTACATCAGCAAAAACCATGAATTGGGCGCAGTCAGAGAGTATCAGTGACGAAGACCAAAATTTATCAGAACAGAGGATTAAAAGGCATATTTTGCGGGTATCATGGATAAGAATGTTTATAAAAATCCTAATCCCCAATTTAAAACACAATTTAAAGAAAATCTGAAGTGTTTTATCGACAGGAAAACCTCCACCGCCACAATTGAGGAAAATTGATCCCTCTAGCTACCACGATGCCACCTGTGCCTCAAAGTATTCAATCAGAGGCTGAATTTATTGATCAAGATCAGATATTCGTCTCAAAATGCAGCCAAAGAGGAAACCCTGCCAAGGAAATTAATGACAAACATCTGCAGAGCTACTTCGATGCCACACAGAGCCTCAAAGGTCAACAAAAGCTCCCATCGAGCTTAAACTTTATGTAAAACATTTAATACATATTTCACCCATGTAAGTTTCTTCATTGAGCCCCTCAAAGGCCAAGAAGCCATTAAATCTATATTAATTGTAATTGGAGATCTTTTATCAAATCTCACCTCCTCATTCTTCTATATATACTTTTGCAGAAGATGAGTGAGGGGTTGGTTGCAGAACTTTGAAATACACTTGAGCTTAAACTTCTGATTGTAAATAGTGTTCACTGGCCCTTGGAGCTCTGCTTGTGATAGATTAGTTAGGCTGAATAGTGAAGATGATTGCTGAAATGAAACATTGGACCTGGGTACTGTAATTGTTTTGACATCAATAACAAGTTGTTTCTTGCGATCCTTGTCTATATCACTGGTGAAGTGCTCCTTTCTTTGTTATTGTTTTCCTTCTATGTATGTCATATTGTTCACTATTCTCTGATAAAGGACAACATTTATAGAGTTAGGACCTGCTATATATCAGTAACCTTCTCTGACTGAAAAGCTTTATCTCAATGTTTTCCTCCAATTTGTTTATTTAAGAATGATTTAATACAGTTTAAGCAGTTAGGAATGATGGAGTTCCCTCGTTCTACTATTTGCTTTAAACATTGTTCTTGAAAGTTATTTTCCTTATTTGCTTATTAAAGTTAGACTAGAAAAGTGATGGTTTGCCCTATTTCTAGCTTCTATTCTCCAAAGGAATATTTGGAAAGTTTCCCTTGGTGTTGACTGAAAGCAGACTAGGTTTAAAAGTACTTTATTTGATCTTAAGTTTACACTCTGTCTTCTCTTATATGTTTTCATACTTTCTAAAGGTAATTATGTGGATTACTGGATTTTTTGTCAACTAAGCTGCTTTAATACAAACTTTCCTAAGAAGTCAATGGTTAGCCCTGCACTTGGTTGGTTTTAAACAGTTACTTAAGAGGCTTTTCTTGTTTGGACTAACTATAAATCCTTTGTGAAATTATTATCAGTTTCCACCTCTCCAACACATTATTGTTCCCATTCCATCATTATAATCTCAATAATATTGTGATGTAGATGACTTTCCCCTTCGATCACTCTTGATGTTGTTGTTCAATTAAAGCCCTGTTATGACTCCATAGCCCAATGGACTAAAAACCAATGTTATATCTATCTTTTTAGCCTAATTGTTCCATTCACTTGAAACTTCTCACCTTTGAAACTCTTTGCACTTAGGACTTTCCACCTCAAACAGTATTCATGCTCAACCATCCAAAAACAAAACAAAACCCTTGGCCTTCATAACTAGCCTAATATCATTACCCCAAACTTCAAAGACAAATCCATATTTGCACTTATTGGAGAGATCCCTCTTCGGATTTAGAAGGGCTAGATCCTAGAATCCCAAAGTTGGTTGAAACGATGTTGCTTCTACAGTTTTAGTCTCACCAATATACTAAAATTATAGATTCCTAACAGATATGTGGCTAAGCTTGGGGTTAGGCATTGAGGAGGAGAATTTAGAGGCACAAACAATGACAGAAGTTGTAGATCCATACCCTCTGGAGATGTTGGAGGTTGATGGGATCATTCTGCAGGGGGCTAGTAGACAACAGGAGCACGACATTCTTAATTAGGAATGGGAGGAGCTGTTGGAGATGGTGGAGCATCCATCTTTGGGCCAACACATTGATGAGGTGCAGATATATGCACATGTAGTTAGCAGAGTTACACTACTTTCAGGGAGTAGCACTCTCCAGGGGTACATCAATGGGGCTTGCAGTATATCTTGCCCACTTTGGCCCATTATTGTGAGAGGGGTTTGTTTTATAGGTAGATCTCATTGGCGGACTAGATAGAGCAGCGTGAGTTGATTACAGGCTGACGAAAACACTCCAGGCATGTTCCATATGTAGTTGTCACTACATGGGATTCTCCTTCCATGATATATTGGTAGGAGATCATGAGTTGGTACCCTCTTGATGGTACGATCTTATTCATAGGGAGCATAGTGGAGCAGGGGCCCTTAGACATGGTAGATGATACAGATTCTAGTTGGTAATGGGGCACATATTAACATTTCTTTAGCATTCCATCCTAGCTTCAAGAGAGTAGGATCAACATTGGATTGAGTCGGGGGTTGGATTGGAGAGAGGTGATGAGTTGGTACATAGTTGGTTGGACAACCTACACAGTCATAGCTATGACACAATAGGATTTGTGGTCTTCGCCTCATAGAGCAACAACTATAGCCAGAGGCAGTGCGTAGTCTGAGCCATGGGACTTGGGCGATGATTGGCCATGGTGGCATTGGGATCCTGGAGGATTTTTTGATGACACGTATAGTGAGAGATCAGTTTGGGATCTCGACATTGAGTGGTCTATTCCATGTGGCTTGAAACAGACACATAGTAGCATCAGGGGGTTTGTATGGGATCCAGGCATTGGGTCACAGTTGCGGCAGGCCAACAGAGTGGCCCACATATTTGGATTGCTTGAGGATAAGAAATATTAGGGTGGAAGGTCTGTAATATTCCATTTTTTTGTGTCACCTACGACAGGGTTAGGTTGGACTTCCAGAGTTAGGAGCAGATGTGTCATAGGTACAAATTGATGTCATTAGCAAGATCAAGGGCTTTTTGGAGGATTTTTGAGGCATTTCTATGATTTTTGGTGGTATTCGCTTGATTTATTCCATCATCCAAACAACCTGCCTTTCATTTCGGTGCTTTCCAACAAATTTTGGAAAATTGGGTTATTTTTGGGCTTAACTCAGTTAATTATGCTCAAGGTGGCATTCTGGGAGGAATAAATGATAGAAAACCTTAGTGTGATAGCTCATTGGAACTGAGACGAGGATACCTACGTGATGGGACAGTTGGACATGAGTTTCAGTGACCAGAGGAGACGTGGTAGCCGATTTACTCTTTTCTATATTAAAAAGGAATATTTTAATAAGAGGGAAAATTTCTTCGTGAATAAAATAATAATAACAGAAGGCTCTATAATGATCCAAGAGAACTATAAAATAAAGGGTAGAGGCCATTGAGGGATATATTTGGAGTAGATAATCTTATTGTGTATGAGAGGTTTGAGAACGTGGTTCTCTACTTTAGCCATAGCCCCAGGATAGAAACCCTCACGTGATTTGTCGAGTGTTGGATGGAAACCCAATACCCTTGAGGAGGTTTCACTCAGACATCTCACAGTGCTTTAGTGGAGTTTGGAGAGGTCAATTTTTTCGTAGCCTATTTGCAGTAGTCTTCTCATTGAGCCATCTACATCATTTCCAGTGCCATTCATCAGTTGGGCCAGAGATCTTTCTGGGTTTTTCTTCGCTTGCTTGGCAAGCTCAGGTTCCGTTGTTCCTTCATGTTGATGTATTTATTCCCATTGATTAATAAAAAGGATCAGTGATTTTATCGACATCCATTGTGTATTATTTTTGGTTGTGTCTATATTTCCATTATTTTTGCTGTTGAAGTTTATTTCCAGTACCTATTGTTAAAATCCCTCTTTGGGGATATTACAACTTTCCTGTAGCAATTACAGTTAGGAGAAAAAATGAATCTTTCTACCTATTTTAGGGGTGAAATTAATGAATGGGTGCATGTTGGAGTGGTTCATGGAGTGTGTAAGTAGAGGATATGGATAATTGAATAAAAATTGATTCTTTGGATCCAAAACTATCTTCGATCAATAACCTGCAAAAAAAAAAATGAGTGCATAGTTATTTTCTTTATCTTTTTTAATTTGTTTCTTTCATTTTTTATCTCTCTTTTTTTTTTGGTTTTTAAGCCATGTGGATTGTGTCCACATAGGTTTTCACCTAAGGATCTTTTATTTTTTGTTTTTTTTTTCTCCTTTTTTTTTGCTCCAGGATTGCCTCATGGAGGTTTTCAACCCTAGAGTTGGTTTTGGGTTCCTCAGAGAGGTTTTCAACCATGCCTCTTTATTTTTTATTTTTTATTTTTTTATAGGATGGGGGGGTGCTAGAAACTGTGGATTCTCCCATGACATACACCTCCCTATTTATAGAATTTATAAATTCAACCCTAGACAAGGTATTTTTGTAACCTTTAAGCCTGTAACCATTGAAAAGTAGTGGAATCACATCCTCATCTATGGTTTTGATCTGAACTACGCCATTATCATAACATTTGTCCACTTTTTAGGTTCCCAACTATCTTGTCATCAGTTTTCCTTTGAAATCCTTGAACCTTAAGTCATACAACAATGCCCAACATCCTTCTTGAAAGGTATTTTCCTTAATGTGTTTGTCATGCCAGAACTTCCTCTGGAGTTGAATAACTTATGTGTGAAGGAGTTCTCTCATCCTAAACTCATCCAATCCATTTAATTGCAACACCCTGTCTTGTTGGTCCTTTGATATATCCATATCTAACTTAGCTTCCATCTTTAAGGTGTTGAACTTAAATTCAATTGAAAGTAGAGATTTCTTCCCATAGACCAAGTCATAAGGAGTGAACCCTATTGTTGTTTTTGAAATAATTTTGTAGGCCCAGGTAGCTTCCACCAATCTATCCACCCAATATTTTATGCTTGTTCTCACAACCTTGGTGAGGATATTCTCCAAGGCTCTGTTGGTCACTTCCACTTGGCCATTTTCTTGAGGGTGGTAGGTAGTGTAAGCCTTATGATTTATCTTGTGCCTCCTTAGAATATTCTCAATGAGATGAGATGTGAATTGTTCCCCTTTATTAGTGACTACCTCTCCAGGGTATCCAAATTCGTAGAAAACATTCTCTCTCATAAATTTTTCTACCTTCTCCTCAGTTTCTACCTTCACAACTTTTGTTTCAACCCACTTTGTCAGGTAGTCAGTGTAGATTATGATATACTTTTTCCCTCCATATGGTGGACCAATGGGTCGAATTAAGTCTATGCCCCACTTTTCAAATGGCTCTAGAGCCACCTGAAGGTGCAAAGTAATTTCATCACTCTGTGTAGGTTTCCCCATCCTTTGGCACTGGTCATACCTCCTAGCATATCTTCTAACATCCTGGTGAAGTGTAGGCCAATAATAACCCGCCTACAAATATTTGAAGTTTGTCCTTTTTGTAGAAAAGTGACCTCCACAAGGGATATCATGAAATGTAGAGAGGATTTTTAAAACTTCTTCCTCCCTTACACATCTTTTGAGAATTTGGTCAGGGCCTAGATTGAAGAGATTTCCCCCAATCTAGGTGAAAGGGGCGTTTTTTCTGATAATCTTTCTATTCTCCTTGGATGAGAGGTTGGGAGAGAAATTTTCGGCAACCAAGTAGTTAGCTATGTCAGCAAACCATGGAGATAGTGTTGAGATAGAAAAGAGGTGTTCATGTGGGAGCTGGTCATCCACCATTCCTTCTTCACTTGCTAATAGAGTAACCTAGATAAAAAAATATGCAAAAAAATTATCCTTTCCAGGTTTATCAACAATGGTTAGGTCAAACCGCTATAATAGTAACAACCATCTAATTATTCTAGCATTAATATTTGGTTTGTTCATTAAATATTTGATGGTCTCATTGTCAATGTGTACAAAGGTATGATAACCAATGATATAATGTCTAAAATGGTTTAAAGCATGGAAAATGGCTCACATTTCCTTCTCTGTGACAGTATAATTGATTTCGGCCTTAAATAAGTGTATAAATTATATGCAAGATGCATGTATATATCCAGATTCTCCTGATCTAACAATATTTATCTTCTTGCTAAATACAGAATCCTTCCACTGTTTAAAACCTCAATTGCAAACACATGAAGCAATAAAAACAATCACACATAACATAGTTGTTTAATAGGAAAGCATGAAGCTAAAAACCCAACTATCATGTATTATGTATCATGAAGATCATGTAACAATCTCATACAAATATTAGTACATCAAGCTCTCAGTACAATCAATTTTCACACACTAATCAAAATAGATCTGCAAATCCATGCACTGATTTCTTGCCACCTGATAGCTTGCCTCCACTGTGCAATCACTGCTGAAGAAGACCCCTGAATGAATTCAAATTGGCCTTGCCTTGATTGCGCAATCCTCATTGGCATCTCCAATGTGTGTGTGATGCAATCAATGCATCACTATAGTCACAACAGATAGTCCATCTTACCCTTTCACCTATCTCTCCACCGGGTCTCCACTGGAACTATCATGCACTCTAGTTAACTGTTGTATTTGTTCAGTTGATTAGTGAGTTATTATTTGTGAATTAATGAACTAATTAATTCACTCCACTCTCACTAGTGTATCATTCAGTTAAACTAGATACAACTATCTCAACCAAGTGTAACTCCAATAACTAAGTTAAACTGAATAACAAGTCCATGAACTACTCTTCCAACTCTGTCATAACTTTGCCACTTCAGTTCTAACTGAGTCCTCCATGCATGAACCACCAGTAAACCCTAGGAATTGCGTAATTCCTTTAGCCCACTAATTTTCCAAATCAGTATACTAAAATAAAGTGATCCAAGAGAATAAGTACTTGAGATTTAGAGTTTTTTTTTATTAAGGTCTAATAATAATCGACACTTCTATTTTTAGATCAACGATCTATAAATAGACTTTGCCCAATATTCTAAAAATATAATTTCATCTATTTTTCCAACTTGACCAACCATTCACAAATAGCACCCTACAACTTCTAAAATATGATTACCGTGTCTAAAAATAGACTTACACCTAAAAATAGCTTGTGGGCCCACTTAGTAAGGTGACTGATTTTCACTAAGCCTCATCATCTTTTTGAATCTCAACACTCCCTCTCAACAAGATAGGGATTATCCTTCACCCTGATCCTGCCTCTATGGTATTCTAATTTTCTCCTCGTGAGTGCCTTCATAAGAATGTCTTCAACCTGATCTTCCGTAGGAATGTACTGAAGCAAAATGATCTTCTGCTGCACATAATATCTGATATGATGATACCGAATATCAATATGTTTATATCTATCATGAAACACGGGATTAATCGAGAGTTTAATGCAACTTTTATTATCACAATGTATCACTATAGGAGCTAAATGTGAACCGAACAAATTGATCAGGATCTTCCTCATCCAAATAGCCTCACATGCAGCTTGAATTGCTACCATGTATTCTGCTTCCGTTGAACTGAGTGCCACAGATATTTGTTTCCTGTTGTACCAAGAAACTGTTGTAGATCCGATACTGAAAATCCCTCCTGATGTGCTCTTTCTGTCCATTGGGCTACCTACCCAATCTGCATCTGTGAATCCATGCAAATTCAACTCATTCATCTGTCTGTACCATAATCCATACTCAGATGTGCCCCTGAGATACCTCAGGACATGCTTGCCTGCCTTCCAAAAAATCTTGGTAGGCTTAACCATGGCTTGTGAAAGTTGTTTCACCGCATAGCATATGTTCGGTCTTGTATTAAATAAATACATGAGCGAACCCACCAACTGTTGATAAAAATTGGCATCCACTATCTCTGTCGATGTAGGATCCTCTTTTCTCCAATTTCCTGGAAGAGGAGTGTCGATAGGCTTGTAGCCTTGCATGTGAAACTTCTCAAGTATCTCTTGAGCATACTTGCCTTGAGACACAAATAGTTCACCTTCCCGCTGCCATATTTCCAATCCAAGGAAATAATGAAGGAGGCCCAAATCCTTCACCTCAAAATCATTTTCAAGCTCTACCTTCCATGAGTGTATCAACTACTCATCACCCGTTAGTATTAAATCATCGACATAAAGAAAAATGATTAAAAGCTTACGCTCCACCACAATTTGGTATAGATTTGCATCCGCCTCACTCTTAGTGAAGCCAATTCTAGTGAAGTAGTTTTCGATCCATGTGTACCAAGCATGAGGTGCTTATTTTAGCCCATACAATGTTCTTTTGAGTATGCACACATGTGACTCGTTGCTGAAGATCTCAAATCCTTCAGGCTTCTCAATGTACACCTCTTCCTCAATGATCCCCTTAAGTAAAATAGTCTTCACATCCATCTGATGAATGTGCCAACCCGCCTGCGCTGAGAGAGCAAGGATGGTATTTATGGAAGAATATCGTGCAACAGGTGTAAAGGTTTCTTCATAATCAATCCCCTCAATCTATGAGAAGCCTCTAGCAACAAATCTTGCCTTATGCTTCTCGACGCTCCCATCAACAGCTTGCTTTACCTTGTAGATCCATCTTGATCCTACAACTGATTTACCCACCGGCCTTGGAACAATCTCCCAAGCAGTGTTTATGATGTAGGGACTCCTAAGTTCTGTGTCGCATCAAGCTTCAGTCTCTCAGCTTCTGTGGTACACTTTCTGCCTTGTCTGATGTTTGGTTCTGCATGAGTGGACTCCTCCACTCCATGAATCTCCTCATGTGGATGATCCACATCTAGAGGCTCATCTTTGGAAACAAGAAGTTCCTCCTCTGCATGCAAGGGTAGCTCCCTCTCAGGCGACAACTTCATGGCTTTCACCTCATTGAATTTTATATCATGTTGCACCACAGTCATCTAACTATTTGGAAAATACACATGATAATTATGGTGTGTTTCTATGTACCCCACAAATATCCCAACTTCTGCAGTCAGTTGTAGCTTCTTCTTGGCGTCCTTTGTCACATGAATGTAAAAATATGAGCCAAAAATCTTCAAATGAGAAATATCAGGCTTCTTACAAGTAAAATCTTCTTGAGGTGTACTCATGTCAAGTACTCTATGAGAACAACATTTTTTCACATAAACTATAGTGTTGCATGCTTCCACCCACAAGTCCATCGGTAGGCTCTGGTCATGTAGCATAGCTTGTGCAACACCCACGATCTTTCTGTTCTTCCTCTCTGCAACCCCATTCTGCTGTGGGTTATGAGGTGCTATGAGTTCTCTTCAAAATCCTTCTTTGCTACATAAGTCTTTGAATTTACCTGAGATATATTCACCACCATTTTCGCTCCGTAGAGATTTCACTTGCTTCCCCGACTCCTTCTCCACCAATTCTTTAAACTCACATAACCTTGAGAATGTTTCTCTCTTCTTCTATATGAATAATATCCAGCATCTACGAGAATATTCATAAAAAAAATAACATAATACCTGTGTTTTTTTATTGAAGCAACTGAGAAAGTTCCACACACTTCCATGTGAATTCTCTCCAGGATCACCGAAGCAGGGTTCTCCTTCTCATGAAAGGTGGTCTTCAAAAACTTACCCATAGTACATCCCTTGCACTGATCTAATTGCACAAGAGTACCCTTGGGAATTCTAGTAGAAATCTGCTGCAAAATCTTCAAAGCGCCATGGTGAAAGTTGGCCCAATATCCTATGCCATAATTCACCCTCATCCCGGCTCACACTTATTATGATTTTCCCATCATTGTAGCACAGTCATCTACCTCCAAATTATAGAGATTATTAACTCGAATCCCTATCCTCTTGGTTTGACCCATTTCTTTATGTCGCAGGAAAGCTTTTCCATCGTTAAAAACAATGTCATAACCTTTGTCTTCCAACATTGCGACCGAGGCCAAGTTATTCTTCAGACCTGAAACATGCATAACATTTTTCAATAGAAATGGATTACTTGAATCCCTCTCAAAGGTGATGGTCCCAATGCTAGTCATACTATATCTACCATCATTTCCAATCTCTATATGCATATGGAGATCCTTCTCCTCGAAGTCACTAAACAACTTCTTGTCTCCTGTCATATGGAAAGATGCACCACTATCAAGATGCCAAACCGATCCCATTGAGATTGAAACCAAGCATACGATCAAAGAGAAATAAAGTTAAAATTATGAGGCTAAGGCCTCTCTAGCTGCAGTTCTAGCAACCTTCTTGTTCTTATTTTTATGTGGGCAGTTAGTGGTGAAATTCCCATGTTCGTGACAGTGAAAATAATTCACCTTGAACAAATCGTGCTTCTTTCCTTTAGCCTCGGATTTTGGAGGGAATTTATTCCCCTTCCCTTTCCTTGCTTTGGCAGCCAAAGCACAATTCTATTCATCTTCATGCTTCGATGAAGAGACATCCCTGGTACTTCACCTTATCTCCTCCTGCATGATCCAACCAAAGTCGCTCCCATCGCAGCAGTTTCTCTCGTCCATTGACAAATTCATCGTAGCTATGCCAACTCTTTGAAAGCCCAACAAAAGCCAAGCTTACCAAGTCTTCATCATCAACAGTAATCCCCAGACTTCCCATTTCATCCCTATAGTGGACAAACTTCGTGAGATATTTTGGAATATTGTCGCCCTTCTCCATTTTTATTTTCCAATCTTGTCTTTCAGCACCAACTTCCTCTGGTCGCTGCTACTTTCTAAAAAATCTGTCAAAGCCTTCCATATTGAAAATGGAGTGGCTTTCCCATGAAGGCTGGACACAATATGGTTCTTCACACCTTCCAACCGAATTCTTCTTGTCTTTGCTACCTTCTTTTGTCATGCGTCAAGTAATGTAGCATCGCTAGATCCCGGCTTAGGAACATCACTATTGATGAACTCCTTCAGTCCATTATCTTCCAGCACTACCTCCATCCTATCCTTCTAGGCTATGTAATTCAAGCTGCCATCAATGGAATAATACAATCACAACCCATTGAAAGACATTTCAATGTATACTCAACTGTCGCACCAAGAATTTTCTGTAGCAAATTTGAATTGTCCACCAACACAAACTCAACAATTATTCACAATTGAAATCTTCAAGAATTAACACTGCTCCATCCTATCCTTCTAGGCTATGTAATTCGAGCTGCCATCAATGGAATAATCCAATCGCAACCCATTGAAAGACATTTCAATGTATACTCAACTGTCGCACCAAGAATTTTTTGCAGCAAATTTGAATTGTCCACCAACACAAACTCAACAATTATTCACAATTACAATCTTCAAGAATTAACACTTCTCTAATACCATGTAGAAATTATATACAATATGCATGTATATATCCAGATTCTCTTGATCTAACAATATTTATCTTCTTTCTAAATACAAAATCCTTCCACTCTTAATCTTTTTCAGAAATTTAAAAACTCAATTGCAAACACATGAAGCTATAAAACCAATCACACCTAACATAGTTGTTTAACGGGAAATCCTGAAGTTAAAAACCCCAACTATCATATATTATGTATCATGGAGATCATGTAACAATCTCATACAAAGCTTAGTACATCAAGCTCTCAGTACAATCAATCGTCACACACTAATCAGAATAAATATGCAAATCCATGCACTGATTTCTTGCCACCTAATAGCATGCCTCCACTGCGCAATCCCTGCTCAAGAAGATCCCTGAATGAATTCGAATTGGCCTTGCCTTGACTGCATGATCCTCATTGGAATCTACAATATGTGTGATGCAATCGATGCATCACTATAGTCACAATAAATAGTCCATCTTACCCTTTCACCTATCTCACCACCAAGTCTCCACTGGAAATGTCATGCACTGTAGTTAATTGTTGTATTTTTTCAGTTGATTAGTGAGTTATTATTTGTGAATTAATTAAATAATTAATTCACTCCACTCTCACTAGTGTATCATTCAGTTAGACTAGATACAACTAGCTCAACTGAGTTTAACTCTAATAACTAAGTTAAACTAAATAACAACTCCATGAACTACTCTTCCAACTCTGTCATAACCTTTTCACTTCAGTTCTAACTGAGTCCTCCATGCATGAACCACTAGTAAACCCTAAGAATTGTGTAATTCCTTCAGCCCACTGATTTTCCAAATCTGTATACTGAAATAAAGTGCTCTAAGAGAATAAGTTGATATTTAGAGTTTGATTATTATTAAGGGCTAATACTAATCGACACTTCTATTTTTAGATCGACGATATATAAATAGACTTCGCCCAATATTCTAAAAATAGCTTGACCAACCATCCACAAATAGCATCCTGCAAATTCTGAAATATGATCACCATTTCTAAAAATAGACTTACACCTAAAAATAGCCTGCGGGCCCACTTAGTGAAGGTGACCGATTTTCACTAAGCTTCATCATCTTGTTGAATCTCAACAACAAGTTCTCACTAATGAAATATATTGCATAAGGTAATTTGTCTTCTAACTGCCCCAAGGCTTCCCCCACAAATTTTCCTAATGCATCTGTGTGGATGTGTAAAGGAAGAGTCCATTTTGGATCTCGTAGAATGGGGAAGCAGTTAAATTTCCATTAATGATCTCAAAAGCTTCCTGACAGAGACTGGACCAAGTAAACTTAGAGTCTTTGGCCAATAAAATAAATAGTGGTGATGCCATCTAGCTCAAATATTTGATAAACCTTCTATAGTATCTAGCTAAACCTAAGACACTCCTGAAATCTCTATTCTTTTGAGGAGAAGGTACCCTTTTTATGATGGTGATTTTGTTTGGGTCCACCTGTATTCCTGCTTGGGAGATTGAGTGTCCCAATAATACTCCTAATATTTTACAGAATTCACACTTTTCTTGGCTCAGGGAGAGATGCATCTCAATGCATCTTCTCATTACATTTCCCAAATTAGATAGAGCTTCTTTGAATTCATCCCCATAGGGTTAGAAATCATCCATGTAGATTTCAACTTAGTCATGGACTAGCTCAGAGAAAATTCTCAAGACAACTATTTGTTAGAGATTTGGGGCATTGCACAACCCAAAGGGTAGGAATGTGTAAATGAAGGTACCCCAAGAACACGTGAAAGTAGTCTTGTCTTGGTCTTGAGGGCTAATTTGGATCTGGTTATACCCACTGAACCTATCTAAGAAAGAAAATAACTTCTTTTCTGCAAGGCCATCGAGGATGTGATCTATAAAGGGAAAATGGAAATGGTCCTTCTTGGTGGCTTTGTTGAGTTCTCAATAACACAAATTTGCCATTTTCCATTGTTCTTCAGGACTAGGAAAAGAGGAGATACCCATTCACTAACTGATATAGGATAAATAAAACCTACACCCAAAAATTTCTATAGTTCTTCCTTAACTATGTATTTTAGAATTGGATTCATCCACATTTTGGGTTGCCGCACATGTTTGCATCCTTCTTTAATGTAAATATGATGTCTGAACACCGAGGGATGCACCCCTTTCATGTCCTTGTAGTCCAAATAAAATGTGTCAAGGTTTTCTTTCAAAAGAAAAGGTAGATTCTCTTCTTCTCTATCTAATATGTTTGAGTTAATTTTCAGAGATTTGGATGATCCAAATTCCAAAGACTTGGTGGTTTCAAAGGTTGAATAAACTGAGTGCAATTCCATCCAAGGGTGGCTTTCTTATTCTTTAACTAGGTTTTCAAGCGCGTTATTAGTGGGGGGCTGGTTCTAAATTACTTGGTCGATGAGTTCATCTTCATCAAGCTTCCCCCCTCTAAGAACAACATCTATGGTACAAATGGGGTAGGGTGTAGTTTTGTATAATTCATCTTCTTCTTCATCCTCCAACCATATAGGTAGGTCATGGTCAATGGAAGGCTGGGCTAGAGAGTATAATATCAACTATTTAAATAAGGGACCATTCTTAATATTCATGTTTCTGGCCCAAAAGTTGAGGTAAGCATCGGAAATGGCTAACCAAGGTCTCCCTGAATGATATGATATCCATTAAAATTGGTTTTTGGATAGAGAACCAAAAAATATATAGGATACTCCCAAGAGTCAATTGAAACCATAACATTCTCAAAAATTCCTTTTAGAGTTCTGTGGACCGATATTCAAGTTGCAAAACCATTATGGTTTTCTTCAAAGTACCTTGGAGGTTGAGTTTAAGCATATTTTCCTTGGCCATTATATTGATGGCAGCCCCAAGATCAATCAGATCATTGGGAACTATAACGCCATTTATGTGCACATATACAACTGGACTACCAGGGTCTAAGTACATTAAGAAGATCACCCTTCCCAACATTAAGAAGGAAAATTTCCCTAGTACATTGATGGTGGGGGTATATGTATTCTTTATCCCATGTTTCTTGAAGCAATTTTCCTTGATGAGCCTATTGTAAATAGGGACATCCTTAATGGCCTAGACAAGGGGTTATTTTACACACATTTTTTTTAATATCCTAGAATTTCAGTCTCCTCTAGGGTGTGTTGACTGGAGTGGATCAAGCTCTCGGCAAAAGGAGGTTTTTGGATATTAGTATTAATTTATTCCTTTTCCTCTTCAACCTCTATAGGTGGAGATGGAGGGTGGTTGTCTAGGAGTACTCTTCTCGACATGAGATTAATCTCCTATATCTCCACAACATAAGCTAGATAGGATGTATCTCCACTGTAAACCTATTGTGCCTGTCTATTGTTCGGGTTTATATTGGGCTGTGTAGGTATCTAAGGCAACTTGGGTGGAGGAACATGAGTAAGTTGAGGTTGAGGCATTAGATCAGGTGGTTGATTATGTTGAGGCCTCCACCCTTGTGATGGGTTGTTGCACTGAGGTTGTTGAGGAACATACTACTAGAATGGTTCGTTCATAGGCTGCAGATCATATGGATGCTTGTAAGGCCAACTAGGAGGTGTAGGCCAAGATGGAGGAGTGGGGGTGTACCAAGATTTCATAGGTGCATTCTGATTGGTGTGATATTTGGAATAACGTGCACCTTGCATACCCTGCTGATATGCTTGAAGGCCTTGAGGCCTTTTCTGGTTGATGAAACAAAGTTTCTCTGGTCCTAATTACTCACCTTGATATACAACTTTGAGTCCAGGTAAGAACAAAAACTTTTCTATGCCATGATTCTCCTCACACACTAAGAAAACCTCTATGAAATTTAATGGACATTCATTTCAAGGGTGTTTTCTAGTACATCTAGGACATTATATAGCCAAGGATATTTATGCCTCCTCTTGCTTCCTCTTGATCTGAATTGTGTACATTTGTAAGGAAAAGGTGTGCAACATGTCAGTCTTGAAGTCCTCCAACATATTTCCAATCTCATGCTTGATGGAGGTGGAAGAGGAAGGGGTATTGGTCATACTTTGGCTAGCTCAGCCTTTCTTCCTAGCTACCCTAAAATGGTTCCTGAAGACAGTTTTGATTTTCTCATAAGGTAGTTGGTAGATATCTCCTCCTGATAACATATTGAGGGTTTCTATCACCTCCTCCTTGATTTTTTGGAGATGTACTAGTTTAAGTGATTAGGGATGAAGGGTATAGTTGGCTCTTTTATAGTTTAATTGGATCCTCTCTTAATAGTTCTCTAGAGATTCATTTGGCCCAAGAATCATCTTGAATATTTCATATTTAGTTTCCTTGGACCTACAATATTCCATGTACTTATAGTTGAAGGCCTCTTGCATCTGTGCCCAGGTAGTGAATTCGTTCAGGCTGCATCCTTAAGGGTAGATGGGAATAGCTTCAACTTTTGATCATCTAAGGCATAGTCATAGGTCCTATATACAACAAAAAAGTCAAACATGAATGTGTCAGGGTCATCAGAGGTAAGTTCATGGAAATGTGGAAGGGATAAGGGGCTAATGTTCTTCATTTTAGTTTCCCCATCTGCCTCTATAATGGGAAAGAATCCGCAGGCTTCAGTTTCAGCCATGGCTTGAATAAGTGAAGCAGGTTCCTGTGTTGAAAAAATTTCTTCTTCTTCCCTAATAGGTTCTTCAAAATTTTCAAAGGGCTCACCTATAATGCGTTCAACCTCAAAGTCACTGAAGAAGAGTGAAGGGTGACTATGTGGTGATGTGGGGGTTTTTGGTAAAAAATTTCCTTGAGTATCCCTACTCCTACGTGGCATGAAATCATATTTTTTCTGTATTTTTCAATATTTTTTAAACAACATGTAAAAGTGAAGCAAAAAAGAATGCTAAAACAAAATCAAAGCATCTACAAGAAAACTCCTTGGCATAAACTTGCAGGTGACAGTGCTATATATAAAGCATATGAATTCTACTCGTGTCATCTTCTTCTGAGTCCTATGAAAGGGTGTTATTTTTAGGGTTTCTAAATGAAGTTTGTCACACTTCTGAATTCAGACCTAGGGATACAAGTGACTCAAAGCCATTACTCTTTCAAGAATCAAAGAACTATTATACAACAAGAAAGTACATCTAGCTACTATGCAATGAAATAAATCTACAAATTAAGCTATGAAAAGAAATGGAAACAAAATAGGCATATTTCATGAAGTAAATTACTAAATTGAAATTGCATAAAGAAGACTAACCTAATCACACATTGTTGGGCCAAATGCCCAAACACACTGTATATACTTCATGTTTTAACTATCATGCTTTTTGGCTTGAGGGGTCCTGACCCAGGTTCAAAGTTTATGGATAAACCAAAAAACCCTCCAACTACTGGCACTTTTGGTAGTGATCTGCTTGCGTAGACCAATGTCTCACCCGAAGAAGTATGGGGGGGTGTTAGAACCATGTTTACGCACCTTGAGGGATAAATTAATGAAGTGGTCCTCAACAAAACCGAATGCAAACTTATACTAATTGTAAACATATGTATGCAAAAATATACAATAGAATCACAGAGAATGAATGGTCTTTAATAGAATAAAATAGAGTTGATGTTCACCTTAGCGTGAATATAGTATAACATAACTGGATCCAAATATTAAACAATGAAAATACCTAAACAAGGCTATCAACAATCAATAACAATCATAATGATAACAAATATATTTTGTGTGATGATCAATGAGCAATATAGATAATGGAATCTTAACAAAACACAAACAGTAAACAACTTAGATTCATAACATAAGGAGTTTGCCAAAATCTGTCCTTTCTATTAGCTTCAGATCTGTTAACAAATACATCAACTTTACCTTACAAACCCTGCCGTGCACATAGCCAACATAGTCCTCACATAGCCAGGACTAGGTCTCCATGCACACAGCCAGTAGGAGCCTTTCAACCCAACCCAAATAACCCTTTCAGATGCATAAAATTTTCAAAACATAAATAATTAATGACACAATGGAACTACTTATCTTAGACATGATCTCTCTATTTATATTCACCTAGCGCACAAGCAATAAGGTCTCAAACAATTGTTTGAGGCCCACAATTTACCCTTAAACCCATTTACATCAAAATTTGGGACTTTGACCCACCCCAAAGCCCCTTGAATCCATTGTGCAACGCACACGTACAAAATTATACAAAATGACATTAGAAATTGTGCCTCAGGGGACCTTGCTCCAATAGGCCCCCAACATAAACATGTGACTCGTCCTGAGTCACTGAGGTGCCTGATCCTTATTAGCGTGAAGCATGATGACAAAATTTTGTGAAATTAATAGTAATATCCATGCATACTAGAAATTCTTTCCTTCCTCCTGGACCTCGCGCACGTTTTATAAAAATTCTTTACATAGTAAATTGCACCAATTATAAATCATGTGTTTTTCATAGCGTACCATGAGCGTAATAACATGCGCGGGAACCTCCTTAGGTCTACACTTACGCATCATCTTGAAAACCAAGATGATCGTTCCAAAGTGCACTAGGGGTAATTTATTTCATCCACTACAAATCCCCAGCTCTTCCTTGTGGCATTGTATTTCTTCTTAATTTGATCAGAAACTACCTTCTCCTGTGCCTTACCACCAAATTCAGATATAAGGTCAACTCGCTTAGAAGGAAGACCCATGATTTTATGGATTAATTCAGCATCGATAGGGATACACTCTCCCAACCAAAGCGTGTCATCATGGACTAGAGCCAACAACTGTCTGACGCAGATATCGTTTATGGGGCTGAGCCCAAAATGAGGGATCTAGAGTAAATTGAGCAGGCCTGCCATGTGCAGACCTAGCACCCACCTTTTTGGCTCGAGGTGCACAATGCCTCCTTCATAAGTGACCTATTCCAAGTATAGCTTTGGCACTAGCTCTGGGAAATTTTTAACATCAACGATGTCCAAATCATCAAATCTTAGCTGCAGAATCATTGCGAACATGTCCCCTTCCATTGTGACATACTCAAGGATCGGGGGTATATGAATACCAGCGTGCACCTTATCTAGGTCCTTTGCAAAACCTTCTTTCTGCTTAAGAATATGACACAAATTTATGAATGGAAAATTCAATCACAAATCCTCCCAAGAGGCGATTGATCCAGTGATCTACCGCGCATGTGATCTTATTGTCAGACTTTTATACTTGTTGGATCAATTCAGGAGTCCACTCAGTCACTACGTCATCTTTTATGCAATTATGGAATTCAGCTAAGCGCGACAACCACTCCTATAGTTGTGCACAAAGGAACAAAAGGATATTTCATGCACTTCAGTATAAATATATTTATGTACCTAATTCTCATAAGATAACCTAGTACTTATATTCTCTTGGAGTGAAAATTCAAGGATATTTCTATCCAACCAATCTTGTAATTTGTTTCATGATGGATGCCACAACATCAAATCTCCCTCAAAATGATCCCAGTCTCGGAAACATAACCATTTGTTGGCTTGAGGGGTCCTAACCTAGGTTCAGATTTTATGGTTAAACCAATAAACCCTCCAACTACTAGCCCTTTCGGTAGTGATGTGCTTGCACATACCAAAGTCTCACCTGAAGTAGTATGGGGGGGGGTGCTAGAACTAGGTTTCCTCACCCAAAGGGAGAAATTAATGAATTGGTCCTCAGAAAAACCGAATGCAAAATTATACTAATTGTAAACAATGTGCACAACAATATACAAAAAAATCACAAAGGATGCGCAATATTTAATAGAATAACACAGATTTTTTGTTCACCTTGGCGCATATATATTATAACATAACCAAATCCAAATATTAAACAATGAAAATACCTAAACAGAGCTATCAACCATCAATAACATTCATAATCATAACAGATATATAAATAATGCGATCTTAACAGAACATAAACAATAAACAACTCAGATTCATAACATAAGGAGTTCACAAAAATCTATCCTTTCAGTTAGCTTTAGATCTGTCAATCAATATATCAACTTTCCCTTACAAACCCTTTCGCACACACAGCCAACAGAGTCTACACACAACCAGGACTAGGTCTCCACACACACAGCCAACAGGTGCCTTTCAACCCAACCTAAACAACCCTTATAGATGCATAAAATTATCAAAGCATCAATATTTCATGACACAATGGAACTACTTAGCTTAGACACAATATATCTATTTATATTCGCCTAGCGCGCAGATAATCACAGTTTACCCTTAAACCCATTTACATCAAAATTGGGGACTTTGACCCACCCTAAATCCCCTTGAATCCATTGCGCAGCGTGCACATAAAAAATTATACAAAATTACATCGGAAAGTGTTCTTTAGGGGACCCCGCTCTAACAATGATTTTAATCATGCATCTAATCATGACATAACTATGCCTGTAAATGCCCTGTTTTGTAGCTAGGGGGAGAAAGTTCTAAGATGGTTTAGGAAGGGCTTGAACTCATGGGTGCAAGGATGAAGTCATGTGGGCGGTTTTGGAAGGTACGAATGAGGTGTATGGTGGTTTGTGGGCTTAAGGAGAGGCCCATTGATGCCACTGCAAGTGCTGCTATAGGTTCCCTGTAGTGCTGCAGGAAAGTCCTGAATTGCTATAGGAAACAGTCTAAGGGAAATCTGAGGCAAAAATGGTGGAGAAAAGCATAGGGGAGGTGGAATGAAGGTGTGTTTGGATGAATGGATGGTGGCCAACCCCTTGGCCAAGCTCAAACCCCTTCAGAATCCCGTCTTGTACTTCTAGGGTTTGTTCATAGTGTGAAGGTGAAAAATCTGAAAAACAGGGCTGATGATGATTTGATGGAAAGAAGGCTGATGATGGGTCAGAAATGAAGCTAAGGGTGCTGGTGAATTAATCCTTTGTTGTGCTGCTTTAACCTGCAATAAAACTACATGTTCATGCAGTCAACATTGACAAATTCATGATGAAGGAAATGGAAAAGATGAGTTGAATTTGGAAAGAAAACCTATTTTAGCCTTCAAACATAAATCTAACTCAATATTATAGACATGTTCATGACACTACAACAACCTAACTATTATTTCTAGGAAATCATAAACTAAAAAGAAAATTTGGCCTATGGGTAAGGTTTGCCCTCCTCAATCTCCAATGAAAGAGATGAGAGAGTGAGGCTTGACACACAGCTTTCTGATTTTATCAATTATTCTACCAACATTTAAGCAAGCTTAACTACAACAAAATACAAATGGAAGAAAAATAAAAATAGTGAATTGAAATGTAATAAAACTAGCTACAATGACATAAAAATAACCATGAATATAGAAGAGAGACTAAGATCAATGGATTGGGTCCTAACCCACAAGCCTAGCCCTATGAAACTAACTTAGTGACCTAAAAATATGTGTAACATTTCTTGTCTTATATCATAAAGTACAAAATAATATAGATGACCTACCTCACGCTAATGCTAACTCCCCTTTGTGTCATTTCCCGATCTTCTCGCTTCCAATTCTAATCCTCTTTATGTTGTTACAGATGAATACCTGCAAGGAAGATCAAACATAGACGAAAAAATCATACATAACATAATTTATTCTAACATAAAATATATGAAAAAGCATAGAGTATCACTCTAAATGAGTAATTATTTACACATTTATGGGAATCAAACACATTTTATATTATTAATAGAAAGTAAGCGAAGCATACAACCACTTAAGCTCTGATGTTGGAATCCTCCTTTGGATGAGTTTCCAAGTCATAGCCAAGACCTTCAAGAACTCCTTTATCCTTCAAAAAACGGAAACATTCAGGAACAACTGAGCACACAGATGGAAACTAGCATTGATCAACCAACAAAGATTAACCCTTTGAGGAAAGTAGGGAATTAATTTATAGGGAAGGAGGGGGAGTTAGGGATCTAGGAAATGGGAGAAAATTTCCAAATATTAAGGGGAAGATCCTTATTAATAGGATCAAAGGTTTAAAATGTGAGATATAAACCCAATCCTTATCCACCTATAACCATCTCTCCGTTCTCAAGGCTTTTAGTAAGAGAAGCTTATCCTCCATTTTTGGAGAAACTACCTGAAGAGGAGCAATGCAATTTTTCACTTAAATTCCAGCACTGATAGCACTAGAAACATATAATGGTGAAGATGAAAAGGAAGAGGCATAAGTCATGAGGATCAGATTGGGCCTAGAAATAGGGTTTTTGGCAAGCCTTTCCAGAATTTATTCAAGGAATTTCTTCTTTTGTTATTTGGGGATCCTATGATCAAGTTTTCATGGTGAACACATTAAAAACCTTTGTAACTTTGAAACTTCAGTGGGAAAAAGTTTGACATATCAAGGGATGAGATAGGGAGTGCAGAGAAAAAATGTATAACATATGCCTCCTAAAGCATGAAGGAAGAATAGAAAGTGATGGTTTAAATGCTTTACAAGTTAAGGCATGTACTTAGGAAACCACCATCAGGAGACCTACAAATAAAACATAGTAAAATACATATGACATCTTTGATGTAAGTATGCCCAATAATACATCTCTGAATAGGCATCTAGTAATACATGAATCCATGGCATGGATGCTGCCATTCGACTAGAAAGGATCATGTGTATGGATCCTCAGTATAGATGTATCCATCCATATATAAGGGATCATGTGTACAATCATGAATAGTAAAAAACTCCTCGCGACCTAGATTTATCATATGAAACCCAAGGTCTTCATCTCTGTCTTGATACATCCAAAGTAGGAATATAACCATGTGAATAAATGTATTGAAGTCGAACATGGTAGAAACCACTTTATTATTGGTTGATGATGTAAATTGTTAACAGGCACATGAGGAACCACCAATGATGACGATGGCCCTCAAGGTAAAACAACAAAATCTACAAGTGTGAATAATGGAGATAAAGTAAAACACTTGCAGAATCATCTGATCAAAGGCCAAGGATGTGAGCCTATCATCAATTGCAAATAACCGGTCATTCAGGCATGCAAGCTCTGCGGTACTGAAAGAGGGTTTCTATATCATATTCCTAGATAATGAGCTGAGGTCAACATGAATTGATCCATTGAAGGAGGCCCATAATGTTTCCCAAATCATCAACATGAAAAAAATGATCTTTACAAATTTTATGAGAGTGTTTCAGGATTGTGTAAGAGAAGGTAAAATGAGGCACAAGAGGTTGTGATTTGCATATGAGACTTCTCTTGAACATATTGGCGACACAACTCCAAAATTTGGAAACATTTGACTCAAAATGGGATCAATGGTCATGGAAACGATAAGATGTGATCGAATTAGAGATAAAAATATTTCCCAAACCCAGGAAGGCAAGTGATGAAGTGAGGATATCCCAAACTCAACACGATATTCATATGAGTGTCATGTTCAAGAGCGACATGCTACCTTCAATAAAAAATACAAGAAATTTTTACTTCAATTTTTCCTCACTATTTCTAGCGAGTACCTCTTTATTTTTGTTCACAAGCTTGAAGAGGATATCATATGATTGTCGTATAAGCTCACTCATTGGATGAATCCATCCTAGTAAGTTTAACAAGACCTATGAGGGAGTAGCTCGGTCTCATCATGGTGACAATTCCTACGTCGTTTAAGTTTTATGAGTCTAAAGGAAGTGTAACTCGACATATTTTTCATGTTTAGGGAGTTTGAAAAAGAGGTAGAAAATAAAACTCCAAAGGTCCCTTTTTCGTAATTATTCCCTCGAATCCGAAAAGTTAGAAAAATATATCCAAGAGAACCTCTAAGCTATGTTCGACTAAGGTATTCCTTTTTTGTAATTAGTCTATCTCAGCCTAGAAAAGGGTTAAAATTATATTGAGTAGACGTCAATTCATTTACTTTAATTAGATAAAAATGACAAGTGCATGACAATATTTTATGTTTCGAGAGTCAGAAAAGCACTGAAAGAAGACTCCACGGGGTTCCTTTTTCGTTTATTTTCATGAGTCCGAAAAAATGATAAAACAAATCTCGTTGCTCATCAATTACTATCGCTAATTCATAATTACATGTTGCTACACATGTGAAAAAAAACATCACTCCGATCGAGAAAAACATACAATTATAAGTAAAATTTTCATTTTTAAATGGTAAAAGTCATTTTAACAAGTTTATATAAAATCAAAAGTAAAAAATAACATTTAATTTTTACCATTGTAAATTTGGAGAGAATTTTACCCAAAAATACCTCAATCTTTAGGCATGGAGTGCGGCCAATCTAGAAGACCATTTGAAAAGTCGTTTGGCAAGTAAGAATCCTATTTTTCTTCTACATTTTGGTTGTATTTTTCAGTGATTTAAGCCATATATTAGGTGTCTAGGGGAGGATTAAAAATTAGGGCTCGTGGGTGATAAATGTGGGATTCACCCATTGGGTCCGTGCTGCTCGCCCTAGGCCCAATAGGACCAGTGCGATGATAGCGTGGAAAAAATATGAGACAGTCATGCTGGTGCCAAGAATTAATTTTTTTAACCAAAAAACAATTTTTACTAGTTCCATTATCAATTTTTCTCATTGAAAATTAGTTAATATTTGTTTAATGATGTTTAGTAGGTGAGAAATGGATATTGAGAGGAAAGAGAGGGGCCATAAGGCAGAAGACCAACAAGCTACACAAAACCCCCATTACATAAGGATAATTCATGACTATGGACTACTGAAGTTTTTCCAAACCCACGAGCTATGCTCCCAAGTAGACATATTGCAACATTTGATATGGTGGTGAAATGTACACCACCAAGTTTTCATGATAGGAGATCAAGAATTGGAAATAGAGGTGTCTGACATCTATTTCATCACTAGGTTGTCCAAGAGAGGAAAAATAGTTCAAATGTCTGGTTCTCACCCTAGAGGGGAGAGTATGGATATGGTCATAGCGAGACATTGTAGTGATGGATACCACAAAACAAAGAGTGGGAAGATCGATATAAATTCTGCCATACCACCTCCATTGAGAACCATCCCACTTACTATATCTCAGGTGGTAGGGGTACAAGCCTTGCATGAGGCAAGAAAGTCTCATTTTGAGTATGTCATGGACTGTCTCAGACCAAATATATTCAACTGGAGTGAAGGAATGCTAATAAACATGAAGGACCAACTTACTAAATGTAAGACAAGAAAAATTAAGAAGTTTGGCTATGGATTGATTTTGATGACACTTTTTGTGGAGCGGGTTCCATTTTTTTGGTACCAGTGGGTAGAGGTAGGACCTCTTGCACCAAGAGATCCACAATTTTTGAAGTGGAGTGAGATGATGCCTCGCCATGGTGGCAGGAAACAAATGTATTTCCCAACTGCATTCTTTTTGTGGTTGCGACAAAAATTTATCATGGTCGATGACTGGGCATACAGAGGGACAAAATTCAAAGGAGATCCAGATCTTCTTTTACCTCCAGGAGGACAATGGAATGACTTAGGTAAAATATTGTTTTTTTTTAGTTTTTAAGTTTTTTAACTAATTTATTTATTTATTTTGAATTGAGATTTGGAATTATGATATTTGTAGTTGTTTCACCAGAGATACCTCCATGGGTTTCTCTAATAGCATGGAGAGTGGATCTATAGCTTGAGGATGCTCCCTATGTCAAGAGGGATGAACCTATGGTAGAGATAGAGAGAAACCTTGATTCCTTGACTAGCGACATTCTAGATTACACGACCATCTATGACATACCTCTCTGGTATTAGAGGCCCAAGGTGGGGGTGTCATCTAGATTACGTCAATTGTTAGGTGAAGTTATTAGAGCTATTTCATGTTATCACGAGCACCATGTCGGTGGATAGACATGTTTTTGATATTTCATTCTGCATTTATGTAGGTTTGATGAGCCATATATCCCAGAACATATATTTTTTATTTTTATGTAACACACATTTTTCAAACTCTCTCTCTCTCTCTCTCTGTGTGTGTGTGTGTATATATATATATATATATATATATACATGTTTTTCTTGAAGTTATTTAATGTTCTCATTATTTCATGGTTTTCTTTTTACATGTGATGTAGATGTCTATCTAAAACATAATTTTCCAGTGTATCTGTTACTGTATTTAGATTTCTTGGAATATGTTAATAAGTGATGTAATAAAAATTTCTTTCAAAGAGAGGAACACATAGATACATCCTTAAAATATAAGGGTTTCTGATATAATAATGCATGTTCAACTATAATACAACAATTTGCGAATCAAATTTAAAAGCTAGTGCCCTAATACCAAGAGAAATGAATTCTGATAATAGTTAAATAACCACACTATATTCATTATTATTATTACTTGTTCAACCTATACATATGCCCTGTAAACTCACTAAATCATCATTGGGAGCATAGAGTTACCACGTAGTGGAAGACATATTTCGTGTACTGCGACAAGCGCCATTTGTGAAACCGACATAAGGAATAGGGTTCATCAACATCTGCAAACCAAGTGGAACATGTACAAAGTATTCATGAAAAATTAAACGTAATACTTCTTGAGGTAGAGCCCATTGTGGGGCTGATATAGTTGATTCCATTCATAGTTTGTTAACTCATAGGAACCCTATTGCAATACTCATTTAACAATATAGTGTCTGTGCCACATAGGTTCGAATTTCCTAGCTCCCAATTTATCATTAGCTTGATCATATAATAGTACCAATTCACCTTCAACATATACATGAGGGGTCATGGTTTTGTCATATTTCACTTTAAATTGTCTTCTATGAGTCTCAGTGACAAAACCAAAAATTCAACGAGTCTCATCAAGACATTCTAGATAAAGCAACCATTCCTCCTCAGGTGAAGTATGAGGGAATAATTCAACAACTAGTTTCAAGGAATATCACCCTCAATTGGAAAAGTGGCTTCTAGACCATTAAAAGACGTAAATTTGGCCATTTTCTTGGCAGCAATTTGGTATGCCCATAAATCCTAAAGAACATAAGATGATAGTTTCGTTTGTGCATCCCAAAGGTTCGTTTAAGCATAGTGGTTGTCACTTATTGATTGCTTCAACTTGGCCATTGGCTTGTGGGTACTAAGGAGTTGAATTATCACAACGTAGCCCCAACTTAGCAATAATTTCTATTATCATGTAGTTATGAAAATAGGAGCTATGGTCGGTGATTATGGATTGAGGAACAAAAACCAAGAAATAACATGATTGAAAAGGAATTGAGCCACAGTTTCACCATCGACATTGTATGTAGGCATCGCCTCGACCCATTTAGTGAAATAATCCACAAAAACAATGATGTACCCATGCCCCCTAGCTGAGTGTGGGTTACATGTCATGAAATCAATGCCCCATTTGGAAAAATTTCCAATAGTGACAAATGGGTGTAAGGGAGTAGGTGGGGATTGTTGTTTCCAGTTATAAATATGGAAAGCATGACATTTTTGGACTCCAAGAATACAATATTTGAAGATTTAAGGCCAGAAGTAACCAACGCGAAGGATATTCTGAGCTATAGCATATCCTGACATATGACCACTAGAGGCTCAAGAATGGTAGTCATTCAGGACTTTCTCAGCTTCCTCATGAGTTAAGCACTATCGAGAAACAAAATCCACACCAAGGTGATATAAAGTATCTCCAACAATGCGATAAGGCTGGGATTGGTATCTGACTCATCGTTTTTCAAAGCGAGATAGCTCTTTTCGAAATTTTGATTTTGGATATAGATGATAATATATCCATACCATGGATTGTGGGTGCTAATAAGGAAGAGAGATTCACCAGGAATTATCTCATTAGATGCAACAATTATTTTGCAGCAGGAAGGTCACAGATCAATTCGGAAAAAACAAGTGATTTATTTAGCTTAGCCTTATTAAATTTTAAGTCAAAATCTTGCAGGATAAATATCCATTTGGAGTATTTTCCCCCAAGAAACTGATGATACATAATATAAGTCATGGGGTTCCACTCAGATATCACTGTGGTTTTGCGTAGAAGGATATAATGACGAAAGCATTGGACAAAGTGGACTGTTGCTAAAGAGAACTTCTCTACATGAGCAGACTGAATCTCAAATTCAAAGAAATTTTGACTCAGGTATTATATCACATGTTATTCACAATTATCATCATCTCGAACCAGCGCCATGCCAATGGTACTGTCAGTAGTGGCCAAGTATAGGAAATAATCGCGATGATAATTCAGGGGATGCAATAAAGGTGCATTGATAAGCATAGTCTTCAATGAATCAAAGTATTTTTGGGTGACATAATCCAAAATTAATGGGACCCCTTGCTTCAAAAGGCAAGTAAAACCCTTGGCAAGATTTACATAGTTAGGAATGAATCGATGAAGAAAATTTTCCTTCCCTTGCAAACTCTGGAGTTGATGTAAATAATATGGAGATGGTAAATTGACAATGAAAATGGCCTCCACCTTGAGAGGATTAATTCAGATGCCTTGTTTGGATACTACTAACCCTAAGGGATGAATAGATTCAATGCAAAATATGCATTTATGAGGATTTAATCAGATATTATAGTGTCATAATCGCAAAAAAATCACCTGAAGATGAGTCAGGTGAATGCCTAGTACAGTGCATAGGAAAATCATCAAGATAGGGTTGAATGATATGTTTGATATCATGGAAAGAATAAGATGTGGCCTGTCGGAACGTAGTGCTGACATTCTTGAGGTCAAATGGAATATTTTTGTAGGTGAAGGTCATCCTAAGGACAAATAAAGGTGGTTTTTCTTTGATCACTAGGAAGGATATTAATTTGGTTATATCTAGAAAATATGTCCATAAAGGAAAATATCTCACTCCTAACATAATCATCAATTATTTGGTTGATAAAGGGATTTAGATAGTTATATTTATGATAGGATTAATTAATATCTTGATATTTGACACAAACACATAGATTTCCTTACTTTTTTGCTTACTGGAACAATATTTTAAACCCAATTTGTAAGTGGTATGGTGTAAATAAAACCAGCTTTGAGAACTTTTTCAACTTCACCTCTTATAGCAGTGGCCTTCCATGGGTGCACTGGATAGAGAAGTTGTCTAACATGTTTCACATCCAGATTAGTAGAGATCTCATGCACCATAATGCTTGGGTCAATTCTAGCCATTTCTTCATATGACCAAGTGAAGACATCACAAAATTCTTTGAAAAGGGTCATATAAATCTCAATCTCATCAAGAGAAAAAGAGGCACCGATGTGAATGTTTTCTACTATCCTTGGTTTCAAAAACATGTCAATGGGCATAGTTGTCGTGATATTTCCCATTTTTCCTTTAGACAACACATCATGGACTTGAATGGGTGTCTCAAGGGGAGAAATTTTTCTAGCGAAAGCTAATGAATCTAGACAGATAGAAATCGACCCAGGGCTAGGAGGAAAAAATGAATGATGATGGATATCATTCCATGGATTTTATTCAAGAGACATGAATTTAGTGATGATTTCATCAGTCGAGAAATTTTAATTCAAAGGATCATTAGAATTAAAAGAAACAATCCAAGAGGATTTCAAATACGAGTCTAGAACCATAATCAATTGATCATTGGTGTCAAATGCAGCCGTGGAAGCCAAGAGTGAGGGATAGGTGACATTAGTCAGAGGAAGGGAAAACGTTCCCATTAAATAGGAGTCTTTAAAAAGACCTACTCCGACACTTTCATAAGGAATGGTTGTTTTCCTAGCATAAGGTATATTACTAGTCAAACATTTAGGGGAGAATAAGGCGAACTGGTATATTGTGACAATATTCCCTTGATGGGGGAAATGAAGTATGCGAAATAGAGTATAAACCATAAAAAAACATTGCGTGAGTCCAACTACATTCAAGTATAAGGTTATAAGTGAGATTTGCATCAACAAATTCTACCTCCATATTGACATTTTTACCTTCTAACTAGATAGGTAATGTGTTGAGAATACCATACAAGTGAAAAGCTCTGCCATCTAAGGCTTCTAAGGTATTCAGGGGCTAGTTGAGAGGAGGAGAGCCGATGGATTTCCGACATGAGATGGACATGATTCATGTGGAGGCTACTTCATCGACAATAGTATTATGAATAGTCTTGCCCATAATGACAACTTGTATGAGAAAAGAAAGTTGAGGTGGTAGGCGAGGAACATGGTTTTCAAGATAAAAAGTGATCAAGTTGGAATATGTGGGGTTAATCCTCCAATGGCGGGTAACAAATGCTTCTTTTGTGATGGGAGCGTTTAAAGGAATTCCAAGGCCGACATCGTCAAGGGTGCTTGAGCTAAATCTTATACAATATTGTAGTGTTGAGCAACTCGCGCATTCGGGTTATAATATGATTTATGAAGAAAACCTTTGGGGGGTGCTCTTATAATGGAATCAATGCTAGGTATCTCAATATGGAGAGGACCAAAATTGGGTGGAACGGAGGAAGAGGGTATATTAGTGGCATATTTCTCCACTGTAGATTTTTCAGGAGTTGGGTAATATTTTCATCTGGTGGCTACATTGATAGGTTTTCTTCCACTCATGAATACTTGAAAGCTTCTGAAGGTTTTACCTTGAGATTTATCTACCATTTTCATTTGCTGGGATGGGAAAGGTTCTTTTAGCACAGTTGGTGTCCATGGGGTGCCCTTTAGAAGACGACTTACTTGAGTATGATAGGGGAAATCCTTAGTGTAATGATATTCATCAAAAATAAGGCAAGGGTATTTAGGCTTTTGTTTAGATGAATCATCAATAGACGACTTCTAGTAATCATGTTTAGGGGTATATTGCTTAGATTTTATTTTACCCTTATTTTTTCCTTTAGAGTATTTGTTTGTTGTGGTAGATTGGACAACATTTACCTCTGAGGTTTTACCACGATTCTTTTGCTTGTTTGCAACATCATGGGTTGTAGCAGTAGGAGTAGATTTGGATTTCCTAGATTTAGCTAGAGTACTACGAGACCGTTGAGTGACAGATCCAATAACATAATCAACAAGTGTTGAATCTGTAGGTCTGGAAGACACATTACTAGTTGAAGGTCGTGGGGCACTGGGTAGAAATTCATAAAACATACCAGATTATGAATAGAATAAGTCCAAGTACTGGGAACGAGCAATGGCTTGTTTTTAAGTCAGAAAGACACACATGGATATGTATTTTGTGATAGGAAGGATGAATGATTTGGTAAACCATTCAGTAAAAAGCTAATCTGGGATGTCAAATTTGATGAGATGACATCTTTGTCTCCATTCATGGATATGATCAGAGATATGAGTGGAGGTCATTTGTAGCAATTATGTTAAGAGATGGGTTCCAATATCATACTAGACAAGAAATTGAAAATGAGTGAGGAAAGCCACGGCCATAGAATTGAAATCTTGGAAAGTACCTCGAGGAATTTCGATTTACCATTTAGCAGCAACACCCGTCAAGGTGCACTGGAAAATACGTAATTGAATTGAATCATTGATCCAAGAGTTAGAGGAACACCAAAGGTGGTAAGTCATAACATGTGCTTGGGGGTCTTCTCTAGCCTTTCCTTAAAACTTGGGACAGTCGCTAGGTATTTTTGTTGGTACTGGAAGGTAATACAGTGAGTGTAGTACTGGGTCATTTTTAAGCCATGAAACATCAGGCAATTCTAACATTTCCAAAAATGGTAGTTGAGGGTTATAGGGGGTACAGGGTCTCTAGTATGCACCAAATTGGGTATTCCAACCTTGCTGGAAATTTTTTCTTCCCCCATTGGAGTGGGTTTTTACCATAAGGACCAAATTTCCCATACTCCTATTGGAAGGGTGTTTGTTGCAATTGTTGGTAAGGTCACTACTGTAGTCGCAGATAATGTCCCTGTTGTAGTTGTTGATAAGGCCCCTGCTGCATTTTTTGGTAAGATCCCTATTGCAGTTGTTGATAAGGACCTTTTTGTAGTTTTTGGTATCGTCCTTGTTTCAGCTAAGGGTTAGGTCCCTAGTGAAATTGTTGACAAGGCCCCGACAACTGTTACTAGTATGGTTCTTGTTACAACTAAGGGTTAGGTCCCTATTGCAATTCCTGGTATGGTACCTGTTGTAATTGCTGGTAAGGGCCTTGTTGGAATTTCTCATAAGGGTTACCAGATCTAAGATGATACGTTTTAGATTTCCCTACTGAAGGATTGGGACCATATTTGATTTGGGGATGTGCCTATGGATTGGTCGAAACATTCGACAGTGGGATTTGAGGTTGTTGAGTCAAGGAGACTTGAGGACCTTGCAAATGTTCCCCCATGATAGAACTTGACACAGAAGAAACTAACGCTCCACCTGGGTAACAAATCGCAATAATAGGTTGGCTCACCCTTGATGTGGGTCCATAGTTCGCATAGTTCCCACCAGAACCAACATGTACGTATGGTCTCCCCCCAAGCAGTGGAATAGATCAACTTGTAGGTTGGCCACTCAAAGGGGGAACTGTAATTATCATGGATAGGTTCAATGGCACAGAAGGCCCAAGAGTAACCTGCATTTGACCTACAGTCACTTTAGACTATGAAGTAGGTATTAACATGTTTGAAGAAAATGAGCCAGTGGTAGGAGTGACACTAGACGAAAAAATAGGGTTGTGATAAAGTGAAGGTTCACCTTAAGCTCCTGAGACAAGATCACCAAGAGAAGTGTAACCCAGTGTGACCGAAGTTGCATTATGACCAAAGGGTGTTGTTGACCTACTTCCCATATTGTAGGAAACATGAGGAAAATTTTCATGGTGGGAGAGTGTTCAGGAACGACTTCTAGAGTGTGAGTTGCAGATGTTTCCAAAGGAATACTCTGGGGTGAGTCTTAAAATGAAGCATCATCTTTGTTTGTTGCCATGTTTGGGGGAAACAATTCTCAAACCAAAATCTGAGATGCACCAGGATAAGGAACCAAAGGTACATTGGGAATATCAAAGGGGCTATACTAGTGCAGAGGTGATAAATAGACAAGGTCCTCTTCTGGATCAAAGAGTGGATTCTCAGGAAAAAGCAAGAACCTCGAAGTAAGCTCAGGACTGTCTCAAGGGGATATCTGGGATGAAGTAATCGACTTTTGAGGAGGTGGCCAAGATGCAAGGGGTTGGATATTTAGAAAAATACTTGGTTAACCACCATGGCTCTTAAAAGTTTGATATAAAATATGTGGAATCTCACTTTGGACTCTTTGAGGTGACCCATCAACTTCAGAAAGTGAAGGGGAGGTGGAAGGTGAAATTTGGTCATGGCGTGACTGAGGAATTGGTGGTTCTGACATGTTGTGTTTTCACAAAATCAGTTGAGCTTTGGTGAAAATTTTGAGCTTAATTCCAATTTAAAATTATCCAATAATTATGAGAAAAAATATTTATGCACGAGTAAGATGTTATTTCGTGGGAAATAAATTTTAGAAAATAACAAAAAATAAATAAAAAAAGGGGTAAGCTAGGTATAAAGGATTACCAAGAAACTGTGAATTGCATAATACATCTTGGCGAGCCAAGAAGTACGAAAACTAATATACTCAAATAATTTTTTCAATGTATCACGTTTACAAGGTTGCCGACTCAGTTACCTAGGGATGGATAACAACCTAGTGGGGCCTCCAAAAATATACACGATGGTACCATGGACTATATTCTGTATTAGTGTTGTGTAATGTGTAATTCATGGTGACAAGTGAGAGGCATAATTCATGAGAACCACTTTGGGCCTGCAAATATTGTTTTTTGCAAGCCTTTCTAGAATTTATTCAAAGCATTTCTTCTTTTGTTATTCAGGGATGCTCTGATCATGTTTTCATGGTGAACAAATTAACAAACTTTGTCACTTGCAACATTTTTGGGAAATTTTTTATATCTCATGGAATGAGACAGGGAGTGCAACAAAATAATATAGAGCATAAACATGTCCCTTTCTCCTCAAATTATAACGGCCATGTAACACCTCCTCCCACATTTATGCACTTTCACTAGCTTGCTCGGGGTTACCATGAGTTGAGGTTCACTATGATAAGGCTCAAAATCCTAGGTGACCTTAAGGAAATGGAGTCAACAAATTAATACCTTATTGACTTCTCTCAGGTTCCATGGGACCTCCAAAAGTAACCCAACACCTCCAAGTGTCAAACCCCTAAGACAACTCACTTTTACCCTACCCTAAGCCCTAGTCGCTCCCTTTCGAAGGCCTCCATGAGACTATGGGTTCCCATTCACATTCATAAGTCAGAATCCATGTGACTATGGATTTTCCTACTCAGTTCTATGCCAGAGACTTCGAATTCTATGCCATTTTTTTAGGGCTAGGACTGAGGTATCTTCCAAGGACTCGTTGAAACTTCCATAGTTTCTAAATGACATAGGAACAACGATTTTAAACCAAAAAATTAAAACCAAGACTTGACCTAACCATCCCCAACTGGGACTCAAATTATTTCAAACAATTAGTGGATATTCAACCTACAAGTCATGAGTGAAAGTATGAACATGAGGGACTGAAAACGTAATTGAGGTTTAACAAGAATGGTCATTTCATTCTAAAATTAGCTATCATAACAACAATTAGGTATTGCATTCATTATTCATTTAGTTTTCAGTGAAAACATGAAAATATCCATTACTAAGATCTGTCATAAAACCATGCTTATAACTAGATAAATAAATATAAGAGAATGGCCATTAAATCCACATAATAAATAGTATATTTCCTCTTCCAAAGAAAGAGAAAATTATATTTTATTAAACATAGGAAATACTGACCACATTTGGGACTTCCATGTTCCACCTGACCATGGATTGGTTGAGCCAAATCTCTCTTCATCAAATCACCATTGTGTCATATTCCAAGCATGAATGTGGTTATATCATGGGATAAATCAATCCAAACACAACTAAGGGAATCCATAGGTTAGACCACATCCATCCTCTCCATATTGTGATCACACATACACCAATGTCGAGATCACAAAACTAAACCGAGCTTGGATGCTTAAGAATTTCTTCACCAATACCTTGAGGAATTTCTTGTCTCCACCCTTAAGATTTACCATGTATCCCATCATTTTTGGTCAAGGGATTCATAGGCATTTGGGAAATTTCCTAAGACCAAATCACCTAGATCCAAAATATTACAGCTATCCAAAGCTCAAAACCAAGAACGATCCCATCACACCATGCCTATCCAAAAATGTACAAGCTAGGTTAAAATCTATTGTCGAAACTGGGAAAAATCCATGCCAATGACAGCAAAAGAACCAAATACCAACATGCACATACCTTGCATGTCAGAAACAACTTGGAAATCATACAAGTATTCCCATTAAATCTTCTTGTCCCTTGACTTCCTTTACTTTCCTTGTCCTTCTTTTGCTTTCATTTCCTTTCCTTGCTTTTGTTCTTTCTCCTCTTGGTGCGTTCTCCTCTATAGGAATAATTCTAAAACTAAATTGACAAAAGGATACCAACTAATGCTCTGAGGTATTTTTATTGATGAGGCCTCTAATTTCTTCAATTTTATATTATTTTCCTTCATTTTCCTCCTCACATGAAATATGTGATATTTCATATTCTTTTTCTCCTAATTTCCATTATTTTCAAAAATAATTGCCAAAAATACTCTTTTTCCTTTCCAAATCCTTAGCCATAAAATACACCAAGTGATTCCCACCAAGATATTTTTCCCAACATTCAGCTTGGAACACATGTCCCTTGCCTGTCGTCTTATTTTACCTTTATTAACTTTTATTACAAGAAATTTTAACTTGGGGATGTTACAGATGCCTCCCCCTTAGGGGAACACCATCCTCAATGTTAAATCACGCTTATACCCAACAAAATTGTTGAAAAGAAAAAAACATATTGCCTACGGAGCTTTATAATGCATCTCATTATAGTATTTACAATAACATCCTGCTCAAAATCAAAACCATCATGACAAACATGACAACATGAAAACCATACCGCTTATTAGAGCTTTAAAACATAGATCATTGTCGTATTTACAACAAAAACCATACATAAATATAAAAAATACCAAAACTCATTTTCCTTCACTAGAAAATGATGAAGGATGCATATCCCACATTATGCATATCCCACATTTCAACTGGAATTCTCCTTCATTCTCCATCAGCAATACATACCAATACATAACATGATCAACATCATGTACATATATTTTAAGAAATGACACATGAAAAACATAATGTAATTTCACTGTTGGAGATAGTGCAAGTCTTTAGGCCACTGGTCCAATCCTCTCATGGATCTCAAAAGGCCCACAATAGTGTGGTGCCAACTTGGCATATTTTCTGATCCTCAAGGAGGTCTTCTTGGGCTTGATGAGAAAATACACATGATCCCCAACCTGAAAATACTTAAATTCCATGTGTTGATTTACATAAATTTTCTACCTGTCTTGTGTTGTCTTTACATTATTATTTATAACCTACATTTCTTGTTCCATTTATTCCAACATTTCCATTCCAATAAGTACCATGTTCATTGGATCACCCAAGATAATGGGAGTGTTACAATTACGCCGATACAATTCCTCAAATGAACTCATACTTAGTGACTCTTAATAACTGTTGTTGTTTGAAAAATCAATGGAAGGTAATCCTCCCATATCCTCTACTGATGCATGACATACATCCTCATCATACCCTCCAGTATATTATTTTCCATCTCTATCTATCCTTTTTTATGTGGATGATAAGTTTTTTTGAAGGCCAATTCTGTTCCCAACCCTATAAACATTTCCTTCCAAAACTTGGAAGTTAACTTGGAATCCTCATCTGATACAATCTTCTTTCGAAAACCATGAAATATCATGATATCATTGATGAAGACATGTGCTACCTCACTGCTTGAAGAAGTAGTCTTCACTTGAAGGAAGTGAGCTACCTTTCTCAACCTGTCTATCAAAACCAGGATATAATCATGCTTCCTCAATATCCTCGAAAGATATGTAATGAAATCCATGTAAATGACATCCCATTTCCATTCTGGAATTGAAATAGGTTCAATTAACTTACCTATATGCTTACACTCTACTTTGACCTTCTAAAGTCCAAACATCTCGCCACAAACTTTGCCACTTCCTTCTTCAAATTCGGGTAGTAGTATAACTTCTTCACTATTTTCAATGTCTTCTGATACCCTGGGTGATTTGAATATGGTTTTACATGAAACTCCCTCAAGATAAGCTTGTTGAGTTCAATGTCATTCGAAACATAGATCATGTCCCTAAATATCACTAACCCATCTACTGTAATATTATAATCTACATACCGATCACATGTACCCTACTGTAACATGTGCATAAGCTCCTTGTACCTATCATCCTATTTTCTTGCCTGTAAGATATGATCCTATAAATCTGTCCCATATGAGCTCATTCATGTAACATGGTCCAACTCTACTTTCTGGCTGAGAGAATATGCAACCCTGTTTTGCTTTTCCTTAATGTACCTAATCTCAAAGTTAAACTTGCTAAGGGTAGGCAATCGTATAGATTTCCCGTCATTCAAATTCGGTTGGTAAAATGGATATCTTAATCCACTTTTATCACTCATCAACACAAACCTCTTGCCAAGAATATAATGTCTCCACATCTTCAAGCCATGAATAATAGTTTCCAACTCAAGATCATGAGTCACGTAGTGATGTGCATGCTCATTTAGCTTCCTAGACTCATAACATATCACTTTCCCCTCATTCATAAGGACTCCACCAAGCCCTCTCTTGCAAGAATTTTTGCACACTACAAAAAAATTATCTAAATATGTAATATTTAACACTAGATCGTTTCTTAACAACTACTTCAACTTCTCAAAAATAGTTGCACACTCCTCTGTCTATTCAAACTTATTACCTTTCCTCTGCAGTGATGTAATAAGTTAAGAATTGCATGAGAAGTTCTTGATGAACCTCCTGTAGTAACCTACTAGTCCTATGAATTATCTCACTTCATCGACATTTCTAGGGGTTTCCCATTCCACGATAGCTTTTATCATTTATGGATCTACTGTTATACCTTCCTTGGAAACAACATGTCTCGAGTAATGTACCTTTGTCTAAAATAAACTGCACTTGATAACCTTGGCATAAAACTGATGCTATCTTAGAAATCTCAACACTGCTGCTAAATGCTCGACATGCTCTTCCTCATTCTTAGAATATACCAAGATGTCATCCATGAATACAATAAAAAACTTGTATAGATATGGATGCAGCACACTATTCATAAAACATATAAAATTAGTTGGAGCATTAGTCAAATCAAGTGGAACTACAACAAAATCATAATTCCCATTCCTTGTCTCGAAGGTAGTCTTGTAGATGTCCTCTTCTTTGATGTATACCTGATGATATCCTGATTGCAGATCATTATTTGAGAACATTGGTGCTCCCTTCAACTGATCAAATAAGTTGTCAATCATTGGAAATGCGTACCTTTTCTTTATCGTCACCTTGTTCAGTAGCTTGTAATTAATGCACAATCTAAGAGTACCATCCTTCTTCTTCATGAGCAACATTGGTTCACCCTGAGGTTATACACTTGGTGATGAGCACTGTAATTAGGTACATTTTAAGGCATTAATTATCACCTTTTTAGCCTAATTATTCTCTCTTTCTCACATTTAATTTCATTATTGTCATATGTTTCTTAGTGAAGATGTTGTATCAATGGTTGTCATACTTCGAAGCATAATGCGGTTGAAATGCAATAAAATTAGGAGGATATGCCATTTTTTAGGAAGGCTGCACAATCAAATCTTGGAGTAGTCAGTGATTGATTTAATGAGGGTTGAAAACCTTCTTAACTCCTAAAGGAATCCAATATCTCCTCAATATTCTCCTCCAACAGCTCGAAATTATAGACATCTAAGCAAGTGGAAGATCAAGGGGAGCCAAGCTCCACTTCTCTTGAGTCCCAAGGGGATCGTTAGGGTCCTATATTTTGTACGATCTCAAGGTGATTGAGTATTTCATATTTGTAATTTTACATTGTTTCAATTTTCAAATGATTTCCAAAAAAAATATATGAAAAGAAAATCAAAACATGGTATGTCAAAAGAAAATGAATATGAAGAAAAAATACAAAAATAAAGAAAAGTGAAAGAAGAATAAAAAGAGAATAAACCCCACAAAAGAAGAATAGAAATAACACTGAAAGTGCTGCAAATTTAAGAGCCACTATTTTTAAATTAGTTGCCTTATGTCAAAATCCAATAAAATTGTGTGCAACTTGTCTTAAAGTGCAACAATGACTAGATTTGTATTCCAATCATACAGCTTAATCATCATGGAAAAATTGTGAATTTGATGTCAAATAGGTTAGTGAATAAATATTTTCCAAAAATTTTAATCTTGGGAAATCAATAGTTAGGTAGAAAATGATATTGATTCAACAGTCTAATCTGAATCAATAGGAGAAATAAGTGATATAGTAGGTTAGATTTTGATTAAAAAAAAGGATATGTGGGTTTGCTAGCTTAAATGCACCCTAATGAAAGAAGATGAAAAATGTTTGCTAAGAAAAATAATTGAAAATGAAAGGGTAGGTAGAATTTGTGTTATAGCTTTTAAAAGCATGAAATTTTTATCGTAAGTTTGAAAATTACAAAGTTATATTTCATGCACATAAGAAGACAAAGGGGTAAATATTTTATCCTAAGTTTAAAAGGATCAAGCATATCAATATTAAGTTTGGACATATAATCTATTATCCTAAATTTTCACCTTGATTGAACCCTTCGCTATCCGACAAACTGCCTATCATATCACTTTAACTTACCATCACATCTCTGCTCATTCGATCTCCCGCTCCCTCATCTGACGACCCTTATCAATTTTCACCCCCCCCCCCACCCCCCCTCTCCATCTGACCTTTACGACCAGGGGAGGGGGTTCGAAAAAAGTTGTTTTGTGTTTCGGGCCCATGCTAACATGGCGCCCTCTCGTCATTTTGCACCCCCTTGCTTAAACCACTTACCATTTCGGACCCCATTCGAAAAGAATTTTCTTTGCCATATAAAAAACCACTAATCTTCCTATTGAGCACCCGTCATATCACACAACCTAGATCATATCGTTGCTAATTAAATGTATTCCTGTGTTAATGGAATCATTGGTGAATTTAATTCATCACTAACCATTAATCCAATGGATCGGTGCCACCATTAATAGGAAATCAATCAAATTGTGTATAAATCGACACCTGCTAAACTTCCAAACCCTTAACTTCTTTGTTTATCTGCTCTATGCATGTTTTTTGCAGGCAGACAAAACACCAAAACAACTAATTCAATCAGTGTCAAATTACTCTTTGCAATTGTCACACCTCCTTCCCAATCTTAGATATTTATAGATTCCAGACACCCATTTGTCTATCAAACCTCACATCAACAACCCTCATTGAGTATTTCATATTTGTAATTTTACATTGTTTCAATTTTCAAATGATTTCCAAAAAAAATATATGAAAAGAAAATCAAAACATGGTATGTCAAAAGAAAATGAATATGAAGAAAAAATACAAAAATAAAGAAAAGTGAAAGAAGAATAAAAAGAGAATAAACCCCACAAAAGAAGAATAGAAATAACACTGAAAGTGCTGCAAATTTAAGAGCCACTATTTTTAAATTAGTTGCCTTATGTCAAAATCCAATAAAATTGTGTGCAACTTGTCTTAAAGTGCAACAATGACTAGATTTGTATTCCAATCATACAGCTTAATCATCATGGAAAAATTGTGAATTTGATGTCAAATAGGTTAGTGAATAAATATTTTCCAAAAATTTTAATCTTGGGAAATCAATAGTTAGGTAGAAAATGATATTGATTCAACAGTCTAATCTGAATCAATAGGAGAAATAAGTGATATAGTAGGTTAGATTTTGATTAAAAAAAAGGATATGTGGGTTTGCTAGCTTAAATGCACCCTAATGAAAGAAGATGAAAAATGTTTGCTAAGAAAAATAATTGAAAATGAAAGGGTAGGTAGAATTTGTGTTATAGCTTTTAAAAGCATGAAATTTTTATCGTAAGTTTGAAAATTACAAAGTTATATTTCATGCACATAAGAAGACAAAGGGGTAAATATTTTATCCTAAGTTTAAAAGGATCAAGCATATCAATATTAAGTTTGGACATATAATCTATTATCCTAAATTTTCACCTTGATTGAACCCTTCGCTATCCGACAAACTGCCTATCATATCACTTTAACTTACCATCACATCTCTGCTCATTCGATCTCCCGCTCCCTCATCTGACGACCCTTATCAATTTTCACCCCCCCCCCCACCCCCCCTCTCCATCTGACCTTTACGACCAGGGGAGGGGGTTCGAAAAAAGTTGTTTTGTGTTTCGGGCCCATGCTAACATGGCGCCCTCTCGTCATTTTGCACCCCCTTGCTTAAACCACTTACCATTTCGGACCCCATTCGAAAAGAATTTTCTTTGCCATATAAAAAACCACTAATCTTCCTATTGAGCACCCGTCATATCACACAACCTAGATCATATCGTTGCTAATTAAATGTATTCCTGTGTTAATGGAATCATTGGTGAATTTAATTCATCACTAACCATTAATCCAATGGATCGGTGCCACCATTAATAGGAAATCAATCAAATTGTGTATAAATCGACACCTGCTAAACTTCCAAACCCTTAACTTCTTTGTTTATCTGCTCTATGCATGTTTTTTGCAGGCAGACAAAACACCAAAACAACTAATTCAATCAGTGTCAAATTACTCTTTGCAATTGTCACACCTCCTTCCCAATCTTAGATATTTATAGATTCCAGACACCCATTTGTCTATCAGAAACCCTCATTCACCACAAAAACTGATTCAAACATGCCTCCTCAAATGGAGGGATAGGACCCTGCAAATCCACTACTCCATCCCCCAGTTGACCTTTATCACCTACATTTGGCAGACATGGATTATAAATTCCATGAAACCCTTTGTGAGTTCGAGTTACTCGAAATGTACTGATGGCTAGAAGAAAATTCCATTGACAAATGAGATGATATTGGATAATGGGAGTCTAATTTACCCTATGACATATCTCCCCACACCCATAGTGCCCCTGAATTCATTAGGAAATTGACATGTACCCGACCAAAGAGCTATAATTGTCCCTATAGGAGATATTTTAATTACCATAACTTCTGAATATATAGAACAAATTATGTGGGCCCCTATCATAGAAAATGATACCCCTTTATCTCAATAAGTAGTCATTTAATTATATCAGAAGCTAGATTTTGCAAAAAGGGCTAACACCCTTGATTTTTTTCTGTCTAAAGATGCCCAACTACCCAAGAAGAATCCTCCCTATTCATCATCCATTTTCCCTGATAGAGCCAAACAAATTGTTACAGTTATCTCCTACCTCCTAGGATATTACTCGTATCAATGGGTAGATGAGGCCCTTATAGGATTTCTTTTCATTTTTTCCATAGATTATAAGCCTTCCATCTTATTCAACTTTAGAAAATTCCTTGTAGATTCTATCCATGAACAATTTTTCAGATTCAAAACTAAAGAAGTATTTAAATATGCCTATGTTCTAGTATATATGTTTTTGTATTTTTACGGAGACAGGTTCAAGTTTGTAATGCAGAAGTTGGATGATGATGGAAATCAACAATCTGTCATCTTCTGGACTATAATGGTAATGAAGGAGAAAAATGAATACTCATACAAATAGTTCATAGAAATTTTTGTACATTCAACACTCAATCTTCTAAGCAACATGAATTTAGAGCCAAGAATAAGTGAATAAATCAAGAAATTTTACAGTTATCAAACCAAACTAAAATATGAGACTGGTATCTTTACCAAAATTACACATAATTGAGGATCTATGGATGTCAGTTTTCCCCATATAAGCTCCCAAAATTCCTCCCAATGAGGATTTTTTCTCTAGAGTACATTAGGAAAATGCTCAATACTGACAAGGTCCATTTTGTGTCTGTAAAGAATAAATCTCAATTCAGGATCAAAACACAAATAGGACCCTTCATTTGTAACAATAGAACAGGAGGGGAGGAAGCAGACACATTTTTGAAAGAGATGCAATTCAACCTCAGTTTTACATGATCATATGATCCATTGGGTACCATTTCCAAGCTAAGGGTAGAGAAGAAATATACACCTTACATTCATATACAAAGTCTAGAGATTGAGAGGTATATGAACTAGGTAGAGTGGTCTACGAACACTCTAAAAGAGGCTGAAGAACAATTGTTTTCCACTTCAACATCACAGACTCCTGTCCCACAGGAGAAAGAAGGAAAAAGGAAGAGGGAAGAAGAGTCACCTTCAGTGACTGACACTTCCAGCAAAGAGTTTGAAATCATGTACAAGAAGAGGACTAAACTTAATCCCAAGGTAAACCCAAGAAAATATTCAGAGCAGGATTTCATCATCACCACCAAAGAAACATCTACTTCCTCAAAAGTAGGTGGTCAAACCACATTTTCTCCTACCACTTCGACAACTTCACAAGATCAACAACAAGCAATTCAAACCAGTACAATTGTTATAGGGGAGAAAGATAAGTGCATATTTGATACATTCAGAGAAATTAAATTGAAGAATGAAGTTTTGAAGAGCAATAAATATAATCAGTTATGGAAGAAGAATTCCAACTCTTAGAGTAGACTGTTATCAACATTTGACTCTGTGAAAGGAAAAATGTAGATGGATTTTCTCCAAGCACAAATTCCACAGCCTAAGACAATAGAAAATTATAAAAAGACTGCATTTGAATTTGATATTAAAGACATACATCTGATTGATCAAATGGAGATGCACAAGCAGATAGGTGAACTGATTTCATCTACACTCATTGACACTACTATTAGTTTGTCCAAGTTGCAGGTTTCCTTAACTAATATCTAGTCACAGCTCAAGATGGAGAAAATCTCTTCCATTGCCAAGGATTCAAAGATTAATTATTTGGAATACTTAGTGATAAGAGTTGGATATGATCCCTCTAACATCAAAGATGCAGAAGAGGTGACAAGGAAGAAAAATGTTGACATAGCAACATTAAGGAAGCAACTAAAATTCATAGCTACAGAGGACCCCTTGACCAAAGAAATCAAAGAGACAGGATCCCAAAAATCATACATGATGAAGCTCATCATGGAGCATAATGCTTAGGTGAGTAAAATGGAATTAGAGATAGAAAATATGATAAAAGAGAAATAATATGTTTCCAAGTTGTCATTAGTTCCTTTGGAAGTTGTACCCCTTACAACTATTCCTACAACCACACCTTCTACTTCAAGTATAGTAGATGGAGCAGAGAAACTCTCTAAAGAAATACAAAATATGTCAATCCAGACAGAAGAAATAAATAAGCTTCAGGACCAAGTGAAATTATTACAGGATCAGAGTCCAGGAGTGATAGCTCACATGCATCTAAAGCCCAAAGAGAAAAAAAGTTAATAGGAAGGTTGCAGAAGTATGAGAGGGATACATCTATTGGAAATACCTTAGGTCAAGTCAAAGAGATAATTTGGACAGCTATCATTGAGTCCATCAATGAAATATGTCCTTCATACAGATCATATTTGAGAAAAAGAAATTGATACAAAAAGCCAATGATGCCATCAAAACTATAAAGGAGGAGCTTGGAGACATGCCAACTGTTGCCAACAACATTATCAAGTTCCTTAACTCCAAAAATAGATATGAAATGGATGAATTAGGAGTTGAGAACAAAATAAAAACAATTTTGGATGGTAAAGAAGGTTCTTACAAAGAGAAACCTGATTGTACAGCTAGAAGAGAAATGTCACAGCTTAGAGATAGTTGTAAACTGATATTTTAGTAGGATATAACCTTTATATCATAAAGGTCTTCATTCCATATTTGTAATCAATGACAAATTAATGAAAAAATAGGATTATGTAAAGAAGTTGAATGAAATTTCTAGGGACACAGCTAAGTTTTCAAATATCAAAGGCACTATGATAGGGAAAGCATTCTTGGAGGCATTGTCTCATGAATTTTTCATCTAGCATGAGGTAAACCACATTTTTATGTTAAATACAACTTTTTCTAAGTATACCAAAGTGTCTGAAATATTCAGGAAGGTCATCAAGTTAAATATCCCAGATGAATATCGATGGGATAAACCAACTGGGTTTCAAGAGTAAAAATTAATAAAGAACAATCATCTGCATCTAGCTCATAGGAAAACACATTAGCCAACATTACAGCCAACACATCCTACAAATAGGCCTACTTATCAATTGATTCCTTGAAAGTAGTGCCAACATGCCATATCACCCACATCGAGCCTATATTATGTCGCAGTTAGAGTTTATTGTTAGATTTAGGACAATAATAGATTGTCTATTGAGACAACATTGATTGTAATCGATTTTGTAAATTTTAGTATAAATACTTCATTGTTTGAAGGATTCAAATGTTGATTTATGAAGATATTTTTCCTATTGCGCAATTGTAGATTCAAAGTTTTTTTGGAGCATAAATAATAAAAATACTTCTTTCAGGATTCATGTGGTGTAATTATTGGTGAAGTGTTTCTACTATTTCTGTGTTTTCCACTGTTATTTCCTTTTCTCTGTTTACTATAAAACATAAAGTGTGATGAATAGGACATGTTATTTAAAACACCTTATTCTAGATGATTTTACAATTTAAATGTTTTCTACTTGAATTTAGATTGAAAAATACTTAATTGCTTTTCAGTGCCAATTGAAATTCACTTTTCTGCCATATTCATTATTCATTTAAAATATTAAAGAATCTAGCGAATGAAACCTCGCTTTCTATGTTACAACTCTTTTAAAAATTGATGCAAAATCCAGTTTAATGTTTTAAATCCATTTCCTAATGGGAATATAAATATTTAATCGACCAAATAAATTGAAATCAAACAAAAGCTAAGTAAAATAATAACAAGCCTAATATCTATTCAAAATAAAGTTAAATATTAAAGAGAGATCCCTCTCTAAAGCTGGTAGGGCTAGATCCTAGCTTTCAAAGTGGTTTTGGTGTTGCCCTTTGTGTTTTTTCTACCAATATTCTAAATTACGGAATTATTACATAATGGAAATCATACTTGGGACAAATTGAAAAAATTGTAATTTATTTCGAATTCATAATCGTGGTTAAAACATTACATGATAGGAATACTTCAAGAAGATTGGTTTTCTTTTCAATGGTGTAAATATTAATTGTGTGTGTGAATTTAGATAATAACTCTGGCTCCCAAAAGAGCCTATACTAGATCTCATCCTGATCCAAAGCTTGCAGAAATTGTAGATGACCTTGAGAAAATAATGAAAAGAAAGAGCATAGTAGAAAGCCAAGGAAGTAGTAGTCCCCCTCATAGAGAATATTAAATCCCAAAGGACTTTGTAACTCTACAAGACATTGAGTTTAATTTACCTTTGAAAAAAATCCTATTTAGAACTAAATCGGCAAATTTGAAAGACCAAATGGTAGTTGATCAAGCTACATTAAGAAGAAATTAATTTGAATCCCAATCTACTCATACTGATATATACCTTAAAATCCTCCAATAATTTGACAAATCAGAGGGTTTAGTCTTAGGTTTAAACCTTTCTATTCATGAAGCTAATGTTCAACAATCTGTAGAACTTTCTGCTCTGACTTCTTATGAAGAATCATTCACCTCATCATGATCTATGGATCCTAGGTCAACAAGTCCTACCCCTTATGTAGTTTCTACAACTACTTCTATACTTTCCCATAAATAAGTAAGCCCTAATCCTTATGTATTTTCCACAACTACTCCCGTATTTTCTCACCAAGAAACTCAAACCCCTTCTTCTCCCCAACACTCAACTAAAATCCAACCTTTGTCTCCACCAAAACTCCCAGTTTTAGCTCAGCCTTTAGCTTCCATTCAACGTCCACCTTTCATCCAACAACAACATCATATTTTTATCCTCATATCCCTATAATGGAAGCTATAAATGCTCCCCTTGTCCTTCAATCTCCTTAACAAACATGCCACATGATTATCAAACAAGAATCCATCAATTTGATTGAATTAGACCTATCACTACCCAACATCAGGTAGATAGGATGAATGATATTTTTGAGCTTTAGGAGGTAGATGAGCAGAGTGTAAAACTTAGGTTGTTTGCACAAAGTCTCACAGGGGAGGTGAGAAAATGGTTTAAATAATTACTTACTGCTAGTATTAATGATCTACTCGGATTCCATCAAACATTCCTCACTAGGTGGGAAATTAAGAAGAATCCTCTTGAGATCTTATCTGAATATGAAAGCATTAGGAGGGGACCAACAGAAATTGTTAAGGACTATTGCACTAGTTTAACAATGTATACAATGTAATCCCTGCTAATATTAAACCACCACAAGGCTTAGCCTTAATAAAATTTCTTGATGTTTTTGAGGCAGATATGGCTTACCATCTTAGGGAAATAAATTCATCCATATTAGGATAAATTAAAAGGGATGTGGTAAGTGTAGAACCAAATATTTTAGTAAAGAGAGCTAGAATTAGCAATGAAAGGATAGTAAGCATAAAAGAGGAGACCTCTACTTCTTCTTTTGATGCTAAAATTTATTACTTAGTTAGAAAAATAGAAAGAATGATGGAGAGGATTAATTAGAATGATGGGGTTGCACCTAGGGAAAATAAACCCGCAGCTAAAAATCGAATCAAAATCCTAGGAGAAATCCTCCCCAAATAAAACAAAGAGATAAGAGGGGTCCTGATCAGAAAATTAGACCTCCTTTTCAGAATAATTATACTGCTGATGATGGAGAGGTCAAAGAAGAAGTAGAAGATAATTAGATAATTCTCATGGGTACCAATGATGATGAAATTGTGTTTCTTACCTAGGAAGAATAATATTTGTTTCAATTATCCAAAACTGGACTTGATTCTGAGGAATCAGATGACTATAAGAAGGGATTTGAAAACTCTTTCATGGAAGTCCACAAATAGTATAATATTAAGAGTAAGCAAAAATTTGATGCTCCAAACAAAAATACTAATGAAAACCCTGTGAAGAAAGCTTCAGATACCACTTCAAAGAAAACTCAAGAAAATGTTGCTAAGAAAACTATTCATAGTTCTAACAAAAATACAGTTGACACTCTTGTTAACATAATTGTTGAGATTACCTCTAAAACTACTCAAACAAATATTCCTACCACCAGTCACTAAAAAGAAAATGTGTCAAAATAAATTTCTGATAAATCTAAATTTCTGAACTTAAATAAATTTCAAACATCATTCAATATTGAAAATGAACTAGCAAAGCTAAAAATTCCTATCCCTTTGACTGAGTTAATGAATAAAAACATGTACAGAACTAAAGTTATGAAAGCTCTAAACATAGGGGGAAGAAATGATACTGTCAATTTGAATGATGATCAACCTGAATTATTATTTGTTCTAGAGGTAGATGGTAAATCACAGGAAAGAGGAGTTCCTCCATTTTATGTCAGTCTTAATGTTCATGAAAAAATTCTCCACAATGATATGTTAGATTTAGGTGCCTCACACAATTTGATGCAAAATTTGTTATAGAAAAAATTGGTCTTGACATTACTAGGCCTTACAAATATTTGTATTCATTTGATTCAAGCAAAGTAAGATGTTTGGGTCTCATTAAGGATCTGTGTCACTTTAACTTAAATTCTAGCAAAGAGTCTATTTATGGACATAGTGGTGGTTGCCATTCCCCCAAAGTATGGCATTATGTTGTCATGCTCTTGGGGTTAAAATTACAAGGTACCCTACAAATGGATATGAATTACACAACCATCCCAGTGTTTGGTCAACAGAGAAGACTGTATAAGGAAACCTTAATAAAATACATGGTGAGTAGTCAAGAGAAGCCACATAATTACCCTCTTTACTCGGTTCACTCTAATTTAGACTCCTTCATTCTATATAATGATGGAGATATTGATGCTCAGGTTACGAGTGATGAAAATGACATTTGTGAAACACATGAAAATTAGACATAAAGTGTACAACAAAACACTGAAATTGAACCTTTTTGGAACATGAGTTTTGATGGTTCTTGTAGTAGAGCAGGGTCAGGAGCAGGTGTGTGGGTCTCAAATTCAGGAAATAATCATGCAGAAGGTCATTCATATAAACTGAATTTTCAATGTACCAATAATATAGTAGAATATGAAGCACTTCTTTTAGGCTTGCAATTATTGAAGAAATTAGGGGCTAAAATCATTTCAGTTCATGAGGATTCTGAATTGATTATAAAATAGATTAAAGGAGAGTATGCTGCAAAACATCCTAGATTGAGAGCATACAGAAATGTTGTGCTTTATTTCTTACTCACTTTTGTAGAATATGATCTTGCGATTATACCTAGAAATCAGAATGTCCTTGATAATGGTCTAGCTTTTTCAGCCAGCACATGCAAAATGCCTCATCCAAATAGAAAATATATAGTGGAGGTTAAATACTATCAAGTTGTAGTAGATAAAATGAGGTATTGGTAGGTATTTGGAAATGATAAATAGATAGAGAACTGTTACACAGTAATTTGTCACCGTCCCTACCATTCCCCGTCCCGCACATTGGAGGGCCTATTTTGTGACCTGTGAGAAATGTCATGCCTTGAAACCACTATCATTGCATTCCTCTAAACATGAGCTTCAATTTCCCTGAAGACATCTCCTGTTGGAAAACCCTAAAAACACCTCTTTTTGCATTGGCGCGGGTGGCCAGTTCAGTACCCGCACCAATGGGAGAAATCCTTCAAAGAGGGCGCGCCAATTGGCGCTCTGTCCCAGAGTCGCACTTGCGCCAGCCAATTTAAGATGTGTTTTTTAAAAATAAAAGGTGGAAGTTTCATCCTAACAAATTACTGGGCTGATTTCTATCTTGAGTTGGGAGGTTTGGCTACGGATTTCCATGGAGAGGAAGTGGTTTGCCACCTCTCATGGAAGCTTCCTTGATGATAGGGCCAATCCCATAATTATAGGGATCCCAACTCCCCTTCCTCCTTCTATAAAAGCTTGCCCATTTCCATTTGCAAGCTAGTTCCAAAGAGTGGCAGAATTTCTCAAACTCCCAAGAGCCTTAATGCTGCAAGAGCCCTCATTCTTCCCTTAAGGAAAACTCAAGCAAGGAGACTATCGTCGAGAGACTCTAAGAGAGGCTTGTCCCATCCCTGGCAGGCTTCGCGAGACGTGCATGACTGGAGACCCCTCCGAAGGAGACCTCAGCGTGAGAACATTGGTTGTACTCTCTTTTGATTGCTTATTAATGAATGAATACTGGTTATGGTTCCACTCTGTTTTTCACTTATGATAATGATGAGTTATATCCTTTCTGACTGATATATACTTGCGTATTCTAGATTTTATGCTTGTATTCCTATTGTTTCTTGCATGTGCAGGTGTCCATTCACGGAGATCGTGGGGATCGTGATCTGCCGAGGCTGAGGAACGGGAATGCTGTCTCTTCTACGAATCATAGCATTGGACTCCAGGTAGGCCTCCATCGTTGGTTTGTTTATTCGCAATTAGGAACTTGCGCTGTAGCATTTGATGATTGTCGCTAGACCCGTGCTGGGCTAGTAGGGATCGCCTCTGTCCGCAGAGGGGATTTACCTCTTCAACAATTTGGTGACTCCGTTGGGGATCGTCTAGTTGTTGGTGTTTGTTTTATGGGCTATATACAGAGCCTGAAGTAAGCCAGATAGCCTTCGAAATGCTTTTTCTCTGCAATTGCGAAGTAGATCAACACTGCTTCAGTCAATCTCCGGTTTAGTTCGTAAATCGAACTCTTCGAGCATTGTCTTGCCTTTTCGATTGTCTCTCAATTCTGCTTGCTTGGTCAGCCTTTTGGGCTGGGTTCTTCTTGTGTTTCTGCTTCTTGGTATTTCTTGATCATCACTGGTCTGCTTGTTGGCTTGCTTTTTTATTTTTGACTGGTAAACTCGACTGGCGTGCTTTTTAGCTCGACAGTCGCGCCCATTGGCGCAGGTTTCTTGTGTATTACCCGCGCCAATTTCTTTTTGGTGCTAGTTATAGCCTCACAGTCACGCCAATCTTGTGAGGTACTAGGGTTTTATCAGTTCTAAGCTTCGCGAGCTTGATCTGTGTGTTTGGTCTTGTTTATCTCGCTTTGAGCCTAGATTACATGGTTCATTTGAGTCTTGGGAACTTGGAGATTCTTCTTGAAGTGGTGAGTCTGGTCTTGGTTGGGAGAAATTATTTGTTTTTTTTATTTTCAGGCATTGGCGCTTGTTGTCAGTTAGCAACCCGTGCCAATTAGCCATTGGAGCTAGTTGTCAGTGATCAAGTCGCGCCAATTGGTGCCAATTGGCGCTAGTTTTCAATGGACAAGTCATGCCAATTTTAGGGTGTATGAAAATTGAGATTTTTTCCCTTAATCCTTCACCAGTGTGTCTTTCCCTTCGGGTCTTTCCTCCATATGATCATAGATTACATTTCTCATTGTTTGGAGTGTCTTCTTTCCATGATTGTTTGATGTAAAAGGGAATGAATGCCTTGTTTTGATCTCTTGCTTTGGAAGTCCTCTTTGTGTTTGACCTCATATGTCTTGTCGCCTTTTGAGGGATTTCGTTACAAAGTGTTTGAAACAACGATTGCATTCTTAGTGTTTGATTACATCCTTTTTGTATTCATCCTTCCATTAAGAAGATTTGCATTCTTTTAGTTTTCGTTTCAAAGTTTTCTTTTCATGCATTAGATCACATTACATTGAAAAATGTTTTTTGAGATTCATCATTGAACTTAGATCACATTGTTTAATGATTGAAAACTAGAAGTCGTTTTGAGTGCATTCTCTTTTGTTAAAAGCATGCATTAAGTAGATTCTCATTTCATCAAAAAATGCATTGAGTGCATTCTTATCATTTGAAAAGAAAAAGGAAATTGTTCATATATTACAATTGCATAGTTTTCGGAAAAAAAAAGGATTTTGCATAGATTACATTGCATAATTTGCTTCATTGAATGTTTTAAATTACTTTCGGATAGTGAAAGTCATCTAGTTTGGAAAAGATTTCGTTTGCAGTGTTTTTTTATGTCGCATCATTGTTTGAAGCTCTTCCCTTAACTAGATAGTATTCATCGAATTGAAGATTTCTTTTCTCATATAGCTGCATATAGGAGATTGTCATATGACATACGGTAGGGCCTTGAAACCGAAACATAATTGAAGATCAACCATAAAATTTACTCAATTTACCTAAGGAAGCATTGAAAAATTAACGACACATTTAGAGGTCTAGGCTAGAGATGTGTTCCGGCGTCTTTAAACCTAGTAGCTATCGTTCGCCTCTTGGCTTTAGACAGTGCTAGTACGGGCTTGTGCTCCCTGTACCATCGTGTATATAAAGGGATACCCCACTAGGTTTCAATCCTTTATCCATAGGAAGCCGAGTCTGCCGCCCTATACCCGTGATACACCGAACACAGCATTCGGGGAGATTGCCTGCACGTACGTCAAGTCCTTGGTTGATTTCTCTTTCATTTTGAAACCAAGGTTTATATTGCAATTCACGGTTATTTGGTACACCCTTTTGCCTAGTATTCCTGAGTAGTCATTTTGATCCTATCTGACTCCCTAAATTTGAAAGGATCACCAAGCGCTTGTCCTTTCACGCTTTCTTCCAATCTGAAAGTGATAGAGTCACCTTTTGCCAGTTTCTCGACTCTTAAAAGATGAAACGGTAGAGTTTTGCTTCAATGTTTTAAAATTTACTGCCCACGAAATATTCCTGGTTAAAGTTAGTTTACTTAGGGTGTTGTTCTGAAGATCGTTTCTGATGGCAACTTTTCCAGAGTTCACCAACCAAGGAATCCCCTCCGATGGGAATCCTGGTCCTTTTCCTCCTTTTGGGAATGTTGGTGCTCCTTACATGGCGACGTTGTCCCTTCCTGGGTTAACTGTTGGGTTGCCTGTTTTGTTTTTTTCAACCTCTGTGGTCCCAAATATCTCCACTACTGTTCAATCAGTTCCTCCACCTAGACAACATCATGTTGATTCCAAGGTGGACCTCTCCCCTTCTTCGCCTGTTTCTGCATCCTCCTCTTCTACTTCGCCTGGCAAAAGTCTGGATTCAAGTAACCAGGTGGCTAAGAAGAAGAATAAGAAGACAAAGAAGAAGAAGTCTGATAAAAGAGAGGCTAAAGCTGCCACTACTGTTTCTGAAATATCTCCTCTTGATATACCTTCCAACCCTCCACGGAAAGTCAAGTTCCCTTGCCTGTTGTGCACGGGAGACCATCTTCTTTGAGACTTCCCTGGTATCCCCAAGGTGCTCTAAGCCTGGTCCGACGGCCGTCCACCGTTGCCTTTGACTTCCAGGAGCCAGGTTGGGGGCACGTCTTCAACTGGTACTGATAAGGCTCCTAAGAAGCAGGGTAAGATCACCAATCCCTGTAAGTTGTGTGAAGGGCACCATGCCATTCACCTTTGTCCTTATATGGATGAAGCGAAGTGAGTTTTAGACAACCCAACCGGTTCTACACCACGCCTTCCACCTAGTTATAATCAGCTTTCTTTGAGTCCTCTGCCAGCTGATCCTACGATTGGTCAAGAGTCATCCTTGGTCGATCCTGCTCCCTCAAAAATTGAGATTCAGGAATCCATCCCCGACCAACCATTGGTCGTGGGATCGGTTGAACTGGCCCCATCTTCGGTGCACCAGGTATTTTCCGTTGAGAGTGGATCTCACATCCCTCAGGTTCTTCTTGTTTCTTCAGATTCCTCAGACTTGGAGAAAGATTCTCCTGTCCCTGTACCTCAAGAAGTGGCTCCTCCGCCTCCTGTGATGGAGGTCCCAGAGGATTCCCCTCCCACCTTCAATATGGAGGTCGTGGAGGATGCTCCTTCTCCTTCCGTAACACCAGGGGAAGACCATCTCAGTTCGATGGTATCCCCTCCGAGTAGTTTGGTCGCTTCCTTTGATTGGAATCGATTTTCAGGATACCGCCTTCCGTCTTATGTGCCTTTCGAGATCACAGTACAGGCTTTTGGTCTAGTTGTACCCAGCACCATTATAGATGAAGGCGCATCTGTTAGTGTGCTATCCTCGACTACCTGGCAAGATTTCGATTCACCGCCCCTTGCGCCTATTACGCAGAATCTGTTGGCATTTAACAGAAGAAAGAGTCAACCATTAGGGATCCTTCCAAGGTTACCTGTTACATTGGGAGGTAAAACCGTCCATATGGACGTGATGGTTGTCCCAGGCCCCTTGGATTTCAATCTCCTTTTGGGGTGCGATTACACCTATGCCATGGGAGCACTTGTCTCCTCCCTCTTTCGTGTGGTCTGTTTTCCACATTAAGGAAGGATCGTGACCATTGATCAGCTTTCATTCTTTGGTCCTGATGTGGAAACTGGCCCACCATCATCCCTTCCTGGTTTTTATCCACCCGTTGCATCTTCCTCACCGCAGGTCAACTATGTGTCTACCTACCCTGTGCCCACACTCAGTGAAGATGCCGTCATGCATAGTGTACTGGGGGCATTGGGTCCTGACTTCCATGATGTTTTCCTTCCATCGGGAGTGGAACTCTTGGAAGCACCGCCTTCTTTTTCATTTTGATGTAAGTCGGTTAGAGCACGGTTTCCTCCCTGTGTCAAGCTCTTTAAAAAATGAAACCAGGTTCTTGGAGCACAGTTCGTTTTCTTGTGTCAAGCTCCTTAAAAAATGAAACAAGGTTTTCAGAGCAGAGTTCCTTGTCTTGTGTCAAGCCCCTTAAAAAATGAAACAAGGGTGTCTGAGGATAGTTCTTTTCATGTGTCAACCTCGTTAAAACAATGAAACACATTCTTGTTCAATTCGAGTCTTTGATCAGATCTCGTAAAATCCCAGTCGAGTCTTTCTTTGATATCGTAACTTGAACCTTCACTCCATCGGACTCTCATATGGAATGAAGCTTGGGGGTCATGTACCTCGAATTGAGTCACCATGCTGGGGGCATGCTTACTTTTTCAAGCATAGTTTGTTTCCGTTTCAAGCTTGTGTAAAAATGAAACCGGTTTCAAGCATAGTTTATCTTTGTTTCAAGCTTGTGTAAAAATGAAACCAACTTCAAGCAGAGTTTCCTGATTTCAAGCTTGTGTAAAAATGAAACCTTCCCCATTTTACCTCTTGTGATTGTCATTTTTATCAGCCTGTTTTTGCCAGATGAGCCTTGGTTTTCTCACTCCATCGTCATTATCTGCTTGGCCGATCATATGCCTTCACTTGGTTGTTTTACCCGTTCCTGAGGAACCGCTGCTATGAGTGGTCTTGTTAGCCAACCTCTCGACCTTTATTTGTTCAGAGTAGTTCCACCATTACCGGAACCAGTTGCTACCCTTTATACCACTCGTTCCTCCAGGAGGAGTCATCTTTCAGCTCTTTTCTGACTCTCTAAACATGAAAATATTGCCGAGGCCCTTGTCGTTTCGATCTCGTTAAAGTGGACACGAATCGACATCTACCCAGTATACGTTTACCCCTTTTTCGGGCTGGGATGGATTATTTACGAAAAAGGAATACCCTAGCCTATCGCGACTAGGAGGTTTTCTCAGACATAGTTTTCTACATTTTCGGATCTGAGGAACTATTTACGAAAAGGGACCTTTGGAGTTTACTTTTCTGCTGTCTTTTCAAACTCTCTAAACATGAAAAGATGCCGAGTTCTTCCTTTGTCAGACTCGTTAAACCTTGATGACATTGGATTTAGTCGAAATGACGTTCTTTGAGTTCCTCCTTCCTATGGATCGTTAAATGTACTAGGATGGATTCGTTCGAAGGATGGATTTATATGAAAAGCATATGGTATCCTCTTCAAGATTTTGTAAAAATAAAGAGGTACTCACCGAAATGCTGGGGAAAATGGAAACAAAATCGTTGTCGTGTCGGCAGTATGTCGCTCTTGAACATGGCACTTGTCTGCATTTGTGTCGGGTTGGGGACATCTCATCTCGTTTTTTCACTTGCCTCCGTGGGTTTGGGTAATCCCTTTTGACCTCTCATCTGCTCTTTGCCTCGTCACTATGACCTCTGATCTTTTGATGTCAAATACTGCCAAATCCACTGTCTTGCTGTCAATATGTTCAAGAGAAGTTGACCTCTGAAAAGTACCAACCTTCCTCTGATTCTCATATGATTCACAAAAACATCATGTTTCTCTGTCTCGTGTTGATGATGTGGGAAACATTATGGCCCACCTTCGATCAAGGTCACTTCCTCTCGACTTCAGCTCATTATCCAGGAAGCTGATCTAGAGACTCCCTTCTGGTACCTTGGAGCCTGCATGCCTCAATGGCAGGTTCGTCGCATTCGACGAGGGGTTTTCATCATTGGCCTCCGATCGAGTGATTCTGTGGGTGTTCGACGTCAGATCACTGTTCACATGCCGTATATTGTACCTCTAGTACCTTGAGGACCTTTGGAATTAATGGAGGTACCTCTCACGTCTGTTAACAGCTTTCATCATTGGCTGGTAATCAGACGATGTTCTTGCATGTTCGACTTCAGCTCACATATTCACATGCTTGAACTTGTACTTTGTTTGGGTCGAGATGGAGTGCAAGATCCTGGATTGTGTCTGTTGTAATCCAGGCTGCGATTTTGTGGATTATTATGATTATTTACATGACTCACTGATTGGATGGCCGCGACCATACCTGAGTTTATTTATCGATCCTCACTGGATGGCTGCGACCATACCTTGGATCTGGATTATTGTATACTCTGTTTTGGATGGCTACATCCATACCACATATACATCATGTACTTGAGATATCAGTTGTATTTCTCCACGCAGGTTTTCCGACGGCGGAGCTTTAGTTCGGCATGTTCTTGTAAAGCATTTCACCCCTCTCTCTCTCTCGGGCCTCATGATTTAGGGGGCATCTGTTACAAAGTAATTTGTCACCGTCCCTACCATTCCCCATCCCACACATTGGAGGGCCTTTTTTTGTGACCTGTGATCAATGTCATGCCTTGAAACCACTATCATTGCATTCCTCTAAACATGAGCTTCAATTGCCCTGAAGACATCGCCTGCTGGAAAACCCTAAAAACACCTCTTTTTGCATTGGCGCGGGTAGCCAGTTCGGTACCTACGCCAATGGGAGAAATCCTTCAAAGAGGGTGCACCAATTGGCACTCTTTCCCAGAGTCGCACTCGCACCAGCCAATTTAAGCTATGTTTTTTAAAAATAAAAGGCGGAAGTTTCATCCTAACAAATTACTGGGCTGATTTCTATCCTGATTTGGGAGGTTTGGCTACGGATTTCCATGGAGAGGAAGTGGTTTTCCACCTCTCATGGAAGCTTCCTTGATGATAGGGCCAATCCCATAATTATAGGGATCCCAACTCCCCTTCCTCCTTATATAAAAGCTTACCCATTTCCATTTGCAAGCTAGTTCCAAAGAGTGGCAAAATTTCTCAAGCTCCCAAGAGCCTTAATGCTGCAAGAGCCCTCATTCTTCCCTTAAGGAAAACTCAAGCAAGGAGACTATCGTCGAGAGACTCTAAGAGAGGCTTGTCCCATCCCTGGTAGGCTTCGCGAGACGTGCACGACTAGAGACCCCTCCGAAGGAGACCTCAGCGTCAGAACATTGGTTGTACTCTCTTTCGATTGCTTATTAATGAATGACTACTGGTTATGGTTCCACTCTATTTTTCACTTATGATAATGATGAGTTATATCCTTTCTGACTGATATATACTTGCGTATTCTAGATTTTATGCTTGTATTCGTGTTGTTTCTTGCATGTGCAGGTGTCCATTCACAGAGATCGTGGGGATCGTGATCTGCCGAGGCTGAGGAATGGGAACGCTGTCTCTTCTACGAATCATAGCATTGGACTCCAGGTAGGCCTACATCGTTGGTCTGTTTATTCGCAATTAGGAACTTGCGCTGTAGCATTTGATGATTGTTGCTAGACCCGTGCTGGGCTAGTAGGGATCGCCTCTGTCCGCAGAGGGGATTTACCTCTTCAACAAGAAATTTTTGCAATCCAAAGATGAGTATAAGGAAAATAACATAGACTTAGATGGTCAAGTGGAAAATCAGTTAGTTGTACATACTAATGTATAAGATCATATTGATGAACTAGATGTAAATATCTCTGTAGATGAAGTTGTACATAAATTAGAATTGCATGAAATTGATCCAAAAAAAGAAGAATTTTAAGTACTTTAACTTAAATATAATATTTTTCCTAGAGGTCTAATTGCATTAGAAGAACTTTTTGATTTCAATGATGTAGCAAAAAAGCCAAAAATAGAGTTCGTAGGGGCATATGTAGAAGAATGTAATATAGGCAGTGAACAGAATCCTAAAATGATAAAACTTTCAAAATCAATGCCAACTGTCAGGAAAAATGAATACATACCTTTATTCAAATTATTTGTTGTTGTCTCTACTTGGAGCTGCGAGGATCTTAAAGCATATGACACTAGCATCATACAACACAAAATCCTAGTCAAGGAATATCATAAACCATTCAAACAAAATCTCTCTAGAATAAATATTGTTCTGATGCCTTTGGTTCAGAAAGAGGTCAAAAAGATATATGATGCTAAAATCATTGTCCCTCTCAGATACTTTAAACAGGTGTCTAATATAGTAATGAAGAAATTCAATTATGTATTGATTTTAGAAACCATAAAAATGTCTCCCTAAAAGACAACTACCCTTTACTGAAAATGGACTATATATTACAAAAGTTAGTAGGTTCTAGTAAGATATCCTTTTTATATGGTTTCTCAGGTTATAACCAGGTCCTAGCACATCCTGATGATCAAGATAAAACAATTTTCACTACTACATGGGGGACCTTCATGTATGTGAATATGTCGTTTGGGTTAATGAATGTTCGGGCTACATTTCAAAGAGAAATGGATATTTCCTATGCTGATGAGATTGGCCATTTTATTGTGATTTATCTTGATGACATTACTGTATATTCAAAAAATTATGAGGAACATTTGAGGCATCTAACAAGAGTGTTTGAAAAGTGTAGAAGGTTTGGTATCTCATTAAATCTAAATAAAACATTGTTTGGCCTTGAGGAAGGTAAACTTCTTGGTATTATTATTTCAAAGGATGGAATTATGATTGATCCTAGTAGGATTGAAGCAATATTAAAAATCATTCACCCTAGAAACATCAAATAGCTTCAGTATTTTATTGGAAAAAATAATTTGGTAAGGAGATTCATTCCTAACCTTGCAGAGCTTCTTAGAAATATAACAAATATGCTTAAAAAAGATTCAAAAATTAGATGGAGTATTGAGGCTATAAAATCCTTTGATTTAGTTAAATAGGCATTAAAAAAATCACCAGTGTTGATTAGTCCAGATTTTACCAAACATATTATTATCTTTTCTTTTGCTTTTGAACACATTGTTGCAGTTGTTTTGTTGCAAAAAAATCAGGAAGGATTTGAACAACCTATTTCATTTTTTAATAAGGGTTTAAGAGATGCATATTTGAAATATAATATCATGGAAAAATAGGCCTTTGCATTGGTTTAAGAAATAAAAGATTTTAGAGTATATATTTTTCATTCACATATTATTGCATATGTACCTAATTTAGTTGTCAAAGATATTTTGACACAAAATGGACCAGATGGAAAATGAGGAAAATGGATTGTTTTCATCCTTGAGTATGACTTAGAAATCAAACCAACCAAGTTGATCAAAGGACAAGGACTGGCCAAACTGATGGTAGAGTCTAATTTCCATGCATTATACGTCGAATTTTTTGCTACACTGGATGATCAAGAGGAATAGGTGACTCCACAGATCGATGAATAATTTATGAACTCACCCTGGTATGCAGACTTGTTGTCTGTTTTATTTAATTTAAATGCTCCTCCTATTCTAAAAAACAAAGGAAAAATTTATAAAATTAAAATAAATTAAGTTTTTCATCATGGAAAATGATTTGCTTTGGAAAGATGTTGGTGGAATTTTACTTAAGTGCTTGTTAAAGGATGATGCAGAAATAATCATGCAGGAGTTCCATGAAGGTGATTGTTATGGTCATATCTACTGGAAACCATTGTCAATAAAATCCTCAGGGCTGGTTTTTACTGGCCTACCATTTTCCCTGACATTCATAAGAAGTTAACTTCATGCCATAAATGCTATATTTTTAAAGGAAAAATAAATCTTTTACCCCTGCCATTAAAACCTATTTCAGTTGAAAGCCCTTTTCAGCAAAGGCGGTTGGATTTCATTGGTGAAATTCATCCTCCTTCCTCTAGCAAACATAAGTGGATTCTCACAGGACCATATTAATTTACTAAATGGATGGAGGTCACCCCTTCCAGATCTTCTACTGATGTTTTCATTATTAAATTTCTTGATACCAATATCCTTTCTAGATTTGGTTGTCCTAGAAAACTTATTATTGACAATGAAACCGATTTTAAATCTAAGAAAATGATTAAATTATATAATAAATACCACATTATTTTGGGACATTCAAAAAATTATTACCCTTAGGGTAATGGGTTGGTTGAATTCTCAAATAAGAGTGGTAAATATCATTAAGGAGTTGTTGGAAGACAACAAGAAATTTTGGCACAACAAATTGGTTAATGCACTTCGGGCTGACAGAATTACTACAAAGAAGTCAATTGTTATGTCAACATATCACTTGGTCTATGGAATGAATTATTTTTTTCCATCATATTTAGGAGTACCAGTCATGAATATAGTTCAAGAATTAAAAGTTGAGACAAATGACATATAGAGAAGAATCAATCAAGCCATTCAGTTGCAACATTCAATGGAGGAGGTCTACAACAAAACTCAAGTAATTCAGGAAAATGTCAAAAGGATTTTTGAAAAAAGGACTAAATATTATGACTTCAACATTGGAAACAAAGTTATAAGGTGGGATTCTAGGAGAAAAGACAAAGGCAAACATGGTAAATTTGATAACATTTGGAAAGGGCCATACAATATTTATGCTTTCAAGGGAAATAATGCATTCTTCCTTAAGGAATTGCATGGAGCAGAGTTACCTGGTGGTCTTGTCAATGGTAGGATGCTGAAGCACTAATTTTCTTAGCATAAATAATTTTTCTTACATGATTGTAAATATCACAGTCTATATTGTTTGATTGGGTAACTTGTTGATTTGAGTTGAGGCCCGCAGAGAAGGCCCTAAGTGCTGACTGAAAAGATACCATAAGTACCTTAACAACAAAATAAATCATATGCAGACATTACAGACATTGGATACTCAAGGCTACTCATCATATTTTATTGACACTTCACATGGAGAAGTTCCATCTCCAGCTGGAGCCACTGTTAGGGTCCTACACTTTATAGGATCTCAAGGTGATTGAGTATTTCATATTTGTAATTTTACAATGTACATAATTTTCAATTTGAAAATTATTTCCAAAAAATTATATATATAAATAAAATGAAAATAGGGTATGTCAAAATAAAATGAATATGAAGAAAAAAGACAAAAATAAAGGAAAGTGAAAAAATAATAAAAAGAGAATAAAACCCCACAAAATAAAAATAGAAATAATACTGAAAGTGCTGCAAATTTAAATGCCATTATTGTTAAATTAGTTTCCTTTATGTCAAAATACAATAAAATTGTGTGCATATTGTCTTAAAGTGCCACAATGACTAGATTTTTGTTCCAATCATACAGCTTAATCATGATGGAACAATTGTGAATTTCATGTCAAATAGATTAGTGAATAAATATTTTCCAAAAAGTTAATCTCGGAAAATCAGTAGTTAGGTAGAAAATGAGATTTATTCAATAGCCTAATCTGAATCAATAGGAGAACTAAGTGATAGAGTAGGTTATATTTTTATTAAAAAAAAGGACATGTGGGTTTGCTAGCTTAAATGCACCCTAATGAAAGAAGATCAAAAAAATGTTAGATTAGTGAAAGAATTGAAAATGAAATGGTAGGAAAAAAGAAGGCTAGAAAATTAAATGATCAAAGTTTTCAATATTGTGTGTTCACACACATTTTAAGAGGTGATTGTCTGTATATGTATATATATATATAAATTATTATCCAAAATATATATATATAAAAAAAAAAAAAGAAATTTTAAAGAACTAGAGATTCTACCAAGACATGATACTAACCATGGGGAGGATTCACCATTTGGAGTAAAAAGTTAAAAGAATAAAAATAATAAAATAATAGCATCTTTTTAACCTCATATTTTAACCTTGAACTTAGCTTCTGATTACCACCCAGCTCAAATTTTAGAAAATATTGGGATGCAAAATTTAATTTATCATCCAAGGAGTACCATGTTGCATACTGACATCTTTCCTTACACGAAAATGACAAATATGCGTGATTGCAATCACGTTTTTCATGTATTTCTCATTTTTCGTGTAGCAAGGCACATCAAAAGTATGCAACATGAGTAATCCTTGGATGGGAAATTAAATTTTGCATCCAATGAGTGTTGCCGCTCAAAATTTGAGTAAAAGCTTCGGGAGATAAGTTGAAAATACAAGTTGAAAAAATAGTTTTATTATTTTATTCTTTGTTCCCTGTAAAATTTGATGATGTAATCTAATATTATTTTATTATTTCCACTATTATTTTATAATTTCCTTAGGAGGCAAATTTTAGACCTCAAAATTTCCCTAATGGCACCACCTTTAACGAGAAATCGATCAAATTGTGCGTAAATCCATACCTACTAAAATTCTAATCCTTTGCTTTGTTTGTTTATCTTCTCTGTGCATGTTTGTTTCTAGTTGAAAAAACACCAGAAAAACTAATTCGATCACTATCAAAGTTCTCTCTGCAACTGTTGTACCTCCTTTCCAATCTTAGAGATTTACACAGTCCCAATACCCATTTGTATATCAAAAACCCTCATTCACCATAAAAACTGATTCAACCATGCCTCCTAAGAATAAGGGACAAGAGGAGCCTGTAAATCCACTACTCCATCCCCCAGTTGACCTTGGTGACCTACCTTTGGAAGATAGGGATTATAAAATCCATGAAACCTTGTGTGTGTTCGAGTTATTCTAAATGTACTACTGATTATAAGACAATTTCAATGAAAAATTGGATAATATTGGATTGTGGGACTCTAATTTACCCCATTACATATTTCCCCACACCCATAGTGCCCCTAAATTCATCAGGAAATTTCAAGCTTGTTATGTATGTAGTAGCTAGAGAGCTATAATTTCCCCTATAGGAGATATTTTAATTACCATAACTTCCCAATCTATAGACCAAATGATGCAGGCCACTATCACAGAAAATGCTACCCCTTTCTCTCAAGAAACACTCATTGAATTCTATCAAAAGCTAGATTTTGCAAAAATGGCTAAAACCCTTAAGATTATTCTAGTTGTAGATGCACAACTACCCAAGAAGAATCCTCCCTATATCTCATCCATTTTCCCTGACAGAGTCAAACATATCATTATAGTTATCTCCTACCTTCTAGTATATTACTCAGTTCAGTGGGTAGATGGGGCCAATATAGGATTCCTTTCCATTTTTTCCACAGATTCTAAGCCTTCCATCCTATTCAACTTTAGCTAATTTCTTATAGATTCCATCCATGACCATTTTTTTAGATTCAACTAAAGAGGTATTTAAATATGCCTCTCTTCTAGTATATATATTTTTGTATTTCCAGGGAGACAGTTTCAATTTTGCAATGTAGAAGTTGGATGACGATGGAAATCAAAAATCTGTCATATTCTAGACTAAAATGGCAATGAAGGAGAAAAAATAATAATCATACAAATATTTCATAGAACTTTTTGTAAATCCAACACTCAGCCTTCTAAGAAGCGATTCAGAGCCAAGAGTAAGTGAAGAAATCGGGAAAAATTTTCAGTTATCGGACCAAACCAAAATAGGAGACTAGTATCTTTATAGAATTACACATAATTGAGGATCTATGGATGTGAGCTTGCCCCATATAAGCTCCCAAAATTCCTCCCAATGAGGATTTTTTCTCTAGAATACATCAAGAAAATTCTCAATGCTGACGAGGTCCATTTTGTGTCTGCAAAGAAGAAATATTAATTTAGGATCAAAAAACAGATAGGACCCTTCATTTGTAACAACAAAGCAATAGGGGAGGAAGAAAACAAATTGCTAAAAGAGATGAACATCTGATCCATTGGGTACCATTTCCAAGCTAATGGTAGAGAACAAATCTACACCTTACATTCATACACACAGGCCAGAGATTTAGAGGTATATGAAATAGCTAGAGTGGCCTGATAACACTCTACAAGAGGCTAAATAACAATTGGTTTCAACTTCAACATCACATACTCCTGTCCCATAGGAGAAAGCAGGAAAAAATATGAGGGAAGAAGAGTCGTCTTCAATGACTGACACTTCCAGCAAAGAGTTAAAAATCATGTACAGGAAGAGGACTAAACTTTATCCCGAGGTAAACCCAAGCAAGGATTCAAAGCAGGAAGTCATCATCATTAGCAAAGAAACACCTAATTACTCACAAGTAGGTGGTAAAACCACACTTTCTCATACCACCACGATAGCTTCACAAGATCAACGATAAGAAATTCAAAATAGTACAATTGTTAGAGGGGAGAAAGAGAAGAACATATTTGATACATTCAGAGAAATTAAATTGAAGAATAAAATTTTGAAGACCAATACATATAATTAGTTCTGGAAGAAGACTTCCAGCTATTAGAGTAGACTATTGTCAGCCTTTGACTCTGAAAATGGAAAAATGCAGATGGTTTTTCTCCAAGCACAAATTCCACAGCCTAAGACAACAACATATTATAAAAATACTGCATTTGAATTTGATATTAAATACATACATCCCATTGATAAAATGGAGATGTACAAGCAGACAGGTGACATGATTTCATCTACACTCACTAACACTGATATGATTTTGTCCAAGTTGCAGGTTTCCTTAGCTAATATCCAATCACAGCTCAATATGGATAAAATCTCTTCCATGGCCAAGGATTCAAGGATTAAGCCTTTAGAAGACTTAGTGATCAGAGTTGGATATGATCCCTCCAACATCAAAGCTACAAAAGAGGTGATAAGGAAGAGAAATTTTGACATAGTAGCATTAAGGAAGTAGCTAAAACTACCAGCTACAAAGGACCCCTGGACAAAAGAAATCGAAGACACAGAATCCAAAAAATCAAACATGATGAAGCTCACCATGGAGAATAATGCTCAACTGAGGCAAATGAAATCAGAGATGGAAAATATGATAAAAGAGAAAGAATAGGCTGCCAAGTTATTATTATTTCCTTTGGAAGTTATAGCCCTTACGGTGATTCCTACATCCACACCTTTTACAACAAGTACAGTACATGGAGTAGAAAAACTCACCAAAGCAGTACAAAATCTTTCAATCTAGACAGAAGAGATAAATAAGCTTCAGGACCAAGTGAGATTGTTGCAGGATCAAAAGTCCAAGAGTGATAGCTCACATGAAGCTAAAGCCCAAAGAGAACAAAATTTAAAATAAAGGTTGCAGAATTCTGAGAGGGAGTCATCTATTGGAAATACCTTTGGCCAAGTCAAAGATATAATTTAGACAGATATCATTGAGTCCATCAATGAAATATGGCCCTTCATATAGATCATATTTTAGAAAAATGAATTGATACACAAATCCAATGATGCCATCAAAACTGTCAAGGAGGATCTTGGAGACATGCCAACTATTTCCAACAACATTATCAAGTTCCTTAACTCCAAAAACATATATGAACGGGATGACTTGGGAATTGAGGAAAAAATAAAAACAATTTTGGAGGTAAAGAAGGTTCTTACAAAGATAAACCTGACTATACAGCTGGAAGAGAAATGTCACAACTTAGAGATAGTTGTAAACATATTTTTCAGTAGGAAAGAACCTTTAACTCAAAAAGGTATTCCTTCCCTGTTTGTAATCAATGAAAAATTAATGAACAAAGAGGATTATGTAAAGAAGTTGAATGAAATTTCCAGGGACACATCTAAGTTTTGAAATATCAAAGGCACTATGACAGGGAAAGCATTCTGTTGAAGGTCAACAAGAATTTTCAACACATACACTGGTCTGGGACCAGGAGGTCCAAGCAGCACCTGCACTAGTGTGGGACCACAGGTCTTAGTAGCACCTACACTAGTGTGGGCTAAATTTGGTGCATGTATATTTTAGTTATCCCTTAATTAAGATGGACAATAAAATTTAATCTAATCTCAAAATAACTTGTAATAGTTATTTGGGTGTGATAAAATCACTTAACTCATGAATTTCAAGTTGAGGGTAGTTGGTGAGGCATGTAGAGTAATTCTAGTTGTAACAGAGTTCGAAGTGCAGTAGTGCATTATTTAATGTAGGGTGTAATTAGTTTAACTCAGTTGAGTTAAACTCATTTGTGCTAGTTGTAACTATTTGATACACAAGTGAGAGATCAAGTGAATTAAATATTATTTAATTCACAATTAGTGATCTCACATGAAACTGAGGATTTACTATTATTAGTTGCATGCATGTCAGTTCTAGTGGAGACCCAGTTGAGATCTAGGTGAAAGAGATGTTGTATCAGTTGTAGGATTATTGGGTTGCACCCATGCACCCAAACACCCATTTAATTGCCCATGATCCTTGCACAGTCAAGGAAGGCCAAAATTCCTAAATAATAGGGATTGCATTCCACATGAATTGCGCAAGGCAGGTAGGTTGTTTAGAGGCTGATAATTGGCTAAGTGTTAATCAGTTTTTTCCGGGACAGTGTGAGACAATTAGCTGAGTTCATGAGGGCTCTTGTGAGAAGAGTTGTATGTAATTGTTTCATGTAACCATTCTAAATATACAATATAATATAATGGGGTTTTGAGTAGCAAGCTTTCCTCGAGAAATTATCTGTGTTGTTGTTTGATTTATTCTTCTTTTCTTCATGTGAATGCAATTGTGTTTTTAATTCCGCAATTGATTTGTAGAAGTGATTCAGTATCTAGATTTAGTACATTGTTAGATTAGATTGAATCCATGATATACATGATTTTCGTATAATTTCTAAATGGTATCAGAGCATAGGAAATCACAATAGTGGAGGAGGATATTGGTTTGTGACTGAATAGAATTCGAATTTGTAGAAGACTTTCTTGGTTCTACAAATCTTTAGGATCGAAATGGCTTTCAATCGCTTGAGATTGGAGTATGCACTTGAGGATAGATCTAACTATATTTCTTGGAAGGACAGGATGGAGGCAGTACTCAAAGACAATGGCTTGAAGGAATTCATTGACAATGATGTTCCTAAACCCGCTGTGACAGATGCTACAAATATTGATGCATGGAAAAAGAAAGTGGAAAAGGCAAGGAGGATCTTACTATAGGGAGTACGAGACCACATTTTCTAAAGTCTCCATGGTAAAGCCACACCATATGCAATGTGGATCTCGTTGAAAGATCTATTTCAGAGCTGCAGTGACTACAAGAAATTGGAACTGAAAGATAAAATCAGGAAGATCAAGATGGAGAAAGGCGACTCCATGCCAAATTATTTAACAAAGTTTGTCAAATGTCAGGATGAGCTAGGGAGCTTTGGCATTACTGTCGTTGATGATGATTTGGTGAGTCTAGCTCTCCTATGACTTCCCAAGAGTGGGCATCATTATCAAGACTCTGTGAATGGAAGGGAAAATATGCCAGATTGGGAATGATTGTGGTCGGATTTTGTGCAGGAGGAGTTCATATAGAATACCAGAGATGGATCTTCATCTAAGAATGAAGATGAAGAAGATTGTGCTTTGGATGCAAAGGTGAAGAAGGGGAATGGAAAGAAGTTTCATTCCAAATCCGAGTCCAAAGATGGAAAGAAGCATGAGATTTCTAGAGTGAAGTGTTTTCACTATCACGAGCATGCGAATTATGATATTAACTATCCACAAATGAAAAAGAACAAGAAGGATTCAGGATCTGCAGCTGGTGAGGGTTTGGCCTCGCAATTTGAGCTTTAATTCTCGCTCATTGAATGCATGGTGTCAAGTGCAATGGGATCGGTGTGGTATTTTCATAGTGGTGCATCCTTTCACATGAAGTTGACAAGGAAACTTTTAGTAGTTTGGAGGATAAGGACCTCCAGATGCATATCGAAATGGGTGATGATGGGTTGTACAATTCTACTGAGATTGGAACCATTACCTTCCATAGACATTCAAGTAAACCCTTTCAATTAAAAAATATGCATGTACCATGATTGAAGAAAAATTTGGTCTCAGTTTCAATGTTAGAGGATAAAGCACTAGTACATTTGGGGGAAATTCCGACACTTGGTTCTGACAGTTTTGACCAAATGTCAGAAATTTCCCCTAATTATTTCAATCCTGCCCGAAACCATCGCTATACCAACGTTTAGAGAAAAGTGTCACAATACCAACACTTAGACAAAGTGTTGCAATTGCGACGTTTGGAGGAAGACGTCGCAATTGTGACACTATGCCCCAAAGTGTCGTTATTGCGACAACTGCTTCCAAACGTCGCAATTGCGACACAATGTCTAAGTGTCGCAATTGCGACGTTTGGAGGCATCTGTCACAATAGCAATGCTTTGGCTGCCATCGGTATAATGACACTTATATGCAATAAATGACACTTATACACAATTGCGACACTATGCCCCAAAGCGTCACTATTGCGACGACTGCTTCCAAGCGTCGCAATTGTGACACAATGTCTAAGTGTCTCAATTGCGACGTTTGGAGGCATCCGTCAAAATAGTGACGCTTTGGCCACCGTTGGTATAATGACACTTGTATGCAATAAACGACACTTATATGCCTTTGCAAAAATGGTCGGCTTATAGAGTAGCACGAGGAGTAGTTCATGGAGGCACCTTTGCGATTGCGCATAATTTGGAGAGAAAATAGTAATAATGAGAGAGGATCCTTTAATTGCGTCTTTTATTTGTGAAGGTATGGATTTTCTAGCATGAAATTCTATGTTGTCGGGAAAGACTCGAAATCCTCTGGAAACAAGACTGTTGTGAAGATGCCTGGCAAAGAAACGGACATCGGGATCACGACTGCTGATGAACACATCGTAGTTCGGTGAGGAAGGCACCAAGGAGGGTATTCTCAGTGAATGAGGGGTGTTGAAATATTAATTTCAACTACCCTGTCCTCTGGCCGCTTTCTAAATCTGTTTGAATAGCTCTGTCAAACAACCACTTTCTAAAACTGATTAACAATCAATTTTGGTTTTGAAATCACAGTCCCTGCACACTTAAAAACATAGTGTTGTATTGTTTTGGAAACAGAGAAATTTAATAGTAAATGTGGGAGATTTTAATTCAGAAGAACGTGGTCCCACAAACCACAGACCAAATCAGCCATCCACGTGGAAGCAGGCGATTCGATCGCATTATTTTTTGGCCCATCTGTATTGTGGAATTCCGGACCCAAAACATTATAGGGCGGAATTAATTTGATTTCCGCATCACAGTTTTCCTTCGTACGTAAAGCCAAAAAATGAACCCGAATTTTTATATGGCGTATCCTATGAAGTTTTCGCATCACAAATTAGGGTGACATCAGCAAGCTATTTTGGAATGCGAATTTGTGATTGAAATCGGGTTTATTTTTTTTGAAGTCCGGACGTATGATATAGTTTTATTAATATTTTGTTATAAGTTTTGTTTAACCGCCTGATATTTATTTAAACCATTGGCTCATATATAACATATGCGCAAATATTTCACTTTGGGCATTTGTAATGTGGGCCCCGAATACTTTAAATAGGTTTGGTTTAATAGTTTTTTGTTTTGTTATTATATGTAATATCATGTGTTTTAAAATAGCCTGAAGGTAATGTAAAAGGAAAAGCACTCCCGCACAAGCAGTATACCTTGGGTGCATGGTTTTATAACCATTTGTGTAAAAGAAAAATGAAATTGGCTATGGTTGAGACCATAGGTTGAGCCTTTGACAAGAAGCTCCCAATAATACTCATCACTATTTCGATAAAATAAATAAATAAATAGAAATAAAATAAAATAAAGATTAAAATAAATAAATAAATAAAATTAAATAAAATAAAAATTAAATTAAATAGATTAAAATTAAATAATATTAAATTAATAATTATTATTTTTATTAAAAATAAAATCCAATATTCCATATCGTCACAAATGAACAAAATATTCATCTCCTTCAGTTATTACACATTTTACCCCTCATATAGCACAAAATGATTCACATCTCCTCCTTCCGGCGTTCCCTTGCACCCCCAGTGCAATTGTTTGTTTATAAGATTATATGATACATGTGAGATAAAGGTTTATTATTTATCATATATAAATAAATTTTATCAATATTGTACATTTACACTTTTATGAGGTAATGTTATAAGTAAATTCATAAATATCTTTTTTTAATCCTCATTTTACTCCATGAATATTTTTGGAAATGAAATTTCAATAGATTAATTTTCTCCTAACCTATGCATCATCAATATTGTACATTTACATTCTTAATTATGAGGTGATGTTATAGGTAAATCCATGAATATCTCCTTTTAATCTTCATTTTACTCCATGAATATGTTTGGAAATCAAATTTCAATAGATTAATTTTCTTGCTATTATATGTTTTACGAAGATATGGTAAGGAATTCTCTCTTGTTCTTCTTAGAAATAATTATATATAATTTTTTTTTTCAAAATAGATTAAAAAAATTATATGAGAAAAATTATTAATTCATCAATGTGTGTGTGTGTGTGTTGTGAGGAATAATTTCATAGTTCAAATTAATGGTTCATTATATAATCATGTGATCATCACCAATGATATATCTTAAAAAGCAACTGAAAAGCCATGTGTACAAAATCGATGTATACTCTAGAGAGTGGTTCTCATATCACTATGTAAATTGTTGTATGCTACTTCAGAAAAATTATAAGATAAACTATAATACACATCATATATGCACCATAACAATTGGTGCAGGGTAAAACCCACCTGCCACACCTTTGTACTCGATCCAATTTTCTCTGTCAACTCTTCTAGCTGTGGGACTTTCCTCCAAGGATCATAATACCCCCAAGGCCTGTTATCACCCAGTAATTCTCAGGTTGTGGGATGGGGATTTTTGTAGTTAAGAACACTAGGGGTAACCAAGAACCGCTTTGGGAATTCAAGATCTAGCCTTCTTGAACTCCAGAGAGGGATCTCTCCATATGATTTAGCTTTGTTTTAGTAACAGATATTAGGCTAGCTATGATTGTGTATTTGGGTTTGATTTTAAAAGATTGGTGGGAATAAAGAGATTTCAAGGTAAACCAAAAGGATCTACCAGAATATTGGGCAATGGAGTCAACTCTCTAGGCAAGCAGAACTAAGAAATGAGGCTCAGAGATGCAAATGTGCTAAGGGCAAGATAGGTGACCTTCTAAGGCTATGCATAGGCTTGATTTGATGGAGTGGATGGAATTTGAGAAAAAGGGCACTTAAGAATCCTTAAGATATAGATAAGAAGATTGAAGAAGGGGATCTAACTGGGACCTAGAGCAATTAAGAATTCTATGGTCCGGTTATCAAGTAGAAAACATTAAAATGCAAACAAGTTTCGAAACAGGGAGCTTATTATCACTAATCCTGTTTAATTTTTCTTTAGTTGATCATTATAGACTAGAAAAACATAATATGAATGAATGTAAACTTTAAAGAAATACACTGAAAACAAGGAAAGAAATGAGACTTATCTTGTCACCACGAGAATCCTTAGCTATGATGTCTCTGATCTCTTTCTAGTCTGCTGCTTTCGCTAATTGACTCACCAACTTCAATATAACTAGCAGATAAGACTATAGTTGTCTTGAGAAATTTTATTCACACTGAATACTTAGAATTGTGAAGTATTTATACAAAAAACTGTTTACAAAATATCTCAGGAATTGAGATAGTGCTTTAATAAAAAATAGAAAAGAAAACTTAAAAAGAGGGACAACTGCAAAACAGTTTGCAAGCTGTTACCTTTTTACAAGCAAAAATAGAAATGATTATTCTAATTTGAACTGATTTTTGTTGTGCTGTGTGTACTACTGGAATTAGGTGCATCTTATCGTGGAAAGTGGTTGAAGAACTTTCCTTTCCTCTAACTTTCAACGTTGATACTCTTTATTCATGTGATTTGAGCTGTTTTGCTATGGTAATTAAAAAATAACCAACAGTAACTTTATTTTCACTGATACTCTTTCACCTACTGATACACTTTAACCCTGTATTTTTACCATTTGAGGTAACAGTAAAAAATGAATTTCCAAGTTATTTTCCTGTTTTTATCCATTAAATTCATAGCAGATCTATGAATTCTTTCCACTTTTCTGTAGAGGGGATCTTCATAGTCTTCAATTTTCTGTAACTTTCATCTTCCTCTATATACTTGGCAAAGTTAGGCTTGATAGTGAACATATGCCTGATCTCATTATCTAAAAAGAACAGATTTTCAAAATACTGAAGAAGTATTTTGCCTGTTGGTGATCCTTGAGGCAGTGGTTGTCTGGCTTTCTCTTTTGTATGATTTCTGATTTTTAGATCATAATATTTCTGAGGCATTAACTTGCCATTCAATGCGTGAATATCAGGAAAACCTGCTTCTGACAATGTTTTGTATTTGGCTAAAAATCTTGTGATGGATACATTCATGTCTTTAGACCGGTCCTCTAGATTACTCATTATGTTTCTTTTGTTCAGGACCTTTCTGATTTGATGAATGGTTTCTGTTCTATCAACAATTTTCAATTCTTCCAACTCTTCCCTGTTTTTACTGTTTAAAAAAGCTATGAGTTGGATTGCTTGGGCTAGTTTATTGTCAATTTCCCTCTTAGTCTTGTCAATCTCTGCACTAGCAACTTGAAGTAACTCCCTCTGTTCATAAATTATCTGAATTGAAGGCCATTGAGAATGAATGCCTTCAATAATTTTGGTCCATAAATGATTTTTTATATAGGCCACTTGATCTGTAAGATTTACTTGTGCTTGCAGAATCTTTACCTGTTCTTGTAGTCGATCGACCCTTTGCTCATGTCCTTTAGAAGTAATCAAGGCATAATTTTTGGAATTTTCTAAATTTTTAATAATGCCTTTCAAAATAAGAATCTCTTTATCTTTAATAGATATGTCCTCCATGGCTTTGATCATGACTGGTTCATCTTGTAGTGTGCTCATCTATGAGGATGAAGAAGAAGAGGCACAAATTTCCTAAGAAGTAATTGGCACTATAGTTGCTAGTACTCCTTTCGGTGCCAAGTGTTCTGCCAAAGTAGATGGTATAGCAGTGTTTGCAGTGGGGATCACTGTAGGAATGACCATTGGTTGTGCTTTTCTTAGTTCTTCATTCTCTTTCATTAGAGCTTCTGTTTGACTTTCCATTGTTTTTATCTAATTTGTCATTTGATGTACAAGCTGCTTTAATTCATCATTCTTTGTTTTTTGCTGTAGAATTTCTTTTTCTTGAGAGTTTTCACTCTGAGGCAACTTCAACTGTTTTCTAAGAGTAGCTATATCCTCATTTTTCTGTTTAATTAAGACTTTTTCCCCTTCAATGTTGACTTTGTCACCCCCTGCTTCAATCATTATATATTCTAGTGCTTTTATTCTTAAATTATTAGCATACAACAAGGCTTTGTCCAACTTCATTTGATTTTGGAGGTTGAGCACTGTTTTCTCAAGCCTAATTGATTTCATAGTTTTACTGACAATTTTGGAATATAGCATTTCAGTATTGCTCCTATGAAATTCAATTTGTTCTAATTCGTGAATGGCATCTGCATCCACTTCAAAATCTGTTTTGGAATAATCTGCCATTGATTTTGGCTCAGCCACTGTAGGCTTCAAGAATGACATTACCAATTTATTGGATGAATAATCAAATGCTGAAAGAAGCCTGTCTTTGTTTCCAGGCTTTTTCTTAATAAATCTAGAATAAGCTCGATTCTTGATATCTTCATTCTTCTCTTTAATCTGTCTGAATCTGATCTGAATCTCTGACTCTGTAATGTCAGTTTCCTGAGAAGAAGGAGGAAAATCGACAGTAGCATGGTTTTCCTTCATGATTGTATCTTTTTGTTGTGTTCCAATCTTTACATTTTGAAGCTCTTTTAATGTTTCTGTGACTATTCTTGGTGCCTCATCATCTGTTTCAATATTTACAGCCTTATCCTTTTCTTCTTTTGTTAAATTGCCTCTTTTACTATAAGGAATTATGAATTTTTTGTCCTTAATAGTCTCAGCTATGAAACTATCTCCTTCTTTGTCTCTTTTATGCACATTATCAGTATCTTTATTTGTAGAAGCCACCTGTGTCTGTTTAATCTGTTTGCCTTTGCCACTGTCTACCTATATCACCTATACTGCCTGTGAATCATCATCGGATAGGGTGTTTGGCTCCCGTTGAATTTTATTTACATATCTTTCAATATGGGGCTTAGGATCATGCAAGTAAATAGGAAACTTAAATTTTACCCTTATTGTACTCAAAATACCTTGTGGGTCATAATCCCATGTAAAACTACATGGGAACTTATACTCTTTAAGTTTGACATTTATCTCATTGGCCGCTTCTCTGTTATTCACAATGAATGGCCCAATTTGATTTTTCAGCTTAAATTGGGTCTTTTTCCTAGAAGCTATGAAGTTGATTTCATCTACATTCAATAGTTGTCTCAGATATTCTAAAGCAAATATTCTTGTAGTAACAAATCTAGGTAACTTATATGGGGCCAGGGATGAACCATACACTCTGATTTCTATATGATTTTTATATAAATACCAATCTCTAGTTTTGTAGCTCTATGATAACTGCATAAGTCTTCTTGTCTCATCATTGATCCTAGGGATCTCCTCTTTTTCCAAGAGATACATAGCAGGGACTATAAATGAGTCATTGAAATCTGTAAAACTATACTCTCTATTCCATTTCCTTAGAATAGATGACCAAAATACTACTGATAGAACTTTTCCTTCTACATCCACTTTCTAACATTCAATTGGAAACTTATCTGTTTGATAATATAGGAAGAGGTGGAGTAGATAAGAGGAGTATCTGAAAACTCCTTATTCTGATAATTTGGATAACTGATAATGCATACTTTCAGCAATAAATCTAGCAAAATTGAATTGAATGGATGGTGATTGACCAGGGCTTAGAGTTGACAGAAAACCTAGGATAGCCATATCAGTGAATTCATCACTGGTGTATCCTAGTATGAAGGAGAGCATTGAGACAATCTATCTAGTCTCATCTGGGAAATCAAAGGTGTCGAAAGGAGGATTTAACTTAGGAATATAAACTTGATTTGGACAAAAATTCTGGTATATTTTGAATCTAGTATTGAAATCCAAGTCAAGATATAGTTGGGTTAAATCTTCTATTGATAGGGAAGCAGAATTGGGGTCATGAGTCATTTACAGCATGGAATTTATCGACTCTTAAGTGATTTAAAATAGGATCTCTTTTTCTTTGTTTACAATACATCTTTTCTCTGGCATATAATAGGCTTGGCATAATCTGATAAAGTCAAGAACATAATGAGTGAGAGGGACAATATATCTAGGCAGATTGGATTCCCAAATTGGAATATCTTTGTCACCCTTTTCCACTGATTTTCCATAGCACCAATTATAAACATCAAGCAGGTTAAATTCTACATTAGGGTCTAGTATTCTATAGTCCAGATCAACTAAAGGGTTGTTCTCTGGAGAAATGACTGGAGGCTAGATTGGTCTGACCACTTCTGTAGAATCAGCTATGAGTGCAGAAGTTGGTTTTTCGATTTTGAAGGACTTAGGCTGAGGAATCTTTGCAGAAGACTTCTTTTGAGATTTTTGGCCTCCATTCTTGGGGGTTACCTGTTTCTTGGTCATTTTTAATATGAAAGAAGAAAACTTAAATGGTTTGCTAAGTTCCTTTACGAGAAACAGGGGTTTCTTAGAAAATTTCTACTGAAAATGGGGTTTCTGAGCAGGGCTTTTAGGAAATTCAAGGAATTTAAAGCTCAAAACGTGTATTTAAAATCGATTTCAACATCAAAACAGACCAGGGTATGGAAAAAAATGCGAGAAAGGGAAATTAGGGATTCCAGGGAAATTTTGACAGAGTTTCCCCTGGAAAATGGACACTTTTTTGTAGTAACTTTGGTAATTATTTGAAATCGACAGGAATTTTGAAATCTCAGAGGGCAAGTTCGAAGAAAAGTACTTGGAGAACTAGCGAAATTCAGTTGAAGACGTTGCAGAGGTGCTCAGTCTTCAATTTTTTGAAAATGGCTTCACAGAGGACAATGTAGTACTTTGTAATGGAAATTCAGGGCAATGGGCGTCGAAAAATGGTACTCGTAGGTTGAAAATGGCTCTACAAAGTTTCTCAGGGTTCAAACAGCATGATTTTGAGGAAAACTGGTTTTGCAATGTTTTTACAGGTTTAAAGCGAAAAGGTGAAAATTTGAATGAAAAATATAATTTTAATGTATTAAACGATGGTATAACCATAGCTAAATGACAGTAAACTCGGGTTAAATGGGTGAGGTTTAGGGAATACCGCTAGTGGTATTCGCGCAAGTAAATGGTGGTAAGCGGAAATTAACTTTTCAAATGCGATTCAGCATGGTGGTGACACGTAAGCGCGGTGTGGTTTGGAAAAAACTACCCATTTCGCGTGACTTTGCCAAAACATCAAACGATTACTTTATGAGTGTGAAAATGTATTAGCGCCGTCGGATCTATATTCAACGAGCGAACGACCACGATCAAAAGGAAAGGTGCAGGGAAAAGGTAAGTTATCGGGTTCACTTTGGGCCATTGATCTTGGGAGATGAAGGATAGATTGGACGGTCGGAATTTTACGCGATGGAGAGAGATAAATTTATTAAAAACTTTCACGCAAGTGTATTACTGTAGGATCAAATGGATTTTAGGGATCGGACGGTTAAAAATGATTCCGACGAGAGAAGGTTTGGTTTAGACATATATACATAAATGACTTATTCTTATTGGAAAATCAAGTATTCGGAAGGATTACCAAGGCTTAGAACTGTGGTTAGGGTCTGGGATTTAGGCGTAATGTATGCAGGGAAAAGGTAAGGTTAAGGTTGTAACCTTAGGTTAAGGGACTTGGGGCGGAAAATATACAAGGGAAAGGGTCATTTTTATTGAAGTTTAGTTTAGATGAAACTTCTGGTGATTTTTTATTTAAAACATATATAACATATGTTTTAAACTTTTTCTTCATATATTTTATTTATATGGTAAATCAAATCAAGAAAACTTAATTACCATAAGGGTGGGATTAAATATACGGATAAAATTTTAGCCAAAGGGGTTATAAGGGGGGTTTTATTTAAGCATGTGGAAATAAAATACTTTAGCTTAAGTTATAATAAGTGGGTTTTTGGGATTTATTTATAAAAGCAGTTATATAATAGGAAAAGTTCAATTGTAGGGAGTTAATACATAAGTTAGAGTTAATATGACAAGGGGACAATGTATTTTCAAAAACACATAAATATAACTAAGAAAGTGAAGATTAAAAAGAAAATTTGCATTATAATAACTTCATCACTTAGACTTAGGATAAAATGTGATTTTGAGGGCTTTATGCTTTGAAATGATGTAGGAAGTTAATCAAATGAGGATTAGAGTATCTTTAAGTAAAAATGAAGTTTTACTTAGGATTGTTCAGGGGAAATGAGTGCATGAATGGTAAATGATGTGATTTAGGGATTTATATATACATTTCACACTTTCAACTGATCATTCATAGAGCCTTGGGTCCAGTCCCAACAAAAGTTGAGAAAATTCCTTGAGCCTTTCTGACTAATAGTCTATAATGTTTCATGACTATGGGAAGGGGAAGTTAGTTATTTTGCAGCCCATGTTGAATGATATTTACATTGAGACTTTTCACCTTCTTCTACCTACCCATCTTACCATGCTAACATTTTTTTCTTCCTTTGTAGTAGGTGCATTTAAGCTAGCAACCTTCACATCATTTATTCTTTCTGAAAGCAAGTAAAACTTTCTAATTCTACACTTATTTCATCCATGAATCTAGATTAAATTTTTGGATTCACTTTATTTCTCTACCTAACTACTGAATTGTTAGGATTAAACTGTCTAAAAAATCATTATTCTCTATCTATAACAAAGGAAATTGAAACAATGACAAGTTAAGATTGAACTGTTTAACTCATCATGGACTAATGGCATTTTTTGACACTCCGCCATAGTCAAAAAGTAAAAAGTAGTGACATTTATGCTTGCTCACTTTCATGTTTTATTCATTTTTTCTTTAGGGTATCTTATTTTTTCTAAGTCCCTTGATTCTTCTTTTAGGACTTTTTTACCCTCTTTTTGATTTATTTATTTATTTATTTATTTTTTACAAAATATGTGAATACAACATGCAGAAGGAAAAGTATGTACAAATTTACAAAATTACCAATAGTCAAGTCAAAATTATGACTCCTATATTATAGCTTGCTAACAAGGCCTATGCCATGCCTTCTCGCACGCGGAACTTCTTCACTTGATGGTTATAAACCATACTATAAGTCCCCACGTTCTATGGTCTAATCCCCATCATACCTATCAACATTCAACTGCTCTTTATGTTATCACTCAGATTTTCCTTGAAGTTGTTGGAAGAGGAAAGGTGTCCAAGGTAACCATAAACCAATCTTTTAGATACAGAATCTAGCCAATCTGTACCCAGAGAGGGCTCTCTCTATAAAATTTAGCTTTGTTCTTGAAAATATTAGGCTAGTTATAAAGTCCAGGGGTTTTGTTTGAATTTGTGTGGTGGAATTCGGTAACTAAGGGCAAGATTGATTAGTTTCAGGCCATTGGGCTATGGAGTCAAAAGATGGCTTCATTGGATTAAGTTTATCAACAAAAGATGGCTTTACAGGGCAAGATAATCAAACCAAAGAACAATTTTGGATCTAAAGTGAATGGAATGGAATTAGAATGGATGAAAGGCAATTAAGAATCTTTCAACATATTCAAATAGGGAAAATGAGTGATTACCAATAAAGAGCAGTTAAGTATTCTTTACTAAATAATCAAATGCATAAACTGGCGAAACAAGAGCAATTAAGAATTCATTGTTTATAACCAATTTAGAAGAAAACATTTAGAATAAAAATGATTGAAATCAGATTACACTTAAGTACCTTCTGATTTATTCCTTTTCATTAATTATTCAGAAATGAAACATTCTGATATAATAAACAGATATAAAGACTTAAAACACAAGGGAAAGGATGACTTATTGATCCGTAGTTCGACACATGAAACCTGTAAAAAGTCTTTAGCATCAATCCATCATCCAACTAGCCACAAAGAAATTTCTCCAATGGCACTTTATTCCAAAAATTCAATGTTACAGCAAAGTATAAGAATCCACCCAAAATACTTCCAAGAGTGAAGTATTTATACAAATTCTAAACTAAAATATCTTGAAAAAATATCAAGATTAGTTCACAAATCTCTCCAACTATTTTACATAAATAGAACTTAAGTAAAGGAAACTCAAACTAATGCATATATTTGGCACTATTTCTTATGGATAGGTGATGACAAAGAGGGAATTCGAATTTGATCCAACTCTTAGTTGATGATGATGCATCCAAGTCACTAACTGCTTCCTTTCTTTGTGCATTTTGCTCCAACAATTATGCAAACTTGGGATCCAATGATATCTTTGTATTTCTCAATCCGTAATAGAATGTAAAAAGTGAATGAGGTTATTGTGGATTAATATGTTGGTGAGATAAACCTCTTTCAGTTTCCTAAAATTCCTCTCCAGTTTTTCACAATAGGCTCTGTAACAATATGTGTAAAATAGAGTTTTACAGAGTCTGAAAAATAGCCTATAAAGATGTGCATGTATCTCTCATTCTGAAATCACTGTGAAAAAAATGAGATAGGTTTTTGTAGATGGATCTCTTGAAAACAAAAACCTCCTTTATTTTTGTATGATGTATTTTTGATTGGCCACAATCTTCTCTGCAACATGATGACTTAACTGGAATTTTCTGGAAAAAGTGCTTTCCAACATTGTTTAATATTTCCAAAACCATAATAGCTGTTAGAAAAGTGAGAGAGGTTTTTGTAGATGGTCTTCTTAAGAACATAAACCTCCTTCAGTTTTGAAAAATTAATCTTGGATTGATCACAATAGTTTATTCAAAACAATGACTAAAACATGAAATTTCTGAAGAATGTACCATTTTTGCTCTAATTTCATCTTTTAACTTTAAACTTCTTTTGATTGTTTTTCACTTTTTCTTTGGATAAAATTAATTTTGGTTGGTGAAAGTGCTTTCATATTTGTTTAACCCTTAATATCTCCATGTTTACTTTCACTTTTTATTGTTTACTTTTTATTTTTTACAACTCTATTTTTTATCTGTCTTCACTTTGTCATGAACTTGTATGTTCTATTTTGTAATTGTCTTCCCTACTATTTATCTTCATGCTAGATGATTTAATTGACTTGGTATTCAATCTGATACTCTTTAATCCTGATACTCTTTAACTGTTCTTTACTGTTTCCTATTACCTTCAATGTGTAGTTTAGGTTTTTACTGTCTGTTTCAACAGTAAATTGTTTAATATCATGTTTCCTTTGCTTGTCTTTCAACTGTATGTTTTATCTTACATCTCTGTTTGAAAAGATTTGATAACACTCTTGGAGTAAACAAGTCTTATGACTAGTATTAAGACTGTTTATCCAAGGATGTGGTCTTCTGATCACCTGTAAAACAAAACAAATTGTTAAGAAAGCATTGGTTTGCAGGGGAGGTCGAAAAGGTTTCATTTGATTTTGAGAGGTCTGTGGAGTGAATCTAGAATGATTTTTGGGAGGTAAACCATGCTCAAATTGGTTAACAGAGGCTTCAGGTGGCACAGTTGGGTTATAAAGGGTTTTACTACACAATCAAGTGAAAATGAGCAACACTAGGGTGTTTGTGTTTAAACGGGTAAACAATTGATATTGGCAGGTAAGCTTTGAATGAACAGTGATTTGAATGGGTACTGGTTATGGAGGATGAACTCTGGATTACTGGTATGAAATAGTCCTCATCAAAGTATAGTTAAGGGCGCTTTACAGTTGATTTTTTTTGAAATTCTTTGCATGGAGGGTGAAGTCGTTTTCTGCGTACAAAATGATGAAAAAGACACAGGTTTTTGTTTTATTGGAAAAGTCAAATGGTGGCATATTTTTTTATTATTTTAATAAATGACATCAGTATGTATGACAGATGAGTCACCGAGGGGGGGGGGGAGGTGGTAAGTAGTATTTTCCGCACCGCGTTTGAGGGAAGGCGGTATTGAGCGGATGGGCAACGATTCCACAGAACGAATGACACGTGGCCATGGTATTGTTTGAAAACCACCATCATTTCACGTGTTATTGTTCGGATCGAGGATGGACAACGGAATTACTAACAACCGTTAATCTTGAACGGGTCGATCGAACGGTTGACGGGACAGGGAGATGACGGGGTTTTAATGGCGCAGGCCCAACGCGTCTTATTATTGATTAATCACAGCGGGAGCGTTTTGATTGGCAGAGTTAGGTTCTTAATTAATCGTGAGGATTAATTAATTCCTTTGTTTAAAAAGCGGAAATGTGATCGAGCGAGGGGAAAATATACATAGAGATGGGTTATTTCGAAGTTTGGTTTGAATTAAACTTCGCATTTATTTTTGTTTAAAACACAAATATTATATGTTTAAAGTTTTTTCATATTTTTATTATATGATAATTAAATTAGATTAATCCAATTACCATAGGGGGTGGGATTAACATATAATAATATATTTTAACCAAAGGGGTATAAAGTGGGTTTTTTATTTGAACAAGTGAGGATTAAATACTTTGGTTAAAACTATAATACATGGGTTTTTGGGATATTATAAAAAGGAGTTATATATAATAGAAAAAGGTCATTTATATAAGGAGTTAATACATAAAATCAATGTTAATATGAAAAGATGAGCTCAAGCACTAAGTATAAAACATTAAAATAATGTATTTAACTTATGCTCATATGAACAGGGTTTTTATGGAATATTGCATGTTTTTCCTAAGTAAAATGGGATTTTACTTATGAAAAGATTATTTAGAAGTGAATGAGTGTGGTGGTGAATGATTTTAAGTACTTAGGCTTTTCCAATTATTGGGCCGAGGGTCTAGTCCCTCCAAAAGTCAAGGAAATGCCTTGAGCCCCTCTAATTTTCAAATACCTGAGTGCTTAGGGGAAATTAGTGAAATCTGTTAGGGAAAAATGAGAGGGGAAGTTAATGATTTTTTGACTTTGATTTGCTTTAATTTCTTCCATTGGAGTGTCTGCTTTTGCACTTGTGATGAAAATAAAAGATTTAACACATCAAAAATCTATTGATCATCACATGTAATTCTGCAACATCATCTACCTACCCTACCTACTTTACTCTACCATTTTTCTTCTTTATTAGGGTGCACTTAGACTGGCAAACCCTTATCACACTTTTTATTTTACATATGAAAATATATCTAGTTCTAACCTTATTACATCCAAGGGCTCAGATTAAACTGTTGAGCATCTTTTATTAACTCTACCTATCTACTTATCTGCCAAGATTAAACTGTTTGGCCAGATATTTATTCTCTATTCTACAACATGAAATTGAAAAATGAATGAGTCAAGTTTAAACAGTTTGAGTCTTCATAAATTGTGGCAAAAGTTTGACAAGCTGCACACAATAGCTTATTACGGAAAATGAAATAGTAGTGGCATTTAGACTCGCACACTTTCCTGGTCTATTTTTGTTTGGGGTTCATTTCTTTCACTTTTTTGACCATTTTATTCTTTTCACCCTTTGATTTTTCTTTTAGGGTATACACTCTTTACATTTTTTAAATTTTTTGATTTTTTGAGAATATGGAAACCTTTGCAACAAGAAAAGGTATGAACATATTACATAGCCCATCAAGTCAATCATGAAATATGACACCTATTGGTATAGGAGTCTAACACTAGCTCCACTTGGGGATGGCTTTTCCTTGTGAAAAGTCAAGAATAGCAGGTCAGTTAGCCTCAAAGTAGTTATGAATTAACCATGGAATCTTCTTCTGCTTGTTGCTTTATTGTATGTATGACAGTAATACTTCTGAATCTTAGGGATTTCTCCTCGGGCTTCAACTCCAGTAAGTTACTATCCACTCAAAACTTAAAACTTTGTTTCCCAGTTTGAAATCTTCTGCCTTGTTCCAATCCCAAACATGCATTTGCTGTGGCTGAAAATCTTGAATTGAATATAGTCCTTTTTCTGCAACTTGAAATCTGATCTGAAACTAAAACAACACAAAAATTTTCAAACCAACTTAATGAAAAACTAGCTGAAAATTGAAAACTAAAAAAAATTGCTCAAAATTCTGAGCTTATTAGCACTCATCTACGTACTCAATCTACTTTTCAACTGCTAGTTAGGTAAAATGAAATATCCAATGCAACCATCCAAGCATTTTGTACTTTGATATATTTTGTTGCATTTTCTTGTTGATTATCAAAACTGTACTTCTGCAACCTATTAGAAACTTGTCAACAAATGAGAGGATAAGGAAATATTTGATTTCCTTTGTTGACTCTAGAAAATGTTCAAAAGGATCTTCCAAAATATATACACTGATGTTTAACTGGTCTAAACAACTATACATCTGTTTTGGATGGCCTCCATGCCATGAATCCGAAATTTTATTTTCGTCTTTATCTCCCTGCAAACTTTCAGATAAAATTTCTGATGATATTCCTACTGATTGTAATGTTTGACTGTTGAATCCTTTATCTTCTTGATTCTGAAAATCATAGTTGGTTAATAGAGGAATGCTTTGAATGCCTTCAATATTCAACATATCTACCATTGGATACTGAAAAACTTGGGAAAATTTTTGGAACATATGACATATAAAATTCCATGGGACTTCATAAACTTCAACAAGTTTCCCATCCTTTTCTTTAAATATGTTATACCATATTTCCTTAAAACACTGAAATGATTCAAAAAATAGTGGTATGGAAATTTCTTGTGTCATTTGATCGTTTATTTCAATGGGAACTGATAACTGCAATTGTGAAACTAAAAAATCTTGATCAATAGTTTCATTATCTTCTTTGTTTTCAATCACAATTCCTAAAGATTGCTTATTATTGATGGCATGATAATTGTCTCCAATGAACTGAAATGAAGCAAAACAAAGAGGTAAAGAACCTTCACTTAGTTCCACATTTTCTTTTCATCTCACTATTCATCTGTATTAGGTTGACTAAATGTCTTCAACATGTTGAAACTAGAGGGTTTTCATCCACAGAACGAGTTTCCTGAATACTCAGCATTGTTTAGTAATATAATTACCAGTAATGACTACCTAGGAAAATAATCAAAAGAAGAAGGTCATGCTGTACATATTTATCATGTATATCTTCTTCTCTATTGATCTATAAATCATTTTTTCTATCTATGATAATTTAATTAAGAGAATTTAATTATGTATGTCAACTCTTCATTTTTCATAGTTATTTAAATAAATAATCTGTTTCAGAATATATCTGTATAGTTCTTCAATTTTATTTTACCAACAAAAAAGGTATATTTGCCTTACAAGGTTTTCTTTTTCTCTCTCTCTGCTTAACTTTTGCTGCTGATTGGGGATGAATTTCGAAGACATCGTAGTTGTTGTATCTGTATGCGTTTTTGCACTTTAAATTCAAAATTCTATTTCTAGATCAAAGGCACCCTGATAATGCAAGAGAGCTGAATCATGAGGAGGTCTAATATTTTCTGGCAATGAATAATAAACTTGATTAAATCTGTCAGAAAATTGTTGTATTGTTTCATTTGGATGTCTTTTTAATTGATTATATTCTTCCATGATCACAAAATTATTAACTTTGATTATCCATCTATCAAGGAAAATTTTGATAAACTGCTGGAAATTTGAGATGCTAGCATTAGGCAGATTTTTGAACCAATTATTTATTCTATTTTGCAAAGAAAGAGCAAAAAGTCTGATTTTAACATCATCTTCATCAATCTCAAATGAATCCAAATAATTCTCAAAACCTTGAATATGTTTTTGGGCAGTGATACCATTCTCTCCATCAAATCTAGGAAGATACTTGTAGTATTTTTTAGGAAAATCATGGAGTATAGGAGGTAAAATAAGGGGCTTATATCTATCTGGAACTTTATATGGCACATGGATATGTACAGGGATTTTAAGATCAGTCTTGATTATTTGAGGCTTCTTAATTGGAAAATGATCATCATTAGATTCAGAAGAAAGCTGCTCAAAGAGATTAGAAGAATTATTACTTACAATATTCAAAGGAAAATAACTAAAAACTAATCTAAGATATTCTATAAAATGCAATATACATTGAAAAAATTTCTTAATGAGAAAGAACATAATGTCTTGGATTAAGATCCAAGTTGAAAGCCTGATCTTTCCATATTGTTCTTCCGCGTTCATTCCTCCAGTGGAGTCTTAGTAGTGAAATTGATTTTGGAGTCACCAGGTGGATGATTTTAACCTTTGTGTGTCTGATCCTTGTCCACCATCATAGATCAGATCTAAACCTGTAAAATAATTCTGAAGAAAAATTTAGTTCTTCAGGAAACCAAATTTTGAGTATTTTATGATTATTTTGTTTTTTTATGAATTTTCAAAACAACTTCTATGATTTCTTTAAGAGGCTTTACATATGAGATTTAAACTTTCTTAAAGACTTATTTGACAAGAGGAACTGATCAAATGTCTGAAACCAAAGTTCAGTTCATAAACTAGACTGGAGATAGACTAAAGCAACATTTATTTACTATGCATTTACAGAACAAAAGCAGTTCAAAGGCTACCTGGCTAACTTCAGGCTCCGTCTGTAGCTTATAAAATAAACACAGTAATAATAAAATTATTCAGATCCCCAGTATGGTCGCCACTATGTTATCACTCAGATTTTCCTTGAATTTTTTGGAAGAGGAAAGGTGTCCGAGGTAACCACAAACCAATCTTTTAGATATAGAATCTAGCCAATCTGTACCCAGAGAGGGCTCTCTCTATAAAATTTAGCTTTGTTCTTAGATTTTTATGTTCTTAGATTTTTAATTGATTTCATTTGGGGTTTTGTTTGAATTTGTGTGGTCAAATTTAGTAAATGAGGGCCAGATTGATTAGTTTCAGGCCATTGGGCTATGGAGTCAAAATATGGCTTCACTGGATTAAGTTTATCAACAAAAGATGGCTTTACAGGGCAAGAAAATCAAACCAGAGAACAATTTTGGATCTAAAGTGAATGGAATGGACTTAGAATGGATGAAAGGCAATTAATAATCTTTCAACATATTCAAAGAGGGAAAATGAGTGATTACCAATAAAGAACAGTTAAGTATTCTTTACTAAATAATCAAATGCATAAACTGGCGAAACAAGAGCAATTAAGAATTGATTGTTTATAACCAATTTAGAAAGAAAACATTTAGAATCAAAATGATTGAAATCATATTACACTTAAGTACCTTGTGATTTATTCCTTTTCATTAATTATTTATAAATTAAACATTTAGATATAATAAATAGATATAAAGACTTAAAACACAAGGGAAATGATGACTTATGGATCTGTAGTTCGACACATGAATCTTGTAAAAAGTCTTTAGCGTCAATCCATCATCCAGCTAGCCATTAATAAATTTCTCCAATAGCAATTTATTCCAAAAATTCAATGTTACATCAAAGTATAAGAATCCACCCAAAATACTTCCAAGAGTGAAGTATTTATACAAATTCTAAACTAAAATATCTTGAAAAATTATCAAGATTAGTTCACAAATCTCTCCAACTATTTTACATAAATAGAACTTAAGTAAAGGACACTCAAACTAATGCATATATTTGGCACTATTTCTTATGGATAGGTGATGAAAAATATGAGAATTCGAATTTGATCCAACTCTTAGTTGATGATGATGCATCCAAGTCACTAACTGCTTCCTTTCTTTGTGCATTATGCTCCAACAATTATGCAAACTTGGGGTCCAATGATATCTTTTTATTTCTAAATCCGTAATAGATATGTCAAAAGTGAAAGAGGTTATTGTGGATTAGTCTGTTGGTGAGATAAATCTCTTTCATTTTCCTAAAATTTCTCTCCAGTTGTGCACAATAGGCTCTGTAAAAATATGTGTAAAACAGAGTTTTACAGAGTCTGAAAAATAGCCTGTAAAGATGTGCATGTATCTCTCATTATGAAATCACTATGCAAAAAGTGAGATAGGTTTTGTAGATGGGTCTCTTAGGCACAAGAACCTCCTTCACTTTTGTATGATGTATTTCGGATTGGCCACAATATTCTCTGTAAAATGATGACCTAACTAGAATTTTTTGCAAAAAGTGCTTTCAAACATTGTTTAATATTTCCAAAACCATAATCGCTGTTAGAAAAGTGAGAGAGGTTTTTGTAGATGGTCTTCTTAAGAACATAAAAATCCTTCAGTTTTTCAAAATTAACCTTGGATTGATCACAATAGTTTCTATAAAACAATGACTAAAACATGAAATTTCTGAAGAATGTACCATTTTTGCTCTAATTTCATCTTTTAACTTTAAACTTCTTTTGACTGTTTTTCACTTTTTCTTTGGATAAAATTCATTGTGGATGGTGAAAGTGTTTTCATATTTTTTTAACCCTTAATATCTCCATGTTTACTTTCACTGTTTACTGTTTACTTTTTTATTTTTACAGCTCTATTTTTTATCTGTCTTCACTTTGTCATGAACTTCTATGTTCTGTTTTGTAATTGTCTTCCCTACTGCTTATCTTCATGATAGCTGATTTAATTGACTTGGTCTTCAATATGATACTTTTTAACTGTTCTTTACTGTGTCCTTTTACCTTCAATGTGTATTTTAGGTTTTTACTGTCTGTTTCGATAGTAAATTGTTTAATATCCTATTTCCTTTGCTTGTCTTTCAACTGTATGTTTTATCTTTCATCTCTGTTTGAAAAGATTTGATAACACTCTTGGAGTAAACAAGTCTTATGACTAGTATTAAGACTGTTTATCCAAGGATGTGGTCTTCTGATCACCTGTAAAACAAAACAAATTGTTAAGAAAGCATTGGTTTGCAGGGGAGGTCGAAAAGGTTTCAATTGATTTTGAGAGGTCTGTGGAGTGAATCTAGAATGATTTTTGGGAGGTAAACCGTGCTCGAATTGGTTAACAGAGGCTTCAGGTGGCACAGTTGGGTTACAAAGGGTTTTACAGCACAATCAGGTGAAAATGAGCAACACTAGGGTGTTTGTGTTTAAGCGGGTAAACGATTGATATTGGCAGGTAAGCTTTGAATGAACAGTGATTTGAACGGGTAGTGGTTATGGCGGACGAACTCTGGATTACTGGTATGTAATAGTCCTCAAAAAAGTATAGTTAAGGGCGCTTGACAGTTGATTTTTTTTTAAATTCTTTGCATGGAGGGTGAAGTCGTTTTCTGCGTACAAAATGATGAAAAAGGCACAGGTTTTTGTTTTATTGGCAAAGTCAAATGGTGGTAGATTTTTTTATTATTTTAATAAATGACGTCAGTATGTACGACATATGAGTCATGGGGGGGGGGGGGGGAGGTGGTAGCGCATTTTCCGCACCGCTTTTGAGGGAAGGCGGTATTGAGCGGATGGGCAGCGATTCCACAAAACGAATGACGCATGGCCATGGCACTGTTTGAAAACCACCGGTTTTTTGCGCGTTATTGTTCGGATCAGGATGGCCAGCAGAATTATCAATAGCCGTTGATCTTGGAGCAGCTGATCGAACGGTTTTCGGGATATGAAGTTGACGGGGAGTTAATAGGGTGGGTCCGACGTAATTTATTATCAATTAATCGTTTCGGGAGCGTTTTGATTGGCAGGTTAGGTTCTTAATTAATCGTGGGGATTAATTAATTCCTTTGTTAAAAATTCGGAAAAGCGGTCGGGCGTGAGGAAAATATACATAGAGATGAAGTTTGTTTTCAATTAAACTTCGGGTTTATTTTTTGTTTCAAACACATATAACATATGTTTAAAGATTTTTCCATATTTTTTATTATATGATAATTAAATTAAATTAATCCAATTACCATAGGGGGCGGGATTAACATATAATGATATATTTTAACCAAAGGGGTATAAAGTGGGTTTTTTATTTGAACAAGTGAGGATTAAATACTTTGGTTAAAACTATATTACATGGGTTTTTGGGATATTATAAAAAGGAGTTATATATAATAAGAAAAGGTCATTTATATAAGGAGTTAATACATAAAATCAATGTTAATATGAAAATATGAGCTCAAGCGCTAAGTATAAAACATTAAAATAATGTATTTAACGTATGCTTATATGAAAAGGGTTTTTATGGCATATTGCATGTTTTTCCAAACTAAAATGGGATTTTACTTCGGAAAAGATTATTTAGAAGTGAATGAGTGTGGTGGTGAATGATTTTAAGTACTTAGGCTTTTCCAATTATTGGTCCAAGGGTCCGGTCCCTTCAAAAGTCAAGGAAATGCCTTGAGCCCCTCTAATTTTCAAATACCTTAGTGCTTAGGGGAAATTAGTGAAATCTGTTAGGGAAAAATGAGAGGGGAAGTTAATGATTTTTTTATTTTGCTTTGATTTAATTTCTTCGAGTGGAGTGTCTGCTTTTGCACTTGTGATGAAAATAAAAGATTTAACACATCAAAAAGCTATTGATCATCACATGTAATTCTGTAACATCATCTACCTACCCTACCTACTTTACTCTACAATTTTTCTTCTTTATTAGGGTGCACTTAGACTGGCAAACCCTTATCACACTTTTTCTTTTACATATGGAAATCTATCTAGTTCTAACCTTATTACATCCAAGGGCTCAGATTAAACTGTTTAGCATCTTTTATTAACCCTACCTATCTACTTATCTGCCAAGATTAAACTATTTGGCCATATATTTATTCTCTATTCCACAACATGAAATTGAAAAATGAATGAGTCAAGTTTAAACAGTTTGACTCTTCATAAATTGTGGCAAAAGTTTGACAAGCTACACACAATAGCTTATTACAGAAAATGAAATAGTAGTGGCATTTAGACTCGCACACTTTCCTGGTCTATTTTTGTTTGGGGTTCATTTCTTTCACTTTTTTGACCATTTTATTCTTTTCACCCTTTGATTTTTATTTTAGGGTATACCCTCTTTACATTTTTAAAATTTTTTTATTTTTTGAGAATATGGAAACCTTTGCAACAAGAAAAGGTATGAACATATTACATAGCCCATCAAGTCAATCATGAAATATGACACCTATTGGTATAGGAGTCTAACACTTTACACACCCCGAATATAATGACGAGCCTACTCTCATTAATATATACCCCAATAAATACAAGCCACTTAGGAATTAAACCCCAAAACCTTGGGCTCACTCATTTTACATATTCAAATTGATATTCGAATGTATCAACTGCTCAACCCTCTCGTATTTCAACCGTGATGTTTAATGTATGTCGACCTTGTCAATTCGAACTCCGTCACTTGGTTTCAACCAAACGCATGGCCATTCACATAATTATATAGTCCTCCTTATTATAATCTTTGCCAATCATCAAAGATCGTAACAAATATCGACTTTGGTCTATAACTCAACGATCATACATAAACCATTCTTGGCTCCACAGTAATTTACCTCTCAATCCGATGGTCGATGGAGCATCGTGTTGGTTTGGAGGATCCAACGGACACAACGAAATCTCGTGTAACGAACATGCCCAAGGGTTAATCTGCGATGAGAACGGTTTTATAATTCCACCCTCGGCCACGTGTCTCATGGAGACATATGTTGCGTCCTTTTCACTAATTATTCTTACCACCTCCAAACTTACGCGATATCGCCGATTTTCCAAATGGTGGTTTTACTGTGCACTTCGGTCATGGTTCTGCCTCTTATTTTCCAGGTTCTGTCGAGCTTTCTTTTATTGTACTGCGCCTCCGCTCCTTTGACTCACATCTTCCTTTACTAGTTTTTTTTTCTTCAATTAAGGACTCGCACTCCATGAGGTTCCTTCACATGCCAGTTCTATGTACGTGGTAGCACCGATCGAACCTTGAATCGAAGGCTCGAGCGCAATTCTCTATTACATTGTGGGGAGATCCATAATTTGGACCTGTGGACCCTCTCTACCATGGCATTTACCACTGTATTACATGAGTATCGACCACAACATTTCCATACCATTGTCCAATGCCACACCGTCCACTGTCATGGTGCTTAACACGGGTTATCACACAACTTTATTCATCTAGAAATTATTACACCGAGTTAAAATAATATCCAGTGGGTTCTGGAAAGGCTAGAACCTCTTGCATAGAGGCTAGTATTTCAGGAAAGGACTCGGTTCCTCTTTCAACACACAGGACCCCATTAAACCATAATTATCGAGTCTGTATTCCAGACTACTATACAGTTGATTATCGGGACACAGAAACCATTCACACCATAATTAACTCGACAAATGCACAATACAATTGAAATAATTCTACATTTATGCATTGAAGTACTTACAACTTTGGCTCAACCAGATCTTCAAATTACTTGGCCCTTCTCCTCTACTCAGTCTCTACAACAATCCTACGTAGCCTATGCGGTTCTCTATGCAGGTCTGTCTTATTATGCCTATAAGGCTTATTTTTATACAAACCCTGAATTGAATCAACTCCTCTAATGCTAAAAACTCTTCATATCTCTAACTCTGAGACTAAACCTCTGACAGACAGAGACGAACTCCTAAAATTAGCTTAACTTTTGAAACTGACTATCTCTTCAGGTGCCTATTACTCATTCGGGCAGTTACATTTTCTTCTCTAATTAACTAAAAATAACTCAAATATGAATAAATACATGGGGAAATAAAACATGAGACACCCCTTTACATTTATTTATGGACAAAGGTTGTTTTGAACCTAATGCCCCTGCATCAACAATTTCCATACAACTAATTTTTTTTAGGATACATGTGGCATTCTAGGGTTAAATTCCATATGATGTGTATATCAATCTATAATAAATGATAAGGAATATCTAAGTTGTGAGTATCTAAGAAATTATAAGGAATATCCATACATCATGATCTTGTAATATGATTATAAATTGTGTCTATAATTTCCATAAAATGTATAAATGATTTGTTTAAACAAATCAACACAATCAACCCTAAACAATGCTCATGATGTGGAATGTCATTGGCGAAACAAAATGATGGTCACGTGTCCCATTTATATGGTAATGGTGATCATATATATGTTGTAGCGTACACTTGATGAGTAATTAAATAAATCTCAGAGTGTGACTCATTCTGCCATATTTTTTTAAAGCATGATTTGTTTTCCTAGTTTTTACTAATTTGTTAACATATTTTATTTATTTGGAAAGCTAATTAATGACGATTTAAGTAATTAGGACCTAATGAGAGATCATCTTCACATCTTCACTGAAATATATTTGGTAATTGTAGTCACTATATGAACCACACATGCATGCTGCTTAAGAAAAATTGAAATATAAACTATAATACACATCTTATATCTGCCATAACAATCGTCATAAAACTTATTTACTTCTAGATGCATATGAAATACTTCAGGTAAATGCCATATTATGTGTATACCAATATAGTAGGTGTTCGTAAGTTATAAGGATCTAAGAAATGATAGGGTATCCACACATTAGTGCCCTGGTGAATTTTTTGCATAATTTTCTATTTGTTGTAATTTTGTTGCCTGGATTTGTTAAAGATTTCAAATAATACAATTATCTACCAATTTTTATTTATAAAGAATAAGTACAATAAGCAGTCACCTAAAATTGAGCCATGTGAAAATATTGGTAACATGAGTAACCTGGTAAGCTGTAAATGAAAAGCGAATAACCTCCACTTACCAACAGGTGGCAGGCAGGGTTGGAATTTCGATTTCTCTTTACCCGTTACACAATTTTTTTTGATGTTTTGGTCATTATTTTTCTAGTCAATAAATGTTACGTTTAAAATTTTTCACCTCATTAATGACATCCTTGTAAAAAATTAACACTTCACCAATAAAATTTTGATTAAAAAAATTGAACGCTCTTCCTTTTTCTTTGGATTTTGGAGTGTGATATATCTGTGTCATGGGATTTTAATACCTAAAGTTTCAAGAGAAATAAATGATTCTTGTCAAACTAATATTTTCTCAATATATGCTATGATATACTAAAAATTACTTCAAAAAGAAAGCAACCTTCCAATATAAAGAAAAAAACATGAATGAGCTTTCCCTAAACTACAATAAATTTATGTTTATTATTAATATTGCATAATCCGTCATAAAAATTGCATAATCAGACTAAGAATAGATCAGATCTCGTTGCATTTTTTTATTGTTGTTGTGATTATTTTAATGAGCCAAAAACGCTAAATAATTGGCAGAAATCAATCTATATTATTTCTAACAAAATCATGTTGAGTAGTAGAGACTAAGCGCCCATTTTTTTTTGTCCTCGATCTCTCTATTAATTATGTCTATGTAGTTATAAGAATAACAAGCCAAAGAAATCTTAGGCTTCCGCAGAAATTAGTCCTTATGTATGAGAAATTAATGATTACCGTTGACTAAATGTTATACCATTTGAGTACAAATTTCCTTGCAATTGCGAAGAGGACTAGTGTTGCAAAATTATTGGTAAGTGGAAATTAAAGGGTGTAAGAACAATTTTGAAAAAATTTCAAACGTCAAAATTAAGTCTTCTATCCTTCCTAGCACGTCACGGAAAACGGTAATCCACAAATTCTAGTTGTCAAATACGTGCAAAATGCCTTATGACGGGCAAAATGGAGGACTGGTCCTATGCTGCTACATGAGTTAGGGTTTCATGTGGCAGCAGGGAACCTTGTATAGTTTTTCAAGGATAGGAAAGGAGAATATTGTGAGTTAATCATCACATGAAACTTCATCACCATTTGAAAATTGTGTCCTAATTTGAAACAATAAGACTACCCAACTATTTCATTATTTAATTTAGATTGTGTAATACAAAAAAATATCCGAGATAACTTAAATAATGTAAGCACTTTTGCAAAAATTTAGTGGAGAGAACCTTCAATTACATTTATTTTGAAGTTCCACTTGCATTTTAAGCCATTTTAATTAGTCTTTCATGGCTATTCTAGTAAAAATTTCAACCTCTAGTAGAAATTTGTTTGTCACTTGTATTAGAAATGCAAAAATAAAATGTAAATAAAAATGATTTGAAATGAAAAAATCAAATGCGCGCTACATAAAAATGATTTTTTAAAAAACTAAATTAACGTATGATATCACATGCGCATTCGCCCTAATCTCTTGCAGAATAGCATTCGCCCTCAGCTCTTGCAAAATGGTAAGTTCTTACTGCAGGCCCTTCCTCCTATAGTAGGGTTGACCCTATTTGGGTTTTTTTGGAGCCTCTGAGAATACAAAGGTTGTGATTGATTACAGGGAACTACCTATATTTTTGGAACTTCTTACCTATGGGAATGATAATATTCAAGAATAGGTAGCACGTTTATTTTAGAGGCATAAAATTATTCTTCCCAACTATCTTTGTATGTCTGTAATTTTGGAATTTTATTTAAAAAGTAGTACCCAACTTTGAGTTCAACTGGTGTTTGTGTAATGCTATTTGGGATTTGGGAAATATTGCAGGAGACTCTGAAACATTTAGGGATCTTGCCCTCAGTCATAAAGCTCTAAGGCAGGTTCTTGCCTAGTTGAATGATACTGTCAAAATTTCAATGATAAGAAATGCTACATGGGCTCTGTCAAATTTTTTTCCGTGGTAAAACCCAACCACTATTCGAACAGGTAAGCAGAATACATTTTCTGCCTCTTCTTCTTAGTTCACAAATACTGTGGATTTTTTATATATATATTGGTGCTTGGTAGATTTGGACGTAATATGGACCTAGGCACTTGTTCATTACAATGACTCCGTCATCAGGTTTTAGAAAATGCTCAGAAATTTGGGTTTCACAAGGGCATTGCCCTTGCTTGCAATTATCGATTATCAATCACATTCAAAAAAAGTCTTTCGTAGAATTGCTGAGCTCTTTGTAGGTGAATTTCTGAGGCAATTTCACAATATCTGAACTAAATTTTTATGTCCTTTTCAATACTTTGCGCTTGTAACAGAACCAGACAAATAATCTAGTGGCCAATGCAACAAAAACAACACCTCCTATTGCAATTCCTGCAATTCACCCTCTTTGCACGCATGAATGACTATGACACCCTCTTTTGTGAATAGGTACTGGAGCTGAAGGTACTGGTTTCCATTAGGATCATGGAATTCAACATCCAAAATAGTATCAAATTCCACTGCAATAGTATTCCCCAGCAAGGGCAACAGTTCATTGAGACCTATTGGACTCATCACCCCCAAATAACCTCCAAGGATACCTAGAGTGTGCTCATCTGGAGCAATAACAAATGTTAATCCATCCCCAATTGAAACAAGAACAGGACCCACATTGGTTACAGAAAACGAGAAACATGTTTTGAAAGAAGAATAAACTTTTGTGTTGGGGTCCAGAAATCTAACTGGTCTATTGTAGAATGCCCTACCCACACTTCAAATTGGTACTCCCAAATCCATGCTAAGGCTCACTGTGCCATTCTTCATATGAGCATCTTAACCTGAAGTTTGATTCCAAAAAACCCAAGTCCCTTGTTCTATGCCCAAGACCTCTGTTACAATGAGTAGAGTTCTGAGCGAAATACTTCACAATAGGAAGCAAAAGAAACATCGCAAAATTGCTCCTCTTTAGACTGATAATTTTCTGTGCGAAAATTCAAATGCGGACAGTAAAAACATAATACCAAACACAACCAATCCACAATGGAATTTGAACATGAGGATTTTAACCACAGAAAACCCTCTCTAGGTTAAAAGAATTCCAGAATGGCTTTAAGATTATACTAATGAGCGCTTAAAACACCATAGAAATTACTGTCACAATGAAATCTGCTGGAAGTAAAGCCCTTGTATAGTTTCTACATTTCCACAGTGGAAGCAAGAATCTTGCTATCTCTCATGATCTAGTTCTGTGGTCAAATCCTTTGCTAAGGTTGTCTTGTTCTGCTAAACATGGATCTGTCTTAGCTTTGGCTCTGGTTCTCATTTAGGATCGTGGCTATCTGATCTTGCTGTGGCTTTGACTATACAAACTTTTTCAATAGGAAAATGTTGACTCTGCTATGTATAGGACCTTTAATGGGTGCTCTAAAACACTTTTTTGGGAAGCTTTGTTTTGTCTCTGATTCAAGGCAGAACTATGTTGGCCTTAGTTTTTTAGTCGTTGGAACTTAGTTCTCTCATATTTTCCATCCTATCCCCAGTTTTCTATCGAGAAAGACATAACTTCACGATATCAAAATTGACTATTTTTGGCCATTTATCTTTAGTAATGGTACAAATTTAATTTGGTGCATTCATACAGTATCTGAAGAGCACTCTCAAGCTGTTATTCAGTATTTTAGCATAACTACTACTTTTAACTGCCATGCTCTAATATTTATATCAACCATAAGCATTCTTAAGGTAGTTCCACGTTTGTGAAGCATCAGGAATGCTTCTGACAACTTCTTATCATAGTGGTACAATTCTGTTCACAGTTTATCTTTTATAAACCTCCAATTTTCCAAACGTAGTAGAGACTACAGTTTGCATCTCAAATTTTGGACAAATCTGTTTAGTATTCTTTAGAAAATGCATTAAGAATAAAAAAATCCCACAATTTGTAAAAATCCCACATTTTATTGAAAAGCCCACAATTTTGTAACAAGCCCACAATTTGTAAAAGGCCCACAATTTTGTAAAAAGCCCACATTTTGTAAAAAGCTCACAATTTGTAAAATGCCCACTTTTATTTTCTTTTTTCTTATATATTGAGCTCCCATTGAGTTCAACAAGTCTTGGGTTTTCTACACCATTGAGAGAGATTTATTATTTTCTTTATAGGATAATTTGCATCAATGGAAGAAAACATTAGAGGTGGAAAAAAAATTAAAAAGGGTGAAAGGGGTGATGGTAGAGTTTAATGCCCTTGTAAAAAATGTTGTATGAGAAATAATGTTAGAGTTTTAATAGCAACAGCAACAATGCATTGTAGGAAATATGGCCACATTGATGGTGGATCGAATGACTATCGTCGCGTGGTAATTAATTATCTATCTTCATTTTGATTATATCGTAAAATTTTATACTATTTTAATATTTTGTATATGTGCACTAATGTCTAATTATTAATGTTTGTAATTTTCATAAAGGCACAGTTGCCCCCCAACTTTTTGCAGATGATCAACCAGCTTCCATAGCTAAATAGTAGTAAATTAGATGATGTTGCACCAGTACAAGAGAATATTGCAGCAAATATTAGTATTGGAAATGATGTTGTACAAGGTGAAGAACATGAAGCGAATGATGAAGGTAATTTTAATGATCCCATGGAGGTAGATCATGACGATAGTAATGAGACAGTTCACATTAATGATGGGACAAATAAAATGCTCCAAGACTTGTATGGTGAGTTAGATGATGATGGTGGAGATAGCAGTGACGGTATTTATGATGTACCTCTGATTGAAAGGTCAAGTGAACGAATTTTTTAACACTCAAATGCAACTCTTCTCTCTGCTACATTGTTGTTGGTGAACTTAAAGGTTATGAATAATTTTTCGAACAGATGTATGACACAACTCCTAAGGTATGAAATATGTATATATGATCACATATATGTAAATGTTGATTATTTTCCCTTTTTTTAGTTGTAATAAATGTGTAAAATAATAACTTATATATATATATATATCATAGTTATCAAAACCGGCCGATCAGGACGGCTGCCGGTTGGAACCGGCCTTGCAACTGGGTCAATAGCCTATTCTCCCCTGTTTTGGCTGATTAACCAGACCTAACCAGCCGGTTAAGTAAGGAACCAACAAATTTATGCATAAACTGGCCAGTTACGTACTTAACCGGCCGGTTAGGTGCTCCTCCATGAGTTGCAAATTCCTCAGTGTCTCCTCCATGAGCTGCAAATTCCTCTATTATACTAGCAACAAACTTCTCTAATAACTCATACTCAACACCTTATAGTAGCAACAATACACATGATGATTGATAAATACAAGGCTGGCTAGCATAAAATCCCTGGCAGCATGCAACTCATCAAGTGTACTTGATGACAATTTATGTTCTCAAAACAATCAGCAGCAACCTTATTTCACACTCAGCTAGGAACTGTCAGACCCTCTCTCTCTGCTCACACATAGCAGCAGCATAAATACAAAACCTTTCACACAGCATACAAGCAATTTGATCATGGCATCAAGACTGATGCAAATGGTCTAACGCCACTCAAGGGACAAAAACATACAACCTAATGAAAATGTGACTGGCAATAATAAATTGACCACTAGAAAACTCTCGCTTGGAAATGCACTAAACTAGCTACTGAGTTTTTTGGGTTTTAATGAATATTTTCAGTGATAAATTTTGTCAAACACATTGTAAGCAGACTGCCGAAGTTGTAATGCTCTCTCAACTTGTTACAAATAGCACTAATAGTGGGTTTCATAAACCAATTCAATACCTCTAAGTGTTGTAGATGTTTTTCTAGAAATTTATTGCCAAGAAAACATAGATAATGAAGAATACAAGATCTTCAAAATGTTGGTCTGATATATATATATATATATACTAAACCCAGAATTTTCTTTAAGGCTGATACAATGAATTGACAACAGATCTGAGCAGGGACAGATTGTATATTATAATATTAACTCAACAATAAAACACAATGAATAATATAAGAGAAACCTGATACATTACTTCAACAAGTTTGCTTATGTATTTTTCGATGATATGTATTGCATTTGGTGCCATTTTGATATATTCACCTTTGCATGGTATATAAATGAGAAAAATTTTCATATTTTGTCTCTATTGGCTTGGAATCATGGTTGCAAATCTTAAAAATAGTTTTTATTTATTTATTTATTTTTCATTTTATTAAAAAATAATTATTTAATGTATTTTTTTTAAAACCGGTTCATTGAGATCTGATCGCTACCGGTTAGACCGGTTTCGATTCGAAACTCGGTTCATTAGCTCCACCGATCCGGTCACCGGTTCCGATTTTAATAACTATTATATATATATATATATATATATGTTTGTGTGTGTGTGTGTGTATATATATATGATTAATAATCTTTACAAGACACTACTTTTTGTTTCTGTTGTAGATTGTTGGGTGAATATTTTTTACCATCGCCAAATACTTTACCTCGAACATATCGAGATCTACGTGCTATTATGAAACACTTTGGAATGGAATATAACACTATAGATGCATGTCCTAAAGATCATATTATATATTACGGAGAACATGCATTGAAAACAGAATGTCCGAAATGTGGTACCAGTAGATATCGAATAGATCAACTAACCAAAAAGGTGCCTCAAAAGGTTCTTTGTCTTATTCCCATAATTCCACGTTTGCTATAACAACATAGCACAGTTTATGGATTACCATTAAAAAAATAGAAGTGGAGATGGTGTTCTTCGAATGCCTGCAGATGGTTCTACATTTAGAGAAATCGAGGAAAAATATGTAGATTTTAAAAATGAACCTCGTAATGTCAGGCTTTCATTGGTAGTTGATGGTGTTAATCCATTCAAAGAGCTTAGATCTACTTACTCAGTGTGGCCTATTTTCATTATCAACAATAAAATTCCTCCTTGGATGTCAATAAAGAGGGAGCACATAATGTTGACTATGATTATTCCAGGTATTTGATACATTATTTTTTTGAATGTAACATTTTCATTTCTCTCGTTGTTTGCATAAATATATATTTTATTTATTTACTTACTTATATATATACATATATCATGGTAGTAATTATTATGTACCGTAATTTTGAACAATTAGGTAAGTACCAAGTCAAAGATATGAATGTATATATTGAGCCTCTTATCGATGAGCTAATACAGTTATGGCATGGCATCACTATGTATGACATCACTAAACCAATCAAGAAGAAGAGATTTCAATGTCATGGAATGCTTGTATGGACAATTCATGATGCCCTAGGACTAACACATGTTTGTGGTATGTAATATTTCGTTGCACTTTAATATAATACATAATTATCTAAATTAGATATACCATATTGCATGTTTTAAAAATGATCTCATAGTATATTAATTGTTATTGATCCATCTATTGCAGGTCTTCAAACAAAGGGTAGATTTGCATGTCTAGTTTGTGGCCCTAAGATGAAGTATCATCATTTGCTAGACTTAAAAAAGATGGTGTTTGATGAGTTTAGGCACTTCCTCCCTAGGAACCATAAGTATCGTACTACTGAAAAACATCTTTTCAATGATAAAGAAGAAACTAGATTAAAACAACGAAGAATGACACCTCAGTTGTGGATGTTGGAATATAACAGAATTAATAATCGTCGAGCAGCTGGTACGTAATTTGTGTGTGTGTGTGTATATATATTATTTGTTTATGTAATGTTTGGAATTTTTGTTTTAACTAATGAATTTATTTTATTGTATTTTATAATTAATATTGTTCTGATTTATTTTATTCTTTGATATCAAGGTCATCGTCATGGTGAAGGTACTAATATTGTACTTCCACCTGGAATGAAATGTTATCCTTCTCAATTCGCGAGGTTACCCTACTATGAGGACCTAAAAATAGCTCATTTGTTTGATACAATGCATGTCGGGAAGAATGTGACAGAAACGTTATGGCGAACCATAGATGGTGCACATGATAAAGATAAAATTGACAAAATTTGTGGTAACATTGAGAATTTGAATCATGCAATGAAAAGTGTGATCGACAGATCAAATAACAATGGAGGTCGAAATTATAATAATATTCCATGGTTATTAACAGAACAACAAAGAAATGATGTAAAAGAGGTCGTTAGAAGAATTAAATTTCCAACAGGTTTTTCTTCAAACATAAATAATATCTTAACGAAGAAAGGTGACTTCAGTGGGGTGAAAACACATGATTGGAATACCTTTATTAAGGTAAGTTTTTTGGTATACGTTTTTGTATGTTATTGCTTGAATACATATTTTAAATTTTCCTTTTTTCTGTTTAATTTAAAAACCAATAACGATTCATTTTTTATTTTTATAGTATGTTCTACCTGTATCTCTCCCAAACGACTTTGACAACAATGTCAAAAAAGTTATATATGGTCTTAGTAAATACATGAGGTAAGTAGTTTTGATTTATACGTAAAATCTAATTGCTACAATTTCTTTTCGTACTTAATGAAATGATGTATTAATTTACTTGTAATGAAATATATATTATGTTTCATTAAAATAACCTTGCGTAATGATTTGCAGATGGTTGTCATTGAAATAAATCCATCAAGACAAAATAAAGTATTGGAAGAGAGAAATTCCTTGGCTAATGTGTGAAATGCAAAAGTATCTACCTCCAACATTTTTCAATGCACAAGAACACTACTTGACACACCAAGTTGAGGAGATTGAAATGTGTGGACCAGTACACACAAGGTCAATGTGGATGGTCGAGAGGCACCTGAAATCCTTGAAGGATTTGGTTAGACAAAGAGCACGACTTAAGGGTTCTATGGTAGAGGGATATGTGGTATATCAATCCATGGTGTATATTAGTCATTATCTTCCTATATTAGTTGCGCCAGCCATGAAGGTGGTGGATTGCATTTGGGATGTGAACTCCATCAAAAAATTTGAAGTGGAGCACCTGTTGGGAAAAGGTAGAATGAAGAAAGTGAGAGGTAAAAGATTTATTATGTATAATACACATAATGTTTCATTTTTTTACATCATGTATATGATCATTATATTAATTTAGGTCTTATTCTTTCATAGTTTATTAATTAATATAATTTACCATGGTTATAAGTAATATTTATTAATATTGGTGAATTATTGTTTTTTTATTCAGGTGCTCAAGATTATGAGGCACTACTTTTATACATTGCAAACTGTTGTGTAACCAGTTCCAAAAAGAGAAGAAAAGATATATCAACGCCTTAGAAATAAGCCACTTCGAGGGGGCAACCTCCAATACATTACATAAATGAACAAATCTTGGATGATACAATTTACAAAACCTCCTTTCTATATATAGGAGTCCATGGGGCCATAATGTAATCCTAGTGGGCCACAATGTAATCCTAGCCGACCTAACAATAATAATTTAAGGGCACAATAATAATAACATGGGGGTTACAAGGGTACAATAATAACAATAAGGGGGTTACACTAACAACAATAAGGGACTATACTAGTAATATAGGGACCTAACATGCCCCTCTCCTTCAAAAAAGTGTTGTCCTCAACGCTTGAGTAGCTCTGGGTGCTTCTGTATAAAATTCTCATCCTCCCATGTAGAATCTTCAGTGGGTAAGTTCTTCCACTTGATGAGATACTCTGAAATTGATCGATTCCGTAGTTGTCGAGTTCTTGTTTCCGTGACCACTTTCGGTTCCAATATGATTTTTCCTTCCTCATCAGGTTCTGGAAATATTGTTTGAACTGGAAGATTTTCACCTATAACCTTATTTAAGCACGAAACATGGAAAACTGGATGTACTCGCGAAGAAGCAGGAAGCTCCAATTTGTATGCCATAGTACCAATCTTTTGCAACACCTTGTAAGGACCATAGTACTTTGGCGATAATTTATTATCCTTCTTAGCTTGCTCGAGGGACATTTGTTTATATGGTTGTAGCCGTAAAAATACCCAATCTCCTACATCAAAACTTCTCTCGCTGCGATGTTGATCTGCCTGTTGTTTCATTCGATTTTGTGCCAAATTCAGGTTATCCTTTAAGAGTTGGAGAACTTCTTGCTGATGCTCGATGTGATCTTCCACCGCTTGAACCTTCGAATTTTCCCTTAAAGATGATGTGATGGATGGTGGATGATATCCATAAAGTGCCATAAATGGGGTCATTTTTGCTGCAGGATGGAAGGAAGTGTTATACCACCATTCAGCAAGAGGTAACCACTTGACCCATTGTGTTTGTTTATCAGATACAAAACAACGAAGATATCCTTCCAAACATTTATTTACTATCTCCGTTTGACCATTAGATTGAGGATGATAAGATGAGCTATGAGCTAATTGAGTACCCAAACAAGAAAATAACTCCGTCCAAAAATTTCCCATAAAAATGGGATCTCTGTCGCTCACAATAACCCTTGGGCTTCCATGTAGCTTTTGAATTCTGTCCACAAATGTAGTAGCAACTGTACTTGCTTTAAATGGATGAGATAATGCACAAAAGTGTGCATACTTGGTAAGTGTATCAACTACCACCATGATGAAATTCTTGCCTTTGGACTTCGGTAAACCTGTGATAAAATCCATTTAAATCTCATCCCAACGTTGACTTGGAATGGATAAAGGTTGTAGAAGTCCCGGGGTCTTAATTGTCTCCACTTTATTCTGCTGGCAAACCAAACATTCCGCCACAAAATTTTGAATATCAGATTTAAGGCCATCCAAAAAAAAATCTTTCTTCACCCTGTGGTAAGTTTTTAAAAATCCTGAGTGTCCTCCTAAAGGAGAAGTGTGCAATTCCATAAGAATCTTTTGTTTTAGTTGGGAATTCTTACAAAGATATAAGCGATATTTGTACCATAAGGAATCATTTTTCCAACTAAATGTATCAGATGTACTAGGATCTTGCCGCAACTTTTGAATGAGTATCCATACATCTTTGTCCTTCTTCCATTCATCTCTTGCTTCAGTTATCCAATCTGGTTGGATAATAGAAATGGCACAAAGCAATGCTTCCACCTCTTCATTCTTTCTTGAGAGTGCATCTGCAACAACATTAAGCTTTCTTTTTTTGTATATTATTTCAAAGTCATAACCCAACATCTTTGTGACCCATTTTTGCTGCTCTTCTGAAGATAGTCTTTGTTCCAAAAAGTGTTTAAGACTATCATGATCAGTTTTTACCTTGAAGTGTCTTCCCATTAGGTTAGTTCTCCATTTCTTTAGTGCATGCAGTATTGCTAACATTTCCTTCTCATAAATAGGTTTCTGTAAATACTTTCCTTTGATTGGACGACTTTCAAAAGCAATGGGTCTTCCTTCCTGCATTAAAACTGCACCAATTCCATTTCCTGAGGCATCACATTCCACAATAAAGGTTTTTGTGAAGTCCGGCGTAGCTAAGACCGGTGCTAGGCACATTGCCTCTTTAAGACGTTAAAAGGCCTTAGTTGCTTCAGGAGTCCATGAAAATGCATCTTTCTTCAATAATGTTGTTAGAGGTGCTACTATTCTCCCATAATTCTTAACAAACTTGCGATAATAGCCTGTTAACCCGAGAAATCCTTGCAATTGCTTTATTGTCTTGGGGACTTTCCATTCCTTAATGGCTTTAATTTTGTTAGGGTCTACTTTAACACCCTCGTGAGATATAATATGACCCAGATATTCCACCTCTTGTACTCCAAAGAAACATTTGGATGTTTTTGCATATAATTGTTTCTCCCGCAATAGTTTGAGCACCCTGTCAACATGTTCAACATGATCCTTCCAAGACCTGCTGTAGATTAGTATATCATCAAAAAATACTAGCACAAATTTTCTAAGGAAGGGTTTGAAAATGAATTCATCAACCCTTGAAATGTAGAAGGTGCATTGGTAAGGCCAAAAGGCATGACCAAAAATTCATAATGACCCTCATGAGTTCGAAATGCTATTTTTGGAATATCTTCAGTCTTCATTCTAATTTGATGATATCCCGAACGAAGATCCAACTTGGTAAAATAAATTGCTCCATGTAATTCATCCAATAATTCATCAATCACAGGAATGGGAAATTTATCTTTAATGGTGAGCTTATTGAGCTCCCTATAATCCGAACACATTCACCATGATCCGTCCTTCTTGTGTACCAATACTACAGGAGCAGAGAAAGAACTTTGACTAGGTTGAATTATACCCGCCTCTAACATTTCTGCAATCATACGTTCAATTTCACTCTTTTGGACATAAGGATATCTATAAGGCCTGATGTTTGGAGGAACACTTCCTCGAATCAAATGAATAGCATGATCATGATCACGAATAGGTGGGAGTCCTTTGGGAGTTTCAAACACCTTGGAATGATTGTCCAAGACTTGTTGGAGATCTGCAGAAATAGATGATTTTGATGTCGAAACTTCTAGTGAGCATAATTGTGCAATTACACCTCGTTTTTCTTTCTTTAGAAGCTTTGTCATGACATTAGAGCTTATTATCCTTCCCGGCTTCCCTTCAATACCCCGTAATTCGACTTCCTTTCCTTCTGAAAAAAATTTCAAGAAAAGTTCTTGAAAATTAAAAGCTATCATCCCCAAATATTGTAACCATTGTACTCCTAGTACAACATCAGCACCTCCCATAGGAATGGAAAGCATTGGACTAGTCAATACATATTCCCCCATGGTTAGCTTGATATTATGACATTTTCTAGAGCAATTTATAGTTCCTCCATTTGCAACCATCACTTGACATTCTGGTGTTGGGTATAGGAAACAATTTAATTCCTTGGCTACCTTACAATGAATAAAATTATGGGTGCTACCTGAATCAATCAACACTATTACCTTTTTCTTCTTGATATGTCCTTCTATCTTGAGAGTTTGAGGAGTGGAAATTCTTGCCAATGCATTACACAATATGGTCGAATTCATTTCTTCCTCTTCTAGGGCTGGTTCCTGGTGTATATCCTCTTCTTGTTCATTTTCTTCTTCCTCTTCACAATCTATGTAAAATAATTTCTTCTCAGCACACTTATGACCTTTAGTGTATTTTCTATCACAACCGTAGCAAAGCCCTTTTGCTCTTTTTTCTTCCAATTGTTGTGGTGTCAACCTTGTAGGTTGTGGAAATCTAGGCGTAGCAACACTTCCTTCTTTATAGAATTGAGTGGTAGGATTCCTTGTTGCCATAATTTTACATTCAACTTTTCTTGCCAACCTGAATGCCTTCTCCAATGAATCAGGTTCCAAAACGCGAACTTCATGTTGGATGTTATCCTTTAAAGTGCCTAGGAAGAGATCAATCCTGTGTCCCTCTGGAATATCAATTACCCTTATATTCAATTTTTGGAAGTCCTCAATGTGCTGCCCCACTAAACCCTTTTGCTTGAGATTTATCAATTGGGTAAAGAAGGTGTTGCTCTTTGTATCCTCATAATGTGCTATCATTTCCTCCGTAAAAATTGACCAAGTGACAATTTTTTTACGGGAGCAAAGCCATCGATACCATACAAATGTATTTTGTTCTAAATGTAAAGTTGCAATGCGTAACTTTTGTGTGTTTTTCACATTATGGAGATCAAAATATTGCTCCATCTATAGTATCCATGTTACAGGATCCTTTCCATCAAACTTCCTCATATCCATTTTTGGAATATGGTGGTTCTTCTCGCCAACATTAGAGTTTATGAAATCACGATTAACATTTATTTTTTTCTCATCATGAGGTTATTCTACTATCTTTTCACCATTAGGAAACATTTCTTGCATCAACTTTGTCAAATATTTGATGTTTGATTTTAGATCATCCACCTTAGCTTCCATTCCAGCTTCCATGCCATCCATCTTAGCTTCCATGCCAGCTTCCATACCATCCATCTTAACTTCCACGCCTTTTCTTCAAACCATCCATCTTAACTTCCATGCCATCCATCTTAGCTTCCATGCCTTTCTTCAAACCGTCCATCTTCACTTCCACGCCTTTCTTCAAACCATCCATCTTAACTTCCATGCCATCCATCTTAGCTTCCATGCCTTTCTTCAAACCGTCCATCTTCACTTCCACGCCTTTCTTCAAAACTTCCATTTCATTTTTTGTTGCTCTTTGCGAGAGTGAAATTTGTTGCACTTGCTCTTGTAATTTTGATAGATCATGTTGCAATTCTTCATCATCATGAGTCATAGTAGAGCCTTCTGAAGGCTTAATGGGTGTTGAATTATTTTAAGGGGCATATTTTAGAACCCAATACTGATATCTATTCTACAATATGCCCTTGCAATCAATCCAACTTGATTCTTTAAACAAGACTTATGCAATTCGGAAAACAAATACACGCCTTTTACTTGCTTTTGAGGTGCTCGATATTGAAATTGTCTTATATCTGTGATTGCAGATCTTAAATATCTAAAATTCTGCACTGAAGTAGCCCTCTAAATTCTCCTTTGAATGCCACAGGTCTGACTTGATTTGGATGATCCAAGACAAAGCTATGTCCAATCTCCCACAATGACCTAATTCCGGACCTGTTCAAGAGGAGCAAACTTGTAGGACTTGCCATGTGTCACCGTTTCGTCTTTTGTCTCTCGAAATTGATAGCCAAGAAACTAAAGTCCATGTACTTGTGACCACTTTTTACTAAGACTCAAATCCACCGCCGTAGAGAGTGTTATTGAACTTTTCCTACCATCACCTCTTTGAGATGAAATTCAAGAGCCTGAAAAAGCACTACCTTCCACAGATCATATCTCCAAAAATATTTCGAACCAAGCTATGAAATGTTTTGACAAGTTTCCACAAGATTTCAGCTTCGTACCATATGAATTTCATATTCTGAACCTTCGTACAGAAAAATTTATAGCGCAAATTCCACGATGACCTGTTTAGGAGCCTGAAAAAATACCTAACTTCCACAGATGATATCTCCGAAAATATTGTGAGCCAAGCTCTGAAATTTTTAGAAAATCTTCCTTAGGATTTCAGCTTCGTACCCTAAACATTTTAGCTTTTGAAACTTCGTAGAAAAAAAGTTATAGCGAAAGTTCCACGATGACCTGTTTGGAGCAGCGAAACCCTAGAATCCAAAGCTCTGATACCAAATGTTGTGTAACCAGCTCCAAAAAGAGAAGAAAAGAGATATCAACGCCTTAGAAATAAGCCACTTCGAGGGGGCAACCTCCAATACATTACATAAATGAACAAATCTTGGATGATACAATTTACAAAACCTCATTTCTATATATAGGAGTCAATGTGGCCATAATGTAATCCTAGTGGGCCACAATGTAATCCTAGCCGACCTAACAATAATAATTTAAGGGCACAATAATAACAAAATGGGGGTTACAAGGGTACAATAATAACAATAAGGGGGTTACACTAACAACAATAAGGGACTATACTAGTAATATAGGGACCTAACACAAACAATCTTTAATGGATGAGTGAATGGATTGAAACATGTAAAGCACGTAACAACGGTAGGTTATCATGGAAACTATTGTCTGAATTTATTAGAGAAGAGTATCGTAGTGGAGATGGAAACGTTACGGACAAGGAAATCGATTTAGCATATGTTTTGAAAGATAGAAAGGTACGCAATTAATTCACCTATTTTATTCATTACTTATTTTATACTATATTTATAACGTGACAACAAGTTTGATTTTTCAGTTAATTTTCATGCTGTGTAAATTATATGATTAATTATTAATTGAGAATGCATCTTTTTCATGTTTGGCATATTGCAGTTGAAACACCACAAGGATATGTGGTGCAATGGTCGTAAATTTCGCGTTAAACAGTTGGATGATAACAAGAAAAATTCTAATAGTGGGATAACTACAGTATTCCAGGTCACTAATGTTTCCTCTAGGAGCGACAGACATCCTCGAGAATCTGAAAATAGATGTTATGGGTTCTTAGATGATATAGTTGAGTGTGAATTTAATTCCTTCAAAATAGTTTTGTTTGATGGCAAATGGTATAGGTTACGAATGAATGTACGTGATGATGATAGAACACTTATTCAACATGATAATGGATTTCCAATGGTTAAAACATCGCAGTTTGAAGCAGGAAAATATCGCTATGTTTTTCCAAGCCAATGCGAACAAGTCTTTTACTTAGAGGTTCCAGGTGAGAACAAATGGTCATTTGCTATTATATATGATCCAAGAGGAAGGCCAGTAGAGTATACTGTAGAGGAAGAAGATGATATTGATCAATAAGAAGATGATGCAGTGGCAGATGAGCAGGAAGATGCATTGATAGACGAAGAAGATATCTTAGAAGATGAACCAGGCATAGGAGATGAGGCAACAATTATTGATGATGATGTCAATGAGGATATTATTGAAAATGACATAATTCATGATGATGATGACATGGTCGATCATTTCAACACTATTTCTGAATCAGATTTTGATATATATGTCGATCAGTTGGATGAAGATCAAGAAGATACAGAAGAAGAATATTGATACAGATGTTATGTTCAAGTATGAGCTGGTATGTTATAACTTTATATTTTAATATGTAGGAATTATTGTCGTTAAATAATTTACTAATTATGTGGGTTTGTTTCATGTTGTTTATTATTTCAAACCAATAAATAATGGCCTTACTATTGTTTATTATTTCACAGGATTCATTTGATTATATGGTTAGGTCTCTGAAAAAACCAATTAAACGCTTATGGTCAGGTCTCTCTAGGCACTTCCTCTCTAGGAGGTTTTAATTATTGTACATAATTTTGGGGTTTATGGGTGTTACAATTTATACATTTTGGGATTTTCTATTAGAAATAGGGAAAATCCTAGGGGTTAGATTATTCTCATGGTTTAAATTTCTATATTTGAAATAAAATTCACCAATTTCTATTTAAAAAAATGATTCGCCTAAATATTTGATGTAGTTCATTTCAAAAACTGTTGAAATTTTCTAGAAACTATGATTGGGATTTCAAGAATATTTATGCACTCTTTAAATTTTCTCTTCACATAAAGGGCAGTTGATGTATGATTAATACTCAGTATTGTTTTTTTCCAATCCCCAGGAGAAGGCTTAATATAAAGCTCCATATGGGCTTACCCCAAACATGTGGGGTGATTTCTAGTTGATCAGAGCATCTAGTTCATATGGTTGCTCTGGTAAATATGTTGTGGCGGCATCTGCAGGTTGTACATTGGACTCAGGTTTCTGTTCATGGGACCTTTATAATAAATAAATTATGGCATTCCATACTGAATCAGAGGCCTTCACTTCAACATCCAATACCATCTCTCCAGTTTTGGCAGAGAGGGATGTCTCAGGGAGAAATTTTGGCTTTGCAAATGTTGTGCCAGAGAATCAACATTAGTGGTACAGGCCATGTGGGCCTCTTATGGTATCTACTGCCAGTGCCCAAAAGACAGTTAATATTTATGATATTCGTGATGGAGATGGAGGCTTTGCCAATCGTTGTCTCTTGCGTGCAGGATCGGGAACTCAGGTTTCCCATATCTTTTATTCTGAATTTGAGTTAATTTTTCAAATTGGAAAATAACTTGTCAATATTAGCTTTGATGTGTTATTATTTGTGTTATTCTTTCGAAGTTTGAGGGGCAAGCTCGTTTTTGAGTTAAATTTCCAGAACGAACAGTGATCTTCTTGACAAGCTCAGCCTTATTTAAGTTCATTTTTTGAGGAAACGTGCACTGTTGTGTTTCACATCTCTAGCTTAAGGGGGTTGAATATGCTGAGGTCGAGGGGCAATAAATTGATAATTACCCAAATTCCATAAATTGATAAATTATGAGGATTTTCTAGGAGATTTCCGCCGTTTTTCCTGGCTCCTCAAATATAGTAAATTATGGAAGGATTGAGCTTTTTGACTCCTTTGCAGGTTGGATATGCTCTCTCTGTTGTTCCACAAAAACCGACATGGCTGGAGGCTCTATTAACAGACCAATTCTTTACACCTTGTTCCATTCATTTGGAGCACAAGAAGAATGAAGTCAACATCTTTTGTGTGGATTGCAGTGCCAACATTTGTCAACATTGTCTCTATTCCCTTCGTTCACATCACCTTCTGCAAGTAATCCACAAAACCTTTTATAGGCTGGTCCTTAATTGGCATGAATTACTACATCAAAGGAGCTTTATGATGTCCTAAAAGAGTTTTCTGTTCCAGGTTCGAAGGTATGTCTACCATGATGTTATTCGGCTTCAGGACATGCAAAAGCTAATAGAATGTTCTATGGTATAGGTAAGTTGTCACGCATATCGGTAATTTTAAAATGTAGGTTAAATGACTGTAATTAGATATTGATTATAATGTTAATGTTTTGTACTACACACCTACATCACCAATAGTGCTAGAGTTTTTTTCTTAAACCAGAGGCCCTAGTCTCGACTATCGAAGGGCATGGGGAATTCTTGTGATACCTGTGACAGGGTGCTGCAGGAACCCTATCGTTATTTCTCTGTTCTATTCAAGCTAAGAAAACTATTTGGATCGATAGACAGAATGGAAGGCATGACCAGCAGACTCCATCTACTCAAGCCCAATTAGCAACTCACTCAAGAAGCACATCATTAAGACCTTGTACTCCTGTCTATGATCCTTACATGTCGTGTTTAAACAACAGGTTTGTGGTTTGATATTTTATCTAGGATTCCTTTTTTTTTCTTGTAAATATCTTTCAAAAATCTATGTTTGCAAGCAAGTTTGTGTAATTGACCTTGGGTTTGGCGACTTACAGAAATTTGGAAGATCCGTCTGCTTCAGGAAATGGTGCAAATGTAAGAAACAAGTGCCTTTCAAGCGAGGTCCTGATGAGGCAACGAAATGTTATCATATTAGTATTTCACAATTTTCGTACTAGAGATCAAGAGAAATGTTGAGTTTTTTCATCCTTGCTCCTGATTGTGTGATAATTGTAGATTAGAAAGGGAGGACCTGGATGACTGTGTTGTAAAATGTATTTTCCCTTGTTTAAGTGTTTGGCTTGCTAGCATGTATCTGAGAATAATAAAAAGGAGTGTGATTTGTACCTAATGTGTTTATCCTTTGTTGTGCAGTATTGCTTTCCTGGGAATTGGTTGTCTGATCTTACCAGAGCTCGGTATGAGGTTAGAGAAAAGAAGTGCATAAAGAAGGTATATTCTCTTCAAGCAGGGTTTCTTGTCAACTGTTGTGACATTGCTATGTTTTTCCATGATTTAGTAATCTTTGCTAATCTCTCGCTTTAAAATTCAGTTTAAATCAATATTTAGGACTCGTTTCAATTGGCTGAACCATCTTTTGTTGTTATAGAAACCAAGGGGACTAAAGGCCATGGAAATTTTAGATAGTAAATCAGAGTGAATTGGCTGCTGATGCATTGCTTAATGATTCAGACGGGTTTGTTGCTTGGCATGAGTTGTTCAATGATTCAATCCCCTGACAATATTTTACATAAATTGGATGCCTATGCACTTAAATTGAGCCCTATGTAATTAATATGGGTTGATTGTGAATGCTTGAGAAACAACTCTTCTGCAAGTCTACTCGGCAGGTAGTTCCATGAAAATATTCATAGTCACTTTTCTTTTTCCCTCCCCTATTTTCAGGGAAGGATGTCAATTCGAGGTTCCAAATACATGTATAGATTTCAAGTTTTGTAATTAGAAAGATATAGAAATGATGTGATAGCTAGGAAGGCTCTAACCTATCTTCCCTGGTTTTTAAAGGCAGTGTTGCAGAATCCAATGTTTCCCTTCAGGGAATTCGAAGCATCTTCTTGTATTTACTTATAGAATTGTAGATTTTCTGAATAAAATTCATTGATATCATCACATTTTGGAGCGATTATTTTGTTGGCCATATTGGTCTCATCTAATGGGAAGAAAAAATTCATAATGTTATGTGTGACCCTATATGGTTGGATCCTAACCTGCTGTTGCACTCCATTGATTTGCGATATATTTTTTTGTATTTCAAGTCTTTGTACTGATTCCAAATGACTATAACTTACAAACTACAGGGCTAACATGGGATTAGGAATTTTGTTGGCTGATGTTTACTTGATATTACTGAATAAGAATACCTGATTTAGCTTCTTGTCAGTTCCTGGATTTTGACAAGAAGGGCATACACTTTTTGTTGGAATACTTGATGTTAATAGCAATGGATTTAATTATTTTTAGAGAAGATTCAAATCACTGGACCCATTTTATTAGAATACTCAAGGTTATTACATCACAGTTTGTGTAAATGCTTAACTGGTATTATCTTCTATATCATGGTAAAAATCCCTTTATGAAGGCAAAAGACAGATGCATGGTGGCTCTTGAGAGAATTAGGATCTCTACAATGCGGGTTAGGGGAGGTCGTGGTCTCTCGTTAAGTTTGTCTAGCATAAAAATGAACTCTGTGTTAAAGGAATGACAACAGATTGGATTTATGTGCCTACTGTGTGAAGAATGTGTTTCTGTGTATTTGTGTTCTCCGAATGCATTCATGGTTCTCTGTATAAATTTGAGTTATTGACCCCTCTGTGGAGAACCTAGTTTGTTCCTTGAACTTCATTGAGTTAGATGTTCCCATAAACTCTGGTTGTGGAGGATGGTTATCGGTTCAGAATCCTGTTGTGGAAATTGTGACTGGTCGAGAGGAACTGCGACTGTGTCAAGAAACATCGGTCTTATGCAAAGCTACCATGCAGAGCACACTGTAGAGTGAATTGAATACCGTGTGGAAACTTCAGTTCAAAGGAAGCAGAACCTGGGACTCTTAAACCAATTGGAACCATGAAAGGAACGTAACAAGCAGTTGGAAGAATGGAACAAGGAAAATGAAGATGGAGCCCTGAGCCAAGGGCAGCGTGGAACCTTGACTTACAAGGAAAACTAGATTTGGAATGAGTGGTATTCGCATGATTGAAAGAGTGTAAAGTTGTTTTCAGAAAAATAACGTGATATTTCCCGTTGGTTGACACATAAGCCAAGGGTGGTTTCACAAAACAATGAATTTCGTGTATATTTTGAGCGTTAATGCTCGACATAAAAAATAACGTGAAAAATCATGAAGATCGTCAGATCATCCCCACCAGAGCGATAGATCATCCACCATTGGATGTGAATGCATATTAATTCCGAGCCAAACATGGTTGTATATGGTTTTCCATTGGATGTGAATGCGTTCTAGACCCTGAGTTAGCGAATCGAAGAGCATACAGGGAATAGAGTTAACTCCAGTCAAATACTGTTCAAAATTCGGAATCAGGTTTGATCGCACCGCCTTTGCAGGGAAAGAAGTATTCCCCATTTGGACGCGATCAAGGCTATGGGCCGACACGTGGCCTCAAGCGGTCTGGAGAAACTACTCTCATCGTGCATTATCATTCGTGCAAGTAACTTGCGCGATATCTATTGGATCATTCGAAGAATTGCGACATGCTAATCGCCGTTGGATGGGGACAGTCGTTAGCATTGGGGCCCATGCATATATATGCATTGAAGTGGCGTAGTGGAAATAGAGTGGGCCCATAACCCACAGGTCCCAAGATTGAGTTCAGATTATGAATCTTCCCTCGAAGCAGTTTTGAGGCGAACCTGCTAGTAGTAGATTTCACTCTCCATCAGAGGACCACGCATTTATCGAGGGATTTAGTAAGATTAAACATGTCAGTCAATGAATTTTGATACACATTTGTAATATGCCACATGGCACCAAAATACATATAAGACAGTGGCATTGTCTCGTAGAAGAAAAATGTATTTTCCTTGGACGTCGTGTTATCGGAGTTCAAATTTGTTTATTCTGTAGTACAACAGCTTTACAGTTGTGACAGGAAATTGGAACGCCCATAATTCATAACAAATATTGGAGATTTACTGTCCTGTTTTAAAGTTTCATTTTTTTTTTAAATTGAACCCGTCGTTGGTATACAGATGCTTTGTAAGTGTCGCTCTTCCGACGTGTTCAACGATTTCTATCTTCGTCGATCTTCTGAAATCTGTCGATATTGCGAAAGTTCTTCCTGGCATCAGTATTGTGATGCTTTTGGAAAGTGTTGGTCTTCTAAAATTTTTGCAATGTGTCGGTCTTGCGACAGTTTTGTACATCATCAGAAATGCAATAGTTTAGAAACATCGGAAGAGCGACAGTATAAAAACATCGGAAGAGTGACGCTCAAAACGTTGGACCACATTTCATCGGAATTGCGACAGTTTACAAACGTCGGAAGAGCGACGTTCAAAACATTGGACCAGATTTCGTCAGAATTGCGACATTTTACAAACGTCAAAAGAGCAATGATTTGGGAAAAGTCGGAAGAGCGACGCTTGTTTGGAAGCGGTAGAAATAGTGTCGGTATTGCGACACTTTGTCAAGGCGTCAGAATTGCGACGTCATGGAAAACCATGTTTTTTCCATCTTCGAACTGTCGCTCTTGCGACGATTATGTGTCAGAATAACGATGAAGTGGCCATCGGAAATTGGGACAAATTTTCTAGTGAAGGCTATGATGTTGTTTTCAGTGAAGGAAAAGCCTTCCTGCAACACAAAACAATAGTACAGGCCAAGAATATTGGGATTCGAGTTAAGAATCTCTACAAACTAGATGTATATGGCTACAGAACATTGATGGGTAAGGCATAAAAAGTGGTGGGTCGGGATGAGGGTGAGTTATGGCACAGGAGATTGGGCCATCTTCACCACAGAACCTTAAAAGTTATGTAACATATTTCTACTGGTCTTCCCAAGGGTACAATTTTTCAGTTAGACACATGCAAGGGATGTACTATGGGAAAATATGTAAAGGACACCTTTCATGAGAAGGAAAATGAAGCTTTGGGGATCCTTGAGAGAGTTCACTCAGACGTTTGTGGACTATTCTCTGTTGCTTCGACAACAAAGAATAACTACTATGTGATATTTTTTGATGAATTTTCTCAGAAGTGCCGGATCTACTTCATGCAGAACAAATATCAGACATTCTCAAATTTTCTTGAGTTCAAATCACCAATGGAGAAAGACACGGGGAAGAAAGTGAAGGATCTTAGGAGTGACAATGGTGGTGATTACATCTCTAATGAATTCAAGAAATTCTACAGCAAAGAAGGAATTCAGAGAGAACTGATAGTGCCTCATAATTGTTTGCTCAACTTAGTGTTCCTAAATTGATGTCATAAATTGTCAACCAGGGCTAGTAAACTGTTGAAGTGAAGTGCACTATATGTGCCTAGGTATCTTCTTCCTACTTCGTTGTGTTTAGTGTTTTTCTAGTGTTTTTGGTTTTATCTTTTTGTGTTAAGAGGAAAATAACTAAATTGTTGGCAAAGAGAAGTTACTGATCACACTAAAACAGAACAAAATCTACTCTAAGCTGTGTATGACACCTAAGAACAGAAAATGCTAATTCACAAATTGCAAAGCTTGACAAGGAAAGTAACTCATAATATTAACTCATTCCAATTAATTTCATTAGAGGTATGTTGGAACAACTTGAGAAAAGAATAATTTTGATGTAATGAGGTTCTCTTTAATAAACAAAAACTTACAATATCACAGAGAAAATCTTATCCAGGGTTAGAAATTTGTTGGAACACTTTGAGAAAATATTATTCGCACTTTAGTAAGGAATCATATGCTAACATAACTTATGATACTAGAATTAACCCACTCCGCAACTCAAAGTATTACTATTAAGCCTCATTCAAGGGTTAGATATCTCTTGGAATAGCTTTGGAAAAAGGGCTATTTGTAAAATTATGAGAAATTGCAGAATAGTCAAGAACTTCAAAATGATATAACTAATTCTTGTCCATATGATGATGATGTGTTAAAAGAAATTAAGAAAAAGAGAAGTTTGTAAATAATGAAGGCCTTTAAGTCTAATTTAATAGAAATAGAATACAAATAGCTAATAAAACTTGAAACAATGAACATAACTGAACTAAAATGAAATTAACCTCCGAAGTATTATGGCTCTATATCATTCATGTGTTAGTGATATATTGGAACATTTCATAAGAATGAGATTGACTGTAACATTCGATGTAAGTGAACATAAAACATGAAGTTCGTAAAACTACATAAATTAGGAACAAAACAGAGCTAAAGTCACTTATCTAAAAAATATGCACAAAGCCTTTCAGACAGTAGGGGCCCTCTACCATCGGATTGGCACACAAATATCCTCAAAATTGCTTCAGATCATGCATTAAAGTTGTACTTCTTTCATTAAAGGAGAACGCTTCAGAAACAGAGTATCACAGTTTTGGAAAACTTAACAACAAAACATCAACTAGCTAACTGTATCTCGGTTCACCGAGTTATTTTTATAAGAAAAATACATAACTGTTATTGAAAAGAAATAGGGATAGGTGTCTTTTTCAATCAAAATTGTATTATAACTCCTGTTTAGGCCTCGTACTTTGCTGAAGACATCTGCAGAGTCCTTGTCCTGGTAGAAGTCTACTTTTTAGTTTTGGTTTCCTCCACGTGCATAACCACTTGCAGATTTTTTCTCAGACTTCGTAGAGGGAAAGGAATGATGTAGGTGAGTTCTGGAATTCCATATGAATTTTTCCTTTAAGTGACACCTGTAAACTGTGTGAACATAAAGATAGCTGCGGAATATGTGACTAGCTACAGAATGGCTGCATTCTGTAGCTAAGTCTAGTAAAAAATCACTACAACAACAAGACCACAAAAGTTTAGTAAGTCAGTTATTGCATGCATTCTTAAAGTAACTTTAATCATTCCTATTGATGTTTTAAGCCTATAATTAACAGAGGATAAATGGAATGAAGTGAAATTTCGTGAAAGGAAAGGACATCTTTGGGGCTCAACAATAACCCACAGCAGAATGGGGTCACTGAAATAAAGAACATAACTATTGTGGGTGCAGCAAGAGTGATGTTGCATGATCAAGTCCTACTGATGCATTTTGGTCAGAAGCATGCAACATAATGGTATTTTTGCAAAAGAGTTTCCCTCATAGGATACTTGGCATGAGTACACCAGAAGAGGATTTTACTAGTAAGAAACATCTTGTTTCACATTTTAAGATTTTTGTCTCATCTGTTTATGTGTCTGTGACTAAAGACGCCAAGAAGAAGCTGGAAACAACAACTGAGATTTGGATTATTTTGGGGTACAATGATACTCCCCACAACTATCTTGTGTATTTTCCAAACAATACAATGACTGTTGTGTGACGAGATATGAAATTTGACGAGGAGAAAGCCATTCACTTTTCCCTTGAGAGGGAGCTGGATTTGCATGTAGAGGAGGAGCTCTTGGCTCCCAAAGATGAGCCTAAATATGTGGATCAGCCACATGCGGACGATCATGGAGTAGTAGAAAACACTCATGCATATCTATCCATCAGAAATGGTAGAAGGTGTGCCACAAAAGCTGATAGATTGATACTTGATGCAGCAGATAATGTAGGAGCCCCTACTTCACAATGTAGGCAGAGATAGTCTCCAAACATGTTTACTGGATACATGGATCTTATGAGAAAATGTATTGTGAAAGAAACATATTCCTTTGAGGAGGCAGTGCATCAACCAATTTGGGTTGATAAAATGGTGGAGGAGTATGACTCCATTGTCAAGAACAGTGCATGGGAAATTATCCCAGGACTAGTCGACAAATCGATGGTTAGATATAGATGGATCTACAAGGTAAAGCAATCTATTGATGGGAATATGGAGAAGTAAAAGGCTATATTTGTGGCCCGTGGATTCTCATAGATTGAGGGGATCGGCTATGATGAGACTTTTGCACCAGTTGCAAGGTACTCTTCCATTAGATCCATCCTTGCACTCTCAACACAGATGGGGTGGCACATTCAATAGATGGATGTGAAAATTGTGTTTCTCAATGGAGTTATTGAGGAAGAAGCATACATAGAGAAGCCAGTTTTTTTGAGATCTTTGATAATGAGTCACATGTGTGTCGATTCAAGAGAGCATTATATAGGCTGAAGCAAGCACCTCATGCTTGGTACATTCTGATTGACAACTATTTCACCAGACTGGGCTTCACCAAAAGTGTAGCTGATGCAAACTTGTACAAAATTGTAGTTGAGGGTAAGCTTTTGATTATTTTAATTTATGTTGATGATCTAATTTTGAATAGAGATGAGCAGCTGATACACTCATGCAAGGAGGATCTTGCAAGGGAGTTCGAAATGAAGGACATGGGACTCTATTATTTCCTTGGTTTGGAAATATGGCAGTGGGATGGTGAAATTTTTGTTTCTTAATACAAGTATGCCAAAGATATATTGGGTAAGTTTCACATGGAGAGCTACAAACCCATGGACACTCCTCTTCCAAGAAATTGGAGGAAATAGGATGCTAATTTTGGAGAGGTAGTTGATGCTACTATGTATGGGAAGCTATTTGGTTCACTGATGTATTTAGTGAACACTAGACCAAAACTTTGCTACGTAGTTAACCAACTGAGTCAAGTAATGGTTAAGCCTACCAAGCTCTTTTGGAAGGTGGGGAAGCATGTCTTGAGATACCTAAGGGGGACATCAAAGTATGAATTATGGTATAGACGGACAGAGGGAGTGAAGCTTCAAGGCTTCACAGATGTAGATTGGGTAGGCAGTCCATCAGACAAAAAGAGCACATCATGAGGGATCTTTAGCATAGGATCGACATATGCTTCTTGGTATAGTAGGAAGCAGTGATTGGTGGCACTCAGTTCAGTGGAGGGAGAGTAAATGGCAGCAAGTTAAGCTGCATGTGAGGCCATCTGGTTGAGAAATATATTGGTTGGTTTTTTTGGTTCTCAGATGGATCTGACAGTGATACATTGTGATAATTGGAGTTGAATTAAAATCTCGATTAATCCTATGTTTCATGATAGATCCAAGCACATAGACATCTGGTACCACCATCTCAGATATTGTGTGCAGAGCTGCATAATGTTACTTCAGTACATTCCCACGGAAGACCAGGAGGCAGATATTCTGATGAAGGCACTCACTAGGAGAAAATTTGAATAACATAGAGACAAGATCAAGGTGAATGATAATGCCTTTATTTTTTAGAGGCAGTGTTGAAGTTCAACAAGAAATTTCATCACCTCTACTAGTGTGGGACTAGGAGGTCCAAGAATCACCTACACTAGTGTGGGACCACAGGTGTTAGCATCACCTACACTGGCGTGGGATAAATTTGGTGCATGTCTATTTTAGTTATCTCTTAATTAATATCGAAAATAAAATGTAATCTAATACAAAAATAACTTGTAATAGTTAACTGAGTGTGATAAACTCAGTTAATTAATGAATTTTGAGTTGAGGGTAGTTGGTGAGGCATGCAGAGTAATTCTAGTTGTAACAGAGTTCGAAGTGTAGTGGTGCATTAATTAATGCATGTTGTGATCATTTTAACTCAGTTAAGTGAGTTAAAATTATTTGTGCTAGTTGTAACTGTTTGATACACTAGTAAGAGATCAAGTGAATTAAATATTATTTAATTCACAATCAGTGATCTCACATGAAACTGAGGATTTACTATTATTAGCTGCATGCATGTCAATTCCAATGGAAACCCAGTTGAGATCTAGGTGAAATGGATGTTGACTATTAGTTGTAGGATTATTGGGTTGCACCCATGGAACCAAACACCCATTGGATTTCCCATGATCCTTGCGCAGTCAAGGAAGGACAAAATTCCTAAAGAATAGGGATTGAATTCCACATGAATTGTGAAAGAAAGGCAAGATATTTAGAGGTTGAGAATTGGCTAAGTGTTAGTCAGTGTTGTCCAAGACAGTGTGAGACAATTAGTTGAGTACAGGAGGGCTCTTGTGAGAAGAGTTGTATGTAATTGTTTCATGTATCGATGTTGAATATACAATAGAAGATAGTGGGGTTTTGAGCAACAATATTTCCTCAGGAAATTATCTATGTTGTGGTTTGATTGGTTCTTCTTTGCTTCATGTGATTGGAGATTGTGTTTTTAATTCTGCAAGTGATTTATAGAAGTGATTCAATATCTAGTTTTTGTACATTGTTAGATCATATTGAATCCATGATCTACATGATTTTTTTATAATTTATACACATTCTTGGAGTCATTAGCTCATGATTTTTTCATCCAGCATGAGGTAAACCACATTTTTATGGTAAAACCAACTTTTTCTAAGTATACCGAAGTGGATGAAATCTACAGGAAGGTCAGCAAGTTAAATATCCAAGATGAAGATCAATGAGATAAGTTAACTGAGTTTCAAGAGTATAAAGTAATAAAGAACAACCATCTGCATCTAGCTCATAGGAAAAAACATTAGCCAACATTACATCCAGCGTAGCCTACAAATAGGCCTACTCATCAACTCATTCCCCGAAAGAAGTTCCAACATGCTAGATCACCCGCATCAAGCCTATACTTTGTCATAGTTAGAGTTTATTGTTAGATTTAGGATAATAATACACTATTCGTTGAGACAACATTAATTGTAATCAATTTTGTAAAATTTAGTATAAATACTTCATTGTTTGAAGTATTAGATGTTGATTTCTGAACATATTTTGCCTACTGCACAATTGTAAATTCCAAGTTTTGCTGGAGCATCAATAATACAAAGACTTATTTCAGGATTCATGTGGTGTAATTATTCATGAAGTGTTTCTACTCTTTCTATGTTTTCCACTGTTATTTCATTTTCTCTATTTATCAAAATTTTTAATTGTAAAATAGAAAGTGTGATGATTAGGACATGTTATTTAAAACACCTTATTATAGTTGATTTTACAACTTAAATGTTTTCTACTTGAAGTTATATTGAAAAATACTTAATTTATTTTCAGTCTCAACTGAAATTCACTTTTCTACCATGTTCATTATTCATTTAAAATCTTAAAGAATCTAGTGAATGAAACCTAGCTTTCCCTGTTACAAATCTTTTAAAAATTGATGAAAAATCCAGTTTTATGTTTTGAATCCATTTCCTAATGGGGATATAAATATTTAATCAACCAAATCAATCAAAATCAATCAACAACCAAATACAGTAATAACTAGCCTAATATCTATTAAAAAAAAATTAAATCTTAAAGAGATATCCCTCTTTGAAGTTGGCAGGGCTAGATCCCAGCTTCCAAAGTGGTTTTGACATTGTCCTCTGTGTTTATTCTACCAATATTCTAAATTATAGAATGATAACAGGAAAAAAACACCTACTTTTTAGGGAGTTGTTGGTAGCTACCCTCTAGGATAAATAGGCTAGAGCAAGAGCTTACTAGGATTCTCTTTCTTGATGTAGCTAGAGCACTCTTAGCTCTTGTATTAGACATTTATGACTTTCATATATTATGTAAAATACTGGTTATGAAATAAAATGAGAATTTGGTTCTTCTCCATTGATTTAGTTTTCAGGGAGCTAAGCTTGTGGGTTAGGGGCATATCCATTAGCATTAGTCTCTCATATGTACTTTTTTTTTCTTTCATGTTGCAGTGGCTAATATCTTTCCATTTTATGTTTAGTAGCTTATAAAATCTCAAAATTGTGTGCCTCCCTCTCTCACCGCTTCCATTAGTGCTTGAGGAGGGAAGATCTTCAGCATAGACCAAAATTTCTTTTAGTTTATGATTTCCTGGAAAATTTATATAGGTTTCTTTTCTTCTCATGGACATGTTGTATATGTAGAGGTAGATTTTTGTTTCAATTTCATAGGTAGGATTATTTAAATTCAACTCATTTTTTCCACCATTGTTATGATATATTTTTCAATGATGAATACATGAACATGTATTTTTCTTTCGGGTTTTAATAAAGCAGCATAGGAGGACTTCCCTAGCACCATTAGCTTCAATCTCTACCCTTCATCAACCATCTTCCATACAAGTCACATTCAACCCTGTTTTTGGAAATCTCCACCACAACACTGAGAGCCACCTTGCAGGTGCAAGACAGGCTTTGTCAAGATTTTTGGGCTTGAACAAGGATTTGGATACCCTTAATATACCTTGATCCACCTTCATTCCACCTCTCCTAGCCATTTACTCACCATTTCTGGCCTCAAACTACCCTCAACATGTTTCTTGTAGCATTTCAGGACATCCTGTCGCACTACAGGAAATCTTGTAATAGCGCCAACCACTCACTCCTTTAGCCCAAAATCACTATTTCACCTCATCTCGGCCTATCCCAACCTCCAACACACCTTTAGCTCTGAAACCTTGAGTCACAAAATCTCTTAGTTCACCTCAGTGCCCCCTTTTTCTATAAAACAGAGTCATTTAAAAGTGTGATTAGCTTATGGATAGATACATTGTTAAGCATAGTAGTTAAGCATAGGATAAATATAACTCAATTATTCATTTTCTTCAACATGTGTGCCTAGATTAGTTTCACTTTCTACAAGTTCAATTCAACAATCTAAATTATGAATTCCACTTAGTTTAATTTCCTTTATTGCATTAGCTTAAATGTTAATTTCTCTTTCTTATAGATAGCTAGATCAATCATTATGATCTAGAACAGTTTATTTCCTTATTGATAAAGTAATGGTCATAATTTATTTCCAGTCTTAGATTTCATTCAGAAGTGTGGCAGACTCACTTTCCTAGAATAAACCCTAGTAGTAACACCTCATTGTAGAACTAAGAAGAGGATGGCATGCGTAGAACTCATTTTTTGTGCATATAGCACTGCCACCTCAAATTTTCTATGAACCCCATGTTGATAAAGTAAAGTTGAGTAGCCTCTAGGAGTTGTAGCACCCTTGGTGCAATACCAGGGATCCCCACTTTTGGGGCGTCGTTTTTGTGGAAGTGTGTAAGTAGATGCTTTGATTATGCTTTAAAATTATTTTCTACTTTTCGTTTATATTCAGTTCCAAAATATTGAAAAATAAAAAAATAGTTTGACTTTCATGCCTTGTAGGAGTATGGATAACCAAGGAAAATTCTTACTAAAAACCCCCACATCCCCACACAGTCACCCTTCACTCTTCTTCAGTGAATGTGAGGTTGAAAACACCATAAATGAGGCACTTGAAAACTTTAAAGAACCTATTGGAGAAGAGGAGGAGCTTGCTTCACCTGAGGAACCTTCTTCACCAATTCAAGCCATGGCTGAAACTAGGACCCAAGGAGTATTTCCCATTAGAGAAAGAAAGGGAGAAACTAGAATGAAGAACATCAGCCCTTCAAACCTTCCAAATTTCCATGACGTTATTTATGAGGATCCTAGCACTTTCATGTTTGAGTTTTTTGTTGTCTGTAAGACCTACGACTATGCGTCATATGACAAGAAGATAAAAATATTCCCATCCACCCTCAAGGATGCAACCTTGCACTGGTTCATGGGTTTGCCTGGAACAACATCACTACCTGGGAAAAAATGCAGGAGTCCTTCAACGACAAATATAGAGACTACTGCAGATCTAAAGAAACAAACTAGGAGATATTTAGGATGAATCTGGGACCTGATGAATCCCTGGAAGATTATTAAGAAAGATTACAGCTCAACTATAAAAGATCCAACTGTACCCTTGATCCCAGATCACTCAAATTGGTACTTGTTCTAGGGATCAAGGAAGAGGTGATAAAAACCTTTAATATGTTGTCTAGAGGAGACATCTACTAGATGCCTTATGAGGACATCAAAATTGTCTTTAGAAACCACTCTAGGGCAACTAGTAAGAAAGGTAGAGCTAACCAAAGCATGACCAATACCTTGTCCTCTTCCACCTTCATCAAGCATGAGACTGGGAATATGTTGGAGGACTTAAAATGTGAGATGTTGCACACATTTTCTTTTCAAATGGACACAATTCAGATCAAGAGGAGGCAAGAGGAAGCCAAGAGGGCCTTGTCTATAATCTGCACTATATGTACTACAAAACAACCTATAAATTAATGTCCACTAAATCTCATAGAGGTTTTCTTAGTTTGTTAAGAGAATCATGCCATAGATAAGTGTCCCTCCTTACTTGGGCTCAAATTTGTATATCAAGGTGGGGAAGGAGGACTAGAGAAAATTTGTTTCATAAATCATAGGAGGCCTCAAGGGCCTTGGTCATATCATTAGGGAATGCAAGGTGCACCTTAATCCTACTATCATAAAAACTAGAATGCACCTATGTATTCTTGGTACACATCCACTCCTCCATCTTGGCATACACCTCCTACTTGGACTTACAACCCTCCAGAACCCCCTTAGCTTATGAACCAACCATTCCAGTAGTATGTTCTTCAACCACGTCAATGGAGAAACCCATCATAAGGATGGAGGACCCAACACAACCAACCACTTGCTTTACTACCTCCACCCCAACCTCAACCTCATATAACCCACTCTTCTCCACCTAAGTTGCCTTAGATGCTTTCCCAAACCAATCTGAACCTGAACAACAAGCAAGCACATTAGGAAAACATCTTATCCAACTTATTCTATGGAGATACATGATATCAACCTCAGGTATATAAGAGTACTCTCAGACAATCATCCTCCATCTCCACCTATATAGGTTGAGGAGGAAAATGAAGAGAGTAATACTCAGATCAATCAACCTCCTTTTCTTGAGTGCCTAAACCACCCTAGCCAGCATACCCAGAAGAGACTAAAATTTTGGGAGAAATGAAAAATATGTGTGTGAAAATAACCCTTCTCTAGGCCATTAAGCATGCCCCTATTTACAATAGGCTCATCAAAGAAAAGTGTTTTAAGAAACCTTGGAGAAAGAATAAAGACACCCCCACCATTAATGTTGTGGGAAAATTGCCTAACTTAACGTTGGGATGGGTGATCTTCCCAAAGTACCCAGACCCTTGAAGTCCAGTATTATATTTACACATTGATGGTGTCATAGTCCTCCATACTCTGATTGAACTTCAGGCTACCATTAATGTTTACCAAGGAAACTACGCTTAAGATAAACCTCCAAGGAGCATTGATAAAGACCGCCATTGTTCTACAACTTGCAGACAGATCCATAGTAGCTAAGAAAGGAACTGTTGAGGATGTTATGGTGTCAATTAACTTCTGGGAGTACCCCACAAATTTCCTGGTCCTCCAACCAACGTCCAAGTTTCATGGTTACCATATCATATTAGGAAGACCTTGGTTGGCCACTTCCAATTCTTATATCAGTTGCAAGGATGGAAAAATGACTATAAACAATGGGCCATTGTCCAAATAGCTCATATTATATCCTCCTTCCCAACATTCCATTGACCATGACCTACCCTTGTGGTTAGAGGTCGAAGAATAAGATGATGAAGTGTATAGTACCACATCCTACCCCATTTGTACCATAGATATTTCTCTTAGAGGGGGGCAACCCGATGAGGATGATCTTATCGACCACATCATTCAAAGCCAACCCTCCATTTCCATTCCACTCGATGAACTAGTGAGAGAATTTGAAATCCACCCTTCGATTGAGTTGCACTCATTTGATTCAACTTCTAAAGACACCAAGGTTGTGGAATTTAGCCCATCAAAATCCCTAAAGATTAACTCAAATCTCTCAGCCAAAGAAGAGGAGAAACTATGGCAGCCCTAGAAGGAAAACCTAGATGATTTTTCTTGGGAATACAAAGACATGAAAGGGGTGCATCCCTCAATGTGCACAAATCATATTTATATTAAAGAGAGATGAAATCCTGTGCACCAGCCGAAAAAGAGGATGAACCTAGATCTAAAGGACATAGTGAATGATTAACTGCAAAAGTTGTCAAATGCATGTTTCATCTACCCCATATCAAATAGTGAGTGGATGTGTCCTCTTGTTATAGTCCCGAAGAAAAATGGAAAGTGGAGAATATATGTTGACTACCGAGAACTAAACAAAGGCACTAAGAAGGACCATTTCCCCTTTCCCTTCATCAATCAAGTCCTGTATGGTCTTGTAGGGCATAATTTTTTCTCTTTCCTCGATGGGTTTAGTGGGTATAACTAGATCCAAATCAGCCCTAAGAACCAAGACAAGACCACTTTCACATGTCCCTGTGGCACTTTCTATTACAGAGTCCTTCCCTTTGTGTTGTGCAATGCCCTTGCTACTTTCCATAGAGCAGTCCTGAGCATTTTCTCTAAACTAGTGCATGACTCTGTAGAAATCTACATGGACGATTTCACACCTTATGGGTATGATTTACAAGAGGATCTATCCAATCTTAGAAAATTGTTGAGAAAGTGCATTGAAATGCATCTCTCCCTAAGTACAAAAAAGTGTGAATTTATAAAAACGGTAGGGATAGTCCTAGGTTAATCAATATCACAATCAAGAATACAGGTAGACCAAAAAAAAAATCACCATCATAAAAAGGGTGCATATTCCTAAAAAGCAGAGAGATGTCAAAATTTTCCTAGGTTTGGATGGTTACTATAGGGGGTTCATTAAATACTTCAACAAAGTATCCTCATCATTATTCATACTGTTGGCCAAATATTTTGAGTTTTTCTGGTCTATTCTCTATTACGAGGCTTTTGGTTTCATTAAGGAAAAGCTAACCACTAACCCCATTCTTTTAGGTCCCAGTTGGACCCGGCCGTCCCACATCCACACATATGCATCGGATAAAGTTGTGGGGGAAGCCTTGGGGAAATTAGAAAATAAATTAACCTATGCCATTTATTTCATTAGCAAGAACTTGTCAAAAGTTGAACTTAACTATAATGTCACTAAAAAGGAGATCTTAGCCATTGCCCATTCATTAAATAAATTCAAGCATTATATTACAGGTTATCGGACCTTTATACATAATGTTGTAACATTATATAGTTTTCATAAGTTAGCATATATAGTCAAAACAATTTAAAAAAAAAAATGTTAAGATAGGATATGGACGAAAGAAAGGTAAATAAATAAGTGTTAGGCATATTGTGTGATTTATATATCCATATCAAAATAAAATATTATGTTAGATTGCCCTAAATAAAGGAGGAAAAATCAAAAATAAAATTTTAGGATGCCAAAGAAAAATAAAGGATTTAGTGCAAAAGAATGAAAAATATATGGCTGCAAGCTCAAATTTTCCTTTTTCAAAAGTTAAATATATTAATTGTGATTAATTTCTTTAAAAACACATTTGTTTTTCATTATTTTATTTTAACATCAAACTTAAAGTTTATTGTGCATAAATTACTTGAATGCTAAGGTTACTAAATGACAAAAGTTGTCTTGTCGGATGTCATATCGCCCGATTAATTTTCAACGGTTAAGGTCTCTCCCGCCCAAATCAATGGCAGAGGGAGAGTTCGCAACCCCCTCGGTAATTTCCCCATTAACACACGGGGGGGTGGGGGTTTTCCAAAAATTGGTTTTAATGGATGTCCAAAAATACATACATGGTGCCCTCTCTTGAGTCCACAACCCCTCTGCTCAAAACCCGAAACCACTACCCCCCCCTTGGAAATTCATCGTGGTTTCTCCCTTGCCGCCTAAATGGTCATCCGTACCGCACCTTGAACATTTTCCATCCACCACTCTCGTGCTACCACCTACCATATATCCATTACCAGATCACCCTGACCATTACCACGATGTAATTTCTCTACCTTCCTCTTTGCCCGTTGAAGCCCCCACTCCAAAACCGTTGGCCTCCCTATCAGCTCTTCCGCTCCAAATCCCATTTAAGTTGCTACAGTCACATTAAACCGTTAAAAACAATCACGATCTATAAAACACCCACTGCCCCACTATTTATCACTTTTTTTTTACCATTATACTGTTGTAATTGCAGGGAAAATTTCACAATCACCTTCATTGACTAATCAAGCTGTCACAACACCTACAGTCGTCCGATCAAGCCATTATCATTTTCTTTCTTCTTGGAAGAACTATCTCCTTTCCTCTGACATTCTGTTAAAATTTAAAAATGACCCCAAAATATAAATCCAAGAAAAATATTATAGAAGAAATCCTTGCTCCCAGAGCCCAGGTCAATCTTGACCTCATCCCTCTTACAAATTCCCTCTTTAAGTTATATATTGACAGTGTGAGTTTGATTTCCATAAAATCCACATGTGGCTCAAATATAAATATATAGACAAAGAATACCATATCACATTCTCAGAGTCACTTCTCCCTTTATTTTCCTTCCCAAAAACCCATGAATTCCTTGGTTCAATTTCATGTTGTCAAGCCTGTTTGTGCTCAACCTAGTCTCCTAAATTGAGTTCATTAATTGTCAACCAGGGTTGGTAAACTGCTGAAGTGTGGTGCACTATATGTGCTTAGGTATTTGTTTCTCACTACGTTGTGTCTAGTGTTTTATGATGTTTTTGGATTTTTTATGGTTTTATGTTCACAAGGGAAAGAAATAAATGCTGGTGGAAAGAAGCTACTGGTTAAAAACAGAGTGAAGCCTAAATTATGGATGACAAATGACAAATGCAAATACTGAAACAAAACAAAGCCTAAACTATGGCTAGCAAATTACAAAGCTTGATAATGACTTCAAGGAAATAAATCACAACATGAGCTTAACTTGTCCAATTCATTCATTAAAGATGTTTTGGAAGAGCTTGAGAAATGGGCAGTTAAGTGTAAATGAAGTTCTCCTAACTAAACAACCAAACAATCAACTTACAATGTTACAACATCTCATCCATGATTAAAGGTCTATTAAAATATATTTGGAAAAGAACATTTGTAGAACCATAAGATTTCTATTCTAAACTAGCTTCTAACTTTGTTCTGCAACTCAATCTAGCACCACTAGGCCTCACACAAAATTTATAGATTTCTTTTTAGAATGGTCTTTGAGAAAAGACTTGTTTGTGAAATGATAAAAAGGTTGCAAAAAAAATACTCCAGGCCTTAGACTGATACTACCTTCTGTCCAGATAATTATGTGTTAGTATGAGTTTGGAACAAAAGAAGTTTTGTAAATAATGAAGACCGTGGTGTTTAAATTTAACAACTAATACAATTTGAAATGCAATGGATGGCAACTACACTGGAATGTTAACACAGTGAACTAAGTTAAGACTAAACTATGGTACTTCTAGTCTACAGTGAACAGTGTTAAATTAAAAGCCATTATCAAACTGAAAATGAAATGACAGAATTGAACCACATGCATTCTACCTCCGGAGTTCTATAACTAAGTTATCATGCAACTAACCTAAGGAATTCTACAGTTCATCCCGTTCAGTATGAATGATGTTTTGGAAGAGTTTGTGAGAATGAGTATGGCTGTATCATTCAAAGCAATTGAACATAAACACAAGACTGAAAGAAAATACAACTAAATTCCAAGACACCACAGCTACTTCTTACTCATTGTTATGATATTTTCGAAGATCTTTGTAAGAGTAAGATTGGCTATGCCACTTGGTGTAAACTAACAACTAAAACCTACAATACCACAGTTATGCCTTATTCATCATAATGATATTTTGGAAAAGTTTATTAGAGTAAGTTTTAACTGTGATAACTAACAAAAGTAAATGCAACTAAAACCTACACTATCACAGTTGTGCCTCATTCTTCATAATGATATCTTGGAAGAGTTGATTAGAGTAATTTTGGCTATGATAGTAAATATAAAGAAATATGAACATAAGATGAAATAAAAGCGAAACTAAAATACTTATCTACTGTATAAACAAGGCCGCTCAGGAGGCAGGGGCCCTCTACCACCAGAGTAGCACGAAATCTAGTTCAGAATTGACTCAACGTGTTGAAGGAAATACTGCTTCTTTCATTAAATAGGAATCACCTCAAAACAGAGTATTCACAGACTTCAAAGATCTAACAGTCAACCATAAAATCTAGCCAAAATCTAACCTTTGTCTCTCGATTTCCCGAGCATATTTATAGCAAATTTACATAACAGAACTTGAGATAATACGGGGATTATTGTCTTTCCTAATAGAAACTAAACTAGGACTCTGATCATGATCATGTAACAGAATCTGGACTATCCTTATTCTATTAGGAGTCTACCTCCTAGTTTGAGTTTCCACGTGCTTAACCACTTACAGAATTCTGTTCAATCTCCATGGAGGGAAAGAAATGATGAGGACATGACGTGGAGTACACCCATGTGTGCTTTTCTCCAAGATGACATCTGGAACCTGTATAAACATGAAGCTGGCTGCAGAATTGGAAACTAGCTACTGAATGTCTGCATTCTGTAGCTAGTTTCAGTTCAAAAAGTACTACAATGACACAACCATAAAAACATAGCAAGTTAGCCATGATATTCATTCTTAAAGAAATTTTAACTAATTTCATTGATCATTTGAGCCTGGGATTAATAATGGATAAAAAAAATGGAGTGGAATGTGGTGGAAGAAAGAAAATTTTTGGAGCTCAACATACCCCCACTGCTAGATTCTTGCATGTCCTCATGCAACTATTCCATGAACTCAGAGGCCTCTGCAAGAACATCCAATTCTCTTCTTCTGCTTTGTCTGGTAGTTGAAGGCCTTCTGGGCTTCCTGATGACTAACTTGAACCTTAAATTGGTAAGTGCCCTGATTAACTTTTTGTTCCTCTTTTTCAACTTTTCATTAGCCTTTTCCACTTTGTCCATTTGTAGAGACAGGGTTGAGTTCATACTGGTTTTCAGTTTAACTTTTTCCCTTAGAATATCATTCTCAGTCCTGATATGTCTGTTAAGTACTTCCAGATCGTACCTATCTCTTCTTAACACATCTATTTCGGATAGTGGAGGACTAGGGGTTCTGTCTCTACTCTCTGAAGGTTTCCTCTGCAATGTTTCAACATAGTTGTAAATTTCTTGCTGTGCAGGATCAATTTCTGGAACTTCCTCATCAAAATCCTCCTCAGTAGGTGTTTCTTCGTCTTCTATGTTTATAACCCCAGTTTTTTTAACTTTTTTTTCTTTAGTATGCCCCTCAGTCCATGGCTCCTCCTTGGTTGAGATGGCCCTTCTCCTTTTTCTCTGGCAACTCTTCTTATGATTCTCTTTTTCTTAAGTTGCTTCTTAATCTGAACTAATTTTTCAGAGATCATTTCTTCACTACTTTCTTGTATTCTTTTATCAGTTTCAGTTTTGGAGGATTTCCATCATCTGCTTCTTTTTGTAGGTTGATGTTCAGGTGAAGGCTCTTTTGGTTCCTCAAAGTGATTTCTCACCAAGAAGTTATCCCAATTATCCCCTATTTTGCTCAAATGATACTCAATCAAAATCTTGACTAAACCATGGTGGTATAAGGTTGTCTCCAGAAATTGAATTCTCTTTTGGACACTTGAAGCCATTTTCTTTAAACTTTGAAGCAAGAAATAGGGCAAATTAAGCTCTTCTTCTAGGAAATGCATTATCAACCTAATATGGTAAACATAGAAAGTACCATATCTACCTTCACAAGTGATAAATTTTTGTAGGATAAGCAACATGTTTCTCCATTTGTTCTTTAATGCAGAACTAGGGACACCCTTTTTAAACACAGTGACATCCATACCTGGTGAATTGAGTATCTGCTTCCATGATTTGTTATGGAATTCTCTATTCTTAAACCACCTTTCTCCTTGTCTAAGCAATCCTGCTGCTTATGCAATAAAAGCCTCTGTGATAGTGAATTTAATATCTCCAATTTCAACCTCGGCTCCTTTGAATGACCTTGCAAACGTTTTAGTAACCTCTTTGTGGGAGCCACCAAATTTTTCAAGGAATTGCATCCATCCTGCTTGTTGCAACATTTCTCGGATTTGGGGATAGCCTTCTAAATATTTAGTGTTAACTGGTTCTGTTCTCACGATGAGGCCCATAACTCTTCTTCAATCTTCAATTCACCAGCCTCCTGCTCACGGTGAGAATGGTTGTTAACAAGTTGTTTTTGCTCCCCAAATGTTTCCTCTGTTTCACGGTGACAACGGTTGTTACAGAATGAAATGGTTAAGAGTCAGCTGCGGAAAGGAGTGATAAGGAATGGTTACGGAATGAATTAATGAGGTGAGGTGAAGAAAACGAATCAATGAGTGAAAAGACCGCGGAGATATTTCAAAAATCATCATTAAATGCTTAGTGACGTGATTAATCCAATCACTTCAGCACTTTAACCATTTAGATTTTTTTTTAAATGATGATCGGATATGAGTTTTGAAATGGAGAAATAGAAATATTTTTATCCAAATTTTTGCGGGAGGTTTGTTCAGCATGATCAATAAAATTAATCAAAACAACTTTTTGAATTATTCATAGCTAAACTATACTAAAAATTTTCATGATATGTCATTATAATCACTTCATACCTTTGCCTTTGCTTTGATTTTCTTGTGATCTTCATATGCTTTGTTTTCTCCTGAAAACCATTAATTTTTGAGTCTTCATAACCTTCTTGATCTTGGTTTGTTCATGGATGTTCAAGATCATTTTGTTGCAAATCAAATAATTGCTGGTCAGTGCCTTCAGGATCTGTAGCTGCAGAATGTCTGTCTGGCTGCAGAAAGTCTGATTAGCTGTAGAAAGTCTGATTAGCTGCAGAATGTCTATTTGATTGCAGAAGGTACCTGTAGAGAACTTGAATCATGGAATGGAGTGGTTTGGAATGTAAGTGGAATGTTGTATGGAATGAGTGAAGATGGATGATGAAATATGGTATAATGGGATATGTATGAAGTGAATGATGGAGTGGGATGGATTACAATTTATGAAATGGAGTGAAAAAGTACCTTGCAATTTTCCGCTGTGTATTATTCAATTGTAGAAAAACATAAAATTTTAAATTCTGGAATGGAAATGAGGTGGATGAAGTATGGAATGAGATGAATGAAATATGGAATGAAGTGAAATATGAATGAGTGAATGAGATGGAGTATGGATGAATGAGTAAATGGAATGAAATGAAATGAGATGGATCATAAGTGAAATGGATCTGAACTTATGATTTTGTAACAGCTGCTTGAAGAAACAAAATGGAAAAGTTAGAGTGTCAGAAAGATTCTGATTTTCACTCCATATTTTCTGTATAAACATGTCAATCAGTGATTGGTTTTCATGTCTATACTTTTATTATTATTATTATTATTATTATTATTATTAGTTTTTTTTTTTTTTCAATGAGTCTGACTTCAGAAAATTTAATTAAGTTGATGAAGAAGAAAGATTCTTCTTCATTAACTTCACATCACTGTTTTCCTGGAACTTCTTGACAAACTCTTCTCTTGAGAGTGGTTTATGATACAACTTCAATCTATGACCATTCACACGAAAAGTACCCTCTTCTTCATCTATTGTCTTGATTTTTACTGCTCCATTTTCAAAAAATTTAACAACTTCATATGGCCCAAGCCAATGTGTTTTAAATTTACCTTGAAAATCCTTGAATTTTGAATTAAACAAGAGAGCCCAGTCACCTTCTTTGAACTTCTTATCTTTGATGTACCTGTCATGCCATTTAGTCCTTTGTTGTTGGAATAGACTTGTTTTCTGAACTGCATCTTGTCTGATCTCATCCAATTCATTAATCTACTCCAATCTATGCTTTTGTGCCTCTGATAGATCAAGTCCTAGCTGAACTGCCATTTTGAAAGTTTGAATCTGGAACTCTATGGGAAACAAAACTTGCTTTCCATAAACAAGTTCATAAGGAGTATGGTTTGTTGTGCTTCTCCATGTATTTCTGTAGGCCCACAAGGCTTCAGGAAGCCTATCTACCCAATATTTTCTATGTAAATGGACAGTCTTTGTTAGGATCCCTTCAATGACCTTATTAGTAGATTCCACTTGACCATTTTCTTGTGGATGATAGGGAGTAGATTTTCTATGTCTGATTTTGTACCTCTCCATCATTTTTTCCACTAGCCTTGATGTGAATTGAGCTCCTTGATCTGTAACAATTTCCCTTGGGACACCAAAATGAGTAAAAATATCCTCAAAAAGAAAATTAACTACAGATGCTTCAGTAGCAGAAATTAATGGCTTGGCCTCTACCCATTTGGTAACATAATCAGTGCAAACTAATATATATTTCTTTTGTCTTGATGGAGGACTAATAGGTCCTACAAAATCCAAAGCCCATTTTTCAAAAGGTTCAATATGTACCTGAGGTTGTAATGGCATCTCACCCGAAGGAGAAGGTTTCCCTACCCTTTGGCAACTGTCACACCTTTTGACATACTCTTTAGCATCTTTAAACAAGGATGGCCAATAATATCCTAAATGAAGGATCTTATAGGTTGTCCTCTTGTCAGCAAAGTGTCTGCCACAAGGTTCATCATGACATGCTTTGAGAATCTCAAGCATCTCATCTTCCCGAACACATCTCCTAATGATAAAATCTGGACCTGTCCTGTACAACTCATTAGCAACCCATGAATATTTTGCACTGTCATAAATGATTTTTCTTTTCTCTCTTGCATTCATTATTGAAGGAAATTTCCCTGAAACTAAATAATTAGCAATGTCAGCAAACCAAGGAGTTTGAGTAGAAATTGCAAAAGATATTCATCAGGGAATTGATCTTCAACTGGAGTATTGTCTTTGATGTTTTGGAGTCTAGATAGGAAATCAGCTACTGTGTTTTGTTTTCCAGGCCTATTTAGAATGGTAATGTTGAATTCTTGTAAAATCAATAACCATCTTATGACTCTGCCATTAGTAATTGATTTGTTCATTAGATATCTAATTGCAGAGTGATCTGTGTGAACAAAAGTTTCATAGCCTGTTATATAGTGTCTGAATTTGTTTATGGCATGAACAACAGCTAAAAACTCTTTTTCAGTTACAGTATAGTTTAACTCTGAAGGAGTCAAATTTTTACTGGTATAGTAGATAGCATAAGGAATCAGGTCTTTTTGTCCCAATACTGCTCCTAGAGCTGTATCTGAGGCATCTGTTGAAATATGAAAAGGTAACTTCCAGTTAGGTCCCCTTAAAATAGGTGCTTCAGAAATTTTTGTTTTTAGGGTCTCAAAGGCTAACTGGCAATCAGAATTCCATTTGAATTCACAGTCTTTGGTAAGAAATTTAAAGAGTGGAGATGCTATCTTGGTGAATTTTTCTATAAACCTCCGATAATATCCTGTAAATCCTAGAAAACTCCTAACATCTTTTTGACAACTTGGAATAGATAAGTTAGAGATGACTTCAACTTTTCACTCATCAACTCTAATCCCATCCCCTGAAATATGATGCCCCAAAACAATACCTTCAGTAAACATCATGAAACATTTCTCATGACCAAGTGAAATATTTGCTTCTTGACATCTCTTTAAAACTTTTTCCAAGTTTGCTAAAGCTTCTTCAAATGTGTTTCCATAAACTGTGAAATCATCCATATATACCTCTACACAATCATGTATTAGATCTGAAAAAATTCCTAATACTGCCCTTTGGAATGTTGCAGTTGCATTGAATAATCCAAATGGCAATACTCGGTAAGCATAAGTACCCCAAGGACAGGTAAATGTGGTTTTGTCTTGGTCCTCAAGTGCTACTTGAATTTGATTATAACCACTAAACCCATCTAAAAATGAGAAGTACTTTTTTCCAGCTAATGTATCTAACACTTGATCTATGAAAGGTAGGGGAAAATGATCTTTAAGAGTAGCTTTGTTTAATTCCTGGTAGTCAATACATACCCTCCATTTACCATTTTTCTTTGGCACAATTACCAAAGGAGAAACCCACTGACTATCTGAAATAGGATAAATGAAATTGACATTCAACAATTTCTGCAATTCTTCTTTAACAATCTCCCTAAGATTTGGATTCATCCTTCTTTGAGGTTGTCTGATTGGTTTACAATTTTCCTCTATATAGATGTGATGAGTGCAAGTATTAGGACTTATCCCTTTCATATCAATGTATTCCCATGCATATGCAGAAGAATGTCTCTGTAATATCTTGACTAACTCTTCTTGTTGAGATTTTTCTAGGTTCTTGTTTATGTTTAAAGATTTTCCTGGAAATATCTCATTTGTAGAGCTGCCAAATTTATCCATGGAATGAAGAGACATCTGTCTTGATGACAAAAAATCAATGTTGGATTCTTCTTGAAATTGTTCATGTTTATATTCCGAAGAGGATTCAAAGTTTTCTAAAGTATTCATAATTTGACTATCTTCACTAATTTCTGAAATTGTGAAGAGAGGTTGTAAGTCTTCTTCATCCTCTATCCATTGAGTATCATCTAAATCTGTAATTTTCCTTGCTGGAGGATACAAAGTGAATTTCTTAGTTTAACTACCATCAGAGATGTACATATCACCGGATCTACAACTAATGAAAGCATCAGCTGTAGCTAACCAAGGTCTTCCTAATATAATAGGGTGTCCTCCTAGATTATTCTTAGGAGTTAGGATCATGAAATCCATAGGGTACTCCCAAGAATCTAGGGACACTGGAATGTCTTCTATTACCCCATCAGGTTTAATCACAGATCTGTCTGCTAATTGTAATAATGTGGGTGTAAAGAGAAGATTAGGAAGTTTCAGTTTATCCATGATTTGTCTACTCATGATATTGACTGCTGCTCCTAAATCAATGAGTGTGTTTTGGATTTCAATTCCATTGATGTGAATTTTAACAACTGGATTTCCTGGGTCTAGATACTTTGGAATAGCAATCTTACCCATCATAATGTCTGCTATTTTTCCTGCCAGTTGAATTTTCTTTGTCTCTCTTATTCTTTTTCTTATTTTCTTCATGCTCAACTCCTTTATTGTCTTTGCTAAAATTGGGATTTCCTTGATGGCTTGTAATAATGGAATATTAATGCAAACATTTCTTAGCTCATCTAGGAAATCATAATTAGGCACCATAATTTGTTTTTCTACACCCCTATCAATTTGTAATCTTTCTGGAAAGGGAGGTGTAGGAGTGGATGTTGATGGCTGCTCTAATACAGGAGTTGAAATTATTGGTTCTTTTTGTTTTTATTTTTCAATGGTTGGGTCCTAAAAAGATGTGTCTTCTTCAAGAATTTTATTTTCTCGTAGAGAATCTTCCTCATAATTGTCTTGTTCTTGTATAATCACAGAAGGTTTCCTCTTTTCAAGTATTCTTCCAGACCTAAGTTGAACATCACTAAGGTCTAGAGTAGTAGTTAAATAAGTTGGAAACTATTGGCCTTATATCATATATGTATTCTGAGGATTTCTATTGTTGGGGTTTGGTATGGGTTGAGCAGGCAACTGATTTGATTTTTGAGGAAATGGTAATGGAAGTGGTTGATTTTGATGTTGTGAATTTTGAGGATTTTGTTGAAGATTTTGTGGTTGAGGAAAATGTGGATATGGTGGATAAGATGGTGGATACTGATAGTATTGAGAGTATCTTCCATAGGGATTTTGTGCCCCTTATGCCCAAACTTGAGATTGATTTTGAAATTGGGGCCAAGGTTGCTACCAAGAATTCCAATTTGGTGGAGATTGATTATATATTTGATCATGAAATCCTTGTGTTTGAGGTCCTTTCCAAGGCCTTCTAGAGACAAAATTGAGAGATTCTATGGAACTTGTAGGAATTTCCTCTTGAAAGACAGCTTTAAGACCAGGAAGTGAAGGAAAACTCTTGGTCTCATGTTTTTATGAACAAATGACACAGGTCTCTACAACTTTTGCATCCAAAGGACACTCTCTTAAGGCATGCTTCTTTCTACATACGGGACAAAAGATTGCTAAAGCATCAGATTCAGCGTTTTGCTTGTTTTGTAACTTAAGGGTGTCTATTTGTTCACTAAGACTCCCTAAGATATTAGATTTGAATTCATCAAGCATATTCCCTATCTCTGCCCTACTTATTGTCCCAGAAGCAGACTTACTTACCCTTGCAAGAGCAGGGTCTCTTGGGCCTTTTATAGTTTTAGATTTCCCTCTTGAAAGGTTGATACATAACTTAGCTATCTTAGGTAATGTGAGCTGAGATATATCCCTTTTTCCCATCATGTTAAGGATATCCAACCATTCATCCCTAATTTTTTTCAACAAGAGAGCTTTTAAGGTGTCTTGATCTAAGTTTTCCATTTTTGCTCTTTTGATGTTGTACTGAAATCTCTCCAACAAATCTTCCAAGTTTTCATCTTCTTTTTGTAACATCTTAAACACTTCCTCCTTATGATTGACTGGCATACAATAATCCAAATACCTCTATAGAAATTCTTGTTTCATGTCTTCCCATGTCCTAATAGAACTGTTGATCAAACTCATAAACCACTTCAATGCTGCTCCTTTCGATGTTGAAGGAAATAGTTTAAGTTTTTGAGCATCTTGTAAGTAGTCATAAGTTCTACATAGGACTTCAAATTCAAATAGGAAGGTTTCAAGATCTTCAGTTTTAAGTCCATATAAATTTGGAAGGACAGAGGGCGAAATGTTTTTCATGGTTGTATTGGTTTCTTCATCTACTATAGGAAACCCAAAAGAGCTTCCCATCTCTCTTCTACCTATTCCTCTACCTATACCTCTACCACCTCCAAATAATGTGTGTTATCCATTAAAGAATCCTCCTCCCCCTTCTTCTTCAATAGTTGATTCTTTTGTGGAAGTGGAAAAGTTTGTGTCTCTAGCAGAGGTCCTTGAATCCTCTTCTAAAGCAGGTTCAGTGGATGAAATGGAAGGTCTTTCTAATGGAATATCTGATCCTAAGTCCTCTGGGAATATAGGATCAATAAAGGATGGATCGTGGGTCTGAGTTGGAGGTGTACTGGCTCTTGATCTAGATGAAACAAGTGGTGTTCTAGGGATCAAGCTTCTGTTGCTACTTCTTACGAATCTACCCCTTGAATCTCTCTCTCTACGCATATAATTGTTTTGTTTTTTTTTGGAGTTAAGAAACAAGGCTACCTAGTTACACTTCCCCAGCAATGGCGCCAAAATGTTTTTGCTCAACCTAGTCTCCTAAATTGAGTTCATTAATTGTCCACCAGGGTTGGTAAACTGCTGAAGTGTGGTGCACTATATGTGCCTAGGTATTTGTTTCTCACTACGTTGTGTCTAGTGTTTTATGATGTTTTTGGATTTTTTATGGTTTTATGTTCACAAGGGAAAGAACTAAATGTTGGTGGAAAGAAGCTACTGGTTAAAAATAGAGTGAAGCCTAAATTATGGATGACAAATGATAAATGCAAATACTGAAACAAAACAAAGCCTAAACTATGGCTAGCAAATTACAAAGCTTGATAATGACTTAAGGAAATAAATCACAACATGAGCTTAACTTGTCCAATTCATTCATTAAATATGTTTTGGAAGAGCTTGAGAAATGGGCAGTTAAGTGTAAATGAAGTTCTCCTAACTAAACAATCAAACAATCAACTTACAATGTTACAACATCTCATCCATGATTAAAGGTCTATTAAAATATATTTGGAAAAGAACATTTGTAGCACCATAAGATTTCTATTCTAAACTAGCTTCTAAATTTCTTCTGCAACTCAATCTAGCACCACTAGGCCTCACACAAAAGTTATAGATTTCTTTTTCGAATGGTATTTGAGAAAAGGCTTGTTTTTGAAATGGTAAAAAGGTTGCAAAAATACTCCAGGCCTTAGACTAATACTACCTTCTTTCCAGATAATTATGTGTTAGTATGAGTTTGGAACAAAAGAAGTTTTGTAAATATGAAGACCATGGTGTTTAAATTCAACAACTAATACAATTTGAAATGCAATGGATGGCAACTACACTGGAATGTTAACACAGTGAACTAAGTTAAGACTAAACTAGGGTACTACTAGTCTACAGTGAACAGTGTTAAATTAAAAGCCATTATCAAACTGAAAATGAAATGACAGAACTAAACCACATGCATTCTACCTCCGGAGTGGTATAACTAAGTTATCATGCAACTAACCTAAGGAATTCTACAGTTCATCCCGTTCAGTATGAATGATGTTTTGGAAGAGTTTGTGAGAATGAGTATGGCTGTATCATTCAAAGCAATTGAACATAAACACAAGACTGAAAGAAAATACAACTAAAGTCCAAGACACCACAGTTACTTCTTACTCATTGTTATGATATTTTGGAAGAGCTTTGTAAGAGTAAGATTGGCTATGCTACTTGGTTTAAACTTAACAAATAAAACCTACAATACCACAGTTATGCCTTATCCATCATAATGATATTTTGGAAAAGTTTATTAGAGTAAGTCTTAACTGTGATAACTAACGAAAGTAAATGCAACTAAACCTACACTATCACAGTTGTGCCTTATTCTTCATAATGATATTTTGGAAGATTTGATTAGAGTAAGTTTGGTTGTGATAGTAAATATAAACAAATATGAACATAAGCTGAAATAAAAGCGAAACTAAAATACTTATCTACTATATAAACAAGGCCGCTCAGGAGGCAGGGGCCCTCTACCACCAGAGTAGCACGAAATCTAGCTCAAAATTGACTCAACGCGTTCAAGGAAATGTTGCTTCTTTCATTAAAGAGGAATCACCTCAAAACAGAGTATTCACAGACTTCAAAGATCTAGCAGTCAACCATAAAATCTAACCAAAATCTAACCTTTTTCTCTCGGTTTCCCGAGCATATTTATAGCAAATATACATAACAGAACTTGAGATAATACGGGGATTATTGTCTTTCCTAATAGAAACTAAACTAGGACTCTTATCATGATCACGTAACCGAATCTGGACTGTCCTTATTCTGTTAGGAGTCTACCTCCTAGTTTGGGTTTCCACGTGCTTAACCACGTACAGAATTCCGTTCAATCTCCATGGAGGGCAACAAATGATGAGGACATGACGTGGAATACACCCATGTGTGATTTTCTCCAAGATGACATATGGAACCTGTATAAACATGAAGTTGGCTGCAGAATTGGCAACTAGCTATAGAATGTCTGCATTCTGTAGCTAGTTTCAGTTCAAAAAGTACTACAATGACACAACCATAAAAACATAGCAAGTTAGCCACGATATTCATTCTTAAAGAAATTTTAACTAATTTCATTGATCATTTGAGCCTGGGATTAATAATGGATAAAAGAAATGGAGTGGAATGTGGTGGAAGAAAGAACATTTTTTGAGCTCAACAAAGCCCAATATGACCCGATCAAAAGAGGGGTGGTGGCCTAGAATAGAAACAGTATAATCACCATCATTGCCTAAAAAATTAATAAAATGCTTTTCATTCCCCAATATGACCAAATAAGTCATTTCTCACCAGCCACACTTATGGATCTGTGCCATAAGCTGACATTCCCACGAAAAGCTATGATTTTCGACATTTTTCAGCCAAAGGATGTTGAATTACCCAAAAAAATCCACCATACCCATCCACTATGTTTCCTAAGGCCTCAAGACACTATATCTCCCTACTTTTCTATCTGCTAGGATATCAGAAAGATCATTATGTTGATGAAATCATTCTTGGGTTCTTTTCCATTTTCAATAATGAACAACAATTAGCATTCATGTATAATTTTAGCCAATTTTTGGCTGAAAATATACATGAACAGTTTATGAATTTTACTACACAAGGTGTATTTAAATATAGTTTTGTCATCACTCACTTGTTTCTTTTCCAGCTAGGAGATCAACTGCCTATTCATCTCAACAAGCAAGATGATTAGGGAGTGAATCAATCAGTGATTAATTGGACATAAATTGTTAGAGATACATCAACAAAGCCAACATTTTCATATTTTGTAGATTCTTTTATACATCGAGTTAAGAAGCTCTTAAGCAGTCAAACAGAACCAAGGATTGAAGAGGAAATTAAAATACTCTTACACCTAAGTGAACAACAAAAACAGGAGATTGGTATCTGTATAAAAATTATACTGAGATCAGGGTGTATGGATGTGAGCTTGCACCATACAAGCTACCTAAATATGTTCCTATGAGAATATTTTCTCTAGAATATATTTGGAAAATGATAAACATGAATGAAATGAAATTAGTGTCAAGTAAAAGAAAATCACAGTTTAAGATGAGGGCTAGAATTATATCATTTATTTGCAATACCAGATGAGTTGGTTTAGAGGCAGATGCATTATTAAAGAAGATGAATTTCCAGCCCAACTTCAAATGGTCCTATGAACCATATGGTATAATCTTTTCTCTTAGAGTTGAATTAAAAAAAACTCCCTATAATCATACCCCAAGGCCAGAGATTGAAAATTTTATGAATCAAGAATAGTGGTTTGAAGGGATATTACAGGAAGCAGATGAATAATTTATGTCAATTTCAAATGTGAAAAATCCAGTTCATCAAAGCAAGCAGATAAAAAGGGCAAGATAAGAAACTCCATCTACTATGCAAGTTATGCAAGAATTCATTCTCCAATAGAAGAAAGAAAAAACTAATTTGACATCATTAACAGAGGGAGGACCATCAAAGATAATTGAACTTGAAGAGTTTTAAGTTTCAACATCACAAAATACATAATTTGGAAACCATTTTTCCAAATAATCCTCCTTTTGTTTCTCCTTCCAGGGAACCTATGGAGTTAATTCAAACTACAACAAACACTTCTATATATGACGAGAACATTTTTTCAAAATTCCTGTAGATGAAACAAAAGAATGAAACTCTTAAATATAATTTTTACAACCAGTTTTGGAAGAAAACATCAACCTCCCAACACAGACTTCTTTTAGCCTTTGACAATGAAAAGGAAAGAATTCATATGGAATTATTACAAGCTTCGGTTCCATTTCCAAAGTCCCCTTCTGACTACAAGAACACCATTTTCTCATTTGACAACAGTCAAATACATCTTATTGATCAGATGGGCATGCACAGGAAATTTTGTGAAATGTTTTTTCTACCATGACCACCACAACAATGTCCCTCTCCAAGCTTAGAACAACACTTTCAAATGTTCAATCTCAGCTCAAGATTGAAAAATTGTCATCATTGTCTAAAGATAGTGTTACACAAAATTTTTTCACTGTCCCTGCAATCCCTCGTCTCGTACATTGGAGGAATATTCCCGTGACCTATGAACAGTAAAATGTCCTGAAAACACCTTGATGACATCCTTCCATCTAAGGGCCAGAATTCTCCTCTAGAACATTTCCTCTGAAAAACCCTAAAAACAGATGTTTTTTCCTTAGCGTGAGTATCCAATTCATCACTCGTGCCGACCTGGAAAAGTTACACTAGGCCTGTGCCACTTGGTGCTATGTCCCCGTGTCTCAACCGCGTCAAGCCTATTTGGGAATGTTTTTTAAAAATAAATGGCAGAAGTTTGGTTCTAACAACTTCAGAATGAATCATCAAAAGGAAGTTGGGTTGTTTGATTCTGGATCTCCTAGTTTAGGAAATGGTTTTCCACCTCTCATGGAACCTTCCTAAGAGATAGGACTCTATCCCATGATTATAGGGATCCCAACTTCCCTTCCTCCCTCTATAAAATCCCTCCCTCTCCATTTTCAAACTAGCTGAAACGGAGATGAAATTTTGGGACGGAAATTATAGCTGAGTGACAATCAAGAGCAGAGCTAAGGAGAACCCTATGAGAGAGACAGATTTTTCAAATCCCTGACGAGCTTTGTGTGACACGTCCCGCTGGAATCCTCTTGAAGGAAGATCATGACGTCAGAGCACTATGTAATTTTTCTCTCATATATTAATATGCATGACTCTATTATTGGTTCCATGATTGTGTTTGTCCATTATATAATGCAATTTCATTCGTTCCTCTCTGACTGATCGATAGTTATAATATGTGAAATATTACGTTGCATGTTGTCTCTCTTCTTTTCATGTGTACAGGTATCTAGATGCATCGAGCTCACGGATCATGACTTGTCTAACTAGGAACAGAAGTGCCACTTCTTCAACAACAACAGTGAAGTAATAACGGTAAGTGGTCTATCATGATTCTATCTTTTGTAAATAGGAATCAATAACTTTGTGTGTTTCGATTGTTTCTAGACCCACTCTATGGCTAGTGGGATAACCTTTGTCCATAGAGGGGATTTACCTCCAAAAAAATTTGGAAACTCCACTGGGGATTAGTGGGAGTTGTTCCTTCCCCAATTGTGTTGTTTTTTGGCTTTTTGTTTGATTAGTCTGCTTTTCTGGTTCACCTTCCTTGGTGTTAAACCCCTGTTCAGCCCCCAGAAGACCAGATCTAGCCTCGGTTCGTTCATTTTCATAATTTTCTAGGGTAAACCTGATTGGCGCGGTTATCCCACTGAAAATCATGCCGAAGGGTGCTAGTTGCTAGTTAGGCACCTATTCCATCCCATGTTTGGTGCAAATTATAGCCAGACAGGCGCGCCAACCCTCGTAGGTTTTAGGGTTTTCTTGTTTTTGGACTTTCTGAGCTTGATTTTTGGTCCTGGTTTGTTTTTTCTGATTATTTGATTGCTTTGAAGTCATTTTTTATTGTTTTTAGCCTTTTTCCTCCGTTTTTTTTCCCTTTTCTATCAGTTTTGCATTTTATCCCTAGGGCTTCTAGGTGCTTCAATGTGCTGAGCCTCCTGTGGGAGTTTTGGGTCTTTTCTTTCCTGGTCAACTCTGTTTCTACTTCTTTGCATTCATCTTGCTAAATCCATTAAGTCATTGCATTTATTGAGTGATTTTCCTCTCTTTCATTCAGTTTTTCTTTGTGTTGCTCCAAGCCAAGATCACACGGCTTGTTTGAGTCTCTTTTGAGATTCTTCTTTGCTTTGAAGGATTTTGTCATCGGTTTGAGTCTTGATTGTGCTCGTTTTAGTCGAGTGAACTTGTTTTGTTTCAGGTCTCTCTTTATCATTCTCAAAATAATGTTTTCATTAGTTTTTCATTTATTTAGTGAATTTTCTCTAATATATTGAAAAATACAAAAAAAAAAAATTGTTTTGCATTTTTTATTGGCATAGTGAAAATTGAAAACTCTTTCACATTATTAGTGTTGTATAATTTTAGAGAAATATTTTCTAGTTTCATTAGCTTGCATTGAAATAGGTAGTGGATGTTTTTGTGTGTTCATTTGAATATCATTTGAAAGCTCTCAACTCTCTCGTAGATAGCTCTTCGTTGAACGAAATGATATTTTGTGGCATGGAGTTTTCATCTAGAGGTTTTATGAGATCGAAAATTTGATAGGGCCTTGAAATCGAAATGTAAATTGAATATCAACTTTAAAATTTACTGAATTAACCTAAGGCAACATTGAAAGCTAATGAATATTTAGTAGTATAAGGTAGAGACGTGTTCCGAAATCTTTAAGCCTAGTAGCTATCGCTCACCATTTGGCTACAGACAGTGCTAGTACGGACTTGTGCTCCTCATACCGTTGCGTATATAAAGGGAGACCCCATTAGGTTGCAACTCCTTTATCCATAGGAAGTCGGGTTTGCCGCCTTTTACCCATGATACACCAGACACAGCATTCGGGGAGATTACCTGCACGTATGTTAAGTCCTTGGTTCATTTCTCTTTCATTTTTACCAAGGTATATATGGTAGTTCACGGATATCTGGTACACCCATTTACCTATATTACCAGAGTCGTAATTTTGATCTTTACTGACTCTCTAAATTTGAAAAGATCATCAAGCACTTATCCTTTCATGCTTGTTCCCAACTTGAAAGTGATAGAGTCACCTTTTTCCTATTTCTCGACTCTTAAAATATGAAACGATAGAGTTTTGTATCAATGTTTTCGAAATCATCTGCCCACGAAATATTCCTGGTTAAAGTTAGTTTCCTTAGGGTGTTGTTTTAAGGTTGTTTCTAATGGAAACTTTTCCGGAGTTCACTAACCCAGGAATCCCTTCCGAAGGGAATCCTGGTCCTTTTCTTGCCTTTGGGAATGTTGGTGCTCCTTCTATGGCAACGTTGTCCTTTCCTGGTTTAACTGTTGGATTTCCGTTATGGTTATTTTCGACCTCGGTGGTCCTGAGTGTTTCGTCCACCATACAACCATCTCCTCCACCTGAACAACATCATGTTGCTTCTAAGGTGGAACTCTCCCCTTCTTTGGCTATTTATTCATCCTCATCTTCTACTTCTCCTGGTGAAATTTTAGATTCTAGTAACCAGGTGGCTAAGAAGAAGAAGAAGAATACAAAGAAGAAGAAGTCAGATAAGTGAGAGGCTAAGGATGTAGCTACTGCACTTAAGAAACCGTCCATTGTAGAACCATCCACGCTTCCATGGAAATTCAAATTCCCCTTCATGCCTAAAAATGTAACCATCTGCTTCTAGATTTCCCTGGCATTCCCAAGGTACTTGATGCGTGGTCTAACTGCCATCCGCTGTTTCTTTTGACTTCTGGAAGTCATATTGATAACACATATTCGACTAGCTCTGGTAAGACTCATAAAAAACAGGGCAAGATTACCAATCCCTGTAAGTTGTGTGAAGGGCGTCATCCCATTCACCTTTGTTCATATATGGATGAAGCCAAGAGAGTGATGGACAAATCCACTATTTCTACACCCTCCCTTCAGGCTAGTTACCAGAAGCTTTCCTTGAGTCCTTTGCTAGTTGATTGCATGATCGGTCAAGCGTAATCCTTGCTCGATCCCACTCCCCCATAAATTCGAGTTCAGGAATCTATTCCTGACCAACCATTGGCCAAGGAATCAGTTGATCTAACGCCATCTGTGGTGCACTAGGTCTTTTCCGTTGAGAGTCAGTCTCATTCCCCTCATGTTCTTCTTGTTTCATCAGATTCTTCGGACTTGGGAAAAGTTTCTTCCGTCCCTATAGTCCAAGAAACTTCTCCTCCTATTCCCATGATGGACCACTTGGAGGATTCTCCTCTTGATTCTGTAACACTAGGGGACAACCATCTCAGTTTGATGGTGTCCCCTCCAAGTAGTTTGGTCGCTTCCTTCGATTGGAGTCAATTTTCAGGATACCGCCTTCCTTCTTATGTTCCTTTCAACATAACGGTAAAAAAATTTGATCTGGTCGTACCCAACACTATTATAGATGAAGGCGCGTCTATTAGTATTCTGTCTTCAACTACTTGGCAAGCTTTTGGTTCTTCGTCGCTTATGCTTGTTACCCATAATCTATTGGCTTTTAACAGAGGAACCAGACAACCGTTAGGGATCCTTCCAAAGTTTCCTGTTACTTTGAGAGGGAAAACCATCCATATAGATGTGATGGTTGTTCCAGGCCCCTTGGATTTCAATTTACTCCTGGGGCGTAACTATACTTATGTCATGGGGGCAGTTGTATCCTCCCTCTTTCGTGTGATTTATTTTCCACACAAAGGTTAGATCATGACCATTGATTAGCTTTCACTACTTTTTCCTTGCATGACATCCGGTCCACCATCATCCCCTCTGGGTTTTTATTCGCTGGTTGTATACTTCTCACCGCAGGTTAACTATGTGGCTACCTATCCCATGCCCGCAATCAGTGATACCACCATTGTGCATAGTGTTCTGGGGGCATTAGGTCTTGATTTCCAAGATGTTGTTCCCCCATCCAGTGCAGCACTCTCAGAAGCCATGACTTCTTATTCATCATGATGAGTTGTCATTGGAGCAGAGTTCTTTTTCTTGTGTCAAGCTCCTTAAAAAATGAAAGAAGGTTGTCGGAGCAGATTTATTTTTCTTGTTTCAAGCTCCTTAAAAAATGAAACATGGTTGCCGGAGCAGAGTTATTTTTCTTGTGTCAAGCTCCTTAAAAAATGAAACAATCTCATCAGAGAATGGTTCGTTTTCCTGTGTCAATCTCCTTAAAAAATGAAACAAGCTCGTCGATGGTTCTTTTTCTTGTGTCAAGCTCCTTAACAAATGAAACAAGTTGGTCGAGGATAGTTCATATTCTATTTCAACCTTATTAAAAAATGAATTAGGTCTCAGAGAAAAGTTGATTTTCTTGTGCCAAGTTCCTTAAAAAATGAAACAAGCTCATCAGAGCAAAGTTCGTTTTCTTGTGTCAAGCTCCTTAAAAAATGAAACAAGGTCGTCGGAATAGAGTTTGTTTTCTTGTGTCAAGATCCTTAAAAAATGAAACAAGCTCTTATGAGGATAGTTCTTTTAATGTTTCAGCCTCGTTAAAATAATGAAACACATTCCCGTTCCATTCGAGTCTTTGTTTAGATCTCGTAAAATCCCAATCGAGTCTTTCCCTTAATCTCGTAATTTGAACCTTCACTTGATCTTCCTTTCACATGGATTGAAGCTCAGGGGGAATGTACCTCGAATTGAGTCACCATGCTAGGGGCATGCTTACTTTTTCAAGCATAGTTGTTTCTGTTTCAAGCTTGTGTGAAAATGAAACCAGTTTCAAGCATAGTTTATCTTTGTTTCAAGCTTGTGTAAAAATGAAACCAACTTCAAGTAGAGTTTCCTGATTTCAAGCTTGTGTAAAAATGAAACCATTCCCATCTTACCTCTTGTGATTTCCATTTTATCAACCTATTTTTGCCAGATGAGCCCTGGTTTTCTCACTCCATCATCACTATCTTCTTGGACGATCATATGCCTTCACTTGGTTGTTTTACCCATTCCCGAGGAACCGCTGCAATGAGTGGTCTTGTTAGCCAACCTCTTAACCTTTACTTGTTTTGAGCAGTTCCACCATTACCGGAACCAATTGCTACCCTTTATACCACTCGTTCCTCCAGGAGGAGTAACCTTTAAGCTCTTTTCTGACTCTTTAAAATTGAAAATATTATCAAGTCTCTTGTCAATTTGAGCTCATTAAATTGGATGCAAAGCGATATCTACCCAATATACGTTTACCCCTTTTTCAGGCTGGGATAGATTATTTACAAAAAAGGAATACCCTAGCCTATCGTGACTAGGAGGTTTTATCAGACACAATTTTCTACCTTTTCAGATCTGAGGAACTATCTACGGAAAGGGACTATTGGAGTTTTCATTTCCACCTTCTTTTCAAACTCTTGAAATATGAAAAGATGTCAAGTTCTTCCTTTGTAAAACTCGTTAAAAACTGATGACATCGGGCTCCGTCGCAATGACGTTACTCGAGTTTCTCCTTCCTAGGGCTCGTAAAATGTACTAGGTTGGATTTTTCTGAAGGACAAACTTACATCGCAAGCATATGCTACCCCCTTCAAGCTTGTTTTAAAAAATAATAGGGGTACTTGCCAGAAATGGTGGGGGAAAATGGAACCAAGATTGTAGTCGTGTTGGCAGTATGTCGCTCTTGAACACGGAACTTGTTTGCATTCGTGTCAAGTTGGGCACATCTAATCTCATTATCTGCTTGCCTCCATGGGTTTGGGTAATCTCTTTTGATCGCTCATCTTCTCTTTTCCATGTCACCATGACTTCAGATCCTTTGATGTCAAATACTGCCAAATCCAGTGTCGTGTCATCGATATGTTCAAGAGAAGTTTGCCTCTACATTTTTCAACCTCCCTTTGATTCTCTGTTGGTCTTGATTCATAAACATAATTTTCCTTTGTCTCGTGTCGATGATGTGGGAAAAATTATGGCCCACCTTCGATCAAGGTCAATTCCTGTTGACTTTGGCTCATTATCCAGGAATTTGATCTAGAGACTCCCTTCAGGTACCTTGGAGCCTGCTTGCCTCAATGGAAGGTTCTTCGCATTCGACGTAAGGTTTTAATTATTGGCCTTCGATCAGATGATTCTATGGGTGTTCAACACCAAATCACTTTTCACATTCTGTGGATTGTAGCTCTTGTACCTTGAGAGTCATTCTCATTATTTTTGGTTTCTCTCACGTCCATTAACAGTCTTCATCATTGGCTGGTAATCAGAAGATGTTCTTGCATGTTTGACCCATTAGGGGAATTTTGAAGTCTAAAATGGGCATCCTAAGGAAATTATAAAATAATAGTGGAAAAAATCAAATAAGATTTGATGACATCATCAAATTTTAGAGGGAAAAATGGAAAAACTAATTTTTCAACTTATCTCCCAAATTTTTTACTCAAATTTCGAGCGGGAGTACTCGTTGGATGCGAAATTTAATTCCCCATCCAAGGAGTACCCATGTTGCATACTTTCGATGGGTCCTACTACACGAAAAATGAGAAATACATAAAAAAAACGTGATTACAATCACGTTTTTTATGTATTTTTCATTTTTCGTGTAGTAGAGTTCATCGAAAGTATTCAACATGGGTACTCCTTGGATGAGGAATTAAATTTCGCATCCAACGAGTACTCCCGCTCGAAATTTGAGTAAAAATTTTGGGAGATAAGTTGAAAATACGAGTTGAAAAAGTAGTTTTATTATTTTATTATTTTTTAATATTTTTACCCTTTTATTTAAAAAATGGTGAATCATCCCCCATAGTTGACATCGTCACCTTGAATCCTATTGGTTGTTATAAATTTTATTTTTGTTTCACATTTTTCTTAGGAGGCCCATTTTAGACCTCAAAATTCCCCTAATGTCAGCTCATTTATTTGCATGATCGAACTTGTACTTTCTTTGGGTCAAGATGGAGTGCACGACCCTGGATCTCGTCTAATGAAATCCAGGTTGCTGGTTCTTTGCAGATTATTGTGACTTATTACACGACTCTTTGGATTGCATGGCTGCAACCATACCTGAGTCTACTTGTTGATCCTTATTTTGTTGAATGGCTGCATCCATACCTTGGATCTCCTTTTGTACACTTTATTATGGATGGTTGCGCCCATACCACATATCATGTATCGGAGATATTAGTTGTATTTGTACTCGCAGGTCTTCCAAAAAAAGTGTTTTCAGTTGAACGCATTCTCATAAAGCATTTCACCCCTCCCTCTCTCTAGGACCTCATGCTTTTAGGGGGCATCGGTTACACAGCATTTTGTCACCGTCCCTACAATCCCTTGTCCCATACATTGGAGGACTATTCCCGTGACCTGTGAATATTAAAATGTCCTAAAAAAAACCTTGATGACATCCTTCTGCATAAGGGCTAGAATTATCCTCAAGAAAATTTCCTCTAAAAAACACTAAAAACAGATGTTTTGGCCTTGGCCTGAGTATCCAGTTCATCACTCGCGCTGACCTCTAAAAGTTACACTAGGCTTGCACCACTTGGCGCTCTGTCCCTATGTCTCACCCGCTCCAAGCCTATTTGGGAATATTTTTTAAAAATATATGGTAGAAGTTTGGTTCTAACAACTTCAGAATGAATCATTAGAAGGAAGCTAGGTTGTTTGACTCTGGATCTCCTGGTTTAGGAATTGGTTTTCCACCTCTCATGGAACCTTCCTAAGAGATAAGAATCTATCCCATGATTATATGGATCCCAACTTCCCTTCCTCCCTCTATAAAAGCCTGTCCTCTCCATTTGAAAACTAGCTGAAATAGAGTTGAACTATTGGGAAGGAAGTTATAGCTGAGTGACAATCAAGAGCAGAGCTAAGGAGAACCCTGTGAGAGAGAGAGTTTTGTCAAATCCCTGACGAGCTTTGTGAGACACATCTCGCTGGAATCCTGCTTAAGGAAGATCATGAAATCAAAGTACTGGTTATAATCGTTCTCTCATATCTTAATATACATGACTATGTTATCGGTTCCATGATTGTGTTTGTCCATTATATAATGCAATTTCATTTGTTCCTCTCTGAATGATTGATAGTTATAAAGTGTGAAATATTACGTTGCATGTTGTCTCTCTTCTTTGCATGTGTACAGGTATCTGGATGCAGCGAGCTCACGGATCGTGACCTGTCTAGCTAGGAACGGAAGCACCACTTCTTCTTCGACAGAAATAGCAAAGGAATCACGCTAAGTGATCTATTGCGATTCTATCTTTTATAACTAGGAATCAATAGCTATGTGTTTTTTGATTGTTACTAGACCCACTCTAGGGCTAGTGGTATCACCTCTGTCCGTAGAACAGATTTAAATCCATAACATATACAAATATGAAGAATTTATAAGACTTTATAGTAAATATTGGATATGATCCAAAGGACTACAATGCAATTGAAGAAATTCTCAAGAAAAATAGTACAGACATTACAGCCTTGAGAAAGCAGTTGAAATTGCCTTCTACTGAAGATCAAATGACTAAAGAAATTGCAGAGAATGAATAGAATAGGGATGAGATGCTAAAACTCATCATTGATAAAAATATACAAATTAATATAATGGAAGAACAAATAGAAGGATTCCTTAAGGAAAAGGAATCAACATAGGTAGCTTTAGTTCTAATCACAGACATTCCTAGCTTAGTTGCAGGCATAGAGGCATATTCATCATTATCAATAGCACCATCATCATCAATAGTGGCTGATTTAGCCAAATTGACAGAAGAATTGGCTTCGCAGAAGGAAAAAAATGAAAATCTGTTAGAGAAATTTCAAAACATAGAGTTGCAGAAACTAAAAAATAACACTTTGTATGTAGCATAATGCAGAAGACACATACATTAGTGTTGTGAAACCAGCTCAAAAAATAGAAGAAAAGAGATATCAACGCCTTATAAATAAGCCACTTCGAGGGAGCAACCTCCAATACATTACATGAATGAACAATTCTTGGACGATTCAAATTACAAAACCTCCTTTCTATATATAGGAGTCCATGGGGCCACAATGTAATCCTAGTGGGGCCATAATGTAATCCTAGCCGGCCTAACAATAATAATTTAAGGGCACAATAATAACAATATGGGGGTTACAGGGGTACAATAATAACAATAAGGGGGTTACACTAATAACAATAAGGGACTATACTAGTAATATAGGGACCTAACAATTAGAACTAAAAATTTCAAAGCTAGAAGGTGAATCATTAATGGTTGATACCTTAGCCTAGGCCAAGGAAAGCATCTGGACAGACATCAGTCAAGCTATAAGAGAACTATGGGCATCCATACAAATTATCTTTGAGCAATAGGAAATTATAACTAGATGCATAATAGAGATTGAAGTACAAAAAACATCCCTGAAGACCAAGCCATCAGAAGCCACATACATGATGAAGGTATTAAATTCAAAGAACAAAAAAGAGCTTGAATAAATCAATATTTCTGACAAAACAACCACAGTTTTGGAAATAAAAAAGGTATTATAGAATAAGAATTTGATCAATCAACTTGAGACGAATTGTCAAACTTTGGACACTATTGTCGAAAGGTTTTATACCAAGTTCAATGTCTTAAATCAAAAAGGGTTACTTTACCAGGATTGGTAGCTATGGATGATAAGTTGATAAAAAATGAAGATTATTGTAAGAAACTATGCACCATTGCAATCAATAGGACAAAATTTGTAGGGATAAAATATGCAAGGCTTTCCTAGAAGCCTTATATTTTTATTTAAACATCAAACATGAGATCAAGAATATTTTCCTCAGCAAGGCCACTTTTTTAAGATACACACAAGTGGATGAGGTATTCAGGAAAATGGTAAATTTACAAATCCCAAGCAAGGAAATATGGGATAAACTATGTGATACAATTGAGTAAATTGTAAATTCCAGCAACACAACAACATCACAACATTTTTGGGTCTAGTAATCAACACAACAACAATTTTTGGCCAAGCCATCAATAGTCTCCTTCAAAACAAGGACACATCTTTCAACAGTTTCCTTATTTCTATTATATTATACTAAATTTTGTAAATCAGTTTAGGATATTTTCTTAGTCCTAGAACTAGTATAAGTAACTCTCATTATCGAGTTATTAAGGGTTGCACCCTTGGATGAGAATTTTTGTAAGCAGTAGTGTACAAGCTTTTGATCATTAATAATAAAAGAAGGATTTTGGATTTGTTTCATACAACCTTGTCCCCTTGTGAGTTCTTCTTGATTATCATTTCATATTGTTTCTACATTTATTTAATTGTTATGATGATAACTAGGTAAGATTAATTGAGTTCCAGTTGTCTTATATTCTTCCTGATGTTATTATCTATATTAGAAAATTATTTACTGAGATATTTATTTATGTAAGTCCCTCTCATCAATAAATTATTAGCATCTTAATAATGTTAAATATGTTTTGTTAAAATTTTAGAAATTATTTGAAATTTTTCAGACTTATGATCATTTTAAATATTCTATTTGAATAATTAAATTATCATATATTCTTACATATTATGCTATATCACCTGCAAAATATAAATTATTGTATGGAATAAAGCAACAACCCTTTGTCCTATTAATTAATTTTATCTAAAAGCTTAATCACAATTGCTACAAATTTGATTTATGCATTGGTCATCCAAAATTATATACTTGAAACAAAAAAAAACATTATAGATTCTTTGGCACAATTTATTGACCCAAATTATCTTAGAGGACAACACATACTAACCATGCAGCCATCAAGTACTTGATGAATAAATTAGATGTTAATGATAGAATCATTAGACGATTGTTTTCATTGCAACAATTTTATTTGACAATTGTTGATAAACCAAGAAAGGAAAATGTTGTTTCATATTTCTTATATAGACTAACTAATGAGGAAGGAATGGTGGATGATTGGATTTCGAATGAACATCTATTTTCTATCTCAGAACTCTCTCCTTGGTTTGCTGAGATAGCTAACTACTTGGTCGCTAAGTGGTTTCCTCCAAATCTTTCATCCAAAGAAAAGAGAGAGTATCAGGAAAAGTGCCGCTTTCACTTGGATTGGTATCAATCTCTTCAAATTGGGTCTCGATCAAAATCTTAGAATATTTGTGAGGGAAGAGGAGATCTTAGACATCCTCTCATCATGTCATGATGGTCCCTGTGGGGGTCATTTTTGTTCTAGGAGGACAGGCTTCAAATATTTTCAAGCATGATACTATTGGCCTACCCTACACCAAGGTGCCAAGAGATACACCAGTAGATGTGATCAATGTCAAAGGATGGAGAGGCCTACACCAAGGGATGGAATTGCGTTTGAAACCTTAGGTGGATTTAAAGCCATTTGAAAAGTGGGGCATGGAATTCATTGGGCTCATTAATCCACCATCCGGGTAGAAGAGGTATATCATAGTCTGCACCAATTAATTGACCAAGTGGTTGAAACAAGGGTTGTGAAGGTAGAAATATAAGAGAAGATAGCTTATTTTTTGAGATAGAATGTGTTCTAAAATTTTGGATACCCCATAGAGGTAGTCATTGATCATGGGGCTCAATTTACATCTCATCTCATTGAGAACATCATGAGGAAGCACAAGACTTCGACTGCCTATCATTCTCAAGAAAATGGCCAGGTGGAAGTGACAAGTAGAGCCTTCGAAAACATACCCACCAGGGTTGTGAGCACTATCAAGAAATATTGGGTAGAAATATTGGTGGAAGCCACTTAGGCTTACAATACCACCTAGAAGAAAACTACACGGCTTACTCCATATGATCTAGTTTATGGGAAGAAAACTTTGCTTTCCATTGAGTTTTAGTTTAACACCTTGAGGATGGAAACTCAGTTGGACTTGGACATCCCAAAGGTACAATAGGAAAGGTTTTTACAGCTAAACAGTTTGGATGAGTTCAAAATGTAGGACCTCCTTCAAAAAAAGGTAATCCAACTGCAAAGGAAAGTTTTGCATGACAATCACATCAAAGAAAAGACATTTCAAGAAGGAGATTGGGTGCTTCTATATGACTCCATATTCAAGTAATTCAAGGGAAAGATAATGAATAGGTGGCTAAGAACTTATCAAGTGGATAAATTCCATGACAATGGGGTTGTTCTGATCAAAACCACAGATGAGGAGGGAATCCCTCTTACAGGCTTAAAATGTAGAATAAGCCTTTTTCTAAGGTTGAATTTATAAATTCAATAAACAGGAAGGTGAATTTCATTGGAAGCTCAATATTTTCCAACCCCTAACCTTCCTAGAAAACAAAAACAAGAAAACATAAATAAGCATGGGTGAAAACATTTCTGAGGCATCCAAGGCCAACTCATGGGTTGAAAACCTCCATGAGGCGATCCTAGAGAAAAAAAAAAGAGAATAATAAAAAACAAAAAAATGAAAGACCCTTGGCTGAAAACCTCTTTGAGGTGCTCAAGGAAGTCTTGTGTGTTGAAAACCTCTACTAAGGAATCCCACCTATCTTTTAAAAATTTTAAAAAAAAAGAGAGAGAAAAAAAACAAAAAAAAGGAAAAAGAAAAAGGAATGAAATAACACATATGCACTAACATGCTTATGTTTTATAGGTTGTTGATCAAGGAAATTTTGAATGAAAGGAGAAACATCCCTTCTCTACTTATCTCTCTCTTATACCTATCCACTCCATTTCCAATCCCATTATGCATCATTCATCCATTTCTCCTCCAAGGTGAGCAAAAATTCCATGTTTTTCTTACTCTCTATAGTGTTAGAGGATGTCCTAGGCTGCTACACGATTTCCTGTAGTGCTATAGGAAAGTCATCCGAGAAGGGAAAATCTCATTCAAGGCCACCTAACCATCAATAAGACATAAAAAACCATTTTTTTTACCTACAAATACCTCTCCTAACCATCACTCCACTCAATGCATAAATATTCACTCAATAACCCCTATATTTCGCCACTATGAGCTAGTTTAGCTAAATCCTCACACAGGGCCTCTCCTCTCATATCCTCCTCCACTTCACCACTCCACACACTTCCTAAAACCATTACTAACATACTTGCACTACTTATATTCATTAATCAGCTTATTTGAGCTCCAAAACTTCAATAAGGGGACTGCTACAAGAAGATGATCACTTCCTGTAGCGATTATGTACATGCAACCAACGCATCAAGTAAGCACAAGGTAGCTGATGAAGATGGATATATATGATCACCAAAGGAATCGATAAGGGAAGAAACACCAGAAGTAGCACCTGAGGTATCCATGAATCACTTAAGAAATAATCATCAAGTAAAAGAAATAAGCAGCTCACTCAGAAAAATAATTTTCTCACTCAGAAAATAAAAAAAATATATAAATAAAAAAAAAAATAACAAAGGAAGCAAGTCACTAATGGCCATCACTATGCTCCAAATCCATACATCAAATTATCTTGCCACTCATCAGCATCATGTATTCTCAAGTATGTCCCCCTCACCCTCTCTCTATGCATCATTTGGCTAAAATGAGTTAATGTCAAGAATAGAGAGTTTAATAGGCGAAAAAGTGGCAAGTTAACTTCGCCACCCTTGAAGAGTTAAAGTAAAGAGTTAGTGGAATTTTCATGAAACATGGATATTTCAAATCAGTTAAGGGATATATCACAAGGATTTGGAGTTGATTCTGAGGTAGATGGGAATGATTGGCTTGAGTGGGACCAATGGTCCAAATGAGGAAACCTTGTGCCAAATCCACATCAAAACTACGCTCCAAGTCCACTAAATTTGGAATAAAATGTGTACTTTGGCTCATTCTCCTTCATTATATTGTGCATTATGAGATCAATCAGAACATGAAAGATATAGGAGCCACTGAGGAGCTTCAATCTAGGGTCGAGTTTTTCATGCAGGCTCGTGCTACAAGAAATTCTGTTGGTGCTACAGGAAGTTTCCAGGGAGGCCACATAGTGCTAGGAAGTGTCATGAAATCAAAACTCAGTGTTATTGACACCCCAACGCCATCATTGAAGAAAGAAGTCATCAGAGTTGTAGAGGTAAGTATACATCACCCCACCAATTGTTTCATGAAAATTTACACACAGTCAAGTCATAATTCAGAAATTTAAGAGGTTTTTCAGAGAAGTAGGGGTAATAAAATCATAGTTTGTGTCAAGTTGAAACCTTTGGGGTCCCATTTCACAAGTTTTTTTTGACACAAGCCTGACAACCATCTCTCTAACATAGTCATAAGATGGTGGGAAGCTTTAATAGAAGGGATCCCACAATAATAAAAATAACTAAAATACACCCTCCTATGGTTGATGTCTTTAGAAATCACCAGTGTTTGTAGTTCTTCGAGCTCATAAAAGGATTTGATGATGAAGTGGCTCAAGAATTTGTAGTAGCTTTATACTCCAAAGAAAATGATAGGACCACCACAATGGTTAGAGGGATAAAAATTACCATAACCACTGAGCTTATTAGCAAAGTCACAACCTTACCTCTAGGAGTCTCTAGCACTACCTCTAAGTAGATTTATTTCTTTCCTATTCAAGAATACACTGAATATAAGAATGGGTTGAGAAGGGAAATTCTCCCTTACCCATGGGATGAGGTAGAATATCATATCATGAAATATATTTCCTATGAGGAAAAACTAAATGTGGTCTATTGATACCATTTCATATTATTTCATGAGCCTATATTCAAAGGATATATTCCCCTATAATATATAATAAACATCCCATACTTCCTCCTACATTAAATTAGGGATATGAGCCAGAGGTTAAGGGAGAGAAAGCATCAACATCTAACTCACCAAGTTCTCATTAAACTCATACTGGGAGATGACCTCAATAGAATCATCATCCATCTACCTTGGTCCACCTTCATAGACATGGAAAAAGAAGAATTAATTGGGACACAAGCTACCACTCCTAGACAAACCCATGTCTCTAGCCTTGGAGAAAGGGTTATCAAAGAAGAAGAGGAAGAGACTGAAAAGGTAGAGGAAGAAGAGGAAGAGACTGAAAAGACAGAGGAATAAGAGGAAGTGGAAATAGAGGCAGAAATCATAGAAAATATAGGAGAAGATGAAGGGAAAGAGGAGGAGGAAAATAAATACGAAAAAGGAGAATAAGATGAAAAGGAGGAGGAAGAGAAAGAAGAAGAAAAGGAAGGAATAATAGGAGAGGAGGAGATACTAGACACCAAGATGAGAACTAATATCTCTCCTCAACAAACGAGCCTTTCACCAAGAAGCATTGAAAAGTAAGTGGTTTCCATATAAGCCACTCTAAGTACCCCAATGGAGGCAAAGAGAAAAAGGCACACCCCCATGTACTTTAGGACCAAGAAGAGTGCCAGGGTGAAAGAAGGGAGACCTCAAACTCCAACCAAGAGCCCAATCACAATTGAAGATCACCCAATAAGAAAGAAGAAATAGGGCCAGAGGAGGGAAATATTCAATAGGTCACTTCACCTAAAATGACACATGTGACCTATATAATAATACACTCCTCAAGGCTAGCATCCCTCGAACAAGTACCAGCCCCCACAAACCTTCAAGAGGAAGAAAATAAGGGGCAACAAGGAAATCAAGGTTTGCTACAAGAAAATCATAGTTTGCTACAGGAAACTCATATAGTGCTACAGGAAACACAAAATGTGCTACATGAAGAGAAGAAATTCATGGGGGAAGAGAAAAAGGTGCCCTTGGAAGGGTAGGAGGCCCAAAGTGATGAAAAAGTGGTAGAAATTGAAGGACAAGATGCTAAAGGAAAGAAAAAAGAGGAGCCAAAGGAAGAGCCTGCCTCTCCAAAAACTATCCCAAAATACATTACATCAGTTCCACATCCTATCCCACATCCAAAACTGATATCTTATTACAAATTCATTGAAGGATGAAATATGATCCCTAAAAATTTCTCAGTCCCCCTGTTCCATGAACTAGAAAAAGAGAGAGCACACACACACACACTGCTGGATGAAAATTTCCAAAACATAAAGTGTGAAAGATGTATGGATTGTGGAAGAGAAAATCACTAATATGGGGAGAGATTTGGATAATTCTATAATTAGGGAGGCGGTGCTAAAGGATCAGCTACAAGAGGTACAAGCAGAGAATGAAAGATTAAATGGCCAATTGCAATAGAAGGACAAGTAGATTGCCACCATGGAAGACTTGTGCATGGAGGAAATACAACACAAACATCCTTCAAATCTTATGTCATATACCTAAAGTAACAGTGGTTTAAGTTTTAGATAAGAACACTAGCATCATATGGGTAATTACGTTTTCAGAATTACAGGAAGTTTGTTGATTTTTTTAATTAGTCCAACATAGAGGATAAGGCAAATTTGGAGAAATTTTTTATGCATAATACTATCTTGACTGATTTAAAAATTTGGGACCCTAAATCTAGGTTGGGAGATATGAAACTGATATCCCTAGCCTCTTGGATGACCAATGAAGAGGCCAGGGCAGCAAAGGTCAAAAAGGTGATGAGGAGGGAATGGAAAGAGGCTCTCCATATCTGGGTAGATATATTCAACCCTAGAAGGGTCATAAACAATCACCTAATGATACCAAATGATGCCAACCTTGTAGATAAATAACTCAAAGAATATGGAATGGCCTCCCACTTAGCCTAAGAAACATGAAGTATCATACTCCAGAAAGATTGAGAGCTTCCCTAGAAGTGGAACCTTTGTACAAGAGGGCCATGCAGACAATGAATATCCAATTGATTGGCTTAAAACTTAGTCCTCCTTTGTTGTTGGTACTGGGTGAAGGAAAATATCAAGCTGAAGATAACAAGGAATGGGAGGAAGCATAAGAGAATTAAGGATTATACCCTCCTGAGGGAACTCCTGTGATTCCTTCGGATGTTAGAGGGGCCAAAAGGGCACTAATAGAAATGAAGAAATATAACTAAGTTTCTCAGAGGATGAGAAACCATTTAGTAGGGGGGTGATGATGAGAACTATCATTAGGTACATTTTAAGGGGTTAATTGTCACCTTTTTAGACTAACCATTCTCTCTTTCTCACATTTAATTGCATTATTGTGATATTTTTATTATTGAATATTGTTTATTAATTTTTTTCATACTTTGAAGCCTAATGTGGTTTAAATACAGGAAATTAAGGAGACTATGCCATTTTTTAGGAAGATTGAACAATCAGGGCTTAGAGTAGACAATGAGAAGTGATTGTAGGGGGGTTTACCACCACCTTAACTCCTAAACACAACCAATATCTCATAGAGATTCTCCTCCGACAACTCAAAATCAGAGACAACCAACGAAGTGGAAGATCGAGGAGAGCCAAGCTCCACTTCTCTCGAGTCCTAAGGGGAAAAACACCTACTTTTTAGGAGTTTTTGGTAGCTACCCTATAGGATAAATAGGCCAGAGCAAGAGATCACTAGGATTAGATTTTTGGATGTATCTAGAGTGCTCTTAACTCTTGTATTATACATTTATGACTTTCATATGTTACGTACAAGACCGATTATGAAATAAAATGAGCATTTGGTTTCTTCTCCTCTGAGTTAGTTTCAGGGAGCTGAGCTTGTAGGTTAGGTCCCAATCCATTGGCCTCAGAATATCTTAGGTCCTTGTGTTTTCTTTCATGTTGTAGTAGTTAAATTCTTTCCATTTTATGTTCAATAGCTTATAAAATCTCAAAACTATGTGCTAAAGCCTCCCTCTCTCACCTCTTCCCTTGGAGCTTGAGGAGGGAAGATCCTCGCCACATACCAAAATTTATTTTAGTTTATGATTTCTTGGAAAATTTATATAGGTTTCTTTCCTTATCATCAACATGTTGTAGATGCAGAGGTACATTTTTGTTTCAATTTCATATGTAGGCTTATTTAAATTCAGCTCATATTTTTCACCATTGTTATGATATATTTGTAAATGATGAATGCATGAACATGTAGTTTTCTTGCATTTTTGTATAGAGCAGTAGAGGAGGACATCCCCCACACCATTAACTTCAGTCTCCACCCTTCATCAACCAGCTTCCATCCAAGTCACACTCAACCCTGTTTTTGGAAATCTCCACCACAACATAGAGAGCAACCTTGGAGGTGCTAAACATGATTTGTGAAGATTTTTGAGCATGAAAAAGGGGTTTAATACCCTTCAACTACCCAGATCCACCTTCATTCCACCTCTCCTAACCCTTTCCTCATCATTTATAGCCTTAAAATACCCTCAGCCTGTTTCTTATAGCCTTTGAGGAGATCTTGTAGCACTATGGGGAATCATGTAGTAGATCCTGTAGCAGCACCAACCACTCACTCCTTCAGCCCAAAATCACTAATTCACCCCATCTAGGCCTAGCCTAGCCTCCAACACACCTTTAGCTCTAAAACCTTGAGTCAGGGACCCTCTTAGTTCACCTTAGTGCCTCCTTATTTTTCTTCAAAATAGAGTCATTTGAAAGTGTTATTAGCTCATGGATAGATGCATTGTTAAGCACAATAGTTAAGCATAAGATAAATAGAACTCAATTAGTCATTTGTTTTAGCATGTGTGCCTATATTAGTTTCCCTTTCTCCAAGTTCAATTCAACAATATAAATTATGAATGCCACTTAGTTTAATTTTCTTTCTTCCATTACCTTAAGTGTGAATTTCTCTTTCTTATAGATAACTAAATCAATCATTATTATCTAGAATATTTTTTTCCCTATTAATAGAGTAATGGTCATGATTTATTTCCAGTCTTAGATTTCATTTAGAAGAGTGACGGACTTCCTTTCCTAGAAGTAACCCTACCAGTAACACCTCATTGTAGAACTGAGAAGAGGATGGCAAGAGTAGAAACTCATCTACTATGCATATAGCATTGTCACCTCCAAATTTTTATGAATCCCGGGTTGATAAAGTAAATTTGAGTAGCCTCTGGGAGTTTCATCTCTCTTGGTGCAATACCAGGTCTCACCACTTGCTTTGATGTATCCCTTATTGATCATTTCCTTCAACTGTAACTTCAACTCTACCAAGTCCGACGTGCTCATCCTGTAAGGTGCCTTTGATGTTGGTGTTGCCTCTAGTACCAACTCAATAGAAAAGTCTACTTCCCTGTGTGGAGGAAAAACTGGAATTTCTGTTGGAAACACATCCTGAAACTATTGCAATACGAAGTACCTCTTGCATATTTTTTCATCCTCAACATCCTTACTCTTGTCAGTGGAAACATGAAATACAAACATCGCACACCATTTTTCTGTAAATGTGCTTAACCTGCATAGTTTTGACCATCCTCACTGATGTTGGCTTCTTCTTTCCCTCCAAGATTCCTTTCTCTCCATTATCATCCAGACACTAAATATCCTTTTCATAAAAATATACCTTGGTCCTGTGAAGATATAACCAGTCCATACCCAAAAGTATACCATATGATCCCAATGGAAGTACATTTAAATGTGTTGATGTAGGCATACCATTCAACTCAAATGCACAATATCTTTCCCATTGATGAACTCTCTTCTTTTTACTTGTATCCAACTCCACCAACCAAGAATCTACATGCACTTATTTTCTGAAGCCACACTTATCCACTAGGTTAGGATTAACATAACTCTAACTAGTTCCAGGATCAATCAAAATAAAGATAACTTGATCACAAATCTTATCGTCCATCTCAATGATAGATGCTTATTTATCTGCTTGAATGTTGTCCATGACCACATAAATATGAGGAATACTATGACCAACATCCCCAATTTTTTACGCCTCCTGAGCACTGTAAATCTGAGGCATAAATCCATGTTACAATGGACAATCCTTCTTATCATAATAATTTCTAAATATCCAACACTGCAAAAGTTCTCTACTATCCCCGCTAGTCTTTTCTTCTCCAGTATGCAACACAGGTCCCTTCTCAAATTCATTGAATTTCTTGTAAGGAGCAACATTTTATTTCTCACCTCTGTCTTGAGGTATTCCCCTCTTCGGTGGATATTTCCATTTTACTTTATCATATCCTTTCAAATCACGTTTAAGCTCAACTTTGTGCTTTAACTACTCATAATGATGTTTCAATTTATGGATGTCTTCCTCTAATGATATAGTCTCATCAAACTCAATCTCCTCTATATGTTGCTAGAAATTCTTTGATGAATCTCTAGATCTTAGCCTTTTCCTCCTTGAGATATGGAACATATCTCAATAGCTCCAAGAATATTCTAGTGTACTCATCGCCTATCATATAACCCATCTATAGGCCATATAAATCCTTAGATCTATCATCGTATTACCTCTTCGATAAGTACTTCTCTTGCATATCCTCTAGAAATCATTTGAAATCAAGTCTTATTCATGAATTCCCTTTACATCCTTCACATATTCCCACTAGATATTTGATTTCCCTTTAACATTGGAGGTGCATATCATGGATTTCATATTCTATGTATAGTTATGAAATCTAAAGAATTTCTTCATTCCAAGAAACCATGCCTCTACATCTTCTAGATTCTTCATCTCTCCATCAAATGTAGGAGGCTTCACTTTCTTGAACTCCTTAGGTAAATACTCCCTCCTCCTATAAGGATGACTTCAATGATGACTATGGTGATGTCTCATGAATGACGAACTATAATTATGCCTATACATACCAGTCCTCCTATTAGGTGTATCCAATGATCTGCCACCTCTGAATGTGTCCCCTCTATCCAACCTGTATCCAGAACGAGATCTGCTACCATAGACTCCATTTTTTTCTCTTCCTCCTCTTGACTGATTCTCATCATTCCTTATTTCTAAAACTCTGACAAGCTCTGAAGAATCAATGCATTAACCTCTACTTACTTCTTGTAGTGTCCCTTCTTGGTGAGATAGCTTTGATGAAACTTAGAGATGGTGATTTTGATATAATGATATAATATTATGTATGAAAGACTTATGTACATGCTTATATTCTATGACCTGGTTTGGGTCACTTGGTTGCTGTGTGCTTATGATAATATCTATGGTTGCGTGTATAAGAATTGATTTTGGTTAAGAGCATATTAGCGATGTTTTCTCTTTTGGTATCCTATTTTGGACATAAGTGTATGAAATGAATGGTGATTCAAGATTGAGACACAGATCCATGGATGATCATGGTTATGTGGAACATATGGTTAATTATGATTTATGGATGATACATGATTTTTATGATTATATGTGCGTAATATCGTACTAAATGTTATGTGGCAGGGGACTTGTTCATTTCCAACAAGGATGCTCAAGGTATAAATGACTGCAGAAGTCATTTCCTCAAAACCAAAATGACTGTGGAAGTCATGCATAACATTTGGTAAAATGTGAATAAGTTAATTATGAAATTCATTTGATTTATTTGATCTATGAGATTGTGATGTGTGTAGATTTTGGAAAAAGACCCTACAAATAAACCATAAAATGGGTATGAGCTCACAATTAGTACCTTAAGGTGAAGCATGGAGTTTCAAAGCAGAGTAGATGAGAATCCATGGAAATTAGGGTGCGGAGTCCTAAATCCATGAAATATAAAGACATGGAGTCTTGGATATATGATAAAAGGATTAGGGCGTGGAGTCCTAAATCCATGATATATAAAGACATAGAGTCTTGGATCTATAATGAAATGTTTGGGGCACAGAGTCCTGAATATTTAAAAATACTAAGGTGTGGAATCATGGATCTTTAGAGTAGATTATGGCACACAATCCTCAATATACTAAGGCATGAAGATGCATACAATAGGAGTGTGGAATCCCTATTCTCCTGAAGAAAAATACCACTCATGGGCAGCTCACGGATGAATTTCCTTAATAAAATCTCATTCCTAACAATTTTGGAGTGAATTTCTAAAAATAGAAGGTCATGTATACCATTTCAAGTATGATTTTCCAAAAATAGAAAATCACCTCCAATCAATGGGTAATCAAGTATACTTGAAGGAAGATCACTTAACTTATGATTAATAAATTGTAATAGTTCACTATCAACTTAATCCTAAATATTATTAATATTATTAATATCATTATTATCTTTTATGAGACTATGATATTATTATTAAAAGAGAATTATATCTCCTCAATCACTTCACACCTCTCTCCTTTATGATTCTCATGGCTCTATGTAAATCTATCTCCCTCTCTCTTTTAATTATACATTACACTCTTTTTTATGCACTCATCAAATAATGGCATATTCCTCTTACACTCATTAAATAAATGTCATAAAAGATTCCTATTACACTCTCTTTAATGCATATGTTCCACTCTCCTTAACTAAGGCATGCATACCTCTCCTTAATGTCATGAGTTACACTACTCTTAAAGGAATAGAAGGCATGCATATTACTCTTCTTTTATGACAAGAAATTTTTTCTCCAATATATGTGCCTCATGTATTCTCATTTAGGGAGGTGCATTGTGATACCAAGTGTTGGAGAGATTTGAAAAAGATTACGAGAGTGAGATACCTGGAGAGTAGCCAATTTATTTTGAAATGAATTAATAAGTAGATATACATAGTGCAATTGATCATGAGTGGTATTTGGAGGAATTGAGAGTTATCTTCCTCAACTTGCCTTGGATTTCTCTCTACTGCTATATTTTGGTATTGTTTGTGAGCTTTTATAGCTTGGGGGTTCCAAGGGGAGGAGTTCTCCCTGGATATGGTTGGGTGGAAAAACGGATGGTTCAAATGAGTTGGTTAAGGGATCAAAGATGGATCATATTCTCAACGATTAGAGCTGAATATCTCTTCATGTATAATTTCCATTGTCCTAAAATTATAATATAGCTTTAGCATAAAATAAAAAAATAGACATTTAAATTTTTGTAAGCATCTAATTTTGGTTTAGGCTTATGTTATCTAGAATATTATTGATTAGTTAAAAACAAAGACTAAATCAATCCATATGTATGGATGTTTAGATCTCAATATTGGAGTTATTATTGGTGCAGTTTATGGTACTAATATTGGTATTGTATCATTTGAGAAAGGAAAGCCAAATATTGTTGAAGTAATTGCAATAAATAAATTCCAAAGGACTTGGATAAGTATTTCATGATTTATGGTTTTGTTTCAAGTAATTAGATGCATGTTTTAGAAATGGTTTTAGGATAGTTTGCAAAGTGTTTGAGAAAATCTGTGAATGAGTAATGTTATCCATTTATTTATGCATGAATAAGTGCTAACTTGCTGCTTACATCGGAAGTAAGAAAATTGGCATGTACCCAAAATATAACTGGAGGAATTACAGAATCAACCCTTAAAAGAAAATGCAAAAATGATGGCAACTAAAATATGGTTTGGAACATCAAATGCTTGAGGTAAGTTGGAGATAAATTTTAGTTATGCCTTATGTTTCATATTCTTATCAATAATTCAATGTTTTGCTATTCAAGTTGTTGTAATATTACTATTATAATTTTGACAGAAAGCCTTAATGGCTGTAGCATTCATGGCTGCCATGTGTTTGTCAAATTATAGAAATTGGTGCAAAAAAGCTTGTCAAATTATGTGAAATGAATTAGCTTGTGGGTGGTAAAATGTTTCCAGAACTCATATGGTGGATTTAGAAATGTGTGAATTCAATGAGCATATCTTAGTAGCATAAATTTGGGTTTTTTTTCCTCATGTATAGCTCTAGTTGTAACTTTTCACTCCATATGTTTGAAAAAATTCATAAATGAAACATTCATGCTATAGATTTTTGTTGTTTTCAAGAATCGCATTTCTAGGCATTTTTAATTCAATTCAGCCCAACATTAGGGCGTATCCATGGCTAATGGACATGTAACCCTTGATTTCATTCCAAAAAAATACTTTTCAGAACCCAGATCAGAAATATGGGCGAGTTTGCAGATTGCTGGTGTGAGTTATGTGCGCCTGTTGTTGAGTCTTTGATGAAAGACTAAGACTATTTAGTCCCTATTTTAAGATGCCAACATTTAAAGTTTCAATTTCTGAAGTTTATGAGATAAATATGTTGAAGAATAATCTTAAACTCATTGTTGCCAAGTGTTTGACAAAATGGCTCAATAACTTTTAATTGAATGCTTGCAGAGTGTTTTTCATAAGGGCTCAATGAGTGTAGAGTGCATGTCTACGTTTGTCAAAAGTCTTGAATGGATGTAGCTTTTGTTCATATAAATTGTTAGTGTAAAAGTCTTAGTTACTGTTGTTTTTATGTTACTATAAATTACAAATAAACTAATTTATGGGTGTGGCTTCCTCTATCTGCAAGTTTTTGGTATGAATGTGAAAATGAATTTAATAATTTGTTGAAATATGAATAGAGAATAAGAAATTTGTTTCTTGTATTATCTAAAGCTTTCATAAAAAAGGGTTTGTTGTTGGAAACAATTTTACAGTGACTAATTCTTTAGGATTTTGTGCAAATGAGTATTAGTGATTAATGTGACCTCTACTTCTATATATTTTTGATGCTGGGTAAGGTGGGACCTTACATATGGTATCAGAGCAAGTTACAACACTAGGGCCTAATGGGCCAACATGCTTACTTGTACTTTTATGATGTATGAATGTTTATTTTGCATGATAGTTGAGTTCTTGTATATATTGACTTGGAAGCATATTTTTTATTATTATTATGTCATCTAGAAACTCGTGAAAAAAAATGTTTTCGTATATTCCTCTATATTTTTATTAAGACATATTATGAGCAATATGTTAAAATTCTTAAAGACATGCTAGGAAATGATGTGCTTGAGAAAGTTCAGGTTAAACCCAAGTATGTGAATGCCTTGATTTTCAATTTATGAGTGAGATAGTTGGAGTGCATGCATGTTTTCATATATGTTTATTGCATAATTTTCAATATGATATGGGCTTAGTAGCCATCCTTACTAGTTGAAATCATATCTACCAAGAAAAATATTTGGTTAATTTGGACTATAGTATGATGACCTTGGTGTGTATGCTTTGGGAATGAGTAACAAGTTTAAGGTTGAGATTGAATTAACTTGATGATTGAGTTCATCATGTTAATTTTGAGTCTTTTCGTACCTACACTAATGAAAACTTAACAAAAAGCTACCTTGAAGGATGTCACTTTTAACTGTGAATGTAGATTCAAGAGTAATGTATGTGCATTAATTAGATGTGTTAAAATATGATTTGGGAACACATTATTAATGAGTAAGAATTAAATGCCTCTGATTTATTTGACATGAGTTTGTGTATTTTGGGTTTACATTATGCATCAAATAACTTTAAATTACTCAAATACTAGGTTGAGGTATGATCTTCCTAATAAACAAGAGGCTTAAATGACTAGTGCATGAAGGGTTGTGGAAGTCATTTTAAGGAAAATTTGAAGGTTATGTTTTACTTAAGATAATGTATGGGTGTGGAATCCATAGTAGCATATATCTATGAGAAAATTTATGGGCGAGGAATCCATTGTAACATATATCTATGAGCTAATGTATGGGTGTGGAATCCATACTAGCATATATCTATGAGAAAATGTATGGGTGTGGAATCCATACTAGTATATATCTATGAGATAAGTAATGAGGTATGGTATGGGTGTGGAATCCATACAATAATATATCTATGCGCTAAGTAATTCTTCTGGTTAGAATATTTTGATGGAATGTCATAGAAATGCTTAAAGAGTGATTATGTGTAATTAATGTTAAATGTATAAAGATTCGTAAGATGAACTTTCTTGAGCTTTAAATCCATTATTTTATTTTTATTACAAATGAAGATACTAAGATTGGTATATTGAACACCATTAGGTTGTTTAACTAGATATCTATCCTCTAGTATTTTAATCCTTTTGTATGTGTTGAATTTAGGTAGAATTAAAATGATTTTCAAAATCTTGAAATGTAGAAAAATATTATTGTGATAACTTGATGAAATAAATTTTCTATTGCCTTATGACAAGTTAGGTCTAGGAAGACCATAATGGTCTCTTTAGTGATTTTATTAGTTGAATATTGGTTGAATTATACTTAACCAAATTAACTAGAGAAATTATGATGATTGAACTCATGTATTGCTCTAAACTATTGTTAGTTAGGCGATCAAGTCAAAATTCATATTGTTTATAAATTGTTAAGAGAATAACATGTTTAGAAGGTAAAAATTTTATGTGGTGAGAACTTGTTTGAACTTAAAGAAAAAGGCATGTGATTAATGAAAATCTTAATTGAGTTCGTTTTTTCTACAAGAATGTGTGATTGTGATATTTTTTTGAGGGATAAATTGAAGGAGAGTGAGATCAAATTTTGATTGACTCGGATTATTGCATGATGATTGTATTGTATGTGGAATGGGGAAGATTATTGGATTTAGGAATTTTGTGTTGGGATATATAGTTGTATGAGTATTTATTAGTCCTACAAAATGTTGTAATAATTTGAGAGGGTGGTAATTATCCTTAAAGAAAAAGGGTTTAAATTTAGGCTAGAAATTCCCTTGTGATAGTCTAAATTTTATTTAAATTTGACAAGATTCATGGCATTTTTAGAAATGTATGGTTTTCATAGTTTTTTTTTGCATACGTATTAATAGTAAGGAATAAGACATGAAAGCAAATGAATTGATTATTTACTGAATAGAAATCATGAGCGATTTCATAGTTGGAAAACAAATTGACTTGAGTTATCAAGGTAGATTCAATAATATAGGTACCATATTTGCATAATTGTGAGATTTGTTCTTGATTAAAAGCCGCTTTCATAAAGATATCATTAATCTTCTTTCAGAATGAAGACCTTCTAATAGATTCATTCATAATTGATTCTCAAGTTAGATAAGTGAATAGTAATGAATATTATGGAAACTAAAGGAATGATCTATAATACATAAGTGGGTCAATGAGGATTGTATTTAACCTTAGCTTGTTAGTTTAACAAAATAAAAAATACAAATGGTACCTTGAACCTAAAATTGTGATTTTTCCTAAAGAGTAAACATTTAGTAAAAACTAAAGATAGATCCTAAATATTTTGATTGCAAGGATGTCTTATGGAATGAAAAGAGGAAAATTGGATTAAGAAGACATAAATCAAGTGGGATGTAAGAGTGTGTTTTATATATAACATCATGTTTTTTTGCGTAAGAGTGGGTTTTATATATAACATCATGTTTTACTGCGTAATTTCACTGACAATTGTATGTGGATTATTTTATGCTTATTGTATGAAAATTTGATTGTGATATGAGATGGACCATAATTGTTGTGTATACAACCAATGTGTGTTCAATTTATAGCTTGGAAAGCTCAACATATTACAGAACCAAGAAGATGACACATGTAGGATTCATATAGACTATGAGAAAGAAAAACATGTAGAATATAAAATTATTATTGATAAATTAAGTAGATGTCATATCAATTACATACAATGGTATTTTTATATGGTACTATAAATTGTATGGCTGGTTTTGATATAGAAATATTTGGTATTTTATATATCAAAACATGTCTAATATGGCATGGATATATTTTCTACATGATCAAGAATGGTATGTTTAGTTTTCATGGAGTTGCTTCCAATTTACAAAACATTAAACTATGGATTCGCACGAAGAAAAAAAAAATATCAAATACATATACATAAGGCTAGCGACTTATTGATAGGAGAATATAAAAGAACTAAGTATATTATAATGAACGTAGGAAAAAATTCAAGCCAAGTTTAGCCCAAGAGGGGCAGTATGTAGTGTCCCTTCTTGGTGAGATAGCTTTGATGAAACTTAGAGATGGTGATTTTGATATAATGATATAATATTATGTATGATAGACTTATGTACATGCTTATATGCTATGACCTAGTTTGGGTCACTTGGTTGTTTTGTTTTTATGATAATATCTATGGTTGCGTGTATAAGAATTGATTTTGGTTAAGAGCATACTGGCGATGTTTTCTCTTTTGGTATCCTATTTTGGACATAAGTGTATGACATGAATGGTGATTCAAGATTGAGACATATATCCATGGATGATCATGGTTATGTTGAACATATGGTTAATTATGATTTATGGATGATACATGATTTGTATGATTATATGTGCGTAATCTCGTACTAAGCATTATGTGGCAGGGGACTTGTTCATTGCCAACAAGGATGCTCAAGTTATAAATGACTATGCAATTCATTTCCTCAAAACCAAAATGACTATGGAAGTCATGCATAATATTTGGTAAAATGTGAATAAGTTAATTATGAAATTCATTTGATTTATTTGATCTATGAGATTGTGATGTGTGTAGGTCTTGGAAGAAGACCTTACCAATGAACCATGATATGGGTATGAGCTCACAATCAGTACCTTAAGGTGAAGTGTGGAGTTTCAAAGCAGAGTAGATGAGAATCCATGGAAATTAGGGCGCGGAGTCCTAAATCCATGAAATATAAAGATGCAGAGTCTTGGATATATGATAAAAGGATTAGGGCATGGAGTCCTAAATCCATGAAATATAAAGACATGGAGACTTGGATCTATAATGAAATGTTTGGAGTGCGGAGTCCTGAATATTTAAAAAGATCAAGGTGTGGAATCTTGGATCTTTAGAGTAGATCAAGGCATGGAGTCCTCAATTTACTAAGGCACAGAGATGCATACAATAGGGGTGTGGAATCCCTACTCTCCGGAAGAAAAATACCACTCACGGGCAGCTCACGAGTGAATTTCTAAAAATAGAAAGTCATGTCTACCATTTCAAGCATGAGTTTCCAAAAATAGAAAATCACCTCCAATCAATGGGAAATCAAGTATACTTTAAGGAAAATCACTTAACTTATGAGTAATAAATCGTAATAGTTCAATCTCGACTTAATCCTCAATATTATTAATTTTATTAATATTATTATTATCTTTTACGAGACTATGATATTATTATTAAAAGGGAATTATATCTCCTCAATCACTTCACACCTCTCTCCTTGATTATTCTCATGGCTCTATGTAAATCTATCTCCCTCTCTCTTTTAATTATCCGTTACACTCTCTTTTATGCACTTATCAAATAATGGCATATTCCTCTTACACTCATTAAATAAATGTCATAAAATATTCCTCTTACACTCTCTTTAATGCATATGTTACACTCTCCTTAACTAAGGCATGCATACCTCTCCTTAATGTCATGAGTTACACTCGTCTTAAAGGAATACAAGGCATGCATATTACTCCTCTTTTATGACAAGAATTTGTTGCTCCTATATATGTGCCTCGCGTATTCTCATTAGGGAGGTGCATTGTGATACCAAGAGTTGGAGAGATTAGAAAAAGATTATGAGAGTGAAAGACTTGGAGAGTAGAAAATTTATTTTGAAATGAATTTAAAATTCCTAAACTAAATTAATAAGTAGATATATATGGTGTAGGTAACCATGAGTGGTATTTGGAGGAATTGAAGGTTATCTTCCTCAACTTGCCTTGGATTTCTCTCTACTACTATATTTTGGTACTGTTTATGAGCTTTTATAGCTTGAGGGTTCCAGGGGGAGGATTTCTCCCTGGATATGGTTGGGTGGAAAACCGAATGGATCAAATGAGTTGGTTAAGGGATTAAAGGTGGATCATATTCTCAACGATTGGAGTTGAATATCTCTTTAGGTATAATTTCCATTGTCCTAAAATTATAGTATAGCTTTAGCATAAAATAAAAAGTAGACATTTAAAGTGTTGTAAGCATCTAATTTTGGTTTAGGCTTATGTTATCTAGAATATTATTGATTAGTTAAAAATGAAGACTAGATCAATATATATGTATGGATGTTTAGATTTCAATATTGGAGTTATTATTGGTGTAGTTTATGGTACTAATATTGGTATTGTAGCATTTTAGAAAGGAAAGCCAAATATTGTTGAAGGCAATTGCAATAAATAAATTCCAAAGGACTTAGGTAAGTATTTCACGATTTATGGTTTTGTTTCAAGTAATTAGATGCATGTTTTAGAAATGGTTTTAGGATAGTTTGCAAAGTGTTTGATAAAATGCGTGAATGAGTAATGTTATCAATTTATTTATGCATGAATAAGTGCTAACTTGTTACTTACATCGAAAGTAAGAAAATTGGCATGTACTCAAAATATACCTGGAGGAATTATAGAATCAACCCTTAAAAGAAAATGCAAAAATAATGGCAACTTAAAGATGATTTGGAAGATCAAATTCTTGAGGTAAGTTGGAGATAAATTTCAGTTATGGCTTATGTTTCATATTCTTATCAATACCTCATTTTTTTTTTTATTCAAGTTGTTGTAATAGTACTATCATAATTTTGACAGAAGGCCTTAATGGTTGTAGCATTTAGGGCTGCCATGTGTTTTTCAAATTGTAGCAAATGGTGCAAAAAATCTTGTCAAATTATGTCAAATGAATTAGCTTGTGTGTGGTAAAAAGTTTCAAGAAATCATATGGTGGATTTAGAAATGTGTGAATTCAATGAGCATATCTTAATAGCATAACTTTGGGTTGTTTTTCCTCGTGTAGAGTTGTAGTTCTAATTTTTCATTCCATATGTTTGAAAAAAGTCATAAATGAAACATTTAGGCTATAAATTTTTTTGTTTTCAAGAATCTCATTTCTGGGCATTTTTTATTCTATTCAGCCCAAAATCAAGGGGTATCCATGGCTAATGGACATATAACCCTTGATTTAATTCCAAAAAAATACTTTTCAGAACCCAGATCGAAAATCTGGACGATTTTGCAGATTTTTGCTGTGAGTTATGTGTGCCTGTTGTCGAGTCTTTGATGAAAGACTAAGATTATTTAGTCCCTATTTTAAGATGCCAACATTTAATGTTTCAATTTATTAATTTTATGAGATAAATATGTTGAAGAAAAATCTTAAATTCATTGTTTCCAAGTGTTTGAAAAAATGCCTCAATGACTTTTAATTGCATGCTTGCAAAGTGTTTTTCATAAGGGCTCAATGAGTGTAGAATTCATGTCTGCAAAGTGTTTGTTAAAAGTCTTGAATGGCTGTAGCTTTTGTGCATATAAATTGTTAGTGTAAAAGTCTTAGTTACTGTTATTTTTATGTTACTATAAATTATAAATAAACTATTTATTGGGTGTAGCTTCCTATGTCAGCAAGTTTTTGGTATGAATGTGAAAACGAATTTAATAATTTCTTGAAGTATGAATAGAGAATAAGACATTTGTTTCTTGTATTATCTAAAGCTTTCATAAAAAAGGGCTTTTTGTTGGAAACAATTTTATAGTGACTAATTCTTTAGGATTTTGTGCAAATGAGTATTAGTGATTAATGTGACCTCTACTTCTCTATATTTTTTATGGTGGGTAAGGTGGGACCTTACAGTTCTCTGAAGCCATTGCAATTCTTTCCTGAGCCTCAACCAACTTGTCATTGTCTTCTTTGCAACTTCTAATCTCTACCCTCGAGCTCCTCAATGCATCTGTTATACCAAGAGAATACTTTTCTCCTTGTTTCCCAACTGATCTGTAGGAAGTGTTAGGGGAACTGTAGTCTACCATTTTGCTTGTCATATTGAATTATCTTCTTCCTGCAAGTGTACCATGTCATATAAACCAAAAAGATACCAAAATAAAATCCATACCTTAGTGATTTTCATGGGAGGCTTATCTCATCTGAAATATCTGTACACATTAGCTTGTACATGTATAAACATGAACACATCCATGTAGTAAAATCACATCACAACAACACCATGCATGACCATACCAACTATATACTATGATACCATGCATGACAAAGATAACCTTGACAACATCAAACCTTACCCAAAGAGAGTGAAACCACACTCTGATATCAACTTGTAATGCCTCCTCCCACATTTACCCACTTTCACCGGCTTGCCCAAGGTAAACATGACCTAAGGATCACTGCGATAAGACTCAACCTCCTAGGTGAACTTAAGGAAATGGATCTGAAAACTTAAGACATTACTGGATTCTCTTAGGTGCGACAAGACCTCCAGAAGTAACCCAACCCCTCTAGGTTTCCAACCCCTTAGAAAAATCACTTTTCCCCTGAATCAAAGCCTTAATCCCTCCCTTGTCAAGGCCTCCATGGGACTATGGAATTTTTCATTCATTTATATGCTAGTGACTTTGAATTATGTGCCACTTTTTCAGGTCCATGACTCATATCTTTGCCAAGAGCTCGGTGAAACTTCTAGAGTTGATAAATTTCATAGCAAAAATTCTTGTAAACCAAAAACTGAAACCAAGACTTGACCTGACCATATCCAACCGAGACTGACCATTAGTCAAAAACTTGATGGATATGCAACCTACAAGTCATGAATGAAATTCTGAACATGAGGACTATAAATTTCTTTGAGCTTTAACAACAAGGGTCATTTCCTTCTCACATTATTTATCATAACACCAATTAGGTATTTATTTCATTATTCATTTAGTTATGAGTGAAAGCCACATAATAACTAGTATATTTCCTCATCCAAAGCAAGAGAAACTTCGCTTTTATTAAACATAGGAAAATACTGAACGTGTTCAGGACTTCCATATTCCACCCAACCATAGATTGGGTGAGCCAAATCTCTCTTTACACAATCACCCCCATTCCATATTCCAAGCATGAATGTGGGGTCTCATGGGATAAACCAATCCAAATATAACCAGGAGAATCCAAATTTTAAACCACTTCAACCCTCTCGATACGGTGATCACACCTAAATTGGTGTTGATATCACAAAACCAAATTGAGCTTGGATGCCTAAGAATTTCTTCACCAATACCTTGAGGAATTTTCTTGTCTCCACCCTTAGGCTTTACCATGTATCCTACCATTATCGTTCAAGGGATTCGTAGGCCCTTGGGAATTTTCCTCAGACCAGCTCACCCAGATCCAAAATATTCTGGCAATATAAGCTCAAAACCGAGAATGATCCCATCACATAATGGCTATTAAGAAATGTCAAGGATAGGCTAAAATACACCATGGAAACCTAGAAAATTCCATGCCAATGAAAGCAAAAGAACCAAATAATAACATGCACATACCTTGCATTTCAAAACCAACTAGGAAATTGTACATGCAACTTATTACCTACAACTATTCCCACTGAAGCTGCTTATCCCTTGCCTTAATTTACTTTCCTTGTCTTTATTTTCCTTTCCTTTCCCTTCTTTTCCTTTCCTTTCCTTGCTTTATTTCTTTCTCCTCTTGGTGATTTCTCCTCTCTGAGACTAATTCTAAAACTGAACTGGAAAAAGGCTACCAATTAATGCTCTAAGGTATTTTTATTGGTGAAACCTCTAATTTATTCAATTTCCCATTATTTTCCTTCATTTTCCTCCTCACATGAAAAATGTGACTTTTCATCTTCCTTTTCTTCTAATTTACATTATTTTCATAAATAAATTTCCAAAAATACTCTTTTTCCTTTCCAAAGCCTTAGCCATTTCCTTTTCCAATTTCCCGTTAGCCACAAAACACAAGAAGTGATTCCCACTAGGATATTTTTCCCAAAATTCTTCTTGGAATACATGTCCCTTTCACATGGAATTATTTACCTTTATTAAATTTTATTACATGAAATTTTAACCTAGGGTTGTTACATGACAATTGAATACTAGGAAGGAGCTTCACTCATTGACGGTTCATTAGTGACACTACTAATCAACATTGTATGTAACATTAAAAATATTCAATGAATGCCTAGCATCTGAAATTTCTTCAGTTACGGTAGGTTCATTTTATTATTTACTCTGCTTAGGTTGTTCTTCTTCTAGTAAGGCATCAACCATATTAGATATCATAGTGTTCATATTATGATTCCATTGTGGGTGTGGTTTTTCTAAATGCTTCTTTTGGTGAAAAGTACAAAATTTGTCCATGCCCAAACTTTTGACATTGAACATTGTGTTAGGAATTTGAGCAGATTTAGCTAGTTGAAAGTTATTGTTTTTTTTCTTAATAAAGGTGACCTAAAAGGATTTTTATTGGTATTGGGTTCCTCACTTGACCTCATCTTTAATTTTGATACTTCATTCGTGATCAACTTAAAATACTTGGTCAATATTTCCATATCGAAAGAATATTTCTCCTTAGATTTTTTGGAAGAGGCTTGGGTCTTCTTACTAGTTTCCCTGGAGTATTTAGGATCGTCAGTGTCTTCAATGACTCCAATAGAATGAAAATATTGTTAGATAGAAAGAGCTTCTACAAAATTTAGAGCTAGAGAATCCTTTGCAAATATTTTTACAAACACATAAATTTTCATTGGGAAGGCAGTTGTATAATAATATTTCATAATATCACTGCGCAGTTGCACATCAGCACAAAAATTGTTCAGTAAATGAGTAAATATTTGGTCAAATTCTTCAACTCTTTATTTTTCCCCCATTTTCAGGTTCCTAAGTTATTTTAATAACATGGTGGGAGTTTTATCATCAACAAAAGTTTACAGAAAAAAATTAAACTCCCTCCAACTACAGATTGAATTGGCAGTAAGACTTTGATACCATATTGACACTCTACCTTCTAAAGTGCACATAATTATTTTATAAGAAATTTCGTCAAAACGTGTCTCAAGTATTCATAAATTCATGTATAAATAATCAAAATAGTCTTTTTCTTTGGCCTTCTTGTTGGGATCAAACATTGAAAACAAATTTTCCAGATGTTTTGGAATCTTATGAATATTATCCAGAAGAGCGAGTGGCCCTTGGGCCATCCAATCCAAGTCTAAAGCAACCATGTATTCATCTCCTTCCTCCTCCTCTTCTTCTAATTCATATGAGGCTTTCCTTCACCGTTAAATTATATGTTATAACCAAGATGTTCCTCATCAAAAAACTAAAAATATTCCCCTTCAATATCTAAATTCTCCTCAATAAGTGGAATTTATCCTTGGTGATTTGTTATTTCCATAAGATCAACCAAATATTCCACCGAAGAAACAAATATGCCACTAGGATTTGTTTCTCTCTTTACAAGCTTATGAGATAGAATATCAACAATATGGAGTAAACAAAGAGCTCTCACAAACTGATGAGTAATAAGTCAGATCATATAGAGCTTATTGTAACCTCAAATGCTTGTCTCTGACTAGGCTAAGAAGTTTCCTCTTTCTTAGGAGTATGAGTTGGAGTGGAAATGGGAATGTTATTGCCTTTTGTGGAAGCATTTTTGTTAATATGTGGTGAGTTATCAACCATAAAAATTTGGTTTCCCTCCTTCTAGCATGAGAATGTTGATGGTGCTAGAACTCACCAAGATGCAAGGGGGTATCCCCAATGAAAATTCCAAGTTGGACCTCACACCATTTGGTATAGGAGCTCTTCTGGAAATAAGGCCCATATACCATTTTTATTAGAGATTTTCCATGGCTACGATGGCTAGCATGAGAGAGTAATGTACCTTTACTTTTGAATGAACAAATGAGTATGCCCTGTGGAATGTTCATTTGTAGAATGTATCAAGGTTCTTTAATTGAAGGTAAAATGAAAGTGAGACTTTAATAGAAGAGTAATAGTACTAATATAATAAATACACACAAGCATATATATGAAAGGATAATTAATCAACTATTGAAATAGTTCTCATAGAAGTAATGATCGTTAACACAAGTACAACAGAACTTAAACAAGATAAGCACCAAAGCCACCAGAATAGTTCAATTTATTTAGTACAAATGAAAAAAACATTCAAATAATAATATTACAATATTTATGACATACACATGAAAGTGTGATGGCTCAATGACCTTCGAGTATTAAGAAAAACTTCTGAGATATATTGATACAATTATGGTCCAGAATTATGAAAAAACACAATAAAATACATAAATAAACATAAACATAGAGATGAAACATGAATAAAACTTCATTTCATTAATATCAAATAACTGAAATATGCTTAGAAACATAATGGAAATAAAATAGCTCGGGCGATGGTAGTTTATCTCTGAGAGGAGATGTGGTGGCTACTTGCCTCTAAACTACATTACGATGAGGCTTAAGGACCTTTTTATTATTGAACAACATTGGAAAACCAGAAACAACAAAAACCCTAACCCCCAGTAGATGGAACACCAAGAGTTTGTGGGCCCTGTTGTCCTTAGTTGGGAATACAACTTCCTGGGGTTGTAACTTGGTCATATTATCTCCATTTTGCACGTATGATATATGATTATAAATATCTATCAAAGTACTACATGATTCGATGTAGGCCCCTTCCTATCAATACCAGGATTTTGTGTACCTAAAAAAAGTCATTTAGGGGGTTAAAACTGCTCTAGAAGTTCAGGACCCGAAAAAGTGCTAAAAATAATAAATGTTACTATAAAAAAGGAGACTAAATAAAAAAACTGGAGGTTTAGGTGGAATAGGTGGGTGGCCACAAAGATCCACTTGGATCATTCCTCCCCCCTTAGGAAGCAATGTTCCCCATTACGTGCAGAGGATCCATGAGGTGAGGGAGTTTTTGATGGACCTAGTCTCTCATGAACCACTTGCCCTGCTGAATGAGTTGGAATTCTTTGAGAAATTGATATGGTTGGATCCTCTTCTGGCGGGTGTTATTAATCTATGTGTCCACGATTCAACCAGTTGTGGCTTGTTCCATGTAGTTTTGGTTTAACTTCATTGGTGTTAGTTGTTATGCAATGTCGCATGTGTCTAGTAATGGTGGAAAATAGGGGCAAAGAAATTCCACATTGAACATGGGGTGTAGACCAAGGATTGGTGGAGTATTGAGCTTAAAAGCATTTTCCATTATAGCCTTGGTGATTTTCTATGGCCCATATCAGAGTAGGTGAGGCTTGTAGTGGGGTCTAGTGAGGCACTCCTTTTGCAAATGTATCCAAATTTTTTTGTCCAGGTTTTAACCCTGTACAGAAATTATCTGCAAATAAATTCTTAAAGACAAAAGATAAACAATAGCAAGAGAATAAAAAATAAAATAGATACATGGTTAATTTCCCCTAGATCCCATATTGGGACTGCCAGCTTGATTTTTCATTATATTCCTTTAAGTGTTACAACACATATATATACATGTTGAAGCATTCATAAACCTCAGTCCATTAACCATGGATTAGAACACAACTGTAGTTCCCTTGACCAGATCTACAAAAAACCAGGAGTCAAAAATATCATGCCCCAGCGCCATGTGAAAACCCATGCATAAAACCATAGGTGGGTCCACCCATTGAAAAATAAGGAAAAAAAAATCCTGGGGTGTTGCCTTGGACCCCACGTAGGGGGCTACCCAGCCCTTGCCAACCCCTGGAGAAGGGGGGATTATGCCACCCAATGACCCCCCCACTCCGTCCGCCACAACATACAATGGGTGCTATTCCCCCCCCCCCCCTGCGCGTGCTACTAATCATGGAAAGAATATAACACATACTCAACATTATCCCACTTGTTATTTTCTTTCCGCAAGGGGCCATAGGAGAGCTTAGTCATTAGTCCATCCCTGAAACACCCATTGTTTCTCTACACCAAGAGAACTTCTGAGTGATCACAACCTTTGTTAATTCATCTAAAACATTATTCAAAATGTTCAAATTTACCAGCAACACCTTTTTATCCTCAACCATATCTTTCACAAAGTGATATTGAACATCAATGTGATTTGTCTTTGAATGATAAGCAAGGTTCTTAGCCGAGAAAATTTCACTTTGGCCATCATAGTCTATCCTTATAGCTTGCTTCACCAACCCCATACTTGAACACAATATTTGCAACCAAACTACCTTCCTTGCTTGCATGAGTGGTTGCCATGTATTCTTCCTCTGTTGTTGAAATATCCATTACAAATTGTATTTTACTCATCCAACTGAATACACCTCCAAATAGGCTAAACACATACCCAATTGTAGATCTTCTTTTATCCAGATCTCTAGGCCAGTCTGAATCAACAAAACCACGGATGTCCAAAACTCTGTCCAATCATAGTCTTCCCTGGTAGCATAAACCATAATCACTAGTGCCACACAAATATTCGAAAACACGCTTCACTGATGTCCAATGCTCCTTCCCCGGTTTTGACATAATCCTGCTCAATACTCCCACTACATGTGTAATGTTTGGTCTAGTACATACCATTTCATACATCAGTATACCCACTACACATGCATATGGAACACAGGACATATCCTCCTCTTCTTCTTGTGTCTTGGGACACTGTTTAGCAGATAACTTTACACCTACATGAATAGGAACCCTCACCGGTTGACTATCCTGCATATTGAGCCTCTGTAATATTGTCTCTACATACTTCCTATGGTATAATAGAGCTTCCTCTTTTCTTGATCTCTCTTAATATCCATGCCCAAAATATAGTTTGCATCACCAATTAGATCCTTCATGTTGAATTTGGAGAACAATTGGGTATTAAAATCCTGGATAATTTCTTTATCATTTCCAATCAGCAACATATCATCCACATACAAGACCAAATAAAGAGCATGGTAACCAATTAATTTAAAATACACACAATGATCCTCTTTGCTTCTGGTGAAGCCAAGTCCTCGTATATGGGTATCAAATTTCTATTACCACATCCTTGGTGATTTTTTTTACCCATACAAAGAATTTTTTAACTTGCATAACAGTTCTTTCTTACCCTTCACCATGAAGCCTTCAGGTTGCTTCATGTAGATTTCCCCTTCCAGATCCCCGTGAAGAAATTTTGTCTTCACATCCATCTGTTCAACCTCAAAATCAAATGGAGCAGAAACAAATAAAATTAATCTAATAGAAGTAACCTTTGCAACCGGAGAAAAAAAATCACCAAACTTTTAATTCACAGCACCTTGGAATAACCTTTTTCTACCAAATGAGCTTTGTATTTCTCCACCTTGCCTTTTACATTCATCTTCTTCTTAAACACCCATTTTCTCCCGATGTGCTTCCTTCTAGCCAGCAACTCCACTAGATCACATGCTTCATTTTTGTACAAGGATGCCATTTCATTAAACATGGCCTCTGTTGTAACATTATTTGGTTTTGATAAGTTAGTATATTAGTCAAAAAATAAATTTAAAAATTTTAGGGTATGGATTGAGAATAAAAAGAAAAAAAAATGTTAGGACTATGGGTATTTTATAAATCTATATCAAATAAAATGTTAGTGGTTTATTTCCCTAAAGAATGAAAGCATAAAAATGTTAGGAAAGGAAAATAAAAATGTGCTTTGGATAAGAAAAATGGATAAAATGAAGGCAACTTTTTAAAAAGCTCCATTATATGCTTAATTTTCATTTTATTATGATTTAAAAGCTTTCAGAAGGCATTAATCATAGTTTCTGGTTAAATCAAACATCAAATTTTACGTTAGGTCCGTATAAATATATCCTAAGTCACTAAACAAAAAATATGTATTGTCGGCTTTGATAAAAGGCACACAGTTATCTACGGTTGATATGCCCTCCACCCAGATCAATGGTGGAGGGAGAGTTCACACCCCCCTCAACCATTTCTTTTTTTTGGGGGGGGGGGGGGGGGGAATTTGAAAAGAAGTTTTAATGGCAGATGCTAAAGGCATATGTGGCCCTATATTATCATTTCGCACCCCCTTTCTCAAAACTAGAAACCACTCCCGACCCCCTTCGAAAACCGCAATGGTTTCTGTTTTTTGTAAATGGTCATTCTTCCCCCGCGCCTTGACCGTTTACCCTCTGCCTAATCATACACTTCCACCTTCCATATTTGTTATCAATCATTATATCCATTTCAAACATGTCATATCCTATGCCTCCTATTCGCCTGCTATGCCTCCACTCCCAAGCCATTAGCCTCCATGCCACAACCATGCTCCAATCAACATTAAAGCCACTACGGTCACTTGAAAACCATTAGCCATACCCTGCAGTTATAAATAAAACCGAGCCATTATCTTTGTAACTTTTATCTTATTTGTCACTATTTCTTGCAGGTTAAACATTCACACATAGTCCTCTGCATTGCATACTATTCATATGCCACCATTTATGCCCAATCTACTCTTTTTTATCTAGTCAGCTACACCTTTCTCCTCTTATATCCTCTTCTTTCTATCGGTATGGCCCCAAATGGGAAATCCAAAAAGATAAACACATAAGAAACCCTTGTTGCCACAGTCCTGATCGATCTTGACATTTTTCCCCTTGCTAATTCCCTGTTCAAAATTGCAAATGATGAGTGTGAGTTTGACTTTCACGAATTACATTCTTGGCTAAAGCAAAAATACATTAACAAACAGGATCCCATCAGATTCTGGGAGTCATTTCTTCCTTTATACAACTTCCCATTGAACACATGAACTCCCTGACTTGGTTATCTTGTGTTAGGAAAAATATGACACTATGGAAAGAGCAGTGATGGATCATAATGGAGACATTCTTACCACCATCTCCACTGAAACTATTAACCAGATGCTCTTAATCCCTTCATCAGACTCCCTCAGACATTTTTCACCATCGGTACTTATGGATCTGTACCATAAGTTAACATTTCCACAGAGAGATCAAATATTTGATATTTTCTTTCCTAACGATGCTCAAATACATAAAAAGAATCCACCTTACCCATATTCCATATTTCCCGAAGCCTATAAACATTTAATTTCTCTTCTTTCTTACCTGTTAGGATATCAAGATGACAAGACTGTGGATGAACCTATCCTTGGTTTTATTTCCATCTTCAATAAAGATCATCAACCAACATTCATGTATAATTATAACCAATTCTTGGCTGATAATATACACGATCAATTCATGAATCTTACTACACAGGGAGTGTTTAAATACAGTTATGTACTTATTCATTTGTTTCTTTTTCAGCAAGGAGATAAATTGATAGTTCAACTTAGGAATAAGGATGATCAAGGAGTGGATCAATCAGTGATCCATTGGACATAAATAATCAGAGCTAGTTCAACTAAAAATTCATACACATATTTTATAGACTCATTTATACATCTAGATATACAATTTATAAATGGTCAGATAGAGCTAAGGATTGGAGATGAATTAAAAAGGATTCTACATCTAAGTGAGCATACTAAAACTGGTGACTGGTATTTATACCAGAACTATATAGAGATAAGGGTGTATGGTTACAAGCTTGCACCATATAAACTACCTAAATATGTTCCCATGAGAATATTTTCTCTGGAATACATTAGGCAGATGATCAACATGGATGACCTGCATTTTGTGTCAGGAAAGAGGAAAACATAGTTTAAGATAAAGTCAAAGATTGTAACATTCAATTGCAACAAGAGATTAGCTGGTGTGGAGGTAGACACATTTTACAAAAAATTAACTTACATCCTTCTTTCACTTGGTCTTATGATCCTTTGGGATTATCTCTGCTCTAAGGGTTGAATTGAAAATAACACCTTATAATCACACTCCAAGACCAAAGATAGAGAAATTTATGAATTAGGAACAATGGGTTGATGGGATAGTCTAGGAAGTAGAGGAGAAGGTTTTACCCACATCAAATTTTCAGACTCCAGTTTCTTATAGAAAGCAACAGAAAAGGGAAAGAGAGAAAAATTCATCTGTTGTTGAGATTATGAAACAATATATTTTACAACATAAAAAGCCTAAAATTTGTTTAACAATGTCTACAAAAGAAAGAAGAAAAAAGGCAATTGATCTTGGAGAAGAAGTTTCTACATCAGTTGGAAATAGTGTTCCAAATACTCCTCCCACAGTTTCTCCTTCTAAGGAACCTCTAGAAATAATTCAATCTACAGGAACCACTTCCACATATGATCTGAACATTTTTTCCAAGTTCCTTGAAATTAAACTAAAGAATGAGACTGTCATGTCTAGTATATACAACTAGTTTTGGAAATAGACTTCAACCTCCCAACATAGACTACTTTCATCTTTTGACAGTGAAAAAGGGAGAATGAAGATGGCCTTTTTGCAAGCTCAGGTTCCACTTCCCAAGTCTCCATTAGACTATAAAAATACCATATTTTAATTTGACAATAGTCAGATACATCCCATTGATCAAATGGATATGCACAGATAGTCTGGTGAAATGATGTTTTCCACCATAAACACTACAACAATGTCCCTTTCCAAGCTTAGGACTACATTATACAATGTTCAATCTCAGCACAAGATTTAAAATCTATCTTCATTAGCTAAAGACAACAAGCTCAAATCCTTAGAATATCTTGTAGTCAAGATCGGATATGATCTAAAGGACTGCAAGGTAGTATAAGAGATTCTTAAGAAGAAGAAATGCAGATATTGCACTCTGCGAAAGCAGTTGAAGCTGCATTCTACTGAAGATCCATAGACTAAAGAGATTGACAAGAATTAACAGAATAAGGAATATATTCTCAAAATTATTATTGATCAAAACATACAGACAAAGAAAATGGAAGAACAAATTGAAGGGCTACTAAAGGAGAAGGAAGTGGCACACACAACTATGGTTCTAGTCACAGCAATTCCAATAGCAGTTGTAGGTACAAAAACTTCATCATCATCAACAAAAATTGAATCAACATCAAAAACAATTGATCCAATTAAATTAGCACAATAATTGGCTTTATAGAAGCAGAAAAATGACAAAATTTTGGAGAAATTCTAGAATTTAGAGTTGCAAAATATCAACAATGACACTTTGTATATGGAATACATGCAAAAGTCCCATAGATTTGGACTCAAGATTTCAAAATTGGAAAGTGAGTCCTTAATGGTTGATACCTTGGCCTGAACAATGGAAAATATCGAGATAGACATGAGGCAATCCATGACAGAAGTATGGTCATCCATATAAATAATATTTGAACAACAAGAACTCATAACTAGATGCAAAGAAGAAATTAAAGTACAGAAAGAAACCTTGAAGACCAAGCCAGCCGAAGCCATAGATATGATTAAAGTATTAAATTCATAAATCAGAGAAGAGCTGGAAGAAATAAATATTACTAACATAACAGCTACCATCTTTGAGATAAAGAATGTCTTACAAAAGAAGAATTTTATCAACCAACTGCATACAAAGTGTCAAACCTTGGACATTGTTGTCCAAAGGTTTCATTCCCAGTTTAATGTTTTAAATAAAAAAGGACTACCAGGGTTGGTAGCCTTTAATGATAAATTGATCAAATTAGAAGATTATTGTAATAAATTGTCTACTATTGCAACATACAGAGCTAAATTTTTCAGGGATCAAAGGACAAATTACAGGAAAGGCTTTTCTAGAAGCTTTAGATTTCAACTTGACCTTCAAGCATGAGACTAGGCATATGTTTCTCAAGAAGCCCACTTTCGAGAGATAGACAAAAGTGGATGAAGTATTTATAAATATGGTAAATTTTCAAATCCCTAGTGAAGAAAGATGGGATAATTTTGTGATACTCTTAAGTAATTTTGATCCTAACAACATGACAATGTAACAAAATTTCAAGGGCCAAGTCATCAAAAACCTCATTCAAAGAAGAGACACATCATCCAGTAGTTTCCTTCTTCCTATTATTTGATACTATTTTTGTAATCAGTTTTATATATTTTCTCAGTCTTAGAACTAGTATAAATAACTCTCATCATGAGTTATTAAGGCTTGCACCCTTGGATGAGCACTTTTGTAAACATCGGTGTACAAAATTTTCATCAATAATAATAAAATAAGGATTCTAGATTTGTTTCATACAACCTTGTTCCATTGTGGGTTTTTCCTATTTATTATTTCCTATTGTTTTCTACATGTATTTAATTGTTATGAATCTAACTGGGTAAGATTAACTGAGTTTCAGTTGTCTTAAATTCCTCCTGAAGTTATTATCTATATTAGAGAATGATTTACTAGGATATTTGTTTATGTAAGTCCCTCTCATCAATAAATTATCAGCATATTCATAATGTTAAATATGTTTTGTTAAAATTTTATACATTGTTTGAAAGTTTTCACACGTAAGATAATTTAAAATATTCCATTTGAATAATTAAATAATCATATCTTCTTACATATTCTTCTTAAATCACCTGAAAAATCTAAATCATTGTGTGGAATAAAGAAACAACCCTTTTTCCTATTAATTAATACTATATAAAAGTTTAGACATAGTTAATGAAAACTGTTTTATATATTGGTCATCCAAAAATTCCAAACATAAAACAAAACAAAACATTATAGATGCTCTGGCATAAATTATTGACCCCAATTATCTCACAGGACAACAACCTCCTTCTATATTTTTCCATCCTCTTAAACCACTGCCTCCCTAACAGTTATGGGATCATGATCAGTGACAGTTAAAAAAAAATTCGAACAGAAAGAAGATGGACTATACCTTTCTGGCCGCTTTCTTTCCCAAACTAATCTTCTCATCACTGGAATTTGTGGTTCTTCCTCTTCTGAATCTTATTATGTTGTAGAGTATGATTCATCCTCCTTTATCTCAAAATCTATCCTCTCAGGTTCATTTGGTAGGACTTCATTTTTAACAACATATTTCACCTCTCTAAACACCACATCTCAACAGTACACAACCTTCCTTGTTTATGTGTTACAAATCTTGAAACCTTTTAAAACATCCTTATACCCAATAAAGATGCAACTTTTCAAATTTATTATCCAAACTATTTTTTTTCTCCCTTGAAACATGTACATATGTGTCACATCCAAATATCGTCAAATGTAAAAGAGAGGGTTTCTTACCAATCCATACCTCATGTGGAGTCTTATACTCCAATGTTGATGAAGGTGATATTCTAACTAGGTAACATGCAATCTCCACTACCTCTGCCTAGAATTCCTGTCCTAACCCAATACCACTGAGCATGCTTCTTACCTTTTCCATCAACTTTATATTCATTATTTCTGCGACTCCATTTTTCTGAGTAGTGTATACAGTAGTCTTCTGTCGTTATATACCACACTTATTACAAAACTCGTCAAATTCCTTCTTGCATAACTCTCAACCATTATTTGTCCTCAGCACCTTTATCTTCTTCTTTGTCTGGTCTTCCACCAAAGCCTTAAATTATTTAAATCTATCAAAGACTTCAAATTTCTTCCTCAAGAAATATCTAGATGTATTCCTTGAGAAGTCATCTATGAATGAAACATAGTACATAGAATTTCCCATTGATGGAACCCATACAGGTCCAAACACATCACTGTGCACAAGCTCTAATATCTTGTTCGCCCTCTTAGCACCAGAAGGAAAACTCACTTGTTTCTGCTTCCCATATACACAATGTTCATAGAAATCAAAATCTAGAGAGAAAATAGACATACCTTCTACCATACCATTACCATACATTATCTGAAGGCCCTTCTCTCCAATATGTCCAAGCCTTTGATGCAATAGCATGGTCTTTTCTTCAGAGACTGCTAGGCTTTCTGCTCCACTTTCAGGTACCAAAAAACTGTTGCGCCCATAAATAATAGTGCTACCCTAAATATTTTATAGAGTTCCAATCCAAACTCACCACATTAATATCATTTTTCCCCTAACCATATTGCAAGTATCTTTCTCGAATACTATTTTTACACTAGCATCATCCATCTTTCTTACAAAAATCAGAATTATGGCCAATGCACGAATATGCAGAAACTAAGAAGTTTTCCAATCCTTCCACCTTGAAGCTTCAACTTGAATTTTCAATGTCCAACGATTCTCACCTTCCTATCATCTCATAAGAAGACACCACCACCATCATACTTCTCATACTCGTAGAACCAATCCCGATGGGGAGTGAAGTGAAAGGATGCACTTGAGGCAATCAGCCATTCCTCATGATCTACATGTGTATTTGAAGAAGAAGCCAAATACACATCCCCACCTTCATCTGAGGTGGTTTTTGACTCTACAGAAGGAGCATCATTAGATCCATTTCCTTTCTCAAGAGCTTTAGATCTTCAGTCCTTTTTGTAATGCCCTTCCTTTCCGCATTTCCAACACAGATTTACATGTTTTCTTGGAGATTTAGATCTCCCACTCAAAAATTATTTTCTTTTATGTTTTGGGACATTCCTCTTACAAATAAGGCATCTCCATTCTAGCCCTCCATATTTCACCATCTTATTTCCTTCGACAGCAAGGCTGAGACAATTTCATAAAAATTCAAGGTAGTTGTATTGCTACCTATTGCAATAACCAGACTATCCCATGAATCTGGTAGAGAACACAACAAATTGATGCACTTATATTCATATGAGATTTTAATATTAAATGATGAAAACTGAATTACCACAATATTCAAGGCGTTCAAATGCTCTGTCATCAAGTTTTCATCCTTCATCCTCAGGTTATACAACTTTTTCCGCAGGAACAGTTTATTCACTAGAAAATTAGATTGGTACAAAGTCCCCTAAATTGACCCACAAAGTATTCACCATATCTTACCTAGAAAAATTCAACAATATCGAATCTAAGATACAAAACTGTACTGTGCTCTTTGCCTTCCGATCCAACTTCACCTAGTCTTCATCTGACATTTTTGTTGGTTTAGTACCTGTATCTACCTTGATCCACTAATATTTATCCACCAATAGATTCTCCATCTTGAGCTTCCACAACTCAAAAATCTAATCATTAAATGTATCGATCTATAAATTTCCACTACTCACCATCTTCTTTCACCGCACGGATCATTCTCGTAGATCTCCCACTGAATAGGGTCTACCACAAGCCCGAGAAAAAAACCCCTCAGCAGCAAAGGCATCCCCTTGAATCCGAAACAACTCTGATACCAAATGTAGGTTTTAACCCTTTACAAAAATTATTTGCAAACAAATTCTTAAATACAGAAAATAAACAATAGTGAGAGAATAAAACATAAAACATATATACACATAGTTTTTCCCCTGGATCCCAAATTGGGACTACTAGCTTGATTTTTCATTATATTCCTTTTACTGTAACAACACATATATATACATGTCAAAGCTTTCATAAACCCCAATCCATTAACCTTGGATTAGAACATAATCGTATTTCCCTTGACTAGATCTACAAAATACCAGGGGTTGAAAACCATCATGCCGCAAAACCATGTGCAAACTCATGCGTGTGACTAATCATGGAAAAAGTATAACACATACCCAACATGTCACATACCTAGAAATTGTGTGGCACTTGATGTTGATCATGTCACTGCTTGTGATTAACAATGGCCCTGCCTAATATGCCATGGACCTATTAGTGGATGTGTTGAATACGCTAAATGAAGTTCTTCACTTTCTCAGCTTCAGACTGGACATGAGCCAAATCTGCTTGAGTGGCTACAAATGGTATGGCTACATCAATGGGACATAGTGACTGGAATCCAAAACCCACCTGAAAGGGTTTATGGCTAGTTGAGTTGTGGAAATCCCAGTTCTAACTGTTCTATACATAGTGGATAATTTCATCCCATGTGCAAGGATTCTTTAAGTAGTACATGCGAAGACTTTGTACGGTCATCTTGTTGACAAAATTTGTTTGGCCATCAGTTTTGGGGTGTAAATTTGTGGACTTAGTGAGTTTAGTGTTGAGCATCGACCAGAGTGACAAAAATGTACTGAGGAACCTATTGTCCCAATCTTAGAAAATAGATTATGGGATCCCAAAGTGTACCCACACTCATTCAAAGAAGAGTTTAGAAGTTCATTTTGTTGTGATATTCTTATTACAGGCCGTAATAATGGCCATATTAGAGAATCTATCGATTACCACAAAAATGCAATCATTTCCATGCTTAGTAGAAGGAAGGCCCGATGGGTAATCCATGGATACATATTGCGAAGGTTGGCTAGGGGTAGGAAGTGGAGTATCTAGGCCTTTCTTCTTGATGGTCGGTTTGGCATCGGCACAGGCAGTGCAGGGTATGATGTACCTGTCAAAATCCTATTGAAGGTTCGGCTAATAGAAATACTTCTGCATTACTTTCATTGTTTTCTCAACCGTGAAATGTCCAATGACCCAAAAGTAGTGCAATTCCAAAATCATCTTGGCACGCGAGCTTTTGGAATGACCCAGGTGGAATAATAGTGCATCTTGAAGGTGAAAATATAGAACTTTCTCACCTTCCAAAAGCATCTGGTATGTGTTGCCGAATTCTAGATCACTTTTGTAGAGATGTGGCCAATCCCAAGTCTCGTTCCATAAGAGTCGAGCACAGTATTTGACGTTGTGATCAGTGGTTGGTTGAGGAAGTTTGTAACACTATTCATGCTTCCCTTATCATACTTGATGTTCAAATGGAAATTTTGCATGTATGTGGACCATTTCTGATGATGATCATTCTGCAACTTCCCTTGTGTCTGTATGAATTGTAGGGGTCAATGATCTATGTGGATGATCGTTTCCTTCCAAAAAATGTAATGCTTTCATTGCCGATAGGCCTACATAATAGAATACATTTATTTGTCATAGGTGGGATACTTTTGAACTGTGTCTGAAAATGTCTCATTGCGATATGTGAATAGATGCCCCTGTTAAGTAAGAACTGCCCCAATAGCATCGTCAGAGGCATCTGTCTCAATCTCAAATGGTTGTTGCAAGTACAATAATATGAGCACTTGTGCAAAGCAGAGACGATTCTTCAACTCTGCGAATGCCTTCTATTGTGATTCAAACCAAAATAATTTGGATTTTTCTCTTACCTTGGTGACTTGACCCAAAGTCCAAGTGATATGAGAGAACCCCAACATGAACCTGCAGTAGAAATTGGAAAGACCAAGAAAGTTGCAGAGCTCTGTTAGAGTGGTTGGGACTAGCCAATCCCGAATGACTTGGATCTTGGTTGGGTCCACATGCACTACCCACGCATCAATGATGTATCCTAGATATTGAACCTAAGCCATGCCAGAAGTGAATTTCTAAAAATTGGCACACAAATTATGTTGCCGCAGTGCTTGGAGGACCTATTGAATGTGGTGGAGGTGCTCTTCCCAACTCTGGCTGAAGATCAGGATGTCATCCAAATACACCACCACGGATGAGTTGATGAATGGTCACAATATGTCTTTCATGAAACTCATGAATGTTTCAAGGGAATTATTCAACCCGAAAGGCATGATGAGCCATTCAAAAAAATGCTCCTTTGATTTGAAGGCAGTCTTCCACACATCAGAGGATTCAATTGGTACCTAGTAGTACCAAAAATTCAAGTCAATCTTTCTAAAATATTTTCCCCCACCGAGTTGGTCCAAAATTTCATCAATCTATGAGATCAAATACCTATTCCAAATAGTGATCTTTTTCAACTCCCGATAGTCAATACAAAGTATCCAATTCCCATCCTTCTTCTGCACCAACATGATTAGGTTCCCATTGTGCGATGAACTCAGCCGGATGTGACATTTTTGCAACAACTCTTGAATCTTCCTCTTGATTTCATCATTCTCCATAATGGAGCATCAATACATTGTTCCATTGGGTAGCGACGCATCTCAGGTCATATCAATGGAGTTTTTGACCTTACAGTGCAGAGGTACCCCTATGGCTGAAGTGAAGATGTCCTCGTACTCCTCCATGACCTTGTCCATTTGTTGTTGTCGTGCGGAGGATCCCTTTCTATAGGTTATGGCCACAATATTCTTCTTGCCTTGAGGGTGGATCATAAGGAAAACAAATTTCCTGGTTTGGGAAATGAGCTTAATGCGCAATTATTTGTAGTGATAAAAGATATGGTGGTAGGCGGTGTTGCCTCCACTATTTTGTACAACTTATTTCCCAAAGTAACAATAACAATGTGAGGCCTAGAATCATACACAACTTTTCACTTCAACACGTATGGTTGGCCTAATAATACATCACAAAGTTCAAGAGGAGAAAAATCACATAATACCTCATCCGTGAAGGGTTTGATGTTGTAGGGAAGGCGACACTATTGGCGGACGTGGAGATATAATCCTTGGTGAAGCCACCCGATGGTGTACGGTTGTGGGTGTGTTGTGGTTGACAGACCTTGCTACTTCACGACCTTTTCTAAAATGAGTTTTTTTTGGCTCTTGCTATCGAAAATGACCTGCAATAGGGAACCCTTCACCCACATCTAGGAATTTAAGAGGAACTCCCCCTCCTTTGGACCTTCGGGTTCCTCCTTCTAGATCTTGGTGGTGGAAATGGTGGCACTGGGATCTATATCAATAATTTTCTTCCCTTTTTTATTCCTCTTTTTGGGTTCTAACTTAGAGTCGAAACATGCATTTGATTTGGAAGCCTTTAGCTCAACCATCAGTGACTACTTGGATTGACACTTACTCATGTTGTGAGTGGAGCTCTTATGGAACTCACACCACTTTCCTATGTCCTTCTTTGGCTTTGTCATGTGTTCTTAAATTGTAGCTTCGTAGGGTTTTCCTAGGCTACCTTGCTTTAGAATTTTCCTTTGTTCTATGGTTTGGGAGCACCTTCCCTTGCTTTTGATTCATAGATCCAAAGTCTCGCTTCTTCTTCTTGAATTTATGCTCAATATTGGAAGCATACCGGTATGCTGCACAAAGTGAGGAGATGTCAAGGAACTCCATTTCCTCCTAGATGTATATGTACATACAACTATGGTACTTAAGCACCAAATGTTTCTCCAAATATTTTATACCAAAATTTGTACGTAAGGTATGGAATAGATTCATCATCTTATGCACATCTTGATACCTTTGTTGTCACAGTGTAGTCCATTGCATGTACTTGTCATCATATATTCCCACTGGGTAATATTATTCCTTGATGGAATATCAAAAATAATTTCAAGTGGGTCTAACCAAGAATAGGGAGGATTCCCTTTTGTTGTTGTGTAACCAGCTCCAAAAATAGAAGAAAAGAGATCTCAACGCCTTAGAAATAAGCCACTTCGAGGGGGCAACCTCCAATACATTACATAAATGAAAAATTCTTGGATGATACAATTTACAAAACCTCCTTTCTATATATAGGAGTCTATGGGGCCATAATGTAATCCTAGTGGGCCACAATGTAATCCTAGCCGACCTAACAATAATAATTTAAGGGCACAATAATAACAAAATGGGGGTTACAAGGGTACAATAATAACAATAAGGAGGGCTACACTAACATAATAAGGGACTACACTATTAATATAGGGACTTAACATGCCCCTCTCCTTCAAACAAGTGTTGTCCTCAACGCTTGATTATTTCTTGATTCTTCTGTATAAAATTCTCATCCTCCCATGTGGAATCTTCTACAGGAAATTTCTTCCACTTGCTGAGATACTTTGAAATTGATCGTACTTGTCGAGTTATTTTTTTTGTGACTACTTCAAAACTTATTTTGATGTGATTTTGATAGTCTTGTTGTTTCATTAGATTCTGCACCAAAGTTAGGTTATCCTTTGAGAGCTGGAAAACTTGTTGTTGATGCTCGATGTGATCTTCCACTAATTTATCATCCATATTTGCTATTATTTGATCCTTCAAACCATCCAACTTAGCCTCCATTTCTACTTTTAAACCATCTATTTAATCTTCAATTGCTCTTCGTAAGATCGAAACTTGTTGCACTTGGTACCGTAACTTTGATATCTCATACTGCAACTCTTCTTCTTCATGAGTCATGGTAGAGTCTTCTGAAGGTTTAATGGGTGTTGAATTCTTTTTAGGCGCCTTTTTAGAATCCAATATTGATACCTTTTACTTGCTTTGAGGAGCTCGATATTGAAATTGAATTATCTCTGTAATTGAAAATCTTAAATATCTGAAATTCAGCTTTGTAGTAGCCCTCTGAAGCTTCTTTCAAATTCCATAGGTCTGATCTAATTTGGATTCCCCAAGACAAATTTGTGTCCAATCTCCCACAATGACCTAATTCTAGACTAGTTCAGTAGAGCACACTTGTAGGACTTGCCACGTGTCACTGTTTCTTCCTTTGTCTCAAAAATTGATAGCCAAGAAACTACAGTCTGTGTAATTGCGACCACTTTTTACGGCACTCAAATCCACTGCCCAGAGAGAGAGTTATTGAACTTTTCCCATGATCACCTCTTTGAGATGCAATTCAGGAGCCTGAAAAAGCACTACCTTCCACAGATCATATCTCCAAAAATATTGCGAACCAAGCTCTGAAATTTTTTGAAAAATTTCCTCAGGATTTCAGCTTCGCACCATATGAATTTCAGACTCTGAACCTTCGTACAAAAAACTTTATAGCGCAAATTCCACGATGACCTGTTTATGAGCCTGAAAAGATACCTAACTTCCACAGATGATATCTCCTCAAATATTGCGAACCAAGATCTGAAATTTTTAGAAAACCTTCCTCGAGATTTCAGCTTCGCACCCTAGAAATTTCAGCTTCTGAAGCTTCGTAGAAAAAAAGTTATAGCGAAAATTCCACGATGACCTGTTTGGAGCAGCGAAACCCTAGAATCCCAAAGCTCCGATACCAAATGTTGTGTAACCAGCTCCAAAGAGAGAAGAAAAGAGATATTCACGCCTTATAAATGAGCCACTTCGAGGGGGCAACCTCCAATACATTACATGAATGAACAATTCTTGGATGGTACAAATGAACAAAACCTCCTTCTATATATAGGAGTCCATGGGGCCATAATATAATCCTAGTGGGGCCACAATGTAATCCTAGCCGACCTAACAATAATAATGTAAGGGCACAATAATAACAATATGGGGGTTACAGGGGTACAATAATAACAATAATGGGGGCTACACTAACATAATAAGGGACTACACTATTAATATAGGGACTTAACATGCCCCTCTCCTTCAAACAAGTGTTGTCCTCAACGCTTGATTATTTCTTGATGCTTCTGTATAAAATTCTCATCCTCCCATGTGGAATCTTTTACAAGAAAGTTCTTCCACTTGCTGAGATGCTCTGAAATTGATCGTACTTGTCGATTTCTTTCTTTTGTGACCGCTTCAGAACTTCTTTCAATGTGATGTTGATATTCATGTTGTTTCATTAGATTCTGCACCAAAGTTAGGTTCTCCTTTGAGAGTTGGAGAACTTGTTGTTGATGCTCGATGTCATCTTCCACTAATTTATCATCCATATTAGCTATTATTTTATCCTTCAAACCAGCCAACTTAGCCTCCATTTCTTCTTTTAAACCATCTATTTCAGCTTCGGTTGCTCTTCGTAAGATCGAAATTTGTTGCACTTGGTACCGTAATTTTGATATCTCATACTGCAATTCTTCCACTTCATGCATCATAGTATAGATTTCTGAGGGCTTAATGGGTGTTGAATTCTTTTTAGGAGGCATTTCAGAACGAAATACTGAAATAAATGCTCAATAGGCCCTTGGAATCACTTCAAACTGATTTTTCAAACAAGATTTATGCAATTCGGGAAAAACAATACACACCTTTTACTTGCTTTTGAGGAGCTCGATATTGGAATTGGATTATCTATGTGATTGAAACTCTTAAATATCTGAAATTTAGCAATGAAATAGCCCTCTTAATTATCTTTTGAATGCCACAGGTCTGACCTGATTTGGATTCTCCAAGACAAAGTTGTGTCCAATCTCCCACAATGACCTAATTATGGACTGGTTCAGTAGAGCGAACTTGTACGACTTACCACGTGTCACTGTTTCGTCCTTTGTCTCTGAAATTGATAGCCACAAAACTACAGTCTGTTTAATTGCGACCACTTTTTACGGCACTCCAATCCAATGCGCAGAGAGAGAGTTATTGAACTTTTCCCACGATCAACTCTTTGAGATGAAATTCAGGAGCCTGAAAAAGCACTACCTTCCGCAGATCATATCTCCAAAAATATTGCGAACCAAGCTCTGAAATTTTTTGAAGAATTTCCTCAGGATTTCAGCTTCGCACCATATGAATTTCAGATTATTAACCTTCGTAGAAAAAAATTTATAGCGCAAATTCCACGATGACCTGTTTAGGAGCCTGAAAAAAGACCTAACTTCCCCAGATCATATCTCCGAAAATATTGTGAACCAAGCTCTGAAATTTTTAGACAAGCTTCCTCAGGATTTCAGCTTCGCACCCTAAAAATTTCAGCTTGTGAAACTTTGTAGAAAAAACGTTATAGCAAAAATTCCATGATGACCTGTTTGGATCAGTGAAACCCTAGAATCCAAAGCTCTGATACCAAATGTTGTGTAACCAGCTCCAAAAATAGAAGAAAAGAGATCTCAACGCCTTAGAAATAAGCCACTTCGAGGGGGCAACCTCCAATACATTACATAAATGATAAATTCTTGGATGGTACAATTTACAAAACCTCCTTTCTATATATAGGAGTCTATGGGGCCATAATGTAATCCTAGTGGGCCACAATGTAATCCTAGCCGACCTAACAATAATAATGTAAGGGCACAATAATAAAAATATGGGGGTTACAGGGGTAAAATAATAACAATAAGGGGGGCTACACTAACATAATAAGGGGCTACACTATTAATATAGGGACTTAACATTTGTCCTTTTGCTCACAGTAGGTTTCCCACTATTCCTTGACACAACGGGTGGCTTTAAGGATTGCAAAAGTAATATTTTCCCAATTAGAAACGTCACAAACCAAAAAGTATCCTTCTAATAGATTCAACCATCTATCTATTGAATATGAATCTATTTGGCCCTCAAATATGGGAATGTTAAAGTTAATTTGTACCTTAAAAGGAGTGGCACTGCTAGAGTGGTTGCTCGATGAAGATGTGTCATTGATGGGTAGTCATCGAAGGATCTAGGAAAATTTATCTATAATCATGTTCCTCTATTTCTTGAGGGCCTCCTCAAGAAATATTTTGATAGGATCTCCTGCTCCCTCACCTTTCATTTATTCCACCATAGGAGGTCATCGAGTTTGTGAGGTTGACCTTGAAAAGGTTCAACTAGATCGAGCACTAACTCCTTATACCTTGATCTCGTCGGGGACACGAAAACAAATATCGAGAAAGAGAAGACCACTCTGATACTGTTGATCCAAAATTATGCAGGAACATAATAAAATACAAAATTAATGTAAACATAGATATGAAGCAGGAATAAAACTTCATTTTGTTAATATCAAATAATTGAAATATTCTTACAAGGATAATGGAAATAAACTAGCTTGGGTGATGGTAGCTTATCTCTAAGAAGAGATGTGGCAACTACATTCCTCTGAACTACATGAAAATGAGGGTCAAGTTCCTTTTTATTATTGAGCAACATCGCAAAACCCTAAACAGTCAAAATCCTAACCCCAGGAGACAGAACGACAAGAGTTTGTGGGCCACGTTAGGGTTAGTTGGGCAGCCAACTTCCCGGGGTTGTAACTTGGTCATATTATCTCTATTTGGCACGTACAATAGATCATTAGAAATATATCTCCGATTACTATATGAATTTCCACAAGAACTTACTTGTAGCTATGGTATTATTGTATACCTAAAAAAAATGTCGTTTAGGGGGTCAAAACTACTCCAAAATTTTAGGATTGAAAAAATGCTAAAAATAGTAAATGATGCTATAAACAAGGAAACTGACGAAACCAACTGGAGTTCTAGGTGGGATAGGTTTTTGGCCACCAATATCCACCTCGATCAAATGAACACCACTATCTCCAATAATGGAGCGTTAAAGCTACCACTTTCTCCTCAAAATAACTATCTTCCTCTCTCATGAATGGTTAGAAGAGCTAAGGTGTAAATTAATTTTCTTGAGCTATGAGGTTGTATATATAACAAATGAGGTGAATTTCCACCTACCTTGTGGCTCTTGGATTCCCCTCATTACTCTTGAGATTTCATTCAACCGTTTTACTTCTACATGAATTTTCACTATCTATAGGTGACTCTTTGACTTCCACTTTACATTAAATTTCTCATGTTCTTGGAAAGTACATGATTACATCCACAAATGATGTGGAAAACGATGACTCATGTGACACCTTGACATGAAACCTTGAAAAAATATGACATGACATGGATGACATGGACTTAATGATGATTTGGAAATCTCAATCCACCCTTTATGTTGTTATCTTTGTGTCTTCTTGAAATATGGTACATGCTCTTCTTCTTCCTCCTTCATGAGGCTTGAAGGTAGGGAGTCTTCACTATAATATTGATTTTAAATTGTTTTCAAAATTTAGTGTCCCTTCATCTTCTTGTTTAGTGATAATCTTGTCCTTTCATATTCATAAGTGTCCTCTAGTATATTATCCTTATCCTTATCCTTTATCGTCATATTTTCTAGTGAAGACAGAGTACCTGCAACTGAGAATCACTCATGAAAATATAACATTAGCTTGAAAAAATCCTAGTCTAACATGCTCCATGAAAATCACTAACAGAGTTGGAACCGGGAACTGGACCAGGAAGAAGGTTGATGGATTGTGCAGTGTGTAGTTATAGAGGCCAGAAGTGGAGGGTTGGTGCTTGTTACTACAAAATGTACAGTTTTGGAGGCCTGGGCAAGAATACTGTGCATTTGAGGAGCTTAGTGAGACAGGATTTCCCACTGGGATTGCGTAATGCGCAATTCGAGAGAGAGGGAAACCAAGGGATTGCGTAGTTGTGTAGCACAAGAAGGAAGGGAGGAATCTTGTTGCTTGCTACTATGAAATGTGTATAATGAGACTAATAGGGAGGCTTTATTACATAGTTGTGGAGGTCAGGAGGCCGAGATTGAGCACTTTGACTATGTAATGTGTGGTTATGGGAGGAAGTGACTATGCATTGTGTAGTTCCATAAGGTAGGGATGCAGTGTTGATGCTTTCCACTATGCAATGAATATTTCCTGAGGGGTAGAACAAAGCCAAGTTAGTCACACAAGACAATTTTTGAAATTTGGTTAAGTGTGGGACCGATGAGGCAAACTTTAAACCAAGTATGAATTGAACATGATCTCACACTCAAAACCATCAATGACACACAATGGAAAACTCAAAACTTAGAAATAACATCATCCATTTATTTTGACGAAAAAAAAAACAAAAACATACTCCTCCAAACGTGACACTTAAGATACACTTTGTGACGATGGTGATGGCACTATTCCATTCAGTGCATGTAACTTTGGGAATGAGCCTAATACATATCTATATGATGAATAAGACCCATAAACACCAAATTACCCCCTTTAAATGAGCCATAACTCTACTTTTGTGATGTGCGACACTTCTCATGCCAAAATACGACACTTGAGTTTTCTTCACAAAGGGACTAGAAAACTTAAAGAATATTCATGGGATGACTCGTACTAATAGAAACTATAGCTTGTAAATTTAAACTAGACTCCGAAATGTGAATGCAAGGAAAATTTTGGAGGGTGTTGTAGCAACAACAACACTTAGATATCAAGTTGGATATGGTAAGTTCCTAGAATCTATTTGTATTTAGTGTTTGAAAGAAAATATACTCATGGGAATTTCTATTCATTAAGGGACTAATGGGAAGGCATAATCAGTGCATGAATCAATATTTAGTCAGTGTTGAGAAAACTATTTTTTGTTAGTGCATGAAGATAGCTCTCATCAAACATATACTCACTGAATATGATACAACCTCTACTACATCCTACATATCCTCATCAAACCTATACTATGTGCATGAAATATAATACATGATACTACCAGTCAATGGTGCTAGAAGTTCAATGCTCTAAAAAAAACTATGCTTAGTTACCAAGTGTTAGTTCCTATAATTTTGGAACTGCATGACTAGTTCTACGTGATGAAGAACTTATAAGTGACCACCAGTAATAGATCCCCTGAGAACAAGAGTTTGGGAGTGAAAACCATTTGTAGATAAATCTCATGTGCACAAGATGTGTTCATACCAAGTTCTAAATGACCTATATAGCTCAATACCGAACACAAGGGAGATTACAACTAAATGCAGGGGTGTACTCACAGGGAAGATACTAATGACTAATCTCACAGGAACCCCAATGGGGTTACATGTCAAAGGAAATAATCCAATGGGAAAACGCGACTTGGAAGTTACTCGACTACACTACTCAACTTGGTTACTTGATCAACCTGGAACATAGAAAAGTGGTGGAAGGAGGTCAAGGATCTTCCTTAATGGGCCCTTGTTTTACTACAATGGTTTCTAATCTAGCTACTTGCCTAACATGGTTCACAAAACTTTGAACCCACAACAAAAGTAGGGGTGTTACTCAATGAAGGAATTCGGTAGCCCTTCCTATCCAATATTCCATATAAATAACAAGGTGACCTATAGGAAATGAATATTGAAAGGATCAGACCTCCTTTTGTAGGCCCACCAATTCTAAAGGGTTTTATGAGGACTTATTATTTTTTCTCTAATGAAGTGATGAATCAATAACTATGGGAAGGGGATATCCTGAAAATGAAGCCAAAGAACAGATGCAGTCAGTGGTGTATTGGTGCTTCTTATTTTCCTAAGCTAAGTGATGATATCAATAACTTAGGAAGGAGGTAGCGCTAAAATTTGTGAAAATTAATAGAAATTTGATACTATTTATGAAATTGAACTAAAATCAAGAGATTAAAATTTTCCTTTACTATTATATTAGTGGAAATCACAATTTAGAAACACATTTCATGACATGAAACCTTTAAAACACCATAGGAACACAATTATTTATAGGGGAACCCAACTGGGAAAAACCCTCTGTTTCTTTTCATTAATCATATGAGAATGAGAAAATATTACAATGTCTTGCTTCACTCCTGAAGCACTCTATGCACTATAAACTTGTTCTCCTATTTATTGTCCTTCTCTCTCCAACACTTAGCCAATTCAAGTTCCCAACTTGCTCCTATTTCCTTGAAAAATCCTAGAGGAAATCAGCTCCTAAAAGATCGGAATTTTCTCCCATTTTCTTTCTCAATTCCCAAGGAATGATTCACCTATTTAATGGCAAATCTTGTACACTCAAATAGTATATAATTGATACTCACAATGTTTCTTTTCCTCCACTCTATCTAGGAAATTCAAATTCCATGCTTGTTTGGGAAATTTTTAGTTGATTCAATAGTTTAACTGAGAGATATCTGAGTTAAAAAAATTTATACTACTCAACTAACTTTCAACTTACTCTACTAGCTACTTGAGCTCAATTAACTCAGTCAAAATAAAAATAACTGAACTAGATTGTTAAATTTTAGAAATAACTACATGCACAACTCTAACTATAGCATATAACTCAAATTCACTTCCTCTTAGAGTGCCCTGCGTACACCCATATTAGATCTCAGTTTCATAATATTTGTTGCAATATCGATGTTACACCATTTTTTGTCATCTAACCCATTGGTATTAGATGGACCCAAGTACACCATGTAAGACCAATTTTACCCCAAGTATAATTGCATTCACTATGAAAATAAATTAGTAAACCCACCTTTATTAAGTTGTTTATGGTTTAAACAAGAAACCCCATGGGGAAACATTAAATAAATCTATATTTGTTTGATTTTCCTCAAGGAATAATTAGTGAAACAAAAGTTTAATTAATATTCCTGGTTATATTTAACCCAAAACAAGGAAATTAATTATATAAATAATTATTTATCTTATTATTTTCTAAGAATAATTATTTAAACATTACTTAAATAATATTCTTTGTTAAATATGACTAAATCTCCCTTAAATGATTAAATAAATCATTATTTATTTGATTATTACTTAACCACATCCTTAAAATGATAAATAAATCATTTATTTATTTATTAAAACTTAATCACATCCTTAAAATGATAAATAAATAATTTATTTATTTATTATTTACAAATAAGGGGATTTGACTCAAGTCAAATTCCTTTTCCCTCCAAAAAATATAATAAAATATTCCATAGAATTTGGATCTTGATTTGGTTAATAATATTTTAATTATGCACCAATATCTAGACTAACTCAATATTTTGTTATAAATAGAAGGGTTTTCCCATTCATTTGTCACCATTTGTTGGCTAAAGATCACTCTGGATCTCAACCCTTTTTCTGACTATCGATCCATCATCATAGCCATATTTTTCCATTTTTTTCTGGGTTTTATACATCATCAAGAGAGAGGAATTATAAATTTGAAGTGATGTGGACTTACAAGAACCCATCCCATTGAGGAGAACCAGGAACACCCTCTTGTGTTTTCCTCCCAGGTGCCATTAATACAAAATTCATTTGATATATTCTTGTCTTGTCTATTGGATGCATGGAGTAAATCTTGTTTTTTATACTGTTTAATGTCTTCTAATGCAAAGATCTAGATTTTAGTAGCATTTATCTTGATCATTGAACTACAGATCTAAAGATATTAACAGTCATTTCTGCTGTTAGGGTTGTTTGTTATGCGCAGCTAAAGTGGCCTTTTTTCGTACACTTGGAATTAAGATTCATACTAACAACTAGCGACTCCACATGGGTTTACGATTACGACCACTTTCATTTTTCTTATCCTTGCATATCTAGCTGATTCAAACCCTAGGATTTCTCTCCATATCCTTGGTTTTTCTTTTCTTGATGTTTTTTTTAACCTATAAAACCCTAAAACGACAAAAATTCTAACTTCTGCGTGTTTTCAGACCCATTGTGCACGTGACAAACATCAGCCACAGCTCAGATGACAAATCTTTCTGAAATATGTCGCTGAGAGTACTGGAGGTGCAGGTCACACTTTTCAGCTGAAAACCTGTGACCTAGACCCTCGTGATGCACATTACAACCCAAAAAGTGCGACCTCTGCTAAAAACAGGTCAAAAATTGTGACCTGGAATTTCTGTGGGAATTTTTCTGAAGGTTTTCTAGGTTTGTTTGAGCCTATATTCATAGTTGTCTAACCTCCATATCCACCCATTTTGGACATGTAATTGTTCTGTTTTACTCAACTAAGTTGGAACCTAGCCCCCTAGGGCTTCAGTACTCTCCACTTTTTGTGGAAGAGTTTTTGTTGTTGCAGGTTGTCTGAAATTTCAGAGTCTTCAGCCATTTTTTTAGAACTGATACCTCACCTTCAGATCCAATTCATATTGGCTTGTTATCCATCCAAATCTTCTCATTTACATTTTTTTTGGTTTTCATTTAGGGTGCGCTCTACTTCCCTCCTGGAGATAGCCTTTCACCACCTCTTTTTACAACACTTTTTCCTCTGATCTGTTACTGTTTCTGTACCACTTTCCAGTAGATTTTGTCCTTTAGATCCCTATCCCTTCTAAACTTAGATCTATTTGCTGTTTTAGTATGTTTTTATTAGTTTTTTCACTCACCTATATACTAGTTGTTGAGAGGCCCGCCTCCTTGGGTTTAGATTATTGCATTACTAGCTGCTTATTTTTTGTTTTGCAGGCTTATATACTGTCATTTGCAGGTTATTTATAGCTATACAACACACCTTTTCTTTTTATCTACAACCATCTGGGTTTAAAAATTAAAATTTACACACTTCACACACACACCCTAAGCAAAAAAGGGCTTGGTTAACACCACCAAGCAAAGACTCTAAAACATTGAAATCAATTGATCATGCACCTCTTTACCCTTGTTTCAACGTTGTAATCGGTTGATATTGCACCTCCTTGCCCTTTTCGGTCTCTTTTTCCTTTATGTCGTGTTTGTGTTGTCATCATTTCTCAACCTCCCATGGGCTCTGATTTTTCTCAGGGAAGGGCCATCACCTCCTGCATTTTTTCCCCTCCTGGTAGCACGTATTCAGGATATGGCATGCCTCCTCTTTTTTCCCAACCTCCTGTTTACCACACTATTACCCAACCTATTTCATCTGGTTCCCATTATTTCCATATTCTGATGATTAAATCCGATCAACCTTCAACCATAGACATCAATATTCAGACTCGGTCCCATCAGTACAACAAGCCTCCCGCTACATCTGTCTCCGAGCCACCTCCTTCAGTTTCTACAGAGTCTCTTTCGACACCTAAGGGTCCCTTGCAGATCCCACAGCCTAGGGTGAAGGTTCATACCAAGATCCCTAAGGGACCACTGCATCGAAATGCTGCTTCTGGAAAATTCGCCCATTCGTATGGCATAGTCAATGATTTGACACAATCCCCTGCTGCCATTTCAATGTTGGAACTCCTCCAGTCGTGCCCTTCACAATGAAAAGCTCTTCTATCTGTCATGGAAATTGTAGATCCTTCCGATGATCAATTGATTGTATTTGATGTAGACCAATCTGAACATCCTCCTCTCCCTGCTTCCATCGCTTTCCAATCTGAGTCCAGATCCGAAACACTAACGTTTCTTGGTGAATTATTGATGAGGGGGCATCCACCTACATGATGTCTACTTTGGTTTGGAAACAACTCGGATCTCCTGAGTTAGCTTCTTCCATGATCACTCTATGAGCGTGGGATGGCCATGCCTCCAAGCCCATTGTCCTATTCCACAATTTTCCTATCACTCTTGTGAGAAAGACTGTTTGAATTGATGTAGAAGTCATAGATGCCCCCTTAGATTACAAGATTCTATTGGGTCGTAGCTACACTTATGCAATGTCTGCTGTCCCTTCCGTGGTCCAATGTAAGATGTCCTTCCCCCATAACGGAAATATAGTCACCATTGACCAGTTGACATATTACGAACCAAAGTCTAAGACCTCCCCTGAGTCCACTATCTCTTCGGTGGCCAATAAGCAAATCGTTGACCCTTTGACCAGTGTCACACCCAGCGTCTACAAAGATTCTTCCTTGATTGGTACATTCCCTAGTCTTCCTCCTCCCATCTTTGATCCCATCTCATCAAATGTTTGTATGATACAATCATCTTGAACTTCTCTCAAGTGGCCCACCTCAACTAGTCAGCAGCCCCCTCGCCCTCCGCAGCCATCTCCTAGCCCTTTGATGCAGCCTTTTGGACCTCCTCCTCCTAGCCCTTCAGCTGGTATTCATGAGCCTCTTTACCCTCTTAGATTGGTTCCTCCAGGCCTTAAACATTTAGGAGTCGTCCTGCCGGGCCATTACCCCTCTGGTTAGATACCGTTCCTAGTCCCTCCACCAGGCATCTATATGGCACCTGTCATGGCCACCCTCTCTCTTCCTTAGTTGACCATTGGGATTCCATTTTGGTACCTTGATCCTCCAACCGTTACACAGCCAGGTCAACATAAACCTTATCTTGCTTTGACCCTGGTTCAACCGATCCTCCTAACTTCTCTCGTTGTCACAGTGCCTCAACCACCTCAACAGAAACTACCTCTTGTTGCGACTGCTTCGGGTAAGAAGGGCAGAGATCATAAAAGGGCCTCAAAGGAAAAAGCTGCCCTGACTGACCCTACATCGCCTCCGCCTCCAAAGCCCTGCGCTTTGTGTGATGTCATTGTTCATGCCACCCATACTTGTCCTGAGTTTCCCCACATCAAGCCCATGGTTAATGTCGTGTTCCCTGAGTCTACGGTCCTTGAAACCTCTGCTTCTTCATTGACCACAACCAAGAACACCAAGAATATTCACACCAAACACCCTTGTTCTTTGTGTGGTCTCCATGGTCATTACTCTCATCATTGTCCCCGCCTTACGCATTACCATGCCTATTTATAGGTAGTTCGGGAGTACGAGATTGAACAAAACAAATCCATTTCTTCCGTACTTGCATAGTATGCTGCAAGCCAAACTGAGGATTTACCCACTCCTATTTACATTCCCCCCCCCCTTGATGTCGAAATGACGGATCATGCGGCCACCATCCTCTACCTTTCATCATCCTTGAGACCCTCGACAGAAGCTCCCTCTGAATCTTCCCCTGCTATTTCGCTTGACCTCCTTTCAGCGATAACCTCAGGCTCAACATCAGTGGATCCTTTATCTGCTTGTTCTTACATCATCCCTCGTGACGATGCACACGTGAGCCTTTCTTCTCATAATTATTATTCAAGTAGCTTTGCTGCATCATGTGGTCTTTCTTCCTCCAATCATTCCACCTTCTTTTGCGATGACGACATCATGGAAGCCATGGCCACCCCTGACTTCATCCTTCCTGCCTATAAATTGGATGCCATCATCCATACCTTTCGTGACTTACACGGCGTGAGATCAAGCTACGCTTCCGGTAGCTCCCACACTTCCCCTCCTTGGCAACATGTGGGTAGTAGACATCCTACCTAGATCACTCCCTTCTACAGAGACCGTTCAATTTCTACTTTGTGCTCAGGTTTCTAGCATTGTTCCTTATCCTCCCATTTATTGTCTTCTGGCACCTTTCAGAGGGACCCCCCATCCACACCTTATATCATTTTTTCCGATGGTGCAAGTCACTACTCCTGGAATTTAGTCTCGGCAGGTTGGACCATTTTTACCCGTTTGCATGCGCTTGTTCTTTCAAACGGTGTATGCATTCGTACTGCCACCAATAATCAGGCCGAATATGATGCAGTACGAGATTTATTAGCCAATTCCCTTTCACATCGCATCCTCCATATTCATGTTCATTTAGATTCCCTGCTTCTTGTCATGCAATTGAATGGTGTCTATCACGTGCATAATCCTATCCTTTTTAGAAGATATTTACTAGTGAAGCTTTTGATGCATGAATTTGAAATCATTACTTTTAGTCATGTACCTAGAGCACAAAATCACTATGTAGATAACATTGCAAACCATATTCTAGATTGGAATTTAACACACACATTTAACACAATACAATAACATAAAAATATCAAAACGATTCATATCCATAGTATGTGTCGTATAAAATGTCTTAGAGTTCATCAACTCTGATACATATGACATGCCCATAGCATGTTACAAAAACTCAAAACTGGGGGCACCACCTGCCCCTACACACTAATCACTATCTCGAGGATCCCGAGCCAATGGATTTGCCCCCACAGCTCGTAGATCATGCATACCCTGTCCGACCATTGCCATGTGCCGCATGACCCCTCGCCATTCCGAGGGTAAACCAATGTATGGCTCTATGTACTGGTCATCTAAGTCTTGCCAGCCGCGCTCCGAAACACTGGTCAGAAGCCTCTCACATCTATGATGGATGTTCTCCAGAAGGGCTGCTGCATCCTCATTTTGCTGCGCCCTTGATCCACTAAATCCTACAGCCCCCGATACTGCAGGTTGTCCCATGTACCCGACAAGTTTTACCGGTGCTGTATCTCCATACCAAAAGTAAAATAATCAGTACAACATACAATATTATAGAAAATTTACATGCACATAAAATATTAGTAATTTTTCACTTACCATCGGGTCCCCATATACGACCAAGCGACAGTAGTAGATCCGTGTCCCCACAATAACTCATCCCACTATAGGGATATTTGTCTATATACATTAGCATCTGATCCCAATGAATAAAGAAGTCAGGATGGAACACCCGTCCAATTAATCCACCACATCCTCTGCACAGTAGTCGCCCCCACAGGCACATCCTAAGCTCTCTCGGGCCCCCATCTTGGAGCTGTATGCAAGGTCGAAGTGTTGGGATCTTCCCAAAAAAGAAAGAGCACAAAACTGTACCATATGCATAGTCATGGTTCACTTTCCACTTACATAGCGACAACTATAATTTCAACAACGACAGCATCATCTGGGTTGACCCACAGTAGGTCCCACTCAAAACACTCTCCACAAGCATCATTTTCCCCCCCGTGATTTGATGGAGTGCTTGGTTTCCCAAGATCCGCAACACCGATGTGGCCATAACATGGGTCTCTAACCTCTCCAAATCCCTGATGGGTATCCGAGTCCCCTTGACTTGGATACATGGCTGACAATGGCGCTCTAAAATATCTATGATATTTTACCCACATGGTAATACGGGCTAAGTATTCTCTACCATCCCAAGTGGTGGGAGACTAGTCAAGAAATATATATCCTGGACCGTCAACTCGATCTGGTACCCCTACACTATAAAGACCACATGGTTTGGGTCCCAATAGATGAAAATTCGGGCCAATAAGGGCTCCCCAGCTCTCATCGAAGGGTTCTCCACAAACTTCAGAACCCTAAACCTAGCCAAAGAATTGCGGACACCTTGATCCTCCCGGATCTCCAATCATAATGCGCCCAGGTCTCTCTCTCTCCAGTTAATCCATAATTTTTCCATATCTGCACAAAACCATCATATTTTTCAGTATACAGATAGGAAAGACTATTTCTCATCACAAAAGCCTAGTGCTCAGCCAAAAAATAGCACATAAACACCCCTCCCTGACAGGTCACACTTTTTAGGCCCAAACCTAGGACAGGTCGCACTTTTTTGCGCAAAACCTACTACCTAGGTCACACTTTTTGCCCCAAAAAGTGCGACCTGACCATGAGGAGGAGTAGGGGGATGTTCTTGAGCCCTAGGGACCTAATCTAAAATTTTAATCCACTGAAAATAAAGAGTAGGGTTAGGCCTCTTACGTGCAACTGATAGATATCGATTCCAATGGTCGGTTTGTCCATTACGATCGCCGCAAGATTTAGGGTCGTCTCTCCTCTCTACATTCACCACAGCTCCACATGCAAATGAATGAATTTGGAGGGAAAATTCCTTATTAAAAGAGAAACCCTTATTTTTTCTTTCACTTGCTGTGACCCAACCGTAGCTCCATTTACCAAACTATCTGCACTATTGGAAAGCTGTCACCGAGCCCTCAAATGAGTATCTGTTAGTTTTTAGTGATCTGATACTTCATCATGACACATTTTCCCAATAAGTGCCACTTCACCCTTCCTCAAAATCGAATTTCTTCACTTGCAACACTCATACTGTGGGCACCACATTACCTCCATACTTGTCCACGCTCATGTCAACTTTCTTCATGAGTTACCATATTGTACTCATGCTTTCATGGTCCCCATTAGACCCTTTACATATGTGGTAGCACCATTGAGTCACCCTTGTTTATAGCATCCAAGTTGAGTCATCATTTCTTTCATGGAGTCTATCCCGAGTCCCTTTGCATCCCGCTATAGTCCTCCACCCTTCATTACTTGGTCCCTCTCTCGTGTCACACATTATGGAATTCAGTCCCATTATCCTATATCCCTCATGATGATGTATCAGTCGCTGCCAGGTCATTCATGCCCTTTATGCTATAACAAGGGAAGTCATCCATTTGCTACTCAGTACCCCCCATTTCATCATCACCATTGGTGTCAGTCTGTCAGTCACTCTACTATTGTCTCTCGTGCCTTAGATGAAAATCCCTTATTGCCTCACCTATGGCGGACCTCCTTTTGTCGACATCAACTCCTTCATTCCAGAAGACAAGTCTAGAGGGCGGTGTACCTTGGTTCCAACTTCCACTCTTGTTCGGTGCCCCAGATCAGGCAAAGGGACTCCTTATTTCCCTTTGACTTGATTGGTTCTCAGCTCCAGCTCCCTTCAACATGATCGAGATCTGTATAATTGATGCTTCAGTGATCCAGAAGCTGATATCGGTGATTCCCAGGTGTGTGTGAGATGTCTCAACCCTCATGAGGGGGTGGCCCTACAGGTAGCCCCCCACATACCTAGATGACTTCTTCACTTCAACCTTCAATGCAGCTCCATAGATTTGATGATACAGACCTCAGTCACTTGCAGCACCTTCTTGATTGCATATATCAGTTATATTTTTAGAGCCCTTTCCTATTTACAGGGGCATTTGTTTTGTATTCATATATCATGTACTCAGATATTATTATAAAAATTCTTGGCTATTATCCTAGGCACAACATGTATGTGGGATTCATTGTCATGTTATTCATATGGCTCATGATTATGCCAGCATATGGTTTATTATTTCGTCTCATGGTTTTTCGGATGCCTTATTATTTGTACTATTGCCTCGGTGGGCATAAGTATGCCTCCCCTGCCGCCTATAACAGGTACTCACTCATCAAAGAGACTTGTCGCACCTGTAAGTCTCACCTCCTTAGGGTCTAGTTCTTTCAGCACTTTGGTATACCTTATACTCCTCTCTCTTTGAATTCCCCTTCGATGTCTAGTGATTGAGTTCTTACAACGTACTTCGGTCATATGATTAGCTTCTAACGATCGCATGCTGGGGGGCAATCTATTACACCATTTTTTGGTCATCTAACCCATTGGTATTAGATGAACCCAAGTACACCATGTAATACCAATTTTACCCCAAGTATGATTGCATTCACTATGAAAATAACTTAGTAAAACCACATTTATCAAGTTTTTTATGGTCTAAACAAGAAACCCCATGTGGAAACATTAAATAAATCCATATTTGTTTGATTTCCCTCAAGGAATAATTAGTTAAACAACAGTTTAATTAATATTCCTGGTTATATTTAACCCAAAACAAGGAAATTAATTAGATAAATCATTATTTATCTTATTATTTTCTAAGAATAATTATTTAAACATTACTTGAATAATATTCTTTTTTAAATATGACTAAATATCCCTTAAATAAATAAATAAATCATTATTTATTTGATTATTACTTAACCACATCCTTAAAATGATAAATAAATCATTTATTTATTTATTAAAACTTAATCACATCCTTAAAATGATAAATAAATCAATTATTTATTTATTAGTTACAAATAAGGGGATTTGACTCAAGTCAAATTCCTTTTCCCTCCAACAAATATAATAAAATATTCCATAAAAGTTGGATCTTGATTTGGTTAATAATATTTTAACTATGCACCACTATCTAGACTAACTCAATATTTTGTTATAAATAGAATGGTTTTCCCATTCATTTGTCACCTTTTGTTGCCTAAAGATCACTCTAGATCTCAACTCTTGGTCTGACTATTGATCCATCATCATAGCCATATTTTTCCATTTTTGTCTAGGTTTTCTACACCATCAAGAGAGAGGAATTCTAAATCTAAAGTGTTGAGGACTTACAAGAACCCATCCCATTAAGGAGAACCAGGAACACCCTCTTGTGTTTTCCTCCTAGGTGCCATTAATATAAAATTATTTTGATATATTCTTGTCTTGTCTACTGGATGCATGGAGTAAAACTTGCTTTTTCTACTGTTTAATGTATTCTAATGCACAGATATAGATTTTTTCAGCATTTATCTTGATCACCTAACTGCAGATTTGAAGATATTAGCATTCATTTCTGCTATTAGGGTTATTTGTTATGCGCAGCTAAAGTGGTCTTTTTTCGTACACTTGGAATTAAGATTCATACTAACAATCAACCTTCGTAGCCTTTTAACATGTAAAAATTATAGTGAGCTTGGGACTCTTCTCTCCAAGATCTTTAAGCATAGGAGTACAATTTTAAAATAAATTAAATAATTCATTTCTTTAGGTCTGATAGACCAAAGTTTTGTCTCAGTGGACATTGACCATGATCATCATCATTATCATCAATGCCATGTCACACAATTTAACTACAACCCAAATCATCTTGTTTATGTGGAAAATCGAATTACTAAATATGACTAAGGCACAAGTAAAATTTATCCTTTCTTGCTACAATTATAACACTCCTTCTTAGCAAGAAAGGGATTTTGCACCACCCCTATGCTGCACCTATGGAATTCAAATTTTCCTCTTGAAAATGCCTTTTTTCAAGATATTTTCATCCTACTCCTCAGTCGGAATTGATTGTAGCATCATAATTATCCTATGCACACAATCCCACAAGTGATGATACATGATATCAATGCACTTGGACCTGTCATAAAATATTGGATTCTCAGAGAGTTTGATACAACTTCGAATATCACAATAAATCACTTTCAGATCCATCTCCTGACAAAAGATACCCACAAGTATTTTCCTCATAAATATGGACTCTGTAATATTCCTAGTAGGAAATTATCAATGAATAACAAAAAACATGCTCATGAACATCACCCAAAAATGGAAAACATACATAAATAATAGATACACATATATTGGCACCAAAATGGGTGTTTATATTAAATTTTGAGTTGAATAAGTACAATATAGTGAAGGAAAGATGAACCTGGGCCTGCTACAAAAATCAAGCAAACCCTCAGGTTGAGAAATCATCACCCAACTGCTCAAATATCAACCCAACTAAGCTTTGTGCAGACCTAGTAAATTCTTACTCCTGCTACTGGAAGAAAACAATGATATCTTCCACTCTTGTGCTCATAACCTCTTGAAATTGTAGTTGGTCCCTCTCCTCAACATTCTCAACAAAACCAAGAAAGGAATATTCTCCATACAAACCACCTGAAAAACCCACAAAATGGTGCAAACTAACAGCTGAGTCATAAAATGCTCTACTGAACAAAGTGGTATTTTAGGCCTAAATACTACCTGAAAATTTCTACAAATTTAACCAAGACCTCTCCTCCAAATACCCATAAAAACCCAGAAATACTTGGGCCTAGTTCCGACCTTCCAATACTACCCCCAAATAGAGTGAGCTCCTCCCTTCGGTTGGAAATTCATACCATACATAATTTTACTGCAAATTCCCACCAAATATTTGATCAATCCTTCCAATAATTATCCTAATGTCCCCTAGCACAACTCACCCACAAATTCGGTCTATCCTCCACAATGAATTTTGTTCCTTTGGTGACTTCAGAAGCCCTCAATCAGCCACTTCTACATAAGCCCAAAAAGATAATTTCGACCTGAAGTGTTGCCACCAAATCATCCTATAATTCACTTGAAAAGATGTTGTCCAATACTTAGGAAATGAGCCTCTAATTTCCACAGAAAATATTTAATCAATAGCTCTCTCCTCCCACAAACATGTCATCATTTCCTATGCCTATTTTTCTCTATAATAACACAATTTCACCTGTAGAATCCATCTAGTACATCCTCAGATGTATAGTAATTATCCCCTAGGGTGGAGCTCGAGGTCCCCTAAAGAGAGAGTTGATATTTCCCTACAGACATCTCGTGTGTTGAACAACACTTTGTTGACCTAGGTAAGGAGATTGAGTAAACAATAGTTCAAATTTCAAATGAGAAAAAGTCCTCAAAATGAGTACTCCACCTTTCATTTATAATTTATGCTCCGTATATTTCCTTGTGGGCTCCACCCAAGGAATTTCCTTTTCCCTCCTTCTCTTTCCAAGTCGAGCTCTCCAAGGGGTGTGTATTACCTCATGGAGTGGTCCCCACCTTCCACTAGCTCCACGATTTTCCTTTTTCTCTAAGTGGGTCCCTTTCTTTACCCAAAAATTAAATCTTCTTTTGATTTATCTAATTTACTAATTTTTAATGCTGAAATATCTTCCAATTGCCAAAATTGCAAAAGTGGAAATTATTCTTATCAAAATTAATTAATTGGGGATATTACAGTCCTCCCCACAAAAAATTGTTTGTCCCCAAACAATTCTTGAACAAATTCCCTCTCAATCACCTGACACAAATAGTCGCTATAAACAATATCGAGGTCCCAAATGTGCCATGATTTCATCCTTGATCTTTGAATTTTACTACCATGGGGATATCCCTCGATATCAGTATACCAAGAAATCCTAATTAGCATGACGCATCCCTCACTCCATCTGTTTCCTAACCCGACATGATTTCCAGATGCCCTATACATACCACCACTAAGTATAGCATCATGGTAGAATAAAATCCTAATAACACCCTCGTGAAACTGCTATATTGAATAGTCCCTTTCGTGCAGTTCAGGAGTAGACTCCTGAAGATGAAATCTGATCCCTATGAGATTTAATACTCGTCTACATGTGCTTCCCCTAGTCTCCTCCTGTTGATTACTCTCCTTAATTTTTTATTCAAGCACACCATAAACAAATCACTAAAACCCAATGGAAGGTCTAGATTACCTTCCCCTGTAGAAACCAACTCACCTCTACGGGTAGTTGAACTATTAAGCCCTGTTATGCTAGAATCCCCTATCCGTCACAGAATGAACCTATCCTACTGACATTGTGGCACCTCGTTCATTCTCGACCACTCAAAAAGATCTTACTAGATCCTCCTCTCTTATAATGATGGACCACTATATCTACCATGATCAGCACTATTCCCAACCTGCAAGGGAAACACAAAAATGTTAGTCTCTGCCACTCCATGGATAGCCTCGATCTTGAGAACCAACCTACCTATCCATATGATGAAGGTCTCAATGTTTCCCCTATGTTAGCATGAAAAACAAATCACTCTCCATCATAACCCTGCCCATAAAGAAGTGGGGTGTTCCACTCACAAATCAGATGCCTAGATCCCCCAGCCATACTCGGAGCTCACAACTCCCAAACCTCATGGATTTACACTATGTATCACTAGCACCAGTTAGATACCATTCAAAATTCATCTCTGACCCCTTTATGTATCCCATAGGTGGACCCAAAATATCAATAATTTTTCCCACACACGCCATCCTTCCAGACCATAAAATGAACTCTGTTATCCCAACTCTTGATGAGACACCAAGACACATCTCAGAGTCTTAATACCCTATTTTAGATGAAGTCTACCATCCAGTATCCCTTTGACTTCTGTAATTCCTCAAAATGTCTTTCCAAAAGTGCATCATGCATCTCCTTCGTAATCACCTCCCCAAGTGTGAGCCCAAGGGTGGAACATATGCTACCTCGGTAATAGACTACGCCATCTCTAATCATATATCTATCAACTCATGCACCTACCAAGTGTATCAACTAGAGAGTCTCCTTCTAGCCCATCATGCAAAGTGTATCATCCAAGAGCCTAGGGTAAGCCTCCCATGTCCTGCTGCGTGAATTGAAAACATCAAGGGGAAACAACCAAATGCTCTACGATTATAAGCAACACTGGAGGATGATGGGTGGTTATGTCCCCAAGGGTATGATAAAGAGTCTGCTAGGATGTTGAAGAGTAATCCTATAGATGTCCCTCTCTCTTCCTCAAATTTTTTGATAACCAAATAAAAGTCCTTTCTCTGCCAAAAAATGCATCCCCAAATGCTCAACAATGTCCTCATCAATCCTAGACGAGCTGCACCCAATGGTAAACCTAGTGTCCATGTCCATAAGTCTCCTTAGAGGAAATACTCCAAGGGCTTGTTTTTCCACATCATATGCCATCGCATGCCACCAAGTATCCTCGTACTCCTCAGTATGCCACTGTATGCTACAATATGTCCTCATGCACCACTAGATTACCCTTTCTATTGCTATTTCACCCTCTACCGTCGAGTGTCCCATATGCACCAACGCATTCGTCAATCCATTAATAAACCAAATGTGGTGTGAGTAGCTACTCCCACTCCATGGAATAAATTCATGCATTGTGGCATAATTGCATGCACCTTCGTGCTCACCTACAACCCACTTCTCAACGTTGTATGCTCCTACCCGCCATTCGATGCGATGACCTAAAGTTGAGATAGTACATGTCGGCCCATACCCTATTGGCATCACCACCTCCTCTCTTGCATCACCATCCCCTCTGATGTGTGGGAATCACATAAAAACCCTCCTTGAGAGACACGAGAGGTGAATCCTCACATGTACCAATGGTGATTCCACCATTTTGCTGCTCCTTCATTACCACTATGTCGTACATAACTAGGGAGAATATTTGGCTCCATATAAGGCACTGTTTGGTGTCCCTCCAATGCAACCTCCTTTGAAAAACTTGTACTAGAGTATGTTAATCATCTTATGATCACATGTACAACCATCATACCAAGATAACCTAGGGATTTTTTCCATAAACTATTTTTCCACTGGTGTTGATCGAAACTCCCCTAGAAAATGTGTGCGCTCAACTTCTAGGTCAACTATACCACCAATATCATAGTCAACCAACATATATGTGAGATCATAGGTCATCCCACCAAGATCCCAATACTAGTCTAGGCTTCTGGTAACCCCAGTGCTTAGAAGCTCCTATTGAGCTTCACCCAGGTCCACTACCATCTCCATATCCCACTCCACTGGGTACCAAATCAGAATCTCTCGCCATTCAACTCCAAGAGAGGTATTGAATGTAAAAAATCCCATACATAGAAAAATCCCTCCACCCTATGAACGATTCACCCTATGCAGTTCATGTTGCCTCATTTCATTACCTTGTTTAACACATAAAATATGTCGAGGAGACTATGCCTCTCCCTCTCCAAACTACAGAGGCGAATGACTAGTGCTACAAGCCCCATCTATGTATACCTGAAGAGAGTTTCTCTGATGCTTTAACGTTCACTCTAGATGGACCATTAGGGAATCCAAAAGTTCCCCAACGTGAGTCAGTTTGGTCGTTGACTCAGAAAAAAACACTCTCATGCCCTCCAACTTCTTGTTTTTTTATAGAATAGAATCTCTCATTGTGGTGGCCTTCATTTTCAATGCTATAATACCATCCTTGAATAGATGAAACTATTGTGTCCTACCATCATTTAATACCATTGTATCTCCTGGCACCTCATCAATCTGATGTGCGCTGCTATTAGCTAAAAACTCGGATATGACCCTGGACACCTCACTAATGGATACCTAAACAACATATGGAATATACTCAATGGTGGAAACCTCTATGTATCCTTCCACCTCGTCAATATATGGCCCTATGGGTGTATGCTCTACTCTCTCCCCCAAGTTGTCAACTTGTGCTATCAAATAGTTCTCCAACGATGTGTCTCCTACGCCATAATGGGTATATTGATGTGCTCCTCACCATATTGTGTGCCCTCAAAATCATACTCAACATCCTCCTCACACTATTGATATCTAAATCTAGGCCTCCACTAGTTAAAGAACCTCCTGGTATCACCCTCTAACTATCCATGTCCTGTCTGATCCTTTTGAGGAGATATGGTGCCCTAATGCTCTCGATTTTTCCTACATGGTGTGAATAGATGCACACCAACGACTGGTGTACCTCTAGTGTCTCTATTTTAAGGATGAGGATAGATATGATATGTCACCCTTCTCAACTTGGAAAACCTCTAATTTTTCTAGCAGATTCCACCCCAGAATTCATGAATATTAAATGTCTCTTGAGCCATGGGTTTGTTTATGGTTTCAATCATCATTGTGGATACATGTCAAAATTTTCCATGATATTTTTGGCTACCCCAAAACTAGTCAGTATCATGGGTATGATACCATTGTAATATTCCTAATAACAAATTAATAGTGAATAAAAAAAAACATGCTCATGAAGATCACCCAAAAATGGAAATCATACATAAATAACAGATAAACATATATTGGCACCAAAACTAGGTATTTATATTAAATTTTGAGATGATTAAGTACAATATAGTGAAGGAAAGAGGAACTTGTGCTTTATACAGTAAGAAACAAGGACCTGAGTTGAGAAATCACTGCCCAAGGGATCAAATATCAACCCAGCTAATCTCTTTGCAAACATAAAAAATTCTTTCTCCTGTTGCTAGAAGAAAATGGTTATATCTACCACTCTTGCACTCAAAACCTCCTGAAATTGCAGCTGGTACCTCTCCTCAATGTTCTCAACAAAACCCAGAAAGGAATATGCCCCAGACCAACCACCCGGAAAACCCACAAAATGGTGGAAACTACCAGTTGAGTCATATAACACGCTGTTGAACAAAATGGGATTTTGGGCCTTAATACTACCCAGAAAATTCTGCAAATTTAGCTAGGACTTCTCATCCAAATACCCATAAAAACGTAGAACACTTTGGGCCTAGTTCCCACATTCCAAAATTATTCCAAAATAGAGTGAGCTCCTCCCCTTACTGGGAAATTCATACCACCCAAAATTATATTGCAAATTCCCACCAAAATAGTTGTTCAATCCATCCAATAATTCTCCTCATGTCCCCTAACACAACTCACCCCCAACTATGGTCGATCCTCAACAACGAATGTTGTTCCTCTAGTGATTGTGCAGGCACCTTGTTAGCCACTTTTGTGCATACTCAAGAAGAGAATTCTGACCTAAATTGTTGCCACCAAATAAACTTGTCAGTCACTTGCAAATTTTTTTCCAAATAATCAGGAAATGGGCATTTAATTTCTTAGGGGTAAAATGCACTGGTGGTAGCTGGAGTAAGATCCCTCTCGGGCCTTCCCAGGACCCAAGGCAAAAAATCAGATTAGATGAAACATTCACAAAGATAATACTTGTATGTTCATACTAGTACTTTATTGACAAAGTGAAGTATAGAAGGATTACCTCCATGTATAATTATGATCTGTCAGAGAGCACAATTCAATGTGGTAGAAGTCCTCCTCACCGACTGTAAGTCTAAATCCTACAAGCAAACAACGAACTAGTGTAATCTTCATAGTGTTATCACAATAAATAAATAAATAAAGTATATAATCAAATAAGAAATCATGTAAATCTAAGCCACTTATAACATGTATCTTTAACAAATAAGTAAATATATGCAATAACAAGACACCAAGTGGACAAAATAGAGGCACTTATATTATATCAAAGAAGGAAGGTTACAACCATCAATTTGGTCAAGCTTACCTCAGTCCTCCGACTCCAAGCTCTCTCTCCTCAATATCCAAGTGTGAAAATTCTTAGGAAAATAGTTCTCAATGAACCAAGCCAACAATGAAACTTCACACTAATAACAAAAGCTCACTCCTCACACAATCAACCTTTCGACCTTTGACAATGAGCCCTAACCTCCAATTTATAAGAGTTTGGGAGAATCAACCTTTCCATTATTCCCCATTAGTTTGATTAGGGAAAATTTCATGAAATTTCCAATTAGAGGTCTACAGCGCAAGTTGCCTACTTTTTGGACTAACTTCTTGAGAAAAAGCTGAAAATATCAGTTAGTTACAGTGGAATTTGTCCCTTATTCTTCATGAAACATGGGTAACACTTCCCTTTAGGAAATATAGTGCATTAAAATAGGCCCTAACACTCCCTACAAGAGGCAGGGAAGCATTATAACTCAACCTAGAAGTCTTTGGGGTGCGTTACCTTAGCAAAATAGGTCTCTATCTAGGTCAAATTCTTCCTTCCATGTGTCCTTCTCCTCTGAGCTGATGAGGAGGTTATTTGTAGTGTAACAGATGTCCCATAAATTTTTATTCCAGATATGAAGACAATAGATGAAATACTTTATAAATTTGTGGTAGAGTGAGAGGAGTTGGAGGACTGATGAAAAAATGAAACAAACAAAATATGTAATAAATATAAATATCTGTCCCAAGTCGGGCATTCCCATGCTTAGTAGTTGTATCAAAATGATTTATCCAGGAAAAGATATGACGAGTATGTCCACTGATAAGCACAATGTGGAAGCTTGTGTCATGACAGGACCAATCTAATAAGCTGTCTCTGAAAGAAATATATGCAGCTTGGGAGAGAAAACAAAGTTGAATGATGTATTCCTCAACCCAAGGTCTTGGTCACCTATTCTCTAAACTGCATATTTATACACATGTGAATAAAGGAGTTGTATTTGAACATGTGAGAAATCGTTTCATTACCAGTCAATGATGAAAATTGTTAGTAGATGTGAGGATGGCCATAAATAAGGATGATCGTATCCAATATGCACAATACAATCTAGCGAGTGTGAATAAATGGTATTGATGTCGAACACTCATAGAATCATTCAACTGGGAGCCAATGATGAAAACCCCCAATCAAACACAAGGTAACCTTCCACTGAGGTCTACAAGTTCGAGGGTACTGATTTTTTTCTGGATTAGCTTCCTAGATAATATCTTGAAGTCGATAGGAAACGATTTGTCAAAAGGAAAGCAATGAGGTGTCCTATATCAGTTGACGTGAAACGGGATAAATATGATTTTTTTTTTAATATAGTCAAGATAAATGGTGCAAAATGATGGCGGGAAAATAACTTTTGGCTTATGATGGCTTGGTTGATACAGGAAGCAGTAGATAGTATGATCTCTTGAACAATAGAAGGAACATTAAGCAGGGTACTAGGCAGCTTACACTCATGAACAAAAAATACTGTTAGGATTCAACAATGTAGGAACATCAGGATATGAAGGCTAAACTCATAGAATGGTATGGTTATGTGAGCAGCTAATGCGAGAGAGTTTTCTAAGGAGTGCCTTGTTCAAGGTGTTTCTTCCAAATCGTCTTTCAAAGAATAAAGAGTGAGTATCTACTTTGTCCAAATTCCCCCCCATATGATTAGGTTTAATGATTCTAGAAACTCGGTGATCTTTTCATGTTTAGGGAGTCTAAAAAATATCATAAAAGACAACTCCAAGGGGGTACCTTTGTCATGGCTGATGATCAGGTGTGACAAAGTGCTAATAGTGGGGCCCAACACAGTTCCTTTTCTATAATTTAGTCCATTGAGTCCAGATAAAGTGATAAAATTATATTCAATGGATGTCTACCTCATTTTTTTATGATTACGAGGAGACAAGGTAAACTCAATATTCTTCGTGAAGTTTTAACGAGTCAAACAAAGAAAAACTTGATCCTCTTCGCGAAATTTTAACGAGTCCAACGAATAAAAACTCAGTGTATTTTTTGATTTTTAAAGAGCTACAAAAATATTGAAAAGAATGGCTCATAATCTTCATCATGGCAGTTTAACAAGCCCTATAAAGAAGGAAACTCGAGGTTTTCTTAGTTTTACGAGCTAGAAAAAGTCCCTAAAAATAAGGTTTGTTTGAGATCAAGCGTGGTAAAATTTTCATAGAAATACTGAAAATTCATCAGAGAATTGGTAACATTGATAAAATAAAAATTTCATAAAAAATTAGTGGAAATTTAGCAATTTCAATAACTAGCTAATGAGTCGTACCTCAAGAATGTCTATAAGAACGATGGAGACCTTCATTTTCACTGTTTATGTTCAGTGAAAGAGCTCTAGAGTGTGAAAATGGGTGAAAATTCCACTGTTGATTATGGACTATCTGGGTAACCATTTTTGATTCTATCTATTCCAGGTAGGATCTTAGGCCCTCATCTTGCATTTCATTCATGTTTTCAAGATTTTTACTAGTCAAAAAATGATTTTTGGGCAATGCCTAGAAATTTTGGCCGGAAAATGTGGTCGCCTAGAGGTAGGGCCGCATTAAACAGACTGTCTGTTAAGGGATAGTGTGTTAGCACATTCTGCTTGACATAGGGGCCCTTGTTAGCCAACCAAACAAATTTAAAACCTTGGTTTGCCTTAGTTTTCAATGATTTAGACAGTATTTGATCCATGAAAAACTTGTATTTTGCAGGTAGTAAGCTCCTACCATGAGTATCTAGCATGAGTAAGAGAAATTGAGAGAGGAATGGGAAATGGTTACAGATTATGCATGTTTATTAGTTCTCCATAGGTGCAGATTTCTGAAGTAAGCTATACTTGAGATGATGAAAGGGTAGGAGGAACTTTTGAGCTAGATTATCTAATGGTGGGATGAATAACATCATGTATTCCACATCGGGGGTCACGAGCTCTCGATAGAAAATGAGGATGTATATTTTTTGACAGGCCTATCATGTAGAGAGCCAAGGTCCAATTTGATAGGATCTAGAGCTGATCCTCGAACCACCATGGGACTGATCCAAGCTCACTCTATCAACAAACTGCATAAGTGAGAAATAAGATACCTATAGCATGATAGCCTCTGGAACAATGAGGTCATTGTCATGGATGATTGTATGCTTGGCAGGAGCCAAGAGTCAGCATGTGGCCACCAAGGTAAAATTTCTACTATCACTGGATTTCTTACATCCACGGATATTCGATTGGTGTGAAGGTGTTTTCAGCCGTATTAGAGAAGAGTTGAGAACTTGTAAGACTCGGCCCCAAAGAGAGTTTGGGTATGGAACACTGATTGTCTCATTTATACTAGAGAGAGTGCTCGTTATGGGGCCTCGAATGTGTTATCACTCCACCAGTTCTCTAAAGGCTGAAAAGGAATCTGAAAAAGGTAACCACACACCACTTTCACCTAGTAGCTAGCTCTACCTGGCTGAGAGGGCTCTCTCAATGTGATCATAGTCAAGGATTTATTATGACATGAAATATACTAGGCTAGATATGATAGGCTCAGGTAGGTTTTGATAAATTTAGGGTTTGATGTTGGATCAGGGATGAAACCATGTAGCTAGGTCTAGGTATCATGTTAGAAATTTACCACAGAAATAATAAACAATTAACCGAGAGGAATAAACATAAAAATCTAGCAAAAAATAATTAACATAAACATATATGTTTATTCGGGAAAATCCCAAATCCAGGGCAAAATCCAACCAATGAAATTTCATTAAGCATTGGCCAAAACCTTGGCCAATCCAACGAGGTGAGCCTTCACCACTCAGCTCCAGGCCTACCTTACAATGAATTCTTCCCAGCCTTTTATAGGCTCCATTACATGCAATACCATAGGCTGAAAACCATGGGTGCACAATACCATGTGCTCCAAAACCATTACTATTTACCCTAGTCAACATTGAATCTATCTCGAGTCAATTTTACCTAATAATTCCCCCCTTAAACTTGACTTGGGGATTATTGACTAAATCCAGCCAAAAATGCTAAGTGAGACAACCCCGCTCACTATAAACCTTTCCCCCCCTCAAAATTTTTACCCAGGGTAATTGTTAACTTGACATCCCCCCTATCACCTAGGTCTAACCCAGAATTTACCAGTGATTACCCAGGGGTACGCATGCCATACCAGGTCTTACAGCAGTATGCCCATTTACATGCAAAAATTAACTCCATTACAATGATTTTTTTTTTCATTATTGCTGTGTTTGTACATATGAAATCAATGTCCATATAAAAATAACCTAATAGTATGAATCTTGATTCGACATGTACGAAAAAAGACCACTTTAGCTGTGCATAAAAAACAACCCTAACAGCAGAAATGACTGCTAATATCTTCAGATCTGCAGTTAGATGATCAAGACAAATGCTGCAAAAATATAGATCTATGCATTAGGAGACATTAAATAGTAGAAAAGTAAGATTTACTCCATAGATCCAATAGACAAGACAAGAATATATCTAATGAAATTTTTATTAATGGCACCTGGGAGGAAAACACAACAGGGTGTCCCCAGTTCTCCTCAATGGGATGGGTTCTTGTAAGTCCTCAGCACTTCAGATTTAGAATTCCTCTCTCTTGATGGTGTAGAAAACCCAGAAAAAGATGGAAAAAGATGGCTATGATAATGGATCAATAGCCAGAACAAGAGTTGAGATCCAGAGTGATCTTTAGGCAACAAAAGGTGACAAATGAATGGGAAAACCCTTATATTTATAAAAAAATATTGAGTCAGTCTAGATATTGGTGCATAGTTAAAATATTATTAACCAAATCAAGATCCAACTTTTATGGAATATTTTATTATATTTTTTTGGAGGGAAAAGGAATTTGACTTGAGTCAAATTCCCTTACTTGTAAATAATAAATAAATAGATGATTTATTTATTATTTTAAGGATGTGATTAAGTAATAATAAATAAATAAATGATTTATTTATCATTTTAAGGAAGTGGTTAAAAAATAATAAATAAATAAATGATTTATTTATCATTTTAAGGATATGGTTGTGTAATAACCAAATAAATAATGATTTATTTAATTATTTAAGGGAGATTTAGTCATATTTAACAAATAATATTATTTAAATAATGTTTAAATAGTTATTCTTAGAAAATAATAAGATAAATAATGATTTATATAATTAATTTCCTTGTATTGGGTTAAATATAACCAGGAATATTAATTAAATTGTTGTTTGACTAATTATTCCTTGAGGAAAAATCAAATAAATATGGATTTATTTAATGTTTCCCCATGGGGTTTCCTATTTAGACCATAAACAACTTAATAAAGGTGGTTTACTAAGTTATTCTTCATAGTGAACACGATTTTACTTGGGGTAAAATTAGTCTTACTTGGTGTACTTGGGTCCATCTAATAAAAATGGATTAGATGACCAAAAAATGGTGTAACATATTTCCCCCCAATGTGCGAGTGTTAGGAGCTAATCGTATGACCGAAGTACGTTGTAAGAACTCAATCACTAGACAACAATGGGGAAGTCAAAGAGAGAGGATTGTAAGGTAGACCAAAGTGTTGAAATAACTAGACCCTGAGGAGGTGACTTGTAGGTGCGACAAGTATTTTTGATAAGTGAGTACCTCCTATAGGCAGTTGGGGAGGCTTACCTACACCCGTCGAGGAAATACTACAAACAATAAGTCATTCAGAAAACCACAAGATGACATAATGCTGGCATAAACATGAGCCAAATAAACAAAATGATAATGAATCCCACATACATATTGTGCTTAGGATAATAGCCAGGACTTGTACAATAATATCTGAGTACATGAGATATAAATGCAACCCAGATGCCCCTGAAAATGGGAAAGGGCTCTAAAAATCTGACTAATACATGCAAACAAAAAGGTGTTGCAAGAAACTGATGTCGACATCGTCGAATGTAAGGAGTTGCATCGAAGGCTGTAATGAAGAGGTCATCCGAGTGTGTGGGTGGCTACCTGTAGGGCCACCCCCTCATGAGGGCTGAGACATCTCACACACACCCGGGAATCATCCATGTTAGCTGTTGCGTCACTGAACCATCAAGTATACAAATCTCGATCATCCTGAAAGGAGCTGGAGCTGAGAAGAAATCAAGTCAAAGGGCAATAAGGAATCCATTTTCCTAATCTGAGGCATCGAACAAGAGTGGAATCTGAAACCAAGTTAGACCTTCCCTCTAGACCTATCTTCTGGAATGAATGAGTTGATGTCGATAGAAGGATGTCCGCCATAGGTGAGGCAATAAGGGATCCTCAACTAAGGCACGAGAGAAAATAGTAGAGTGACTAACAGACAGACACCGATGATGATGATGAAATGGGGGGGGACTGAGTAGCGAACGAAGGACTTCCCTTGTTAGAGCATAAATGGCATGGATGACCTGGCAACGCCTGACACAATATCATGAGGGATATGGGACAGTGGGACTGAAGGTCATAATGTGCGACATGAGAGAGGTGTTAGGACTCCACTATGTATCATTTTTGCTATATACTTTGACACCATTTTACTTTTATAACCATGATTAAAAAGGATTCCATTATCATTTTCATCTACTTTATCCCAAGGTATATAAAATCCTCTTCTTTATTATATGTTTAATCTGTTTACATATAATTCCATAATACTCTTATATTTCATCATTAATCGAAGTGCGTTGTTGCTAACATAAGTCCAAAAGATCGCAGATAAGTTATATGCTTTGCTAGGAACAAGCGGTCGTTGCTGAAACAGCTGACTTAGTTGCTGAAACAGCCGTCAAGCACGCAAATTCCGTCATTCGTAATTTGCGATTCTGGAAGAGCCTTTTGTGGAATAATAGTAACAGCATGAATACATGGTTACATGGATCATTCTGAAGATAGCATTCTTTTTGTCTCTGTTGTAACAATATCTTTTTTTGGAAGAACAGAATAGTCCTGTTTTGAGAAAGAGAACAGATTTGGGATAAACGTAGATTTGCTCTCATGTAATTGTAAAAGATGTCTCCTCTTTAAAAAGAGGAGACATCATCATTAGTGGGGAGTTCATTTTTTTTTGAAAGCTACAGGAGAACATCGTGTGAGAACTGGAGCTAGACTCCATCTGTAATGTATCATTTCTTTTGACAGATGAATAAAATCTTCTTTTGAGCGCTCCAATTTAATTCTTTCCCTGGGGAATCTTGTGAGAGGGAAAGGGCCCGCCTTCCTCACAAGATTCACCCTTCTGTTCCTGTAATTTGTTTAATTCTTTACGTTGTTTGCACTTTACTTTAATTATGTTGTTGAACACTAGTTGCACAGTTCTGTAGTATTCTGTTTCCTTAACGCTGCATGTACTTAATACATTCACTCTTGGAAGTTGAGAAATCTATTTCTGTTAATTGTGTGAATGTATGATGCTGGGAAGCAGGTGCTGAAGATTCCTGTACAAAGGAATAGGGTCCTGCTCCCACTAATTGCCTTCCCTTTCCTGCAGTGTGATTAGAAACAGGAGAACAAGTGCTGAAGGTTCCTGTTCATGGGAATAGGGTCTTGGTCTCTTGAGCTATATTTCCTACAGTGTGATTAGTGTCAGGCAGCAGGTGCTGAAGTTCCTAATTAAGGAATAGGGTCCTGTTCCTGCTATGGCTGATTGATTTCTTTTCTTGCAGATTGATTTTCCTTTACTTGGATTTTAACTGCAACATAGGAGTTATTTCTGCTATAACTCAAGTGACTTCAGCTTTGATTAAACAGAGTGTGAATAATTAGATTTGTGTGATTGATAATTGTGTGGCTTTTTACTACAACATTGTTTCTGCTTTTGAAATTGAGCATATCCAGTGCGTGATTGTCTTTGAAATAAAAAGACTTCCTCGGGTTGACAATTTATGTGGAGCTTGAATTGTGAAAACAATTAAAGCGACCAACATTTTGGCGCCGTTGCCGGGGAAGGAAATTATAGATTTCAAAAGCATTAATATTTTCTTTTTAAATGTGCAGATTGTATGAGAGGACGCGGAAACCAGAAGAAAACTAACCCCATAGGTGGCAAAGGCAAAGGAAGGGGAGGAAGAAAGACTTTTATTGACGAAATTGTATCAAAGGCTGAATCATCACAGAGATTAAGTTCTCGAAGATCAAAACTTCAGCACTCCCCTCAATCAGATTACAAAATAGAGGAAGTTGTGGGTCCTGAAAATATAGAAGAACCAGTGATTGAAGAACCAATAGTCAGTGTTGGAGAGTCAGAAGAAAGTGTTAGTAAATCAACAGAGAACATTGAGGAAATAATAGAGAGCGTTGGACGACCAGTGGAAAACATTGAAGAGCCAGTAGAAGATCTTGACGATCGAGCAAGTGCAGTAGGAGAGCCAACAATGGAAGGAAACAATGATGATTTCTTTGGTGGAGGACGTGTAGATCCTGAAGGAGAAAGAAGGGATGAAAATTCCCTCTCTACCTTGGGATTTCCTATCAGTGATCTCCCTGCAGGGACAACTCCTATGAAAAACATTCCATTGTCTGATTTACCTAACTTTCATGGTTTATCCTCTGAAGATCCGGATGAATTTCTTTTTGAATTTGATATATTATGCAGAAGTTATGATTATGTTACTAATGCTCAAAAGTTGAAACTGTTTCCAACCACCTTAAAAGGGAATGCTTTAAGATGGTTCATGAGCCTTGGAAGTCAGGTGATCACAACATGGGAGCAGATGAAACATAAATTTCTGCTTAAATATCAAGACTACTGCCGGACGAGAGAAAAGAAGGATGAACTATTCAATATGGCACAAAAGCCGGACGAGAATCTGGAGGACTATATAGAAAGGCTGCAGTACAATATACAGAGATCTGATCATCCGAATATAAGGAAATTCGCAAAACAATATTACTTAGAGGTTTAAGGATGATTGTTTAGATATGTTAAACATGCTTGGCAAGGGAGATATATCTAAGGAATCATATGATGAGATTGTTGAACTTTCTAAGAGGTGTTCAAGGGGAGCTGCAAGGAACAGAGTAAGTAATAGAGATCCCACCTATTCAAGAGTGCAGAAATCAGCCAGTGGGGGAGCAACAAGAGCTGAAATAGGTAATTTACTTGAAGAATTTAAAAATGAGATGTTAAGTTCTTTTGCTTCACAAATTGACACTTTGCAGGTTAAGAAGAAGCAGGCTGAAGCAGAAGCAACTCTGGCTGTCTTTTGCCCGAAGTGCAGAGACAAACATCCACTAAGGGAATGCCCAATGGACAAAATACCAATTTGTACCCTTTGTGAGAAAGATCATGAAACAAAACAATGTCCATCTCTACTAGGAATAAAGGCAGCATTACAGCCAACGGAAGAAGAAGCTGAAGCAGTTTACCTGCTCACTCAAAGAAGACAATGGCAACCAAAGGGACAAGGTATGAACCCTAGTATGCTATTTAATCGTTGGAACAATTATTCTGCTTTTGGTCAAACAAATTACCCTCCCTTCAATCAAATGCAATACCCACCCTTCAATCAAATGAATTTCCCACCCATGCAGCAATCAAACCCTCCCTTTGTTGATCCTTCAATGTGGACTCCTTGGCCTCCATAGCAGCCATCTTCTTTTAACCCTTGGAATTCAAATTGGAGAAGCCAACAACTCCCGTATCCAAATCAATTTCCTCAATTCCAACAACCACTTCCTCTGCCATCAAATGCTCCGCCAAATAACCAAATGAGACCCCAGCTACCCGTGCAACCAAATCCTAACCCCAATAATAAAGTTGTGCAAGTCATTGATATTCAGAATCAGTCTATATTTCCTACTATGCAATGTAATGATATTCATTTGAGATCTGGGAAAATAGTAGAGCCTATTATTGATGACATAACTTCTTCTGATTCTGATAAAGAGAAAACTGAGAAACATAAGAAAGCACAACCACCTTCTAACAAGAATGTTGAAATAACAGAACCACCATTCCCCGAGCGTTTGGTTTTAACCAAAACATCTGAAACACCTGTTTTTAATCTTTTAGGGGAATTGCAGAATTTGTATGTTAAAATTCCACTGTTACAAGCATTAAGAGATGTACCAATTTATGCCAGAACAATAAGGGATATTTGTGTAAAGAAACCTGGAAGGAAAACTAAAGACCCCCTTACAGTACATGTGATGGGTGACTTATCTGCATTAATGTCCGGAAAAGCCCCTCCTGTGAAATATGGTGATCCCGGCCATCCTACGGTGACAGTTCAGATTGGTAAAACAATGATTCCCCAAGTTCTGGTAGATTTAGGTGCTGCAATTAACATAATGACTCTTGAAACTTCACAATTGTTATAGCTGAATAACACAATCAGAGATACACCCACCATTCTAGAGTTGGCTGATCATTCTACAATTAAACCTGAAGGAGTTGTTGAGGATCTACTTATTTCAGTTGAATCCTGGAAATACCCAGCTGACTTTGTTGTATTGCAGACTAAAACAAAGCTGGGGGGACATCCCTTAATTCTAGGAAGGCCATGGCTGGCCACAGCTGATGCTTTTATCAGTTGCAGATCTGGTTCAATGACAATATCTAATGGTTATGAAACAAAACAGCTTACTCTTTATCCTCATGCTACACCAATAATTAATAATGAAGATTCTATATGGATGGATTATGATGATAATGATGTTCAGCCTATTCTAACTATTGGACAAGCTTTAACTCTTAAAGACAATACAGAGGATGAGATAATTAATAATTTTATTTGTGAACCTTCTTCTGTCATTACTGAAACACACAATCAATTAACCGCAATTTTTGAAACTGATACACAAGAAAAGATTGAATCTGAAGACTCATCTCAGACTTTAACCACCATCTCATCTAAAAGCATAACAGTTGAAATTGAACCCGGCAAGACATTAAACATAAATCCTGATCTAACAGATGCTGAAACACAGCAATTAATGAAGTTATTGCATGAATATAAGGAAGCATTTGCATGGGATTACACGGATATGAAAGGTATTTCTTCTGAATTATGTACTCATCGAATTTACATTAAAGAGGGATGCCGACCTGTTTGTCAACCCCAAAGACGAATGAATCCTAGTTTACGAGAAATTTTTAAGGAAGAACTTCAGAAATTGCTTAATGCAGAATTTATATACCCTATATCTGACAGTGAATGGGTTTCCCCATTGGTAATTTTCCCTAAGAAAAACGGGAAATGGAGAGTATGTGTTGACTACAGAGCCTTAAACAAAGCTACTCAAAAGGATCACTTTCCTTTACCCTTCATTGATCAGGTGTTGGATAGTCTGGCAGGGAAGAAATTCTTTTCTTTTTTAGATGGATTCAGTGGGTATAATCAGATAAGAATTTCACCCCAAGACCAAGACAAGACCACTTTCACCAGCCCTTGGGGAACTTTTTCTTATAGAGTTCTTCCATTTGGGCTATGTAATGCACCAGCAACTTTTCAAAGAGTTGTTATAGGAATATTTTCTGATATGCTGAATGATTCTATGGAAATATTTATGGATGATTTTACTCCTTATGGTGTGTCTTTTGAAGATGCATTACAAAACCTTGAGAAAGTACTTAAACGGTGTATACAAGCTCACCTCTCCCTAAGTACCGAAAAATTCCATATGATGATGAGTGAAGGAATAGTGCTTGGACATTTTATTTCATCTCAAGGTATTCAGGTAGATCCATCTAAAATATTAGTCATTCAGAATCTTTCTGTTCCTAAAACTCAAACTGATGTGAGAAGTTTTCTAGGACATGCTGGATACTACAGAAGATTTATTAAAGATTTCTCTAAGATAGTTTCTCCATTATTTGTGTTGCTTATGAAAAATGCTGAATTTAAGTGGACTAATTCTTGTCAGAAAGCTTTTGAAGAACTCAAGCATCAGTTGTCTACTGCTCCTATTTTGAGAGGGCCTGATTGGAATCTCCCTTTTCACATATCTTCTGATGCTTCAGACACTGCAATTGGAGCTGTCTTGGGACAAGAGGAAAATCATCTTCCTTATGCTATCTACTTTATCAGTAAGAATATGACCCCTGCTGAGCTTAATTATACAGTTACCGAGAAAGAGTTTCTTGCAGTAATCTATGCCATTAATAAATTCCGACACTATATCACTGGTTATTCTACTTTTGTGCACACTGATCATTCAGCTATTAAGTATTTAATGAAAAAATCTGTCACAAATGCTAGAGTTACCAGATGGCTATTATTATTGCAGGAATTTGATATCACAATTGTAGATCGGCCTGGTAAAGAAAATTTGGTGGCTGATTTCCTTTCACGGTTAAAAACTGACAATGATATTCCAGTAGATGATTCTTTTCCTGATGAGTATTTGTTTGCAGTTTCTGCTCACTCTCCATGGTATGCAGATATTGCTAATTATTTGGTTGTAGGAAAATTACCATCACACCTGTCATATAGAGAAAAGAGAAGAATTGTTCAACAAAGTGCCAGGTATAGCTGGATAAGCGGGTGTCTTTTCTACACTGGACTTGATCAGGAAATCCGAAGATGCATTAGAGAAGATGAAGTGTATGACATATTGAAAGATTGTCATGATGGCCCTTGTGGAGGGCATTTTGCTGATAAGAGAACAGCATACAAAATTATGAGGATGGGTTATTATTGGCCCTCATTATTTAAGGATGCAAAGAAATATGTAAGGGCTTGTGACAGCTGCCAGAGAATGGGTCAACCCAATCATAGAGACCAAATGCCATTAAACCCCCAGGTAGTTTCTGAACCATTTGAAAGATGGGCCTTGGATTTTATAGGACCCATTAACCCTCCATCCAATCAAAGAACTTATATATTAGTCTATACAGACTATATGACTAAATGGGTGGAGGCCAAAGCACTTATTAGAGCTAATGAAGAGGCTGTCCTAGCTTTCTTATTTGAAGAAATCTTCACTAGATTTGGAATTCCTAGAGAGCTAGTTACAGATGGAGGACCTCCATTCAATTCTCATGGTTTTATGTCTACCCTTCACAAATATCATATTCAACATAGAATGACTACACCATACCACCCCGAGGCCAATGGGCAGGTGGAAAGCACAAATAAAGTATTAGAGGCCATTCTAACTAAAACAGTGAAGGACAACCGGAAGGATTGGTCCCAAAGGCTCCCTGAGGCATTATGGGCTTACAGAACTACTTGGATAAACACGACAGGTTTTTCTCCCTATGAATTGGTTTATGGTAAAAATGTTGTTTTTCTTGTGGAATTTGAGATTAAAACTCTGAGAACTGCTTTAGCTGTTAATCTTGATTTGAATGATGTGCAGACAGCTAGGTTGCAGCAGCTTCTGGAGTTGGATGAAAAGAGATTAGATTCCATCCATCAAACAACCATGATACAACAACAAAGGATGAAGTGGCATGACAAAATTATCAAACACAAGCAGTTCCAAAAAGGTAATTGGGCCCTGTTGTATGAATCTCGGTTTGAAAATTTTCAGGGTAAGCTTCGTACACGCTGGCTTGGACCATATGAAGTAGATGTTGTTTTTCCAAATGGAACGGTAAGACTTTTAACAATTGATGATTCTAAAACACCTCTACTAGTCAATGGTCATAGGCTCCGTTTATACCAGCGCCCTGTTTCTAAAGAGGATTTCAAGACTGCTTGCATGACTGATATTCATTATCTTTTTCTAGGGGAGTCTTCTGCTCCTCACAGCATTTAATTTTTTGCACTATATTTTTAGTATTAGATTAGATTTAGTACTAATAATCCCTGTCAAGGATTGGCATATTACAATTGAATTTTGCAGATTCTGGAAAATCTCATTAAGGAGGACAGATTCATCTTGAGAAGATCTGAAGCTTCAATCACAGAAGCTTGTTCCCTTCATTTTACCCCATTTCCTAGCAATATCCCTTCATCCCTACTTCTACATTATTTCCATTTTTCCATTTTTCCCACTCCTACCATTTCTGAAATATCTTCCTTCAGCTAGTATTTCCCATCCCTTACTGCTGAAACTATCCCTTATCAAATACTTTCCCCACTTCTTTCAGACCCAAGTCATTTATCCCATTTTTCTGATTTTTCCCGTTGCTGAAACACCAGTTTCAGCAACGTATCGTTCATTTTTCCGTTGTTGAAACACCAGTTTCAGCAACCTGTCATCATTAAAACATCATTTCTCTTCGCTGTTATATAAGCTTTTTGGTTCTCCACGTTCATACTTCAGATCCTTTGGGTGAAAAATTATTCAACACTGAGCAGATCCGGTTATACTCCTGTTCTAAATTTCAGAGAAATCTACAGATTCTTCCATGTATATTAAGCCATTTTGAAGCACACTTCGAATTATTAAATCAAAGGTAAAAATGTAAGGTATGAGGTTTTAATGTAATTCAGTTAAATTATATTAAAGAGAGGATTTCATTCATAATGATTACAATATTTACACGCCCAATAATCATTACACCATACGTAGGGGGGGGAATTTCGAAAATTGAACAATCATTTCGCATTAACCAATCCTCCGTCCTTTGTCATATCCACTTCCGCCGTCATTTAGACCTTGCAGCCTCTGTTGCAACAACTAGCGCGATCAAAGTCTGTGTTTACTGTCTTCTGTGCCTCTGCATGTAACTCAAAGCTAGAGCCATGGGAGGGTCGGCCATCAGACACGAGCCCGGCTCCATAAATCTTCTTCAATTGTTCCCCGAAGCCTATCAAATTTTCCAACAAGCGGGATGGACAGTATATTTTGAAAGGTTGGGCGAATTTGACCAGGAACAAGTTTTAGAGTTTGCACAAAACCTTCAAGGGGATTTTTCAGTGGTTCAAGGGGTTCGCATTTCAGTAACAGAGGAGGACATAGTTCAAGTTTCAGGGTTGCCAGCTATTGGGACTCGCTGGTTCAATAGAAAGCAGGTTATTCTGAATGCACAGCAAGATTTTCTTCGTCCAGATGAGCCAGTTGAACTTAAAGGCCGCGGCGTAAGTCTGCATTCACTTCCTCGACCATGGCCATCAGTGGAAAAGTTCATCAAGCACTACTTGACATGCGAAGGGCGTTACCAGGTAGTGTACAACCACGACTTTGTTTTGATGAATCATTTGAGAAATGGTCGAATGGTTAATATCCCCTATTATCTGCTTGGTTGTATTAGAAACATGTCTTATTATTGTAGACGGTCTAAATTCCCAATGTTATCCCTCACCCACCATCGGTTATGCCAGTTGTTAATACAGAGGGGTTTTGCTCAGCAAAATCCCCCTCTGCATGACCCACTCCCTGTTCCCCAGCTGTCTGAAATTCCTCAGCAGGCTCAAACGTCCCAACAACCTGAAAGTTCCCATGATACTCTTGAAATTCCTTATGAAGGACAACGGGACGATATTCCATATTCCCCAGTTGACCCAACCCCGAGCTCGTCCCACTTAGCAGAGTCAACTGTCCCCACTATTTCTGTCCCTAGTGACGACTCTCTAACACCCCCATCCCCACCCACTTATAAAAAGAAAAGAACCCCAACAGTCTCAGTCTCCAAACGACGGACAAGGGCTAAATTTCAAATTATCACTTCTTCTAAAAGCCCTTCCCCCAGAGCAGAACCCTCCCCCTCAAAGAAAAGGAAAGGTAGTGACTTTGCTGCTTTCCTACCAAAAAGGAAAAGGAAGATGACTGTTGAGACAGGACTCACCTCCATTTCCCCTGACCCTGCCACTATTCTGTTAAAACTCCAATCTTCATCCCCATTTCAAAACCCCCAACCCGTCTCGTCCGGTGGCACTGCCACACAAGAACCAGTGCCCCGGGATAATACGACATTGTTTATGGCTCAAACAGTGACTGCCACACAAGAACCAGTCACTTACCCAGAGGCTGAAACACAAGAACTAGCCACTGTGGTACAAAAATACACCAAGCATGATGATACCGGGAGACCAGCTGTAGCTACCCCACAAGAACCAGCTACGGCTGTGCAACCGAGGACTACCCCAGCAGAATCAACCAGCACACAAGGTTTACATACTATGACATCTTTATTGGAGGAGAATGAATTCTTGAAGTCTGAACTGGAAGCCTACAAGAGTGAATTAACCATGGCATGAGAAGCTTTTGACAGAGAATTGAATCTCTATATGTTAGCACACACAGCATCAACGCAAAATAAGGAGCCATGCAAGGAATACATGTGCCATGAGTGTGGTAATATTTACCAGCAGGCAGGCTACAAACTAGTTAAAATTCAAGTATCTGAGGCATCTACATCAGCTGGAATAAAAGAGGGATGCCCTACTGCTCCATAAGAACCAGTAGGGCTCTCAATAAATGAAGAAAAAGAAACTAAACCTCAGATATCTCGCCCTGTTCTAGTTAATGCAGCCACTCAGACAGAAACACCACCGCAGATATCTCGCCCTAAGTTAGTCAGTGTAGCCATTCAAACAACGTCCCAACCCAGTACTTCTGATGCCAGGACACAGACCCTGCCATGGAACCAATTAGAACTGATGGACAAATGGAAGAAACAATATGCTGAAGAACAAGATACAATATTACGCCAGCATAAGTTAGCATGGCAGAGTCACATGTATGCCAAATGGGATAGTTGGGAACAGATGTTGCAACAGCTCAGAAACTCCAAAAAGGAAGTCAAGGAATCTAAGGAAAAGATGGCCTTGATGTTTTCATTAGTACAGAAGTTGATGGCTACCCGCAAACCCTCTGTAAACTACTCTCTCTTTCTTTCTAAACGATTAGTTTATTTTCAATTAAAAGCAATAAAGGATGGCAGACCGCATGAATTACTTACTTCAGAGAAATTTGTTGAGACTTTTACTGAGGCCCCTGAAAGTGACCAGCATTTGCTGTGCGAACTTTACCTTCATAATGAGGCCATTCCCGACAATAGAAGAGTTAATCTTATTCCAATTGCAGGTGATATACAAATAAGGGCATTTGTTTCATTTTTGGCCAACCAGCTCACTTGGCAAACTGCGTACACTGCAAGCAGTCATAATGAGGAGAATAGACTCCTTTGGATTAGACCAGAACCTTTAAGTCCAGCCATGTTTATAGCACAATATCATAAATTCTTACAGAAGCCAGGAATGCATAGGTATATACAACAACTACAGGCTTCAACACTTTTTAAGTGTCAACAACAAATTAGAGTAAAGGGGACTGCTGCATTGAAGGCCAACACTATGTTTTGGCAGCAGTCATGTAAAGAAAGACAAGATTATCACCCTTTTAACCCTGACAATCTTCAAGCTGCACTTTCCAGGGTACCTAATTACATTGGATGAATTCGACAGTGTGGAGTAAACTTTTCATTTTCCAATTTTATGGCTGCCTTCAGAGAAATATCAGTGTCACTACCAATTGGCTGACAGAGATGAAGATTTAGCATGGCAGCACTTGCAGAACAATAGAGGATTCCGAGCTCCTACAGATGCCACCTTCTCCAGCTACTGCTTGAGTAATTTTCATGCACAGTACCAGTACTCAGACTCTGACTCAGACTAGGGGTTGCCTGAGGACATGCAACATTTTCAGCTGGGGGGGATGTTAGGACTCCACTATGTATCATTTTTGCTATATACTTTGACACCATTTTACTTTTATAACCATGATTAGAAAGTATTCCATTATCATTTTCATCTACTTTATCCCAAGGTATATAAAATCCTCTTCTTTATTATATGTTTAATCTGTTTACATATAATTCCATAATACTCTTATATTTTATCATTAATCGAAGTGCATCATTTCTAACATAAGTCCAAAAGATCGCAGATAAGTTATATGCTTTGCTAGGAACAAGCGGCCGTTGCTGAAACAGCTGACTTAGTTTCTGAAACAGCCGTCAAGCACGCAAATTCCGTCACTCGTAATTTGCGATTCTGGAAGAGCCTTTTGTGGAATAATAGTAACAGCATGAAGACATGGTTACATGGATCATTCTGAAGATAGCATTCTTGTTGTCTCTGTTGTAACAATATCTTTTTTTGGAAGAACAGAATAGTCCTGTTTTGAGAAAGAGAACAGATTTGGGATAAACGTAGATTTGCTCTCATGTAATTGTAAAAGATGTCTCCTCTTTAAAAAGAGGAGACATCATCATTAGTGGGGATTTCATTTTTTTTTGAAAGCTACAGGAGAACATCGTGTGAGAACTGGAGCTAGACTCCATCTGTAATGTATCATTTCTTTTGACAGATGAATAAAATCTTCTTTTGAGCGCTCCAATTTAATTATTTCCCTGGGGAATCTTGTGAGAGGGAAAGGGCCTGCCTTCCTCACAAGATTCACCCTTCTGTCCCTGTAATTTGTTTAATTATTTATGCTGTTTGCACTTTACTTTAATTCTGTTGTTGAACACTAGTTGCACAGTTCTGTAGTATTCTGTTTCCTTAACGCTGCATGTACTTAATACATTCACTCTTGGAAGTTGAGAAATATATTTCTGTTAATTGTGTGAATGTATGATGCTGGGAAGCAGGTGCTGAAGATTCCTGTACAAAGGAATAGGGTCCTGCTCCCACTAATTGCCTTCCTTTTCCTGCAGTGTGATTAGAAACAGGAGAACAAGTGCTGAAGGTTCCTGTTCATGGGAATAGGGTCTTGGTCTCTTGAGCTATCTTTCCTACAGTGTGATTAGTGTCAGGCAGCAGGTGCTGAAGTTCCTAATTAAGGAATAGGGTCCTGTTCCTGCTATGGATGATTGATTTCTTTTCTTGCAGATTGATTTTCCTTTACTTGGATTTTAACTGCAACATAGGAATTATTTCTGCTATAACTCAAGTGACTTCAGCTTTGATTAAACAGAGTGTGAATAATTAGATTTGTGTGATTGATAATTTTGTGGCTTTTTACTACAACATTGTTTCTGCTTTTGAAATTGAGCATATCCAGTGCGTGATTGTCTTTGAAATAAAAAGACTTCCTCGGGTTGACAATTTATGTGGAGCTTGAATTGTGAAAGCAATTAAAGCGACCAACAAGAGGTACAAAGCAATGAAGGATGTAGAACTATGGCGGGATATGAAGGGACTCAGGATAGACTCCATGATAGCAATGATGACTCAACTTAGATGCTCTAAGCAAGGGTGACTCGATTGTGCTACCACATAGAAAAAAGGGTCCAATGGGGACCGTCAAAGCATGAGTACAAGATGGTAACTCACGATGAAAGTTGACACGAGCGTGGACAAGTATGGGGGCAACATGGTGCCCCCAGTATGATTGTCGCAAGTGAAGAAATTCAATTTTGAGGAAGGGTGAAGTGGCGCTTCTTGGAAAAAATGTGTCCTGGTGAAGTATCAAATCACTAAAAAGCATGGGCTAGCTACCTAAAGAAAATAAAACATGCATTTCCGAAAGGAAATGTTAATGGTAATATTTCTTTAGATAGAGTACATTGTGAGGATTGGGAAGGGGATGGCCTTCGAAGTCCTCTAATAGATATGCTCCCTTACCTAAATACTTACTAATAATGTAAGGTCCTAGCCATAATGAGTCAAACTTCACATGACCAAGGACATCGTGGGCCTATTCATACACTAGAACAAGATCACCTTCGTGAAAAGTATGAGGTTGGACTTTTCGGTCATATTGAGCTTTGGTGCATTTCTTAGCCACCTCAATGGTTTTTAATGTGACACGATGATCTTCAGAAGTGCGTTTAAGCATGATAAGTCTCTATTCTAAAGGTTGGGTGTCAGGGAGAAGTTTGACGGCGAGATGAAGGGAAGGGATTTCACACTCGATCGGTAAGACTGCCTCTTCTCTAAAAACAAGGTGGAAAGGAGTGAACCCAGTGGTAGTTTTAACAAAAGTTCTATAGGCCCACAAAGCAGGGAAGAGCATAAGATTCCAGTTAGTTTTGTGTTTATCCACCATCTATTGAAGTATGGTTTTAATAATTTTATTGACTGCTTCAACTTGGCCATTACCTTGGCGGTAATAAGAGGAGGAATATTGGTGCTCAGAGCCCAACACTGAGGATAGCTCTCGTCATATCTTATCTTCAAAATTTCAGCCATGATCAGAGACCAATTGTTTCAGAACTCTGAATCGAGCGATCACATGGTTAAATAAAAATATGGTTGTGGTAGCTACCGTGTTGTTAAACATTAGCATGGCCTCAACACATTTAGTGAAATAGTCAATCACCACGATGATATACTTATGGTTACCAGCTGATGACGGTCGACACTCCATAAAGTCTATGGCCCACTTGTAGAAGGGGCCAGTGGAGATGACAGGATGGAGGGGAGCTGGAGGGGCTCGTGCCTTAGGGGTAAAATGTTGGCAATCGGGGCAGTGTTTTACTGCCTCAATGCAATCACCAAATAGAGAAGGCCAAAAGTACCCAACACGCATAATTTTCTGGGAAGTGGCCAAACTGGAGAGGTGGCCATTGCAAGCACTACTATGACAGGCATTGAGGACTTGTTATGCTTCAGTGTGTGTGAGACAACGACAAAGGACAAAATCTACATCGCGACGATAAAGATTTTCACCGATAAGAAGGTAGCGGGGGGCCTGGTGTAGGAAATGTTGTCGAGCATGATGGTCAAGATGCAGGGTGAACTTTTGAGTTCGAAAATAAGTGAGGATGTCCCCATACCAGGGGTCATCGGCGGTAATGGAAAATAAGTGTTCATCAGGAAAACTATCATTAATTGGAGGATCATGCGTACTTGCAGGTAGTTTGGAAATGAGTTCAATGAGGGCTAAGCCTTTCTTACTTTTTGGTATGAAAAATTCAAGATCGAATTCCTGGAGGATCACGATCCAATGGGCGTACTTCCCACTGATGATTCGACGACTCAATAGAAATTCCATGGGGTTGGAATTAGTCACAACTTTGGTGGAACGCATGAGGATGTCATGATGAATTTTTTGGACCGAGAACATGACATCCAGTGCTAATTTATCTTCGTGAGAGTAGGATACAGAGGTCCTACGGGGTTCTTACTAACATAATATATAACATGCTCAATTCCATTGTCGTATTCCTAAATAAGGACTCCAGTCACCGAGTGGGTGGAAGCGGAGATATACAGGATGAAATCCCTATCAAAGTCAGGGGGACGAATCAAGGAGCAGATGTGAGAGCGTGCTTCATGGCATCAAAAGATTTTTTAGCATAGGCATCCTATACAAAAGGGATATTAGAGCGGAGAAGTCTAAGGAACCCATGCGTGGTGGTGGCATAGTCAGGTATGAACCAGCAAAGGAAATTAGCTTTGCCTAGGAGGCTTTGTAACTGGCGTAAAATACGAGGGATAGGAAGCTCAAGGATGGCTTGAACTTTTAATGGGTCAAGAGTGATACCATATTTAGACACAATGAAGCCTAAAATATGGCCAGCGGGCACACAAAAGACACACTTCAGTGGGTTAAGGCTGATATTATACTTGTGACATCGGAAAAAGACGGTCCGCAGATCGTGAAGGTGTTGTGCCCGATGTTTAGAACGTACGGTAAGGTCGTCTAAATAAGCAAGGATAATATGAGCCAGGTCATGGAAATAGTAAGACATAGCCCGCTGAAAAGTGGCTCCTACATTTTTAAGGCCAAATGGCATGAATCGATAGGCAAAGGTTCCCCACAGACTAATGAACGTGGTTTTGAGTTGATAAGTATGAAGGATAACAATTTGGTTGTATTGAGAGAAACCATCCATAAAAGATAGAACCTTGTTCCCTGCACACTCATCAATGATTTGCTCAGTGAATGGTGTGGGGAAGTTTTCTATGGGACAAGCTTTACTGAGATTGCAAAAGTCTGTGCAGACATGAATGGTGCCTTGTTTCTTGAGAATAGGAACTAGATTGGACACCCAACTAGTGTATTCAATGGGATAGATAAAAGCAACCTGATTGAGCTTATTGATTTCAACTTTGACAACTTCTCGTCTGGAAGGATTAATGGGTCTCATCTTTTGATGGACAGGATTGGCATCAGGCCATGTATCGATATGGTGTTCGACAATGGCAAGATCAAGTCCAGGCATTTCGAAATAGGACCAGGAAAAAATATCGCGGAATTCTTTGAATATATTGGTGTAAGTTTCAACCTCTTCCGTGGTGCAATGGGTTCCTAAAGCGATATTTTCTTCGACCCCTGGTTTGTCAGAATGTCAATTTTAATGGTAGGAGAGATATTGGCCATATTTCCTTCTTCAAAAGCATCGGGTGTAGGGATGGGATTTCTAAACCAGTCGACTTCGTTAGGAAGGAAGTCTTTAGTTTCCATAGCATGTTGGTCATGGGACTGCTGCAGGAGGAAGTACACATGGTGGTGCATATCATTCCATGGAAAGTCAAGATCGGTCATTGCTTCCATAATGTCTTCATCGAAGTGAAATATGGGTTGACTAGAGGAATGGAGGCCACTTGCTGTGGTAGAGCTACCTGACTCATTATCATGTGAAGAAAGCCGCACATGCACAACATCATGGGGAATGAACGAAGTAAGTAGATAGAGGATCTAACGATGCTGAGCCGGGGGTGATTGCTAGGGGGAGGCCAAGAGGATCGTCAGGGGAAGTCTCCATGGGGGCTTCCATCAGGGGTCTTATGGCTAATGATAGGTAGAAAAAGGTGGTCGAAGGCTTTTTCATGTTGGCATCGGGAGGAGGGGTTCCAATGGGAGTAAACAGATCAGAAGTAGAATGCATGAACAAGGAAAGGGGGTAATTTTCCTTTGGTTCCCCATTGTGAGGTTTGCCCTTCTTACCTGAAATGGTCACAACTGAAAAATGTTCCGGTTGAGGTGACTGAGGCACTGTTGAACTGGGGGGAATCAGAGAGACTAGTTGAACAAGGGTCAAAGCAAGATAAGGTTTGGGGGTAGTGACTGGAGGATCAAGGAGGTCATGAGTACCATATGAAGGTAAAGGGCCAGGAGAAGGAGGTTCAGAAGGCTGATCAGAGGACATCATGAAAATTTGGTAATCGAGGGAACCACATGGGAGAGGTTGAGTGGTCACCTATCCTTCAGGTGGTTGGGTAGCCACAAATATTTGCTAAGGGAAAGGATCAGTAAGCACAGTCATTTGTCTAGGTGCAGGGCTGGGAGGAATGGAAGGAATGGCTTGTTGTCCTCTCAAATTTGCTTGAGACTCCCATAGTTTTCACATCTATGGTAGAAGAGGACAATCATGTGTATAATGACCATAAACACCACAACAATAACATGGCTTGTTCATACGAAGAGGCCTATCCTGCTTGGGATGAGTAGTGTTAGGAGAATTACCTTGATTAGGTCCAAGATTACCAGGGGAAACTTTATTTTGAGTGCCTTTCCTCTTCCCTTTTGAGGGAGGAGGATTAGTCGTGCCCTGCTATGCATACACTTGTCCCTGAGGGGGTGGTATTTGTTGTTGTGGAGGTTGAGAAGGCAAGGGAGGAGGAGGTGCTAATGCTGGAGGAGCTGGAGCACCGAGCTATGGATATGGATAAAAAGGGGGTTGGGTAGCAGTGTGGTAAAAAAGAGGTTGTGCAAAAGGAGGAGGCATGTCGTATCCTGGATATGTGCTACCGGGGGGGGGGAGTGTTGGAGGTGCTGGCCCCACCCTGAGAGAAACCATAGCCTGTGGGAGGTTGAGCATATGGATTAAAGAGAGATCCAATAATACTATCGATGGCGTGAGATGCCCTCAATGTGCTGGCACCACTGGGTCTAGGAAGATCAGGTAGAACGGTATAAACATAACCTGACTGAGTGTAAATCAGGTCATATTTTAACATAATCTAGAGAGCAGCTTCTTCAGTTTGAGGAAAGTGCGATGCGAAGTCTTTCCCAATAGGTGGAAAGAGAGTACTAAGGAACCAGTCCATTTAGACACGGTATTCTAAGGTAGGGGCTTGACATAGGCTCCTTCTTCTCCGCCATTCCTAAACATGGTCGGATAGGCGGGTCGCAGATGATTGATGGAAGGAGGTCAAGAGCTCGGTACCAGTGTCATAACGAAGGGGAAGCTGGAAATAAGACAAAAAGGCCTGGGAAAGAGTCGCAAAGGTGGTATGAGAGGAAGGGGCTTGATCAACATACCACTTAGAAACTTCACCAGTAAGCGTTCATTGGAACAATCGAAGATGGATAGAGTCATCGGTAATGGAATTAGATGAACACCACATGTGGAAAGATCTAACATGATTTTAGTGATCTTGTCCAGCAAGACCTTCAAACTTTGGGATGTATGAAGGGAGATTTTTTTCCATAGCAGGCCAACTAGCATCATTGTGTATAGGGTCGTTTATCAACTGGTCAAAGTCGGGGAGGCTGAGGCCTGCCATGAAAGGGAGCAAGGGTGCAGTCGGGGTAGTGTCCGTTGCGGTCTCACTAGTGGTATTCCTGGTGGAAGGGCTGGGGTTACCATGAGTATTAAGTCCTGCACCAGACATGTTGAAAGTGACAGGGGGAGAACTGAAGGCGGAACGAGAAGGAGAACCCAAGGGACTAGAAGAAGAGTCAGAGGGCAGACTCGGTTGAGGACTAATTCAAATCCTATGCAGAGGAGTAAGTCTCCCTACTGTAAAATGAGGATGAAGGCCAAGAATTCTCTAGGATGAACACCTTGGTGGCACAATGGTGACGACAAAAACATGGCACAAAGGAAAAAGCGACCGAAAATGGCAAGGAGGTGCAGGATCAACTGATTACAATGTCTAAAAAAGGGCAGAGAGGTGCAGGATCAATTTATTTCAACGTTTTAGAGTCTTTGCTTGGAGGTGTTAACAAAGCCCTTTTTCGCTTAGGGTGTGTGTGTAAAAGTGTGTAAATTTTAATTTTTAAACCCAGACATTTGTAGAGAAAAATAAAAAGTGTTGTTGTATAGTTGTAAATAAACCTACAAATGACAATATATAGGCCTACAAAAACAGAAAATAAACAAATAATAATGCAATAATCTAAACCCAAGAAGGTGGGCCTCAGAAGGGACAGGGATCTAAAGGACAAAATCTATTGAAAGCGGTGTAGAAACAACAACAAATCAGAGGAAGAATTGTTGTAAAAAGAGGTGGCGAAAGGCTATCTCTAGGAGGGAAGTGGAGTGCACCCTAAAGGAAAACCAAAAAAAATCTAAATGAGGAGATTTGGATGGATAACAAGCTGATCTAAAGTGGATCTAAAGGTGAGGTATCAGATCTGAAAAAATGGCTGAAGACTCTGAAATTTCAGACAACCTGTAACAGCAAAAACTCTTCCACAAAAAGTGGAGGGTAATGAAGCCCTAGGGGACTAGGTTCCCACTTAGTTGATCAAAACAGAACAATTAAAGGTCCAAAATGAGTGGAGACAGCGGTCAGACAACCCTAAAGAGAGGCTTAGAAAAACCTAGAAATTTTTTAGAAAAATCCCTCCAGAAAGTCCAGGTCGCAGTTTCTGACCTGTTTTCAGCAGAGGTCGCACTTTTTGGGTAGTAAAGTGCACCCTAGAGGTCTAGGTCACAAATTTTGGGCTGAAATGTTTGACCTGCACTTCCGATACTCTCAACCGCAGATTTCAGAAAAATTTGACGTCTCAACTACAGCTGATGTTTGTCACCTGCGCAATAGGTATGAAAACACACAAAAGTCAGAATTTTTATCGTTTTATGGTTTTATGGGTTAAAAAAAACATCAAGAAATGTAAAAACAAGGGGCTGAAGAGAAATCCTAGGGTTTGAAGAAGCTAGATATGAAAGGATAAAAAAAACGACAGCGGTCGTAATTGTAAACCCGTGTGGAGTCGCCAGTTATTAGTATGAATCTTGATTCGAGATGTACGAAAAAATACCACTTTAGCTACACATAAAAAACAACCCTAAAAACAGAAATGACTACTAATATCTTCATATTTGCTGTCAGATGATCAAGAAAAATGCTTCAAAATCAAGATCTATGCATTAGAAGACATTAAATAGTAGAAAAATAAGATTTACTCCATAGATCCAATAGACAAAACAAGAATATATCCAATGAAATTTTATTAATGGCACCTGGGAGGAAAACACAACAGTGTGTTCCCTGTTCTCCTCAATGGGATGGGTTCTTGTAAGTCATCAGCACTTCAGATTTAGAATTCCTCTCTCTTGATGGTGTAGAAAACCGAGACAAAAATGGAAAAATATGGCTATGATAATGGATCAATAGCTAGACCAAGAGTTGAGATCCAGAGTGATATTTAGGCAAAAAAAGGCGACAAATGAATGGGAAAACCCTTCTATTTATAACAAAATATGAGTCCGTCTAGATATTGGTGCATAGTTAAAATATTATTAACCGAATCAAGATCCAAATTTTATGGAATATTTTATTATATTTGTTGGAGGGAAAAGGAATTTGACTTGAATCAAACCCCCTTATTTGTAAATAATAAATAAATAAATAAATGATTTATTTATAATTTTGAGGATGTGGTTATAAAATAATAAATAAATAAATGATTTATTTAATTTTTTAAGGAAGATTTAGTCATATTTAACAAAGAATATTATTTAAATAATGTTTAAATAATTATTATTAGAAAATAATAAGATAAATAATTATTTATCTAATTAATTTCCTTGTTTTGGGTTAAATATAACTATGAATATTAATTAAATTTCTGTTTAACTAATTATTCCTTGAGGAAAAATCAAATAAATATGGATTTATTTAATGTTTCCCCATGCGGTTTCCTGTTTAGACCATAAACAACTTAATAAAGGTGGTTTACTAAGTTATTTTTCATAGTGAATGCGATTTTACTTGGGGTAAAATTGGTCTTACTTGGCGTACTTGGGTCCATCTAATAACAATGGATTAGATGACCAAAAAATGGTGTAACACAACCCATCTACTGGATTACATGGGTCACCAGCAGCAGTATCCGCTAGTCCTCTAGGAGCTCTCTTCAGATACATGGTTCATTAATTAATTCTCTCCTTGATTGCAAAATTATTTGATGCTACTTCATACTATCCTCTGTGTGCTTTCGAAAAACCTTGATTGCAAACCACTCTTATATGTCTCAAAATTTGTAGTCAATCATGGATCTCTTTCATAAGACCATCTCATTAAGGCAACAAATCATTATCAAGGGATGTAGACCCATGTGAAACAACAGCTACATACACCACCTTTTCACTTCGTAAGAGTGTGGATCCCCTACAATGTAGCACATGCATGGATATTACCTTAGCCAACAAAAAAATTATTTATTAGAGATAGACAAGTCTTCTTGCATCCCGTCGCAAACTCAATCATCGAACCTTTGGGCACACACACAATTTTGGCTTCGCCTTCGACCCACTCTGTCACTGCCTACATGACACATTTTTCTTATTTGACCCTAATCTGTAGCTTGTTGTTCACAAGCATATCAGAATCTACATGTCATGCCTCGTCTTTGACACCCAGTCTAGCCGCGATCCCCTCGCTGGATTCGAGGTCATTCTCTTGGTTCTTTACTGTGACAAATTGAAGGCGAGGGGCGGTAGGGATTTTAGCCCTATCTCTACCACACACCCACAGTCCTATTCACATGACCTGTCTTGTTTTTTCCATGCTCTAGATGCTCGCTACCTTGCAAAAAAAAAAATTGCAGCTTGTTAGCAATATTCCCAGCCAAAACCACTCACAGATGAAGATCTCTTTTTCCTTGTCCATGATTGTCGTTCTCCTTGCTTCCTGCGACTCTTTCATCATATTTTCATAGTTCGACTCAAATTTCACTAGTGCTGCCAAGAAAATTTTTGATACTGATATGCATGTTCATATTTTAAAGCAACTCGTTGTGGCTCATCATCTCCACCGTAGCCGAAAAATGACAACATCCATTACAGTGTTGTCATTTCCCATGATACTTATGCATATCTCGCTGAATTTGTTCTCGTCGGGGCTTCAGGTTACATTATGGCATTAATGTGTTTACCAAAGAAAAATTTTGGATATATGTCTCGTGGCCACCCTAAACCATGATGCATGATTCCAGATGACATGAAATGAGATATATAACAGTTATTGATGTTGATTCTCAGGGAATTGATCACCAGAATCCCTTCGCCTCGAAAATTTTCATTTAACATCAAATCCTGCATAGTAGTGTCCTCATATGATGCAATATTTTAGGTGTTGTTTTTCTTGACAGTAGTGAGCTCGTTCCTGTGCAGACTTGTATCGAACTTGGCATTAGTCGAGGACCATAGCTCAATCAAGTAACCATACATTGGGAAATATTTAGAAGCATGCAGAGTGTCGTCGTGAATCACAACATTGGTTTCTCTACTAATCATGTGACAATTAACTTCTGGTAATAATTTTCATTGTCTATCATAGCAGCAACAGCTACCCCAAGTGCCTACAGAGCGCCTCTTGTTCGAATTCTCCAGGAGATGTTACATCCTATCCATGCCTTCCATATGCTCCTTAGTGAAAAAAGAGGTGAGATCATGGTGCTATGATCGGACTTCGCCACCACCTGCATGCCCAAACCCCATGAGAGGCGCTTGGTGATGCTATCCAACAAGCTGACTGCTCCAAAGTGTTGCACCCTACGAGGGTGTCCATAAGAACTTGATCCTTTTTTTTGTGGCCAACGCCAAAGGAAAACCATGGTTGCAGATTCGGCAAGCTGCAACTTTCACTGTCCCCACAAGATCCTTCCAAAAATGAAGCAATATTCGATTCGATCTCATTGTTCTCTGAAAAACTGCGTACATACCTACCAATAGCCTAGAAACGCAGATCCAGTCTACCACCAGAGTCCAAACACAAGCATTTACATTTGTTGACTAGATAGATAAAATTTATTTAACGATCCTTTTCATCATCATATCTTTCGAGATACGCCTCCTTCACAAGCAGATCTAGATCTTCAAACATTAGATCTGATAGATCCAATCAAATCACTATCTTTCCTTAATGATTCAACATCACAGTGACATTACAAATTATCTTGGTTAATAAAATGATACATGATCCTACAAGTAGTCTTAAACGAGGCTCTGATACCAGTTATTAGAAATTTACCGCATAAATAATAAACAATTTACTGATAGGAATAAACATAAAAATCCAGCAAAAAATCATTAACATAAATATATATGTTTATCCAGGAAAACCCCAAATCCGGGGCAAAACCCAACCAATGAAATTTCATTAAGCATTGGCCAAAACCCTGGCCAATCTAGCCAAGTGAGCCTTCACCGCTCACCTCCAGGCCTACCTCACAATGAATTCTTCCCAGCCTTTCATAGGCTCCATTACATGCAATACCATAGTCCGAAAACCATGGGTGCATAATACCATGTGCCCCAAAACCACTATTATTTACCCTAATCAACATTGACTCTATCCCGAGTCAAGTTTACCTAACATATCAAAGGTTTTAGAACTACAAAGATATAAAGTAGAAAGGTAGAAGTGGATTGATAATGGATTTATGGTTTTGTAGGTATGGTGGTGAGTCTGAAAGAGTAGAGGGATTTAATGAGCATGTTCATTCATGAATTCATTAAACTGGAAGCATAAAAACACAAGATGACATTTCCATATAAACATAGCTAAATCAATAGAATTATGCCCATAAACTATAAGGAAAGCCACTAAAGATACAAGATATGAAAGAGGAGTTATATATCATTCAATAAAGACTATAACAAAGAAAATAAATGATCATAAACTCACTACACATGAATTCCTAGATAATAGTTATAACTACATCCTTTGATTTTTGAAAATGAAGGTGAAAGTACAAGCTACAATACTTACAATCCTCTAATTCCCAACGAATCAAATGACTCTGAAAATGATAGATATATACCAAAACAAAATCTCCCCTCTCTCAAGGGTTGAATCCATCAATTTTGGAGCTGATTACATGATAAGCTCAACAAAACCCTAATGTCTAGTGGAGGTCAACTAATTCGCCACATCACAGGAAACTAGATACATTTGACCAAAATGAAATTAACAAGAATGTATCTACCCTATTTCACTATTTACCAGCTCAATTACACCTCATGACATCATCATTCATCAATTACAAAGGTGAAAATTTAAACTAGGTCAAACAACCTATGAAAATTGACTTCTGGAGAAAGTGTAGCAAGCTTAGAGAAAGCATAGTGAGTTGAGGAAAATTAACTTTTGGAGGTCTTCCAGGTGTCTAAATCCTCATATGAAATATGATATGGAAATCTCTAGATGTCTGATACATGATAGTCTCATCAATAACTCAAAAAGGTGGCTTCTACCCCTCCAAATATTCATTCTCCCAAGAGTACTAAGAAAGCATAGCAAAGCCTCCAAAAACAAGGCAGAAAGGTGATTTGTTTGCATGTTTTTGGGCATTTTGACCCTCTGGAAGTGGTAGAAATGGCCCAACTGCTGACTAGGAATCCAAAAATGCTAATTTTTCATCCAATGGACCCCCACAACAAAACCTTAGTGTGGCCCACGCTACGCCTTTTCCAGTATGAATGGTTTTCTGAATTTTCAAATTTGACCAAAATTTCTCAAAAAAAAAATTGCTCCAAAACTCCTCAAAATTGGTCCAGAGGTGCCTCAAAAGTTATGTTATGCCACTAGGGAAGCATTAGCAAGAATCTCCAAGTTTTCCTTCTCCTTTTGATTGTTTAGGGTTTCCTTCAATTTGGCTTCCAATTGTTTGAATTTGACATTGCAAATATGATTTCTTGCATAGTAGTGGTCAGCCATGTGTTTTTGCATATTTTTGTCCCTGTTCAAATTTTCAAGGAGCTTCTCCAAGTTAATATTGAATTTCTCAAGCTAAAACTCCCTGTTTTCATTGATTTCCATGGTTATTCTTTCTTCAAAAGTCAACTCCTCATCTAGTGGATTATGTTTTCTTTCCTTTTGAAGTGCTCTTTTGAGACCCATTGTCCTTGGCCTCTTCCTTGTCTCCCGCTCTTCATGTTTCTCTAAATCCTCAGTGTCAACCACTACTTTTCCTTTCACATCATGCATACTAGCTTCAAACTATATTTTCTCTAAAGACAATTGTTTTTCCTTCAACTCATTTTTTTCTTGCTCTACGAAGGAAATGATGAAATTATCCCTTGCCAAGTTTTCCTTGAGCTCTTTGAAAAAATAATGTTTGTCTTTGATGATCCTCTCTAGGTTCTAATGCTCTTCATTGGCCTCCAAGTATACTAAGTCAAAGTCATGCTCCTCCTCATGCATGAATGTATTATGCTGTGATGGTAATCCATGCTCTAATGATGTGGGCTTGGCCCCTTCCTCAATATGAGGAGAAAACACAAGCCATATGCCTCTTTGATATTTCTTGATGACCTAAATATTCCTCTTCACTAAAACTATATTAGGTGAGCCAACCTACACATGTCTAAAATGTGTTAATGGTGCTGATGGTGAATTAGGGCTAGTAGGTTGGCTACGATAAGACAAAAATACATATGCCTACATGAAGATTTCCCAAGTGATGCTCTTCTACTCAAGCTATGTAAAACAATGAATTTGATTAGAGCATGGTGGAAGAGGTTGCTTTCAAGACTACTTTGATTATGTTGAACCTTTTCTTCCATCTTTGCCAAAATTCTGTATAGCTAACATGGAAAATTGAGTTTCTTTACCAATGTGAAATTCATGAGAATTTTGAGATGATACCCATATAATCTAGAAAATCTTCCCTCACAAGTGAAGTATTTCTTGATTATCTTCATGAGTGGTGTATACTTCTCAAGGAGGTGCCCAACAGGAAAAATCTTCTTCATGTGTTGTTGATGATGTCTTCTGAGATAGGGTTGATAATTTTGAAGGGATAGATCTTGGTTCTTAAACCATTTTTCACCATGATTAGGTATCCCTGTGGCCTCATATAATAGATCAGTTTATATAGTGAAGGTAACCCCTGCAATTGTTACTTGGTCCCTTTTTGAGTTGAGTGGAAAACAATTTGGTCAATGTGGCATTGTATTTGACTTTCTCAACTAGTTCACAAAAAGGAAGACACCCTACTACTTGAAAGAAATGATTGGAAAATTATGTAGAAATAATTTCAAGAGTGGTTAAGGGCTCATGTCTTATCACCTGGCCTCCTTTGTTATAAGATTTATTCTCCCCCATTTGGTTGTTTGCAAGGGGAAAAATCCTAATATGAAAAAATAGAGGAAAGGAGAAAATGGATGAGATGAGTGGTTTAGGGAAGGGAGATGAGAGTGGGAAAATTTAGGGAGATGGTAGGGGTCTTAGGGAAGTATAGGAAGTGAAATGGAGTGAAATGAGCAAGTGAATTGGGCTAGGAATTTTTTACACTATCCTAGCTAG